>JANAVB010021596.1:8361455-9048955 GCA_029216955.1 Iris pallida
CTGCAAACCATCCAGGCTATCCGGACGCAATTAGAGTTAAATTCAAGTGGGTACATCATCCAGGAAACGCATGTACCCTTAGGTGACTTAGAGGGTGCAACACATGACAGTGTGCTGGAAATGTGCCCTACTCGACGGCAGGCTACAGATCCCAAGTGGGGCGCCCAGATAACGGGATTGCCTATAGCTGGGAAATCTCTTCATGACTACTGGATTAGTCTAGTTATTTAGCCTTAGTCCATTTCAGTAGGTACTCCTGACCGTGGTACTCAGGAGTCCCCTCCTAGACATGATGCAAGACAGAACTGGTTTATTTGTACAAGCACAATCGCCCACGACGTCCAGGTTGATTATACAGGTCATGTCATGTCAGGTAGCCGTCGCAACAGCTATTCGAGATAATCATGTCAGGTTATCATGCCAAGTGTACTTGTCAAGAGTGCGCCACGACGGGCCACTATCAGGTCATGTCAGGTTATCATGCCAAGTGTACTTGTCAAGAGTGTGCCACGACGGGCCACTATCAGGTCATGTCAGGTTATCAATTCCAAACATATCAAGTAAATTTGTGATTATCAAGTTCAGGACAAAAAGGCGTAAGAATATAAAATAGGCATAAAATATCTAATAGAATATCAATATACAAGGCTATAGAAGATCCAGGGTAATCAGGCTACGCTCAGGTCAGGCTACGCTCAGGCCAACATACGCTCAGGCAGCATACGCTCAGGCAGCATACGCTCAGGCAGCATACGCTCAGGCAGCATAGGCTCAGGTCAGGATACGCTCAGGCAGCATACGCTCAGGCCAGGATACGCTCAGGCAGCATACGCTCAGGCCAGGATACGCTCAGGTAGCATACGCTCAGGCCAGGATACGCTCAGGCAGCATATGCTCAGGCCAGGATATGCAAGACATACGCTTCCAAAAGGCAGCGTATGGGCTCCATACGACTCCTCTTCAAGGCAGCGTATGGGGTCCATACGACTCCTTGTCAAGGCAGCATATGCATCAGACTGCGCTGCGCTAAAGAGCGCACACAGCTCAGTGGTGTAAGCTAAAAAGCTCGTGCACTGCTCACTGTCTTCTCCAAAACAGCAAGAACTCCATGGTTGAACCCACAGCTTCAAAAGTCCATAACTTGGTCAAAATAAGTCTAAATCCAACTTTTAAAAGGTCAAAATTGGGTAGAATAAAATTCTCTACAACATGGAACCATCAAAACTTGAAAACAAGGAAGTTTGATAGATCAAACCACCAAAATCCGAAAATAACTAATTTCTAGATCTACAAAAATTAAAGCCTCAAAATGGGAAATGACAAGTTCTAATGTGTCTTAGAAACATGAGGAGAAGCTAATGGAACAATAAAATGAGCTCTCTTGTGGAAGCAAGTTGCACTTGCCTAGATCTCTCTCTTCTCTCTTTGGTAGGTGAAGGGAGTAAATGAGGAAGAAGAAGATGAATAATGAAGAGAGAGAATAAATAGGGCTAATAAATACAAATGGTGGTGGTAGGTAGGGGTTCACCTTGGGTTCATCATGAACCCAATCAAAACCAAGCTAAGCCGAACCAACCAACCCGAACCAGGAATAAACCAAGCCAAGAAGGAAATTAAGCAAGGAAATCATGCAATACAAGAATAAATACGTACACGTATTCCAGAAATACGTAATATGAACCACCGGCATTACAGTGTGTGTGAGCCTATAGAAGTTAGTTATGTGCCTATAGGTTAGTATATGTGTAAACCTATAGGAAAGCTTATAGGTGAGTGATATATATATATATATATATATATATATATATATATATATATATATATATATATATATATATATATATATATATATATATAGTGTGTGATATATATGATATGCAATGTAGGATACAATGTATATATGAATGAATGAATGAATGAATGAATGAATGAAGGTAAAATGCAAGTTGTATGTAAGGTGATGCAATGCTCAATGTTAACAAATCCTATATTACCTCATGTACCCCTTACACTATGTCCCTACACATTGCTATGACACTATGTTAACACTATCACTATGACACTGGTTCACATTGATGCATATTGCACTTGGCTTTTCCTACATGTTCACTCACTCCTATTCTCTCCATATATATGTTATGTGTGATTAGCTTAGCTTGGTTTGGCTTGTGCTTGTATTTGATTGCTAGACTATGCTTGGTTAGGCCTAGTGAGAATTGTTAGACTTATTTGGGCTAGGACTTGACCTAGTTTGACTAGTGTGGTTGACTAGAGTTGACCAAGTGTTGACTTTAGTCTAGTTTGACCTAGACAGCATGCAGATGCATTGTACATTCCATATATCACCCTCTGTATACATCTTGACTTGTGTTGCTCTAACTAGGAGTCAGGTATCTCATCTCGGACAGTACATTTACTTCAGACATTCAGATACGAGGTGAGTACATTCTCTGACCGTTTCATACTTGTCTGGATTTATATTCTTGCTCTAGATTACTGTACTTGATGCTGACACGATCATTATCACGGATTGGTACTATATGGATCTTCTTCTGAGATGTTATCTCCTTGTATTCACTAAATACGTATTGTGATGTGCGTTTCACTTACATATTGTATTTATTGAATACCTTTATCATTGTACACTCATTGTGCATATTGTACTCTCATTATCATATTGAGCCATTGTACAAGCCATTGTATAAGGTAATGTAACTGAATTGGATCATTGTGTATTGATTGGGGAGGGAGAGTAGAAATGGTTATGTGATCAATCCTATTGTATAAGAAATTGTATATGTCTATTGTACACCCACGTACAAAGGAGTCCAATTTTATTGTATAACCTAACCCGTTTACATAACCATATTGTGCTCTAAATCACATGTTGCTTACAGTTCTTACTTATCATATATAGATATTTCCTATTATCAAATCTCTGCTGTTTTCATATACATTCTTCTTTCAGCGTTTCCTGTACCTTACTCTATTGCATGCTTTATATTTTCTAACATGATATGAACTGCGTGAGATGTTTTGTGCTCGCTCCCGTCCTGACTGGACCTGTTGAAATTTTTACAGAGGATGATGAGGAACCCTGCACCCTTACTTGGAGCTTGCCTAGTTGACACTCGCGACCTGGACCCCTGGGGAGGTTCTGGCAGTTACTCAGGATGATACCTTGTATAGTGTAGATAGCTTAGACTGTTCCTTCTTTTCATGTTTAGCCGTTGTCTTTATTTTCAGAGTTGTATATTTTAGAGATGATGAGATTTTGTTATTTCATTCTGCTGTACCTCAGTTGAGGATTTCTTATCTATTTCCATCATGCTATATTTTACCTTAGATTGTGATTGAGTTGTACCTCTGTGTTGGCCTTCTTTTGGAGAGTATATTTCATGTTATGTAGTTATAGTTCATGACCTAGAATAGCGTTCTACCGCCGACACTGCGGCGTAGGCTGGGCGTTGTTACGTTCTCGTACCCTCACAGTGGGTGCGGGTCGTGACATAATCCCTACTGCACAGGGGGTTGAGCCGTATCGTATACTAGCATTTGGCCAAAATGTTATTATACACATTGAATCTACCAACCGGTCACAGATATGCTATACGCTCAAAATCACTATTGACTTATTGTATATTGCATCGTTGTAGCTCATGATATTTTATTGTCCTGCTGGTTCTTTATTATTATTTAGAAACATATATTAATACTTTTTAAACTGCCTTGCATCATTTATTATTATTTAGAATGCTGGATGTGGATATATGTTCTTGCTTCCCTCCTGACTGGAGACCAATATTTTTAGGTGATTGCGATGATGAGGAGCTTACTTTTAGTACCTACTACGGACACGAACTGAATTCTGAAAGAGCTGAATCCAACCAGGAGGCACCTGAGCCGACTACTAGTAGCCTAATCAGCATCGTATTTAAAGTTGTAAACCTTAGTACAACTTAAGTTTGTTTCGCCATTGTGTTTGAATTATTAAATAAAAGTTTTTTAAATTCTTGTATTTTAGAATATTATGCTTGAGTTACTACTGACTGATACAGCTTACTACCATCGTCTCACAACGGTGCAGGCTGGACATGATCCGACTGGACCCAGAATTTTGGGATCGGGTCGTAACAACCTTTCTAGAACGTACTTACCTAGCCGGGATCATTGGGCGATCAAAAAAGCCTAGGCCTAGGCCAGTGGCCTCTATTGCACTCTGGAGGGCACTCTGGAGGGGTGTTGGCCTATCATCTCCCCAAGTGGGAGAGTGAACGTCATAATTTATTGCTGAGGGGATACGCGTTCGCGGGGTCCCTGCCAATATTTTGTTGAAAATTTTGTTAAAATTGTTTTCTTCCATTTTTATTGGACTATAGAGCAAACCTAATCTGTCATTACAGTTTAGTTTGAGGTTTCATGTTTGCTCAAACACTCATTTTTGAAACGTCCTCGGGATTGCTCGTATGAACTTTAATTGTAGTTGTTTTTATTCGTAAATGGAAATTACGTCAAACGGATGTCAAAATTGTCTTTATTCATTGAGATCTACAAGAAGAAGTTTATATGAAACCCACCATTGTCTCCCTCACTCTCCTCATCAGATTTGTAAACTTCGTTGGGCTCTATACAGTCTCAAGTATGCACCTCGAGCTTGGTTTGAAAAGTTATGCATTACAATTACTAATTATGGTTTCACACAGAGTACATGTGATCCTGCTATATGTTCTTTCGCTCATCTAACAAAGTTATTATTATTCTTGCAATATACATAGATGATATGATCATTACATGTAATGATTTACAAGATATTCATGCTTGAAAGTTACACTTACGCACTTGTTTTAAGATGAAAGATCTAGGTATTCATTACTTTCTTGGAATAGAGGTTGATCATACTTCCAATGATTATTTTCTATCTCAAGTAAAGTATGCATCTGAAATACTTCTTCTAGCAAGTTTAACTGATACTAAGACTGCGGATTTTTCACTTGAATTGAATGCAAAACTTCATGCATCTAACGACACATTACTCTCTGATCCTACTATGTGTCACGCCCCGACTCGCCAAATCGGTCGTCCTCGTCTTGACTCGAGATACATCAATTCATAAAGCCAGGGCATGATGTCGTACAAGTCTTTATCGGACTTGTACAAGGCAAGAACGTGCACTTGGAAATTCTTTTGAGATGACGAGTTGAAATTAAACAGTGTAAAGAGTTGAAGACGCAAAATAGAAAAAAAATAGCTTTTCATTCATAAAACTTGCAAAGTATGTGCAAGATCATTTTTACATTACATATGCCGTTGCGGCTACATCTTTGAAAACATAAAAGAAAACTCTTGACAAGCTGCCATGAAATAATCCTTGTCGTTCCATACATTCATGCCCCTTTATACATTTGAACAAAAGCCTTCGATCTGAATTGGGCTTCAAAATACTTCAAAATAGGAGAGCTTCGAGCCGCCTCCCATTCTTCAGCTTCAGTCTAGTCTGGAGCCCCCGCAGCGCGCTTGTCGCCTGGGGAGTTGGGGGTTAGCACACTTGCTAGTGGATGGGACGAACCCACTTGTCTAAATCGACGCTACTTATTAAGGATTCTAGCATACGAAGTGATCTTTCTATTTAGAATTATATGATTTGTATTTCATATTGAAGGCACATTTTAAACAGTAAACACATTACCAATGTCAACTTATCTTACCACGACCGTGCTCCTTTTCTGCACAAAATAGATATAATACTAACCACCTGCACAAGACAATAGATGAGCATGCAATCTATCTTATATTCGATCATTGGTGATATCGACACCATGAAGGACGATTACGTAGCATTACGACATGCCCTACCAGTCTAGGTTGCGAGCCTAACTGGAGGTCTCGCAATGCCTCGCGCCGAAGCACGATTCCATAATTTCCTCCTAGGCTGATTCGGTCCCAGCGCCCCGGGTATCATTTCGAGGAAAGCTTTCCATGTGCACAAGTCGTCCATGACCATGCAAATGTATGAATAGTTTAATATGTATGAAGTAAATTACATAGCGCGGACAGTATTAAACCACATAATCATTTATATTCGTGCAAGAGTTCTTTTTTTCGAAGCCGTACGTTCTGATTTAGCATCCCGTGGGCACCAAATTCTCTGAGGTGCAATATACCGCAGCCAATGTTTCTTCATTATGTTTTACAGAACATGAATTAATTCTATCTCTTTCCTAGAACTTTATCTTTTCTCTCTTTTTGGTGTGAAACTTATAAATTCGGAGTTAATTTCTCTAAGTTGAAATAATTATCCCAAGTTCTTGATCTTAGTGGCAAAGCATACATCCAGTTAGCATCATCGATTTGAACGTTAAACTTTAAGAATTTGTTGGCAGGAGGGAGTAGAAAAGAAGGGGCCGAAGAACCACCCACCTAGAGAGATTGCACCGTGAGTAGGAGATCGCTTCGGGATGGTCAAGCATTAGTTACACGAACTCCTGCAATGACACAAGCATCAAATTAGAATCCCTCCTTCAATCCTCCCAAAGACGTATTCAGAAATTGACCCGAAAGCACACTTATCAAACTCAAGTAACAAATCATTCAAAAAGCCAAGAAAACCAACAAAACCAACAGCAGACCGGTTGCGTCGCTCTCTTTAGAGTTCATTCGCCAAGACACAGTCCACTACATCTAGGACTTATTCCAGCATTAGCCAATCCATTAGTTGGAACGGTACTCATATCATTCGTCCAAGTCGATTTTATTGATGCTATGGTTTTCGTATACCAAACTCGTCGCTGAGTCAGACTAGCCATCTATGTTTTCGACCATGTCTGACTTGCCATGAGCCTATTACATAGTGCTTCGCCCCAACGGAAGCGAGACACTACACTATGTAGCGTCAGGTTGTAGGCAGTCTTAATTATGTCACTATTACTAGACCAAATATCAGCCATGCAGTTACTATTTAAGTCAATTCATGTGTTCACCTCGCTCTGTTCACTATGCACTACTTGAAGGAAACTTTATATCAAGGACTACACTTATCTTCTACCTCCACGCTTACTCTTTGTGCTTATTCTGATTCTGATTGGGTGAGAGATGTCACAGATCGTCACTCTACCACTGCTTCTGCATATTTCTTGACGATTCTCTCATTTGTTGGAAAAGTAAGAAGCAAACAAAAATTGCCCGCTCAAGTGTTGAAGCTGAATACAGGGCTCTTGCTCACACTACGTCTGAGATTATATGGTTACGATGGTTACTTCATGACATGGACGTGAACATTCATCATCTACTCCTCTATTTTGTGACAGTAAGTGTGCTATTCAAATAGCTCATAATGATGCCTTCCATGAGCGTACCAAACATGTTGAAGTTGACTGCCATTTTGTCAGGGATCATTCTACAAAAAAGAACAATTCACATACCCTACATTACTTTAGAAGCTCAAACTGCAGATTTTTTTTGCAAAGACACACCTCTTAGCTCGATTCGACTTTCTTGTATCCCAAAATTCTTGGATTTATGAATTAAGGCTCCTAATTATTTTATTAGATCGACTATAATTATTTAGTTAACGGATCCAAGACACCACGTATATAGTAGGTACCACTTTGAGTTAACGGATCCCCTTACTTTCATATTCATTAGTATCTTTACATACCCCTTGTAACCACTTTTGCTCGTGTAGGTCGCTCTGCAAATGTTAGTCTTACCGCTAGAACACATATGGGTCTTATTTCTTATTTCCTTTATTTCTTATTTTTTTAATTTTAATTTTAATTTTAATTTTATCTTATTTTATTTTTTATTTTTATTTTTTATTTTTTTATTTTTTATTTTATTTATTTTTATTTTATTTTTATTTTTATTTTTATTTTATTTTTATTTTTATTTTATTTTATTTTTATTTTTATTTTTATTTTTATTTTTATTTTTTATTTTTATTTTTTATTTTTTATTTTTTATTTTTTATTTTTTATTTTTTATTTTTTATTTTTTATTTTTTATTTTTTATTTTTATTTTTTATTTTTTATTTTTTATTTTTTATTTTTTATTTTTATTTTTATTTTTATTTTTATTTTTTATTTTTTACTTCTTACTTCTTATTTTTTACTTCTTATTTTTTATTTTTATTTTTTATTTTTTATTTTTTATTTTTTATTTTTTATTTTTATTTTTATTTTTTTTATTTTTTATTTTTTATCTCGCACCGGAATCTTGGTTAAAATTCTTCTATGTTCCATGTTTGTGCCTATCCCATCATTCTTATAATATAGACTAAAACCAGACCTTTGCATAGTTCATTAGTGTATGCAATAATATACCAGTTAAACATAGATAAACTATTAGTCTTTGGAACATTCGATAGCTTATGCATCATTTAGGGCATTTCTAGTTGGTCATATTATATTAGTAATTTTGATAATACATGAATTATGGTACTAAACTGGAGAATGTTATCAATAGTGAATTTAAATGTTTGTGCAGAAAATGTGCTTTCAGGAGCAACATTACCAGAAGGTGTGGTTCACCATAGGGGTGTACTTGAGAAGTGGTTTGGCACAGAATATTGGTGGAATGAAAGACGAGTACTGCTCTTTCTTACTTCAGTTGTTTTCACCATCTATCTATTTGAAGCGTGTTGGTGAGATTTTACTTCTTGAGTGTTAGATTGTTGTCAACTTCTTTTAACTACCCTAAGTGTGGAGGGAAAAGCACTTATTATTTTTATAAATTTGTAATATATAATACTAGTCTGCTGTATTACCGGAGGTTCACCATTAGTTTGCATTCCAACTTGTCATAGATTTTAATTTATACATCTTTTAAATGCATGCTCTATTGGTGCCTCAATTTTTAGATTCATTGAAGTCTTCAGCTTTGTCGGTAACCTTGGCGGTGGTCTTCGTTGTCATCACAGCTGGAATTGCCAGAGTTAAAGTTATAAATGGCAGCATTAGTAGGACTCGGCTTTACCTCATATTGTTGACCAAAAGTCCTGGAATTTATTTCAATAGTTCCCATATTGGTTACTGCATATATGTGCCACTGCAGCGGTAAGTTTGAGCACAATCATAGTTACCACACATTATTAAAGTTTCAGGATTTATGACATTATTTTCTTGAATAATTCACTCAAGTTGACTTGTTTTAACAAATTATAACTTATGTGACATCATTACTCATGATATATTATCAAATTTGACAAATATAAGGTGTTTGATTATGATGCACATGAATTGTATCACTACAAAATGATATTATCTGCTTTGGACTTGTTATTGTTTATCAATGTTTTTCGAGGCATGTTTCTGTCATTACCTTTTCATGTCTATTCACTGTTGCACATGTGATTAGTTTTTGTAAACTTTTTTTTCTTTTTCTTTTTTCTTATTTTTTATTTTTTTATTTTTTTATTTTTTATTTCTTATATTTCTTATTTCTTATTTCTTATTTCTTTATTATTTATTATTTATTCTTTATTCTTTATTCTTTACTCTTTATTTTGATTTTTGATTTTTGATTTTTGATTTTTATTTTTGATTTTGATTTTGATTTTTTATTTTTTATTTTATTTTTATTTTTTTCCTATTTCGTATTTCTTATTTCTTATTTCTTATTTCTTATTTCTTATTTTTTTTATTTTTTATTTCCGTTATTTCTTATTTTTTATTTTTTATTCTTAGTCCAATAGGCATAATTCCAGTTAACTCGGTAAGACTATAATTACGTTTTCTCAATGAGCGTAATTATTTTTTGCAAAGACACATCCAGTTTTCCCAAAGTTTTATTCGATTAATCCCAGAGCGACCTCATGATCTCCCCTATATATGTTTTGCTACAAGTAGCTGTATCAACACTTGTATAGCCTTCTCGTTTTCACCATTCTACGCTCGTTCTACGTTGCAGAATTGACGGTAGTTAGCTGTCTAGACCTTGAGAATCATCCAATGATCATGATATCGATCTATGCTCAATCACAGAACTAGTAAACGAAAAACAACTCAGCACGCACTCACATGATCACAGTCCACTATATTCTTTTTGTACATAATACATGTACATCTCATCCCGGAGACAAATCCGATAAATTCTCGAAATAATATACAACATAAATAAACATCAATGATCTAAATTAATTCTAAATCCTCCAAAACATTACTCCATGCTAGCCTGCTATCACCTGGTAGACAACGATCCAATCAGGATAGAAGCAAAGTACATCCCGGTATAAATGTCACACAATAATAAATAAAGTAAATTGAAAACTGAATCAAACAATGTAATGAACAATGTAATAAAATGCAACCTGCAACACGTGAAACTATGAGATCCATAATGAAACATAATAAATACAACTAGTCACAAAGAGTCAGACAATGAATCAAGGGTGCACAACTAGTAAACTATATGATTTGAAATATTGTTTCGACATGTGGCCGGCTAAGGTTTAGATTCAGACTGGTCATGCTTGGACATAGTACAGTATATGTCAAGCTATGCTTCGGACTATAATGGGTTGACCACACATCTATTCGGTATTTTCTCTTTTCCTGTGATTCAAAAATTCATATCAAGCAAGATTCGGAACTTGATTTCTTATGATTCATATCAAGCAAGATTCAGAACTTGATGTCTTATGATTCATGATAGAAAGACAGATTCAGAGATATTTTAAAACAAACAAGATTCAAAACTTAAAATAAAATCATACAATGCAAGAGCAATGATACGTGTCAAAAATCGTGTCTCAATATGACAATTTAGAAAATAAAATAGATTGCATTATTTAATATTGAACATAAATACGGGGTACTTGTCTCTAGGTCCAATTTACAGAGGTTGCTCCTGGTCCAACCCTAGAATAATACCATAATTTATAGTTAGGGCTCCAAAGGACTCACAATTTCTATTTAACATTTTAGAAAAATCCTCAATTACATGTCTAATGATCCAAAGGCTTAGTGAAGAGCTCCTAATCCAACATATTTTATTCCTTTGATCTCATTTATCCAATTTAACAAATTCCATTCCTTAATCCTTCTTATTTAACTCACATTACTTAGCACCAAAGAACCTCATCCAATAGACTCTGGTCCACAGGCTCTGGCCCAAAGAGCTGAGCATCCAACCTCATATTCTTTAAATTCTCTTCTTGAATCTGACCTGTTGGCCCAAGCCCAGACCCACATGCGCAAAACCCGGCCCCCAGATATTTATTTTCCTTCTCTTTTATTCTCTTGAACACTACTCATTCACTCCAGCCCGAATCCTCGTGTCCTGCCGTGTCCCCAGATACTGGATACGTCATGTTTTACTTCCACTCCTTCAAATTCTTAGATGATGACAACAACAGAGCAATAACGATAGAGCAATGACGACGGAGAATGACGACGGAGGGTCGGTACCATGAGAAGTAGGCTATGAGGTCTTCACTTTGGGTAGGGATATAAACGACCAAGAATGGCAGCAAATTGATTTGTCCCACACAATATTCGGTATTGCCAAATGGCTCACTATATTGGAAAGGAGACACTTTTATCATCAAGAGTAATGCTATATGTACCTCAAAAAATTTTACCTCCATGTCTCTCCGTCACATGGCACTGCCTTATTGATCCAAGCAAATAGGGGGAGGAGTTGGGGGAAGACATGAACGAATAGAAGAGAAACACGTGGCAGAGAGACATGGAGGGATGAAATTTTGGAGGTACATAAAGCATTTTTCTGTCATCAAGGGGGGAGGAGGAGGAGGTGATGAGTGTTGGAGTGGGTGGAATTTTCAACCTATGTGAAAAATATTCCGAAGTGCGACGAGTGCCATCGTGTGTCGGAGAAGCTCGGGGAGTGCATCGATCGCCTATTTTGGAACATATATGGTAAACAAATATATGATTGGATTTCCATATTTTCTTTGATCATATATTTATTATTGGATCTTTCATATAATGACTTTACATATAATTAGATTTCTAATTATGACAAGCCAATTATGATTGAATTTTCATTAATTATATGATTGATCATATGTATTGAAAATTTTTATATATATTGGGCTTCCATATATATATATTTCCAATATGGTTACCCTTATTCATGCAAGGGTTTGTAGAAGGTTGATGCATGCAAGTTGAAAAATAATTGAAGAAAAAAAAAGATTGCAAGAGTGCTTTTGCAACTTTGGGAAGGAAAAAGAAGAATTGCGTTTCGGAGAAAGAGATCAATTTTGGGTATTTCTGATTGTCTTCTATCTTCGTGGTTGTAATATGTTTTGTCCCAGTGAGTTGTGGTGATTTGTTTGGATCGAGAGAAGCTTGTAAATGGTGTATTCTCTTTATTCCATTAGTGGAGGTTCTTCAGGGTTATACTCCAATCGTCACGTGGTTTTTTTCATCTGAGTTTTCCACCTAAAATTTTTTGTGTCTGCGATTTGTGTTTGTCGTTTTTGGTTTGTGTGCTTTTGCTCGATTCTCTTGCAGGATTTTCTGGTTTGGAAAAATCATTTTCGTGCTTTGTTTTCAACAGAGTGGTATCATAGACACTTTTATCATAAGGGGGAGGGGGAGGGGAAGGGGGAGGAGGTGATGAGAGACTCTGGTATGTGAAAGTTAATCAAGATGACATTACCTTTAGTATATGGGAGCTGAATGATGAAAAGACAAAATCATGTACGAGTATATAGAATTAGCTTTAAAACGCTGGCAACAGAGCCTATATTAGCTATTTCGATGTTGGAAACAAGCATCTTCTTAAGCAAGAAAAATTACAACGGTACGATAGGAGATGTAAATTATGTTGACAGAACTACATTGCTCTAATTTTTCATCTAGGGGACAACGCAAATGTGTGATGCACAAAAAAGCAATCCGGTAGACAGTTTTAGAACTGAACGAAACTTATGTCATAGGCCAAGTTCAACGTTGTGCATCGAATAACGCAAGTCTTCTCGTGATCCGAAGAGCATGAGAGCATAAGGAGAATAATTGAAAATTTTCGAAAAACATCGATACAATAAAATTTGACATATACATGCTAAATTTAACGCATTCGAAAAATTCTAGTTCTGTCTATTTTCACACGTCGACAATGACGGTATGCGTCTTTCAATACAATCGGTTCGTGCCGGGATGACCCGGATCAACGAAAAAATATCCAACCCGTAATATTTAATTAAAACGAAAATGTTTAAGTGGCTCACTTCGAGCTTCAGGATGACTGATCAAATTTAACATGGAGGGAGAAGAATTTACCAAGATCGACGAACAACGTTCCTTGCAGAATTCTGAGCTACAATTATGAAATTATTTTCTTGCGAAGTCAGCCTCTCAATGCTTAATTTTCTGTTATCATGCTATCTATTTTCTTCTCCTTCCTCTGTTTCTTGTCAAATTTGACAATATGGACTATGTTAATTTGAAATATGGTCCATCTTATTACAGAAGGGAGACTATATTTTTTATTTTGAAAATCATGTTTTGCATAAGAAATTTTGAAAAATTATTTTTCAACAGAAGTGATTAAATAAGTGGGAAGTAACCCAGGAAACAAACTCACAACCTAATACTTTTATATAATTGAAGGTTTTACACTCTGAGTTCTAACAGACAACACCACCAACATTACTGCAACTTTACTAATAATAATGTGCATAATCAACATAACTTCACCAGAAAGTTATCATATTTCAGCCTATCCAGCGTATAATGAAATTCTCACTAGTAAAAAAACAAAGCACATAGACTTAACCGGATTATGTCAAGACAAGGTTCCACTTACTTTCTATTATTACTTTGTCTTTGTTCATGTAGAAATAGGTTGGAGTTAGAAAGTGTCCCAAATATAATGCCATTGATACATCTTAATTTTCAAACATGAAGAAAGAAGAGTGGTACATGGTTATCGAGAAAAGGTATAAGACTCCGGATAGGTGGTGGATGGTCGGTCGATCACGCCACGTGGACGTATTATTCCTTTCATTTATAATAATAGTAAAAGTTGGGAGATGTGGATCCAAAAGACATGTAATGCAATATAAGAAATAAGAAATTAAAAAGAAAAAAAAAGAAAATAAGAAATAAGAAATAAGAAATACGAAATAGGAAAAAGTAAAAATAAAAATAAAAATAAAAATAAAAATAAAAATAAAAATAAAAATAAAAATAAAAATAAAAATAAAAATAAAAAATAAAAAATAAAAAATAAAAATAAAAAATAAAAAATAAAAATAAAATAAAAATAAAAAATAAAAAATAAAAAATAAAAAATAAAAAATAAAAAATAAAAATAAAAATAAAAATAAAAATAAAAATAAAATAAAAATAAAAATAAAAATAAAAATAAAAATAAAGAATAAAAAGAATAAAGAATAAAGAATAAAGAATAAAGAATAAAGAATTAAGAATTAAGAATAAAGAATAAAGAATAAAGAATAAGGAATAAAGAAATAAGAAATAAGAAATATAAGAAATAAAAAAAAAGAAAGAAAAAAAAAAGTTAACAAAAACTAATCACATGTGCAACAGTGAATAGACATGAAAAGGTAATGACAGAAACATGCCTCGAAAAACATTGCTAAACAATAGCAAGTCCAAAGCAGATAATATCATTTTGTAGTGATACAATTCATGTGCATCATAATCAAACACATTATATTTGTCAAATTTTGATAATATATCATAAGTAATGATGTCACATAAGTTATAATTTGTTAAAACAAGTCAACTTGAGTGAATTATACAAGAAAAGAATGTCATAAATCCTGAAACTTTAATAATGTGTGGTAACTATGATTGTGCTCAGACTTACCGCTGCAGTGGCACATATAAGCAGTAACCAATATGGGAACTATTCTAAATAACTTCCAGAAGGACTTTTGGTCAACAATATGAGGTAAAGTCGAGTCCTGCTAATGCTACCATTTATAACTTTAAATCTGGCAATTCCAGTTGTGATGACAACGAAGACCACCGCCAAGGTTACCGACAAAGCTGAAGACTTCAATGAATCTAAAAATTGAGGCACCAATAGAGCATGCATTTAAAAGATGTATAAATTAAAATCTATGCCAAGTTTGAATGCAAACTAATGGTGAACCTCCGGTAATACAACAGACTAGTAGTATATATTACAAGTTTATAGAAATAATAAGTGCTTTTCCCTCCACACTTTAGGGTAGTTAAAAGAAGTTGACAACAATCTAACACTCAAGAAGTAAAATCTCACCAACACGCTTCAAATAGATCGATGGTGAAAATACGAGGACTGAAGTAAGAAAGAGCAGTAGTCGTCTTTCATTCCACTAATATTCTGTGCCAAACCACTTCTCAAGTACATCCCTATGGTGAACCACACCTTCTGTTAATGTTGCTCCTGAAAAGCACATTTCATGCACAAACATTTAAATTCACTATTGATAACATTCTCCAGTTTAGTACCATAATTCATGTATTATCAAAATTACTAATATAATGTGACCAACTAGAAATGCCCTAAATGATGCATAAGCTATCGAATGTTCCAAAGACTAATAGTTTAGCTATGTTTAAATGGTATATTATTGCATATACTAATGAACTATGCAAAGGTCTGATTTTAGTCTAGATTATAAGAATGATGGGATAGGCACAAACATGGGACAGAAGAATTTTAACCAAGATTTCGGTGCGAGATAAATAAAAAATAAAAAATAAAAAATAAAAAGTAAAAAATAAAAAAAATAAGAAATAAAAAATTAAAAATTAAAAATTAAAAATTAAAAAAAAAGAAAAAAGAAAAAAAATAATAATAAAAATAAGAAATAAAGGAAATAAGAAATAAGACCCATATGTGTTCTAGCGATAAGACTAACATTTGCAGAGCGACCTACACGAGCAAGAGTGGTTACAATGGGTCCGTTAACTCAAAGTAGTAGCCACTATATGCAAGAATAGGAAGTATTTTAAAATGAGCCGTAAGGGCTAGTTTATCTACGAAATTATAGTCTTACCCACTATATGAAAGTAAGGGGACCACTATAATTCTTTGGGACCATAAAGTATTTTAAAATGGCACTCAACTTAGTTTGAGCTCCTAATTTACATTCGTGCTCTTGGATTTTTTTACAAGGGGATCTGTTAACTAAATCATACGGGTTAACTGGATGAACCAATTACGGTGAAGACTAACATTTGATTATATAGTAGAATATTTTCTAGGAATATGTTTGACAATTATAAAAAGGGGATGACGATCTTGTAATTTTTGAAAGTGGTAATTTTGTAATTAGTGAAGATGGAATGACAATTTAGTAAATATTTAGTCATGGCTTATTGTGGGAACCTTCTAGAATTGATTAATTAAGAGTGCTTTAATTAATTATGTGCTTAATTAAGTCTAAGTAATATTCATTAAAAATCTAGCACATTTTTAGAATTTTCTAGAAGATTCCCTTGTAATCTCCATTACCAATTCTAAACCCTTAACCCTAAATCTAAACCCATTATTGAGAAGTCCAAATCCTAACCCATTCTTGCGAAGCCCAATTTCTAATTCCATGTGTCCAGGCCTTGTGTTTGTGTCCAACCAAATCTTCGTTCTCAATCGTGTCGACCTTGGTCCGACCCTAGGTGTCCACATTCCCTTTCTTAAATTTACTCCACAATGCAATCCCACAAATACACGTTCCATGTGTCCGATACGACACAGTACAATACATAAAATCCACATTCATTTTCTTAATTAAGAATCAATACTTGCAGAGTCCGCCCTGAGCTCATGGGGGTCCAGGCCGAACTTTCAAAATAAGACCATACATAATAAAAAATATTAATTTTTTAAAGAAAAGAGGTTACAACAAATGATTAAACTAAGGATATTTAGTATACAAGTTTAAAGTACTAACTACTGCACCGCAATAACTTTGGTATCTTAAAGGACCAATAGTTCATTCTAGTTCTATTTGAGATACAAAATGATTAACATATTTATTTTTAAACTAATTTTTTTGGTGACCTGATTCGTGGGGCTCTGGACGGTTGTTATGGCCGTCCTGCGCCAGGGCCGGCCTTGAATACTTGGCTACTAATTCGTTAGCCAACAACAACATCATAGTGTTGGTCAGAAAGTACGCAGAAGAAAGCCGAACGATGATGCATTTGGTCCGGAGGATCATCAGTGTTGGTCGTCCCGAGCTTCCTCAGCTGCGCTCTTACTACTCTTCTCCACATCCCACCAATTCCAAACTATTCGTAGGAGGTGACCTGACCTTCTTCTTCTTCTTCTTCTTCTTCTTCTTCTTCTTCTTCTTCTTCTCTCTCTATATATAGACTGAAGTGTGTTTGTGGTTTTGTTGAAGGTCTGTCGTGGTCGGTCAACGAAAAGTCTCTCAAGGACGCCTTCTCCTCTTTCGGGGACGTCAATGAAGGTTCGTTCCTTCCTCACTCGCAATGGGCCACGGAGTAGCACCTGTGATGTTTGTTGTATTGCCTAACTAAGAAACTCTCTGATGATACATTGTTGCGCAATCGTAAGCTTCTTATGTAGGGCTGCTTGGTTTCTTGTAACTAGAAATCCCTCCTTTGCTGCAAAATGCTTGTTGAAATTTAAAGTGCATTTTTATCATGATTGAATCTGGCTAGTAATGTATTTTGTGATAATCCATAAGGTTGCATCCATGCACAAGTTATGAAATTAAAAGTCACGAGTTATGTAATTCAAGAGACATGAGTTACAAGTAGCCTATATATATATATAATTTGGTAACTAGTACAGTTTATTGGCCACCAAATGACCTAAAACACGGTCTGAAGGCCCACAACTCACACAACCCTGACCCATGGGGCCCAAAAAATCTCACTACTCTGCCAGAAGGCCCACTACTCCACACCCGGCCCGCCCCACCGCCTGTATCAATTATTCCCACAACAAGGGAATTAATTGCTTCCTCCAAGTCTTGAACCCAAGGCCTATGAGGGGATGTCTCCCACTCTAACCACTTGGGCTAGGAGAGCTTGACATGGTAGAGTATTATATATATATATATATATATATATATATATATATATATAGTCCCGGGGCGTAATTTTTCGACGAAAAACTGATTTATGCAATACTTCGAAGAAGGTGCACGATAGAGATCCCGGAGGATTCTGAGAGACAAACTCAAATGTAGCACTTCGAAGAAGGTACAAATGAATTCGTAGCAGCAACAATGAAAATTTTATAAATAGTTTCTGATTAGATCAGAACTGTACTCGTTTAGAACGAGTTGCAAGTGGATGAACAGAAGAATAAAAAGGACGGAATGAAAGAACGGCCTGCTGGGGTGAATGATCACCGGTGCTCAAAGCTTAATTTGTCCCACACGAACAGCTTTCAGGAACCAGCAAGTTCAGAAAAAAACTTATAGAACACTCTGCCCTTCTGACTGCTCGGACAACACTGAACTCTCAAGTAATAGTACTTAGTTACGGATCCTGGAATATGTATTGTAATACGTATTGTAACTAAGTGTGCTATTATAGTATATTGTAACTAAGTGTGCTATTATTTCTCAAGTAATAGTTACGAAAGATCTAGGTATTCATTACTTTCTTGGAATAGAGGTTGATCATACTTCCAATGATTATTTTGTTTCTCAAGTAAAGTATGCATTTGAAATACTTCTTCTAGCAAGTTTAACTGATACTAAGACTGCGGATTTTTTTTCTTGAATTGAATAGAAATGTTGCATCTGACGACACATTACTCTCTGGTCCTACTATGTGTCACGTTCCGACTCGCCAAATCGGTCGTTGTCACTCTCCGTTCCCGGAATGCATATTTTTATACGTATACCGCTTGCCTGAATTTATTTAGTATCTGTCATGTATTTATTTTGTATTTAATTCTTTTAATTTAATGCTAATTATTTTTCTGTATTTTATTTCTGCTTTTTCTTGGCTCTTGGTTCATTTCGGTTCATGATAAACCAACTTGGTTTGGTTTGGTTCAACATGGAAAGGAATGGATGGCTTGGATTTGGTGGAGAGAATGAATGGTGGAGATCCACTTGACCTTGATATAAAACTTCTTCTTTCGTTCTCTCTCTTCATTCATTCATATTTACTCCTCCACCAAACCCTAACCCACTTGTGAGAGGCAAGTACATCTTGCACATCATAGAGGATTTCATGCATCTCCATTTATTTTTAGTCCATTGTGTTTGTCTCTTCTTTCTCTACATGTTTAGGTCTTGTAGTTTTTGTTTTCCATGGTTAGCTTTGTGTAGATCTAAGTTTTTTCTCCTTTTTGGTTTTCTTGGGTTTTGATCTATCAAACTTCATCATTTCCATGTTTTGATTGTTCTATGTTGTAGAGAATTCAATTCTACCCAATTTTGGCTTTTGAAAAGTTAGATTCCGACTTGATTTGAGGAAGTTATGACCAAAACAATTTTGGTCAAACTTCTATGTTCATCTGTCCTGATTCTGGCAGGGACGATGAATAGTGTCTGGCCGCATAAGAATTTCTGGCCGCATGACCATTTCTGAGCCGCATAAGAATTTTTGAGCCGCATAAGAATTTCTGGCCGCATGAGCATTTTTGAGCCGCATAAGAATTTTTGAGCCGCATAAGAATTTCTGGCCGCATGACCATTTTTGAGCCGCATAAGAATTTCTGGCCGCATGAGAATTTTTGAGCCGCATAAGAATTTCTGGCCGCATGACCATTTCTGGCCGCATGAGCATTTTTGAGCCGCATAAGAATTTTTGAGCCGCATGACCATTTCTGGCCGCATGAGCATTTTTGAGCCGTATAAGAATTTTTGAGCCGCATAAGAATTTTTGAGCTGCATAAGAATTTCTAGCCGCATGAGGCTGATTTTGGCTGATTTTGATTGTTTGATGCTCTTTTTGACTGTTTTCTGGCCCGAATTTCTCCTAGCTTCCAACATGAAAGTTGTAGATCTTTTTCTTGGCTTCAAGAATATGTTACCAACTATTTTATGCAAGTTTCTCTTACTCTTGATATAGAACTTTTGACTACCATGCCTTGTCACGAATTGACAATGATTGTTATCCTGACTTAATATTGATCATGCGTTCCTATGTCTGGAACTAAGAGACTGGCTAGTCGTCTTATTGTACTGAATGGGACACGTTCATGTATGAACCATTGAGAACGACTGGCTAATCCTGATCATTGACAATGTAACCGTGCTGATCTCCAACTTATAATTATGTACATGAATTTGAGTAGGTGCTATGGCACCGATAATTAATTTCGTATTACAAAAGCAGCACGTGTATCCTACTGTCAAGGCATGATTCTCCCGTGGATAGGTTTGATTGTTGCATTACGCTATGTAGGACCGACAACCCAACCGCACTGGCATCGTTGTAGAGTTATGCATATCGTACCTTGTACGAAAGTACTCATGCGAAATACTCATGATCCACGGCATGAGATTTCAATTAACATAGGGCCAACTAAGTTAAATAAAATAATTACTGCATGGAGAGAATGGATTTTCGAGTTTTTACATGACGGCCGTCTTTGGGACAAATAGTGTCCCGACACGCCGGCTGGTTCCCACGGATACTGCATATCTACCACACGGGCAGGGAGTGGTATCCGGTTTACTTTTCCCGATCGACGAGCGTCCCGCTGGGACTCGTTTCCCCGCATGGCACAACTGATTATTGGATCGACCAGCCTTGTTTGTCTATAGTAAGAACTGAGAAATTCCCTAATGCATGGTTCCAGGGTAACTTGGAGCTCACTAGTAGTAAGCCGTAATAATTGCCTAGCCACTTAAACTGATTTTATTGTGGGTTGTATCCTACTTTGCCAACTATTGAGGTAAGCTGAACGTCCTGACATGACGGGCCAACTTCTGTCCTTGTTTGGTTGGAGAGTTGGTTCGGAGTGTCAAGACGCTAGGCGTACCTTAGTAAGAGGCAAAGATCTATTTATCTTATTTATATCTTTAACTCTTATTACTGGTTTTAATTCTTCATGTCGTGCTTCCTTTGTGGTGCTTGCTATTGGAGGTCTAACCTCTCTGGTTTTGCATGGCCAGATCTAGAGCCAGCTCCCGAGGACTCAGCTTACTTCTACCCTTAAGATGGTCAATACTAGAAGGATGACCGCAGGAGGCCACGAGTGGGTTCCTTCACTCCCTACTCGTCTTGTTCTTTACTTTACTTTTGCCGTTTTGGCACCGACCTGTTAGTCGGACTGTCTAGCACTTGCTTTTACATAATTGTAATTAATTTAGACTGCAGCTGATAGCGATTGTGTATACCTTATCATATCATCTGGCTATGTTTTATAAAGCCAGATCTTAAGAATATTTTGACCGAGCGTTTGGGACGCCTTACTGCTTTATCATATATGCTCTTTATTTACTGCTTCTTGATTCATTGATTGAGACAATAGAAGTCATGTGACCCTAGCGAGACTTGTATATAGTATGCACCTCCTTGTCTAGTTTACAGCATTGATCGTATTATTCGGTATTTCTTCTACCCGTAATACGTAGCTGGCCATATCCGTCCCCGTCCCCCGGTATTTCGGGTCTGGGGCGTGACAAGGTTTTAGTGGTGGCCCATGCAGGTCTATTTTCAGACTTGTGGGGTGCTTTTATTTTATAGGAGGTCTCAATCACACATATTCTCCCTTTGATCTCATGATTCGTTGCTCTCGATCCCATCTTGGCACCCTGGTATTCCTTGACTTCGTTGATCTTTCCTGTCCGATCGTTTGATTGTTCTCTTGTCCCTTGTATTAGGGGCTCCTCGTCCGCGTCAGAGCAGCAACAACCAGAGCAGCAAGACCATGTTGGTCAGCAGCAAGGGCCAGTGCTTCCCCAAGAGCACGTCCAAGCAGAGGTGATAGTAGAGCCAGCCGTTGGGCCGCAATATCCGGAGGTTCCTATCTCACCAATGATTTCGCCCACTCCGGGGGCAGTAGATACACCAGCTCTCCTAAAAATCATCAGGGGGATGATGGCCACGCAGCAACATCAGATGTTGGTCCAGCAACAGATGCATGCTCAGCAACAAGAGCAGAATGTGTTACTTAATCAATGCTTGCAGACGACAATAGAAAGAGGTGTGAGGACTGATTCAGGAGCGTCGACCCGATTCTGCAAGTACAACCCCCGACGTTTCGAAGTTACAGAAGATGCTATCACAGCAGATGCGTGGCTCAAGGATATTGAGGCCATTTTGAAGGCAGCCAAAGTTCCAGCGGAGGAGCAAGTGGACCAAGTAAAGTTGTTACTCCAGGATCTCGCCTGTGATTGGTGGGAATCAGAGGAAGTAGGTGCCAGGCGTCCTATTGCATGGGACGATTTTTCTAACAGATTCAAGACCATGTACTATGGAGTGGTAGCTCAATTCGAGCTACAACAGAAGTTCATCAGCCTCAAGCAGGCTGGGAAGACCGTGGATGCTTATGCAGCGGAGTTCTGCAGATTGAGTAGGTTTACCCCAGAGATGGTAGCCACGGAGAGCCAGAGGGCCATGAGGTTCCAACAAGGGTTTCATCTTGAACTCTTGCAACTGGTAGAGAGGCATAACTACCAAACTTTTGATGAGGTACTGACGGCGGCCCGGAGGCATGAGATCACTATCCAGAGGATGGCGACTAGGGCTGGGGGCCAGAAGAGGTCTCACAACCAGATAGAAGGAGGAGGGGGAGCAGCACCCCGATCGACAGTACCGTCTCCTGGCATCCGCATTCATGATGTGGCGGTGCGAGGGCCAGCACCACCAGCCAGACAGCAACAGCAGCAGAGGAAGAATCAGCAGCCACCCGCGGGTTGCACTTATTGTGGGAAGGCAGGGCACACTAAGAATATATGCCGGACATTTAATGGGTTATGCTTGGTATGTGGGAGTCCGGATCACCGGGTTTCCACTTGCCCCATGAGTTCGAGGCCAGGAGGGCCAGTGCAACCATTTCCTGCCCTGCCAGCACCAGGGGCAGGCCAGTATCGAGGGCCAGCGGTAGCAGTAAAACCATTAGCTCAACGCCCGTTATTGACACAAGCTCAGATGTTTCGGCAGTAGGAACCGCCGATCAGCATCATTGAGGCAAGGGCCAGCAGTAACACCGGGCAGGGCCGCAGCAGGGAAATCAGCATGGAGGCCAAGGGCAGGCGTTCAATCTGTCCTTGGAGGAGGCATTGGCATCGGGGAACGTTGTGGCAGGTAACGTTCTCGTCTTCTCATCTCCCGCAGTAGCATTGTTTGATTCAGGAGCATCACATTCATTTGTATCTACACGATTTGCAACACGACTAGGATTGGAATTTGAGGCATTGCCAGAGAGGTTGAATATACTCACTGGTAATGGGCTTGTAGGAGTTAGTAGGATTATTCCAGCATGCAGAGTCATAGTGTGCTGGCGTTCCTTACCCGCTAGGTTGATAGAATTTCCTATGGGAATTTTTGATGTTATCTTGGGCATGGACTGGCTGAAAGACAGTCATGCTACAATAGATTGCCATAGAGGGAGCGTATCTTTTGATATTCCAGGCATGGGACAGTTCGCTTTGGTCAGGCCGGGAACAGAACAGTTGGCAGGCGGAGTCGTAGCAGCATTGGAAGAAGTTCAAGTCCCGAGTGTCACGCCCCGACCCGGAAACACCCGAATCATCGTCCTCGCAGGGGGCGTGATGATTCGGGTGATTCCGGGTCGGGGCGTGACAAATTGGTATCAGAGCTCTAGGCTCAATTTCCTCTGGACGCTCGTTTTATTACAATTCTAAAAGTTGTCCACCACCACTTGATACCACTCTTGACTCTACTCGATGCCGCACTGGATGTTCCATACAATAAGTCTAATACAATCGTGTAATTTTGCCGCATGTGTTTTGGAAATTACATGATGTTTGCTAAGAAAGTCGTGAAGGGTATATTGCATTGAATGCAACGAGCCGTAAAAATGTTAGTTGCTGCAAGCGTAACAAATTGTGAGATACGATTTGAGATACTGTTGCAATGTAACATGTTGAATGAGAAATAAAATGATGCACGAAGTGCAGCGAGTTAATGTGAATATACGTTAAAATGAAAGTGAGAAGTGATAAGCTAATACCGAATGTGTTAAAATGTATTGTGCATTGACTTGGAAAGCCGAGAGTAATTCGTTGCACGAGGTGCGGTAAATGTCGGAAATGATCGTTGCCCGATGTGCAACGCGTATTGGAAAGTAAAATCATTGCACGTGGTGCAACGCATATCAAATTAATCGTTGTACGAAGTACAAAAGAAATTGGAAATAAATCGTTGTACAAAGTGAAATAAAAGTGTCAGAAATAAATCGTAGCACGATGTGCAACGCGTATCGAAAGTAAAAAATTTGTTGCACGAGGTGCGATGCATATCAAATAAATTGTTGCACGAGATGCAACGTAAGGAAAGAATTGAAATCGTAAATCGATAGAACGAATCGTCGGTTGCACACCAAACTTATGTTGGCAAACGAGAACATTGACCGAATCGTGTCGGATTTTGATAGAATCAAAGTTACGGTTGTGATCAAGCACGATCACTGCGGAAATCGTGAGTCGGAAGAGATCGTTGGTTTACACTAAGTGTAGCACGAGGAAAATGGCTTGAATTCCGAGTGGTATATGCCATACCACGTAGGCGATGAATGACTCGATTCTGAGTGGTATATGGTGTATCACTTGTACTTTGCATCGACGCGTTGTGAGAATTGCGGAAGGTTTGTCTGCAACGAACGGAAGTGTACCGAGACTCGATTGGAAATTTGTATAACGGTATGTTGATGCAAGTGTTCTTCGAAAATCGGTTGGAACGATAAGGCGAGACTCGTATCAATGAACGATACATCGGACGAAAGTTATAAGTTGGTCGGACGACCGAGACTAGCGAAACGATTATGCCTTGACGCAATAATCGGATCGACGGGAAAGGAATACTCGAGCTTGCAAATGAGTCGCACGACTTGCGATCTCGGTAGAAATGTTGGACGAGACGAATCGAATCGCACGACTTATGATTTCGATAGAAATGTTAGGCGATACGAATTGTAATCGAATCGCACGATGTGCGACTTCGGTGAAGAGTTGGTTGACGTGAGTAATCGTGCCTAAGAAATAGTTGGTTCTCATTTAAGTACGACTGGAAAATACGCAAAACTTAGAGGGCGTGATCGTATAACTCGAGGTTTCGATGTTGGATAATCGGTAACTCAGTTACGCGATCAAAGTATAGCGGGATGCGGCGAATCAGAGAACGAATGGATGCATATGAAAAAGTTTGTTGCGAACTTGGATGTATGCGATGCGAGTTAAGTTGACGTTCAAACGGATTCGAATTCGACCCTCTTGCTATCGAAATTTATATGAACTATCAAGATCGATATGCAAGGAAACGTAAGCACGATGTGAGAATACAAAATGGAGTGCGCCTTGCGCTATCAAAATTTTGTAAGTAAGGATACGAGAATGAACGAACTTGGTTGACCATAAATTTTGTGATTGATCAAAGACGAGACTATAAGTCATCGACGATTGCTCGATACGTATAGCATCTCGTGTGTCGACCCGCAAATAAGATAGACTCGAACTCGATGCAAGTAGATGTTTCGTAAATTGCGGAATCATCGACGGTAGTGCATGACTTGACTCGGAGGATAGTTGCGCATCAGTTGCACCGATAGAAATGGTTTTGTCCAAAATTGGGTAGTCGTATAGAATTGTCGGAACGTGATTTGGCTCCAAAATAAGATATAGCATGGTTCGTAGTAAACTGTCCTTCGATGATGATCCACAGTTATCGAGCGTAGCTTCGGGGCAGCTGACCCTAGAAGACTTGACCGCCAAATCAAATTGAATGCTACAGACCGTAAGATGACCCATGCGATATCGCATATGAGATTGCACCGATAACAAATATAACACGGTGCATGTTGACGATAAGAATAGGCGATTGCAAGAAACGTGCTATGCACGAGGGGGAACGATAAGGGAATGACTTACGAGTCATGTCGTTAGATTCGGATTCACCTTGCAATTGAGCTTGCGTGAATCGAAATTTACATTCGATGTTGCGAGATGGATAAGTTGGGAATTTGGCTATCGAATTCCTACTCGTTAGGAAATTAAATGTAAGACGCGTCGTAAAGACCTTCATGCTAAGGCGATCGTTGCCTTGAGCACTGTCGCCTTGCTGTAAACTTTTATGTCGGATAGATTGTGGCCTTTGTGCAATGTCAATTTAAACTTGCGTCGGGAAAATCTAAGCACGGGGACTATGTAAGTAACCTAGCGGGCGTAGCCCTGAATGTTGATGCATTTGCAAGTCAACAAAGAAAAATCGTATCGAGACAAGTTACATAAGTAAGACTTCGAAAATAGTTGGGTAGCGACTTCGAACGCAAGGCGTTGCGGAGACTCGTTGTGATTGGATGCGCGACGGCTCGACGCGACGCATAGAGTTGGTAGTCCATATGAAACATACAAAGTGAGTAATGTAATTTTTGAATCGCATCGTGTACCTTAACTTTTGTCGGCGAATCGCGTATGTATCAATATGCATGTGTGCTAGAATTGCGAGAACAAGTAATACAGCCAAGTCCGATCAAGAATACGAGATGGCAAGTAATAGAGAATGAGAAGTTACGTGTTTGTATTGTTCCGATATCTTACAACTGAGCTTGGTCGAAATGCATATATTGGTGGGACGCCTAAAATATGTGTATGATTCCAAACTAAGTTGTACGATCCAAATGATAGTGAGACGAGATCGTGGAACGATCTAATGGAACCCTTGGAAATTTAGTATTGGTTTCTGTTCGGGACGAACCTTATTTTGAGTGGTATATTCTGTAATGTCCCGCTCCGTACGGTGCATTATGCTGAGTCGTTGACTCGAAGAGTTGCGTTGACCCGATAGAATGCATCGAGTTGAATAGATGCGAAGCGCCGCGTTGCCCCGAAGGATGAGTGCGTTGAATCGGCTCGAGGATTCTAAGAAATCGAATCGACCAAGGCGCAAGTCCGAATCGATGCAAGTATTGATTTTAGTTGGTTTTGTGTACAGGTTATACTTTAACGGAAAAATATTAGAGGTCGATCTTTTGCAATATTTAGTAAGGGGTCCGCGAAATCAAATCGTCGCCTTGCGACGGGCTAAGACTTGGGCATGCTAAGGCGAATTGGGCATATAACTCAACAAAGTACGAAGTGCTCGAATGGCTAAGTCAGGAGAGTGGCCGTGCAACAAAGTTAGGAAATCGAGCCGCATCGGCTCGGCAAAACGACGAAGGCATATCGACTCAAGGTGGGAGAATTGACTTCTTTTTACTCCTTCATTCGATAAGTCAAATATATCATTGTATGCTAAGTTAACCTATCGGCACCACGGGTGTGGTCCGATCGGAGATAAATCATAGTGTGAGTCGAACACTAAGTTAGAACAATTGAAATGAAACGTGCATCATATGCACGAGTCGCTATGGGACATTGGATATCGCTAAGGCGAGTGCCTCGGTGCGTAAGCCGTAAGAACATGGAATAACTGTACTCGGCGAGTGCCTTAGTGCACGAACCATACCGTGCCTTGCGCATGAGTTAGAATGGCTAGAACATTGAAAGACAATAGGCGAGCGCCCTAGCGCGCAAGCCCGAACATTGAATGCTAAGTTATAGAACATGGGAGTATGGTCGAAACGTGCCTACGCGCACGGGATAATAAAAGATGGCTTCGTTGCGAGAAAATACAGTTGTGGCATGAATGTGGCGGAACTGTCGAATATGACATGGTGTCTCGAAAGGTGTTCAAGACCTTCGGGTCGTTCGATTGACGAACATTGAGTTGAGGCACGATGCCATTGAATCATTGAAACGAAGTATGAAATATAAGAACACAGAAAGTTAACGAAAGAGACGCGAGATGATAAAGTCTGAGTCTTGGACTCAAGGCTATGCTTGGTTGTTTGAATGATAGTGCGTTGCATGGTCGAATGGAATGGACTTGAGATAATTGCGATGATATCTTTCGTGCACGGAACGTTCCCTCCGAACGGGCGCACCGGGGCACCGGGACCGTTCGACCTAGGAGGGATGATAATCTTTGATAGGCGCACATTTGCGAAGTCCGATTAGCACTCGGTCGTAAATGGGAGAAGCCGTAAATGATGGTAGGCACGCGGTAAGTTTCGGTTGTTGGGATAGCAACCCAACCCGTGAAACGCCGGGCTACCCAAATTCTATTTTGAGAGAGAAAAGAAGGAGAGAAAAGAAAGTAAGGAAAAATAAAAGAGAAACTCCTTTCGTCCATTCCGGCGCGAATACGCCCACGACCTTCATATAGTTAAGGAACGATGGGTTGAAAGTGTAGGCGCAGATGCATCCTGCATAGAGATCCTGCTTAGAGTTGCACATATAACATGACAGGGAAGGAATGCGGCGTATTCACCTTGCGTCGGTGCAAGGGCGAGTGCATCGACTTGGTAAGTCGCGCCACGAATCAAACACGAGATTGCTTGTTTGTTTGCCTATTCAATTCGATAACATGCTGCTATGATAACATGCTTTACGCTTTCGAATATGCCATGAAATTGACCCTAAGGAGAACATAGCAAGATCATAAGCTAAGTTGCATGATTCAACATAAATATTAAAATATCGGTTTGGAAAGATGGTCTTTGCTTCAGTACATGCGAGGACGAACGTACTGATCCCCCACCAGCTTCATGCAGGGTGCAGGGAATAGATTGCTCGCGGCGAAGCGTTGCTTGAACGTGTTAAGGCTTGGAATGCCGAAGCGCATTGAAGCGTGCTATCGCATTGACGCTCGGACTACGCAGCTGGATTGATGCGGCCGAGATATAGAAGGCATGATGTATGGAACGGTAAAATCCTTTGTGGGCAAGAGAGAACTTGAGTGTTGTAGCCAATATGGCATGTATTGTTAGGCTATCGAAAGCCTTTGTAATCTCTGTTTCGGATATCAATAAAGAGAATTCGTTTCGTATACTCTGTTTCCTTTCGTTGTTAAATATCGAATCAAAAGATAACCATTTGAGAACTTGTCATCTTGCCTTGCACGAGCGCAACTCCAGGCTCGTGCGGCATCACGCCCCCTGTGAGGACGATGATTTGGGTGATTCCGGGTCGGGGCGTGACACCGAGGGTAGTGGAAGAGTTTCTTGATGTATTTCCAGAAGAACTACCAGATTTACCACCGAAGAGAGATGTCAAGTTCAGTATAGAATTGGTGCCAGGGACCGAACCGGTGTCGGATCGAGTTTACAGAATGCCAGATTCAGAGCAGGCCAAAGTGTACCAACATATAGAAGAATTGAAGGCGAAGAAGTTCATTCGGGACAGTGAATCACCATGGGGAGCACCGGTAGTACTTGTAGGGAAGAAGGATGGGTCATCCCGATTGTGCATTGACTATAGGAAACTCAATGCGGCAACGGTAAAGAACAAGTACCCACTACCGAGGATCGACGACTTGTTTGATCAGTTGAGCAGAGCCAGAGTATTTTCCAAGATAGATCTTCGGTCAGGATATCATCAAGTTAGAGTTCGGGAGGAGGATATTCCCAAGACAGCATTCAGGTCGAAGTACGGGCATTACGAATTTTTAGTTATGCCATTTGGATTGACCAATGCTCCAGCAATATTTATGGATTTGATGAACCGTATTTTTAAGCCATACTTGGATCAATTTGTCGTTGTGTTCCTCGACGACATTCTCGTTTACTCAGCCAGCGAAGAAGAGCATGAAGGTCACCTTAGGAAGGTATTACAGGTTTTGAGAGAAAACCAGTTGTACGCCAAGCTCAGTAAATGTGAGTTTTGATCGGATCGAATTTCATTCCTGGGGCATATCATATCAGGGGCCGGAGTATCAGTGGATCCTAAGAAAGTGGAGGCCGTGGAAGGTTGGCCAGTACCTAAGACAGTAGAAGATGTGCAGAGTTTCTTGGGATTGGCAGGATATTACCGAACGTTCATGTCAGATTTTACAAGAATTTCAGCACCCATGACCCGTTTGACACGCAAGGATGTGCCATTTGTCTGGTCGACAGAGTGTCAGGCATCCTTTGAGAGTTTGAAGCAGAAATTAATCTCGTCACCTATACTTACATTGCCCGTTGGACTCGGAGGTTTTACTGTATATTGTGATGCGTCAGGTAAGGGACTTGGATGTGTCATCATGCAACATGGGAAGGTGATAGCGTATGCATCTAGACAACTTCGGGACCACGAGAAGAATTATCCGACTCATGATTTGGAGTTGGCGGCCGTAGTATTTTCCTTGAAGCTTTGGAGGCATTACCTGTACGGCGATCGAGTAGATATATTCACCGACCACAAGAGCTTAAAGTATATTTTTACTCAGAAGGAGATGAATATGAGACAGAGGAGATGGTTGGAATTGATCAAGGATTACGAAGTAGAGCTTCAGTATCACCCAGGCAAGGCTAATATAGTAGCGGATGCCCTCAGTAGAAGGGGCAGTACATTCATGTTGACATCACAGAAGCAAATTTTAGAGGATCTTCGAGAGATGGGCATTGAGGTTATACTTCCGGGAGATGTAGGAATCTTGGCTAGTCTACAAGTTCAATCTGACTTGGTAGACAAGATCAAGGCAGCTCAGACACAGGACCCAAGGATTCAGAAGCTCAAGACAGAATATGAGTCAGGACTCCGAAAGGAGATGAGAATTCATGAGGATGGAATACTTAGGTTTGGATCGCGTCTATGTGTGCCTAGTGGAGATATCAGACAGGAGGTTATGGCAGAGGCCCATAGTTCTCAGTATTCTATTCACCCGGGAGGTACCAAAATGTACAGGGATATTAAACAATATTTCTGGTGGAACAGAATGAAGAGGGAGATAGCTAGATTCGTCTCCTGTTGCTTGATATGTCAACAAGTGAAGGCAGAGCAGCAGAGGCCAGCAGAATTATTGCAGCCACTTTCTATCCCGAAATGGAAGTAGGAGCACATCACAATGGACTTTGTGACTGGATTACCGAGGTCACCTAGTGGTAAGGATGCCATCTGGGTTATAGTGGATCGACTTACAAAGGTAGCACATTTCCTTCCCTTTAGAGTAGGGCAGACTACTGAAAAGCTAGTAGAGATGTACATGCAGCAGATCGTCAGGCAACATGGAGTTCCTGTCAGTATTGTGTCGGATAGAGATACCCGTTTTACGTCATATTTCTGGAGGAGTTTACATCAGAGCCTAGGTACCAAGTTAAGATTCAGTACGGCTTACCACCCGCAGACGGACGGACAATCAGAAAGAACCATTCAGACCTTAGAAGATATGTTACGAGCCTGCACTTTAGATTTTGGAGGATCTTGGAAGAGTCACCTGCATTTAGTAGAATTTTTATATAATAATAGTTACCAGGCTAGTATTCAAATGGCTCCGTTCGAGGTACTGTACGGTAAGAAGTGTAGATCGCCGTTGGCATGGGATGATATTGGAGAAAGGAAGATGTTGGGACCAGAGATGATTGTCCAAACAGTTGAGGTTGTTAAGAGAATTAGAGAGCGACTTCGAGTTGCACAGGATCGGCATCGTCATTGGGCAGACCAGCATCGCAGGCCGTTGGAATTTTCTGTTGGGGACCACGTGTTCTTGCAGATTTCGTCTACCCGAGGAGTCATTAGATTTGGTGTTCGCAGGAAGTTGAGTCCGCGATACGTGGGCCCGTTTGTTATCCTTGATAGGGTAGGCGATATTGCTTATCGTTTATCCCTTCCGCCTTCGTTAAGAGAGGTGCATGATGTATTTCACGTATCTCAGTTACGTAGGTATGTATCGGACCCAAGTCATATCCTCGATCATTCTGAGCTGGTTGTGGGTACCAACCTGTCTTATGAGGAGCAGCCTGTGTCCATTTTGGACCGAAGGGAGAAGATACTCAAGAACCGAACAATTAACCTTGTTCGTGTTGCTTGGGACCATCACTCCTTAGGAGAGTCAACGTGGGAGCGGGAGGATGATATCCGATCGTGGTACCCGCACTTGTTTGACTCACAAGGTATATTTCATTTCCATATGCCTTGATTGTCTTGATTTCACATGCATATCCCCGTATGATTAGTAGCTTGGTTTCATGGATTGATAGTATAGTTGCAGATTAGTAGTTGATTGGTATCATAGGGTGATTGATTGCTCGCTGTATTGCTTGTGCCTGGCCCTGATATTTCTAACCTGCTTGGATTTGAAATTCCGAGGACGAAATTTATCTAAGGTGGGTAGAGATGTCACTCTCCGTTCCCGAAATGCATATTTTTATACGTATACCGCTTGCCTGAATTTATTTAGTATCTGTCATGCATTTATTTTATATTTAATTCTTTTAATTTCATGCTAATTATTTTTCTGTATTTTATTTTTTGCTTTTTCTTGGCTCTTGGTTCATTTCGGTTCATGATAAACCAACTTGGTTTGGTTTGGTTCAACATGGAAAGGAATGGATGGCTTGGATTTGGTGGAGAGAATGAATGGTGGAGATCCACTTGACCTTGATATAAAACTTCTTCTTTTGTTCTCTCTCTTCATTCATTCACATTTACTCCTCCACCAAACCCTAACTCACTTGTGAGAGGCAAGTACATCTTGCACATCATGGAGGATTTCATGCATCTCCATTTAGTTTTAGTCCATTGTGTTTGTCTCTTCTTTCTCTACATGTTTAGGTCTTGTAGTTTTTGTTTTCCATGGTTAGCTTTGTGTAGATCTAAGTTTTTTCCCCTTTTTGGTTTTCTTGGGTTTTGATCTATCAAACTTCATCATTTCCATGTTTTGATTGTTCTATGTTGTAGAGAATTCAATTCTACCCAATTTTGGCTTTTGAAAAGTTAGATTCCGACTTGATTTGAGGAAGTTATGACCAAAATAATTTTGGTCAAACTTCTATGTTCATCTATCCTGATTCTGGCAGGGACGATGAATAGTGTCTGGCCGCATAAGAATTTCTGGCCGCATGACCATTTCTGGCCGCATGAGCATTTTTGAGCCGCATAAGAATTTTTGAGCCGCATAAGAATTTCTGGCCGCATGACCATTTTTGGCCGCATGAGCATTTTTGAGCCGCATAAGAATTTCTGGCCGCATGAGAATTTTTGAGCCGCATAAGAATTTCTGGCCGCATGACCATTTCTGGCCGCATGAGCATTTTTGAGCCGCATAAGAATTTTTGAGCCGTATGACCATTTCTGGCCGCATGAGCATTTTTGAGCCGTATAAGAATTTTTGAGCCGCATAAGAATTTTTGAGCTGCATAAGAATTTTTAGCCGCATGAGGCTGATTTTGGCTGATTTTGATTGTTTGATGCTCTTTTTGACTGTTTTCTGGCCCGAATTTCTCCTAGCTTCCAACATGAAAGTTGTAGATCTTTTTCTTGGCTTCAAGAATATATTACCAACTATTTTATGCAAGTTTCTCTTACTCTTGATATAGAACTTTTGACTACCATGCCTTGTCACGAATTGACAATGATTGTTATCCTGACTTAATATTGATCATGCGTTCCTATGTCTGGAACTAAGAGACTGGCTAGTCGTCTTATTGTACTGAATGGGACACGTTCATGTATGAACCATTGAGAACGACTGGCTGATCCCGATCATTGACAATGTAACCGTGCTGATCTCCAACTTATAATTATGTACATGAATTTGAGTAGGTGCTGTGGCACCGATAATTAATTTCGTATTACAAAAGCAGCACGTGTATCCTACTGTCAAGGCATGATTATCCCGTGGATAGGTTTGATTGTTGCATTACGCTATGTAGGACCTACAACCCAACCGCACTGGCATCGTTGTAGAGTTACGCATATCGTACCTTGTACGAAAGTACTCATGCGAAATACTCATGATCTACGGCATGAGATTTCAATTAAATAGGGCCAACTAAGTTAAATAAAATAATTACTGCATGTAGAGAATGGATTTTCGAGTTCTTACATGACGGCCGTCTTTGGGACAAATAGTGTCCCGACACGTCGGTTGGTTCCCACGGATACTGCATATCTACCACACGGGCAGGGAGTGGTATTCGGTTTACTTTTTCCGATCGACGAGCGTCCCGCTGGGACTCGTTTCCTCGTATGGCGCAACTGATTATTGGATCGACCAGCCTTGTTTGTCTATAGTAAGAACTGAGAAATTCCCTAATGCATGGTTCCAGGGTAACTTGGAGCTCACTAGTAGTAAGCCGTAATAATTGCCTAGCCGCTTAAACTGATTTGATTGTGGTTTGTTTCCTACTTTGCCAACTATTGAGGTAAGCTGAACGTCCTGACATGACGGGCCAACTTCTGTCCTTGTTTGGTTGGGGAGTTGGTTCGGAGTGTCAAGACGCTAGGCATACCTTAGTAAGAGGCAAAGATCTATTTATCTTATTTATATCCTTAACTCTTATTACTGGTTTTAATTCTTCATGTCGTGCTTCCTTTGTGGTGCTTGCTATTGGAGGTCTAACCTCTCTGGTTTTGCATGGCCAGATCTAGAGCCAGCTCCCGAGGACTCAGCTTACTTCTACCCTCAAGATGGTCAATACTAGAAGGATGACCGCAGGAGGCCACGAGTGGGTTCCTTGACTCACTACTCGTCTTGTTCTTTACTTTACTTTTGCCGTTTTGGTACCGACCTGTTAGTCGGACTGTCTAGCACTTAGCTTTTACATAATTGTAATTAATTCAGACTGCAGCTGATAGCGATTGTGTATACCTTATCATATCATCTGGCTATGTTTTGTAAAGCCAGATCTTAAGAACATTTTGACCGAGCGTTTGGGACGCCTTACTGCTTTATCATATATGCTCTTTATTTACTGCTTCTTGATTCATTGATTGAGACAATAGAAGTCATGTGACCCTAGCGAGACTTGTATATAGTATGCACCCCCTTGTCTAGTTTACAGCATTGATCGTATTATTCGGTATTTCTTCTACCCGTAATACGTAGCTGGCCATGTCCGTCCCCGTCCCCCGGTATTTCGGGTCTGGGGCGTGACAGTCGTCCTCGTCTTGACTCGAGATACATCAATTCATAAAGCCGGGACGTGATGCCGTACAAGTCTTTGTTGGACTTGTGTACAAGGCAAGAACGTGCACTTGAAATTTCTTTTGAGACGAAGAGTTAAAATTAAACAGATGTATATTATGAAATTAAACAGATGTACACTTAGTGTTGGTGTTTTTGCCTTTGGACTAGAAAAGATAGTCCCACATCGGCTACACCAAATGGTGAGTATCTCAATATAATGCATTGCTTGTGTTGAGGTGTGCACATGAGGTGTAGTGGGGCACAAGTTTGTGCCATGTGGAAGTATTTTCCTAGAAGGAAAAAGGATTAAATCCAACAAGGATGCAAGTTAATTTTTGTTGTGCGGACTCGGACTCGGACACGGACTCCAGGATGTCTCGTGCATGCACGGGAGTGTTCGGGGGACAGGCATGGACTGGCATACTTCTATGCTGATTGTGGGATGATCTAAAATATCAAACTCTATTTTTGAGTATTGGTATTTTAGTCCCACATCGGATAGGAGAAGAGGTGAAGTCTCTACTCCATTCTATAAATAGAGCCCCTTGGCCTCCTTTGAAAGATGCACCAAGAAGAGAGTTGAGGGAGTCTGTTAAGTCCAGGAAGCCCGTTCAAGTCTCAAATATTGACTTACGAGCGTTCCAGAAGTTCTTCGTGAACTTGCTGGTTCCTGGAAGCTGTTCGTGCTCGTGTGGGGCGAATAAAGCTTTGAGCAACGGTGGTTCATTCACCCCAGCATCTCATTCTCGCATGTCATCGTTGCTGTTGCCTTTAACAGTAACTTCTTTTTAGAAGCTCTACTGCCGATAGTTGCTTGCACAAAGTCTCTTTAGATTTTTTGTGTATTACGTAGAATCTTTTTAGATCCTCGTAATTCAGAATCCTCCCGGATCTCTGTTGCACATCTTCTTTAAGGTGCTGTATTTGAAACGTTGTGTATATAATTGTTTCAGTTTCAGAATTTTCCATCAAAAATTGTGCCTCGGCACTAACAATCTCAAAGCTTTATTGAGAAGATGGATAATTCTCGTGCTTCGCTCATCGATACCGGCTTTAACAAGTTGGAGAAATTCGATGGCGAACACTTCCAGATATGGAGACGAAAGGTCACTTTAAATCTTCAACTCGTGAATGTTGATCACGTGCTGTCAGAAGAAGAACCGATCGTTCCAACCACTGGATCTACTGCGGCTGTGGCCGCTGCTACGACCAAGCAAGCGAAGTGGAAGAGAGAAAACGGTATATGCAAACTACTGATACTCAATTCCATGGAAGACTCTCTGGCAGTGTCCTACTCCAAGAAGACATCTGCCAAAGAGATATGGGACTCCTTGGGAAAGCTCTATGAAGATGACGAGAACCGGTCCAAGATCTTCATGGTAGAAAAATACCACAAGTGGACCTTCGAAGACGAGAAGGCGATGCTGCCCCAAGTGAAGGAGTTTCTGAAGTTGCGTCAGAAACTAGAAGACGAGAACATGCCCCTCGTCGACAAGTTTGTCGTTGGAGGGATCGTCGCGAAACTTCCTACAGAATGGAGCAACTTCTATGCAAGGATGCATCGAAAGAATATGGAAATTAGCTTGGAAGATTTCTTGCAAGAGATCCATGTTGAGGACGAGATGCGCTCTCAACAGAAGATGGATACTCTGTCCAAACAACTGACGAAGGCAAATCTGGTCCAAACCAGAGAGTACCAGGGGAAGCAGGCTGCTTCTCATCGCAAAAAGAAGGACTTCACGAATCTGAAAGTGAAGGGTCCTGCTTTCAAGCAGCAAAAGTCCAAGTCCCATGTGACTTGCTTCAATTGTGGTAAGAAGGGCCACTACAAATCCGAATACAAGTCCAAGCCCAAAGAACAAGGTGAGCCTAGTAAGGTTTCTATGATTACTAATCTAGTTGCCATGATAGCACAGGTTGCAACTGTGGGGGCTGACTTGGACTGGTGGATAGACACTGGTGCGACATGCCATGTCTGTTCAGACAAAGACTGGTTCGTCTCTTATGAGCCAACTTCAGAGAAGGTCATAATGGCAAACCAGGCACAAGCTGAAGTACTGGGGATCGAGACAGTGGAGCTGAAACTCATATCGGGGAACACTCTGACGCTTCAAGGTGTGAAACATGTTCCAGTAATTGCTAAGAACCTGATCTCTGGAAGTCTGCTCTGCAACGCAGGCTTAAGAATGGATATCAATGCTGGCCAGTTGGTGATGTCCAAGAAGGGTACATTCTTCGGGAAAGCTTTCCAAACTGAAGGAATGTACAAGATTCAGCTTGTTGTAACCCAGCATGATAATATAAATGTAATCACTTTTTCTGATTATTCTCTTGAGTTGTGGCATAATAGGCTAGGACATGTTCATTGTAAAAGGATTAACAGAATGTCTAGTCTAGGACTTATCTTCAAGTGTGGGGGTAAGGTAGAGAAATGCGAAGTATGTGCTCAGACGAAGATCACAAGGAAACCCTTTCACAGGGTCCATCGAAGCACAGATCTTCTGGAGTTGGTTCACTCAGATATCTGTGACTTCAAACAATTCTCTACAAAGGCCGGGATGAAGTATTTCATTACTTTCATCGATGACTTCTCAAAGTATGCTTTCGTCTACTTGCTCAAGTCTAAAGACGAAGCATTCGAGAAGTTCAAGGAGTTCAGGGCCGAGGCTGAGCAGCAAACTGGACAACAACTCAAGAGGTTAAGGAGTGATCGAGGCGGGGAGTATCGGTCTCATGAATTCTTATCATTCTGCAAAGAACATGGAATCATCAATGAGACAACAGCTCCGTACTCTCCTCAATCCAACGAAGTAGCAGAAAGGAAGAACAGAACGTTGACAGAGATGATAAACTCCATGCTGTTGACTGCGGGTCTTCCAAAGTGTTACTGGGGAGAAGCTGCACTAACGGCAACGTTCATTCTGAACAGAGTGCCATATGCAACTTCCGACATAACTCCTCATGAACTCTGGTTCAAAGTCAGACCTAACTTGAATGTCATTCGAGTGTGGGGGTGTCTGGCTTATATGAAGCTCCCGGATCTGAAGATTCAGAAGCTGGGGACAAGGACTACGAAGGCGATCTTCTTGGGGTATGCCGAGAAGAGTGAGGCTCGGAGATTCCTTGATATCGAGTCAAACCATATCATCGAATCTCGCGATGCTGAATACTTTGAAGACAAGTTTGCAAAATACAAGAATATTGTTCTCGCGGATCTTTCGGAGAATGATGAGGGTACAAAGCAGACAGAAGTCTTTAATGAACCAGTAGTCCAAGATGAAGCTGTCGTCAAGGAGACACCAGCTGAACCAGAACTCGCTGAGCCGTCAACTAAGCGAACGAGGAGGCCGAAAGACTTCGGAGATGACTTCGTCACCTATCATGTGGAAGCAGATCTGCTGACCTATGATAAGGCGATGTAGACCAGAGATGCTGTATTCTGGAAGGAGGCGATAGACAACGAGATTGACTCAATCACCTCCAACAACACATGGGTATTGGTTGACCTGCCAGAAGGAGCAAGACCCATCGGATGCAAATGGATCTTCAAGAAGAAGATGAAAGCAGATGGAACCATTGACAAGTTCAAGGCCAGGCTAGTGGCCAAGGGGTTTGCTCAGAAGAAGGGGATCGACTACTTTGACACTTATGCTCCAGTAGCTCGGATGACAACCATCAGATTGTTAATTGCTCTAGCAGCAATACACAAACTGGTGATACATCAGATGGATGTGAAAACGGTATTCCTTAATGACGAGCTGACCGAAGAGATCTACATGCAACAACCAGAAAGTTTTGTCGTCAGAGGTCTGGAAGACAAAGTCTGCAAGTTGATGAAGTCTCTGTATGGTTTGAAACAAGCTCCCAAAATGTGGCATGAGAAGTTTGACAAGGTGATAAGGTCAAATGGCTACAGGGTCAGTAAAACAGACAAGTGTGTCTATACGAAGTTTGCTGACGGAAGAGGAGTAATCGTATGTCTTTACATGGACGACATGCTAATCCTAGGTACGGATTTAAGCTGCGTCACAGAGACAAAGAAATTCCTCTCGACCAAGTTCAGTATGAAAGACTTGGGGGATGCCGGCGTAATCTTGGAGCTCAAGATCATCCGGACAGGCACTGGAATAGCATTGTCACAATCTCATTATATTGAGAAGATGCTCACTCGCTACGGGTATCAAGATCTTCCTATTATTGATACACCGTACTGGAGTGATCAGAAGCTGGAGCCAAATTCGAGGGAAAGCGTTAGGCAGTTGGAGTACGCTAGCGTCAACGGAAGCTTGATGTACGCTACTACTGCCACAAGGCCTGACATAGCTTTTGCAGTGGGAATGCTGAGTCAGTTCACTAGCAATCCAAGCGTTGAGCACTGAAGAGCTGTGAAGCGTGTTATGAGATATCTCAAGAAAACTCAGACATATGCACTTTTCTACAGCGAGATTCGTCAGTAGTGGAAGGCTTCAGTGATGCTAGCTGGTGTTCAGATATGGAGAGCGAGTATTCCACAGGTGGATTCGTATTCGCCATGGGCGGAGCTTCTATATCGTGGAAGTCGAAGAAGCAGACTATGTTATCTCGCTTCTCAATGGAATCTGAATTCTTTACATTGGATGCTGCTGCAGATGAAGCAGAGTGGCTTCGGGAGCTCATGTATGATCTTCCGGTGGTTGGGGCTCAGATACCGGCAATATCGATATACTGTGACAACCAGGCGACAGCAGCAGTGGCATCAAATGAACTCTTCAACGGGAAGAAGAGAACGGTACGGTTGAAGCACAGAGCAGTACACGATCTTATCAAGAGAGGTGTTATTGCAGTGATTGATGTTCGGAGTCAGGAGAACCTGGCGGATCCGTTCACCATGGGCCTCAAGTGCCAGCTGGTCGATGACACAGCTTGTAAAATGGGCTTGAAGGTATTCTGATATTGTGTTATTACAATCCTACCATAAAGTTTTATGCTATTAGTTCAAAGAGAAATCTACTAGGCATCTAGCTTTTGGTTCAAGGGAGGACTATTAACCAGAAGAATATCAGGAACGGTAGGAACTTGTCCTCTGTGACATGGAGAGGTTACAGACCTACAACCACTGTTGTCTACTGTTGTTTTCTGAGGAAAATGGATCCTGTGGGAAGGTTGGCTTAAATGCCTTAATGAGTTCTCGGGCAGAGTGAATGCCTGGAGTGCTTTACAGGAAGCACGATAGCGCAGCACTACAAGGAGTATAACTCCATGCTACAGTGGGGTGACTCCACCATGAGGTTCCCAGGTAGGGGTAATGCCTCGGCTTTACAAGCCAAGTCACAGCGGAGTAGCACCGCAAATAGGCAGGTAGCCTAATGCTGTATGATAATCGTAATAAAGAGAGGTAGACAGCACTACAAAGAGGACGATGTCCTCATGTTACAGTGGCATGACACCACGAAGAGGTACCAGGTAGGGTAAAGCCTCGGTTTTGCGAGCCATGTCATAGCGACGTAACACTGTACGGAAGCGCAAGGCTTCATGCTGGGTAGTTTGGCACTACAAAGAGGCCTGTGACCTCATGCTACAGTAGTATGACACTACGATGAGGTACCTAGGTGGGGTAAAGCCTCGGCTTTAAGCCATGTCATAGCGGCATAGCACCGCAAAGAAGCGCAATGCTTCATGCCATGACTCTTTATAAAGAACTCACCTATAGTGTATGGACAGAGATATCAGGCCGTCTCTTGAGGGTAAACTTGTAGACGCCCAAAAATTATACACTGAAACCAGGCTGGCACAAGGCCTTCAATGTGCAGCCAGAAGCACAGTTGATGTCATTATGTGAGTAGGAAGAATTGTAGTTATGGTGCAGAATTCAAGACTTAGTCCATTCTTGTATCATGTTGTTATTTAACCTATGCGGGAAGATTCAAGTCGTAGCGACATCTCTCCTAATGCATGATGGGCAGTAACTGTGGGGAACGCTCAACCCATATATTGAGATATGTGGTGGATTGTTGGTGTTTTTGCCTTTGGACTAGAAAAGATAGTCCCACATCGGCTACACCAAATGGTGAGTATCTCAATATAATGCATTGCTTGTGTTGAGGTGTGCACATGAGGTGTAGTGGGGCACAAGTTTGTGCCATGTGAAAGTATTTTCCTAGAAGGAAAAATGATTAAATCCAACAATGATGCAAGTTAATTTTTGTTGTGCGGACTCGGACTCGGACACGGACTCCAGGATGTCTCGTGCATGCACGAGAGTGTTCGGGGGGTAGGCGTGGACTGGCACACTTCTATGCTGATTGTGGGATGATCTAAAATATCAAACTCTATTTTTGAGTATTGGTATTTTAGTCCCACATCGGATAGGAGAAGAGGTGAAGTCTCTACTCCACTCTATAAATAGAGCCCCTTGGCCTCCTTTGAAAGATGCAACAAGAAGAGAGTTGAGGGAGTCTGTTAAGTCCAGGAAGCCCGTTCAAGTCTCAAATATTGACTTACGAGCGTTCCAGAAGTTCTTCGTGAACTTGTTGGTTCCTGGAAGCTGTTCGTGCTCGTGTGGGGCGAATAAAGCTTTGAGCAACGGTGGTTCATTCACCCCAGCATTTCATTCTCGCATGTCATCGCTGCTGTTGCCTTTTACAGTAACTTCTTTTTAGAAGCTCTACTGCCGATAGTTGCTTGCACAAAGTCTCTTTAGATTTTTTGTGTATTACATAGAATTTTTTTAGATCCTCGTAATTCAGAATCCTCCAGGATCTCTGTTGCACATCTTCTTTAAGGTGCTGCATTTGAAACGTTGTGTGTACAATTGTTTCAGTTTCAGAATTTTCCATCGAAAATTGTGCCTCGGCATTAACACTTAGTATACATAAGAAATAATATGAAAAGGATTGGTCCAATGAACGTCATTGAACATGAAATCAAACAGATGTATATTATAGCATACAATTTTGAGGAATACTGTAAAAAAATAAGTACTATTCCAATAAGTATTGTACAATTTTCTTATAAATTTTCATTATATAATAGGGATATGAAAAAAATAAGAAATAATAAATAAGATTTTTGATCATTTTAGATCATGTCATTTCAATTTTTTGTCTGAAATTTCGTGCTTGGTCTTAACTAATTTCATTTCGCTTCATGCCTGACAAATTTTGATCATTATCAATCGTGCCCTTGTATCCATTTCTTTTGTCAGGATATTCAAATCTTCATACCGGTCATTGACCGTATTCACACTCATGCCTAGTTAATCTTAAAACTGTGTCATTTTCTGTACCGTGTTTTACCTTTGAATTTCGAGGACGAAATTTTTGTAAGGGGGTAGATTTGTAATCCCAATTTTCCAATTTTATGAATTTTTGAACTATTTCTAATATTTTGATTAAACAATATTCAAATTGTTTAATATTTATAATTCCTAATATTATTTTGAATTATTTTATCATTAGTTCTTGAGAATAACTAAATTGGAGTATTGTCCAAGTTTTCAACTAATTAGTGTTTTCCAAGATTCTAACAACCTTTCCGTTTGGATATGTTTTCTAAAATTTTGTTCTCAAAACAGTTTTCTGAAAGTAAGTTATAAAATTGTTTTCTGAATGTAAAAATTTTAGCTTTGCGTTTGGTTACTTTCATCTGAAAAATAAATTTAAAAATCAAAAATTGTAGATTCTGTTTGGTAAAATATTTTTAGAAATCAATTTTTTTTAACTGTGTCCAATTGTGTCCCTCCCAAAATTGTTCGTGTCCAAGTGTGTCCGAGTTCTCTTCGACACCCCCTCTGCTCTAGTCATTGTTTAGTACCACTTCAACGAAGATGGCTGGGAGGTTGCTCCACCGTCTCTACCACCGTCTTCTCTTCCGATCTCTTCGACAAACCCTAACCCTAACCCTTCCTCCCCCCCCCTTCTCTTCGCTCTTTCCGATGTCTTTCCAACACGCCACCGCCGCCTGAATCCGCCGGAGGAGTTAAATCCCCACTGCCACCACATCCGCCTTCGCCTCCGCCTCCTCCGCCGCCAGACTTGCGATCTTCTCTCAACAATAAAAGCCGGGGTCGGAGCGGTAGAGGAGGGCGAGGCGGTGGCTGAGGGCGCGGATGCCTGGCCCTGGGCGAAGTCGGAGAGGGCGGCGCCGGTGTTGCGAAGGGACTCTCTTCTAATGGGATTTTTGAGAGGACGGCGCCAGTGTCCGGGTGGCTCCGCGTAGTATCATCCAGCGACCGCTGCGAGATCCGGCTCGAGGACCAGGGGTCCGACGACCTCTTCTTCCACCGCCTCGACGACCAGGAGGCAGGAGAGGGAGAGGCACTCCGGGTGGCAGGTCGAGGAGGGAGGCGAGAGCGTTGGAGAGAGCATGAGGCGTAGGAGCGTACAGCTTCGCCGCTCGATCTCGCGGACGATGTCTGCGGCGTTGGACGAGCTCCATTCTCCATGAGAAGAGAGGGAGAGGAAGAGAGAGAGGAGAGAGAAAGAGAGCAGATTTTTTTTTTTGGCTTCAACCAAGAGAGGAGGGGCCCACCAATCTCTAAAAAGTAGGTTATAACGCAGGTTTTTGTTGTTCTATGAAAACTGTGTTATAACGCAGGTTTCAGAAAAAAATTCAGAAATTTTTTTCCTAAAATTTGCTGCCAAACGTAATTTCAGAAGACTGTAGCATTTGCATTCGGAAAACTAAGTTTTAAATCTTAACCAAACAGGCCCTACCCTAACTACTTTTGGGTGTTTTCTGTAAATGATAATTGGGGAGGGGGATGTAAATGCAAACTTACCATCAATTTTCTTCTTCTATATATATAATGAGCAGAGAGGAGAGAGAAAGGTCACTGTGCAGTTCTCATTTTTTCCCAAAATTTTCTTTCCTGAGCTCTGAAGCTCTCGTCCCCATCAAATCCTTTCTCCCAAAAAAAAAATTTTCGATTTGCAAACCCTAACGCTAGATTCTCGACTTCATGGTGATGGCGACTACGATGGAGACGGCGACCACGGCGGCGACCTCTTCCTCCACCAGCGGCTGACCAGCTCGAGTCATATTTATGCGGAAGGCGCCAACGGCGGCGATCGGCGACTAGCTTGCGGCGATTCTCGTCGAGCTCGGTGAACGTCTAGACGAACTCTTCCAGTGGTGACACGCATCTCGACTCTTCCGCATCCCCTTCAACGACGGGACGACGAACTCGAACTCCTCCGCGTGCTCAAATTTCCCGACGAGTTTTCCGGTGAGCTTCTTGATTATTCTCCGTTCTTCCATTTTTAGTTAGAGGAAACTCTAATTCTCTTTATCGCTGTTCTTCTTCTCCCTGTCCAAATTTGTGGCGCATCAGTGAAGTTGGTCTCAGCAAGTTACGGTAGTATCCGACACTCAGAAACGTGTCCGTTTCTAGACCTGGGTCTCTATTGCTCGAATTCTGCCAGGTACTGATCTGGACCTCTCCAATTGTCGTGTGTATGGATCAAATCCTCATATCCGAGTTTGTTTCCTTGTATGACTGGATTCTTGAATGTTCAGTGAAACCGCTGGGACATTTGGACACGAAGAGGACGTGGCCGATCTCTCGATCACATTTCCTAATTGTTTGGGATCAACCTTCAGGTATTTATGTAATCTCTTTTAATTCTTGAATTTTTCTTCTCTTCTTTGAGTATGGGTGGCGTGTGGCCAGGACCGATCCCGTTGAGGTGTAGACTGTGTCGGCTGTAGCCGCGGGCGTATGCATAGCGAGATACTTTTGTGTCTGATTTGGTGTTGCGTGCCGTGGTGTTCCGTGCCTGATTCTGTGGTTGTGTCCAGTGGTGGTTTGTCCCAGGTGTGTGTACGTGTCTGATGCTTGATGTCGCCCGTGTCCCTTGCAGTAAACCAGCAAGAGCAGCGTGTCGCCATTTGCAGGATTGAGATTTGGTTTTGAAGATTCTTATTTTTGATTATGTATATTCGTGTTTATTTTGTATAATTCTGGTGATTTGTAAAGGGTTGTGTTCTGTTCTTACTAATTTTGAGTGAATATAATAGTAGATTTCGGATAGATGTTTGACTTGGGTTAGTATATTCCGGTGTTGGTTTTGATTCATGACAGGATCTTTGAGTCTGGAACTAATATTGGTATTTTGGGGAGGTCAGTAGGTTCAAATGGGAGCAAGTCTTGAAGAGTGGCTTGGCTTGTATGCACATTTGAGCTAGGTTTAAATATCTATACTCTTCTTTAAACTTGAACAAGTCTAACAATATATGGTTGCTGTGGTGTGGGTTACTAGTTACTTCATGTGGATCCAGTTAAAAAGTTCACTATAGTATTATGATAATTACCTTGTTAGTAAACGTAAGACTAGAAGCTAATTTTTATAAGTTGTAATATCCTTAGCTAGTATATACCTATAATGGGTTCAGTATTAGGAAGAACTATTTCTCTAATTAACAATCTCTAGTAAATTGTTGTTATTTAGAAGTTAACCATTCTTCAAATTAAGTCAGGTGGCCTGACCGATCTACTTCATTTTTTCGATCACCCCGAGCAAGGCAAGTACATTCTATGGTCTTGTACATTTACATTCATGTCTTGTACTTTTCGTCTTGAACACGATATGGTCTTGTACTCTTGATTCATGTTTCATATACTTTACTTGTGTCTGGGGAGGAAAAATACTACAGATGTGTGATCAAATCCGAGTTACAATTCATATGAATAGCTTAGGCCTCGCACCGTACACGCGGGCCCTAAGTCGTACCTTCATGCATATGCCATGTTCCATGTTCTACCCAAGCCGATCACACATTATAGATGTATTTTGATGTATTGCACATGTCAGGTTTCGTGTACATTTCATGTTCAGGTTTTCATGTTCCCTGTACTTTCTGTATTTACTTTTCAGCATTCATGTTCTTATTTTCTGTACTTTATATTCTCATGTATCCTGTACTCATTTTCATATCATGATGTTCTTGTTCATTACTAGAATTGTACTTTGCTCCGCTTCTGACTGGATATGTTACAGGTGTACTTGCAGGATATTGTTGTACCTTTTGGGCCAGAGCCTGAGATCTTAGCTGAGCAGGATGGAGACATGACTTAGCTAGAGGCTTCAGGTTTAGACTGTTTAGCTTTACTCCTAGATATTGTTTTTTTAGAGTTCATAGCGTATTTTATTCCTGTTGACTCTGGTACCTTTACGTTATATGGACTTGTGGATTATGGTGATCTTTCTGGAATCGTTTATAGATGCTGTGATTTATACTTATTCATATTGACTTGTTAGTTTTTCTAGCTTGGTACAGCTTACTACGTTGAGTCTTCCAACGTAGGCTGGGCGTGTCCGACTCGTGTCTGATTATTCGGGAGCGGGTTGTGACATGTTTTTAGTGGTGGCCCATACAGGTCTTTTCTAATGGTACCTAGGTATTATAGTACTATTGGGGGACTTGTTTAAACTAGGAAAACTTGATCACAGCATAGGAAATCGGGTACATCGGGTATATTGATATTCTATAAACACTTGTTGTTTTTAGGTTTAGGATATTTAACAGTTTTCTGTTTTTCAGATAGTTCAAAAGCACGCGATACCGGAACAGTCGATCTACCTACACTTGAGGGTTTCGAGCTCCCACTACCTTCTATCACCCTACTATCTCCATGGATAGTACGCAGTTGACGGAGATGTTTGAAGAGTTCCTTGACACCCAGAGGGAGCATGGCATCCTTTTCCAAGCTAGACTTGTGGATACACTCTCCGAGCCAGGAAGGACTTCTGATTTTCAGACTCTCGGATCTTTGGGCTTCCCCGACACGGAGTGCATATCTTGCACCGAGAAGCAGATCGAGAACCTGGAGCTGCCACTGAAAATCATCCAAGTCTTTGAGGATCCGACTCCTCTGAAGATTGAAGTCACCAACCGGGAGATCCAGCTCGTAGCACATACAACAAAATGGGAAGCTGAAGCCCAGGAGAGACATGAAGACTTATGACGAAGACAACAACTACTTTGGATCTGCAAAGCGTCGCCACACTCAGACAACGCCTCTTCAGCCGCATCATCAGATTCAGATGATGGCCAGCTTCGAGGAGTGCCGCAAGAGGCTCGAACTCTTCCTGTACTGCAGATCTTTTGCCGACCAAATGTAAGATTGCTAGCAAGTCGCAGATCACAATAGCCGAGGAGCATCAGGATCTCAGTAGCCAACACGCCAGCAGTCGTATATTCCTGTCAGAGGCCCTGCACTCCAGCCACCCAGCAGAAGATTCAGACTCAGATTCAGACGGTGATCATTTGCAATTTCTGCCGCCGTCCAGGACATCACTACAAAGAGTGCCGCAAGAGACGGAGGCTATACTTGTTCTGCGGGTCGCTTTCCCATCAAGTCAAGGATTGTCCGGAAGCACTTGTGCTTATACCCATATCTCAAATATCCCCAATACCTATATGTAACTACATATGTAAGGTATACTCTAACCTCTCATGTAATAGCCACATATATATATATCTGTGTACTGTTGCTAACTGAACCAATATCTAACCACACTAAAAATAAAGCTAACATCCATCCTAACCACTTACAAAACTAATGGCCAAGATACTAACTTATACCACATCCTAACCACTAGGATACTTCACTAACTCGACCAAGATGCTAACACTTCTGACACTAACTAACTAACCTCACTTACCCATTGATTCCTCACACAAACATGCTAAGGGTGCTGCTGTCCAAATGTCCCTTATGCTACTGCTGCAACTGATACCATGCTCCTCCTCTAGACTTCCAAATATGGTATCAACTTCTAAATCATAGATATATCTACATAGACCCAAAGTCAGTGATCATAAAGCACCACATGGCTCGAATATGTATAACTCCCCTTAGAATAACATACACACAATACTCTATACATATACAAATACATGTATGTATATATGTACATCTAATTATATATATACTGAAACTTATATATATAATTACTCTGATACTCTAATCTCTATCAAAAGGCCAACACACATACGTATATATCTAACCTTATCAACCACTGGCCCAAAACCTTCTATATGCAAAACATACACATATACCTACAGTATCTATGTATACATATACTACTATAGGCTAACTATATAGTTATGCTATGGACAGTAGTATATGGAGAGTTAAGTATCAAGTGACATCCAAGACTGGACATAAAAGGAGGATGGTTAAAGTTAAGTAAAGGTCTGAACAAACAAGGTCTGAACAATGTGTACAAGGTCTGAACAAGATGGGAAGTGAACATTTGCAATGTAGGGCGGATACAACCATTAGAGTGGATAGATCAGGTAAACAGGGCAAAGCAATTTGAGAGAGGAACTGCTATAGTGAAGTATGCATACGACTTGTACTTATGCATTGGCTGAACACTAATGAATGTCTGAACTAACATGGAGGATGAGGGACAATGCCATCTGAACCAAAAAGGGAGGTAATGAGCCAAAGGCTATATAGTGGTCAGGTAAAAATGGGTATGCACATAAGGAATGAAGAAAGGGAGTGCAGGAAAATTTAGAATGCATGACACGAGGTAATATATGACGACGGAGACCCCCTTTCCCAGAGCGATTAGAATGGTCCCGAGGTTGATAATCGCGCACGAATCACATTGGATACAACTACTTTATGGTGTGTCCTTAGCTCAAACTGGTAATACCCCGACAGAGACCTTAGTTAACGGATCAAGTTAACCTCAGGACAGATACTAATGAATATCCCGAGGAATTACTGCAATACTGTAAAAATCCTACTACTTATCCAGGTTATCCAAATGGGATCTAAAAAATTGAGGCACATGAGAGTAATATCAACTTTTGACAATAGCTATGGCACATGTTTACTTTCCCAGGTAATTTCATTAGGGGGGGTGAACTTTAATATATTTATGGAAAAGAGGGCATGTTTTACGAAATTATAGGAAGGGGGATGCGGCGACATCAGAGATGTCGCCAGAGAGGAGAAGTAGTACGGCGACATCTCTGATGGCGCCAGAGGGGCCCGCCCCCCCTTGGCGCCATCTATGATGTCGCCAGACTCCCTCTCCATTTATTCTCTTCCAACGTTCTATTTTCTCTTCCAAGATTATAATTTATAGTTAATTCAGGTAAGTAATATTTATCTAAAAATCAGCTAATAGCTAATTAAAAATTAGTCATTATTATTATTATTTTAAAAAATATAACTAAAAATTAGTTATTATTTTAATAAAAAATAACTAATAGTTAGTTATCATAAATTATCATCGGAACTAATTATTATTTTTTAATAATTTAATAATTAATATATTATTAGTGATACTTTTTAATAATTTAATAATTAATATATTATTAGTGATACTTTTTAATAATTTAATAATTAATAAATAATAAATAAATAAATAATAGTCTTAATTATTAATTTATTAGTCTTAATTATAATCTTAATCATAGATTATTACCTACTATTTTATTATAATTAAATTAGTAATATATTAATCATAATTATCGTCAGAATATATTATTTATAATTAGTATATTATATTTAATTTATATTTTATTAATCATCATTATTAATCATCTAATAATATATTAATTATTAAATTATTAAAAAATAATAATTAGTTCCGATGATAATTTATGATAACTAACTATTAGTTATTTTTTATTAAAATAATAACTAATTTTTAGTTATATTTTTTTATAATAATAACAGGTAATTTCATTAGGGGGGGTGAACTTTAATATATTTATGGAAAAGAGGGCATGTTTTACGAAATTATAGGAAGGGGGATGCGGCGACATCAGAGATGTCGCCAGAGAGGAGAAGTAGTACGGCGACATCTCTGATGGCGCCAGAGGGGCCCGCCCCCCCTTGGCGCCATCTATGATGTCGCCAGACTCCCTCTCCATCTATTCTCTTCCAACGTTCTATTTTCTCTTCCAAGATTATAATTTATAGTTAATTAAAAACTAAGTAATATTTATTTAAAAATTAACTAATAGCTAATTAAAAATTAGTCATTATTATTATTATTATTATTATTATAAAAAAATATAACTAAAAATTAGTTATTATTTTAATAAAAAATAACTAATAGTTAGTTATCATAAATTATCATCGGAACTAATTATTATTTTTTAATAATTTAATAATTAATATATTATTAGATGATTAATAATGATGATTAATAAAATATAAATTAAATATAATATACTAATTATAAATAATATATTCTGACGATAATTATGATTAATATATTACTAATTTAATTATAATAAAATAGTAGGTAATAATCTATGATTAAGATTATAATTAAGACTAATAAATTAATAATTAAGACTATTATTTATTTATTTATTATTTATTAATTATTAAATTATTAAAAAGTATCACTAATAATATATTAATTATTAAATTATTAAAAAGTATCACTAATAATATATTAATTATTAAATTATTAAAAAATAATAATTAGTTCCGATGATAATTTATGATAACTAACTATTAGTTATTTTTTATTAAAATAATAACTAATTTTTAGTTATATTTTTTAAAATAATAATAATAATGACTAATTTTTAATTAGCTATTAGCTGATTTTTAGATAAATATTACTTACCTGAATTAACTATAAATTATAATCTTGGAAGAGAAAATAGAACGTTGGAAGAGAATAAATGGAGAGGGAGTCTGGCGACATCATAGATGGCGCCAAGGGGGGGCGGGCCCCTCTGGCGCCATCAGAGATGTCGCCGTACTACTTCTCCTCTCTGGCGACATCTCTGATGTCGCCGCATCCCCCTTCCTATAATTTCGTAAAACATGCCCTCTTTTCCATAAATATATTAAAGTTCACCCCCCCTAATGAAATTACCTGTAATAATAATAATAATAATAATAATGACTAATTTTTAATTAGCTATTAGTTAATTTTTAAATAAATATTACTTAGTTTTTAATTAACTATAAATTATAATCTTGGAAGAGAAAATAGAACGTTGGAAGAGAATAGATGGAGAGGGAGTCTGGCGACATCATAGATGGCGCCAAGGGGGGGCGGGCCCCTCTGGCGCCATCAGAGATGTCGCCGTACTACTTCTCCTCTCTGGCGACATCTCTGATGTCGCCGCATCCCCCTTCCTATAATTTCGTAAAACATGCCCTCTTTTCCATAAATATATTAAAGTTCACCCCCCCTAATGAAATTACCTGTTACTTTCCAGATAACTACAGGAACACTTTATGAGAAATTGACTTATGAGAGATCGGCATGACATCGGGATATATTGTGGTGCACTATTCAGTGTAAGCGTGACTACTGTGAAAACATGTAACTAATGGGCTTCATGAGATTAATTGTCAATGTTATGTCATCGTAGAGTCACTATATTTACTTCTAAAAGTTTTGAGAAGGCAACACTTTGATATTTTAAGCACACAAATCAGGCATATGATGCACAAGTTTAGAGTTCCTTGATGAGGGACGTATCTCAGATGTGTTAAAGTCACTTTAGGTCAAGCTATTATAAACTTAATGGGCATGACATGACGAGAGATAAAATGTTCCAATTAACAAATTATATACTTTTGGGTATGAGGAACACGGGTTGAGTTTACGGGTAAGGTTATTCCCATAAGTTGAATCTAATGATCACAGAACTGTAAGTATCCTAAAAATTGTTCTCATGTTCTCTCTTTATATTTGTCATCTCCATCTTCTTGTCCTAATCCCATTCTTCCTCTCGAATATTTAAAATTACTTATATTGCGTCGAGTTTCTAGCAACCACGAGTTACATTAGTTCTATTAGTCAAACACAATTAGCTAAAGATGAAGTATTAGCTTTATAGCAATAAGGTTCCTCAACTTCTATGTATTAAGACACTATCAGGATGCATCTCTGGGAGTTTACAATAACAATTAAACTGCACATCATTTTCCAAGAATCATATATCTCTACATCATAGTAGATTTTCCAATTAGTTTGCAAGTTCAATCCAAAGACAATTCCGTACGATCCCTGGTAAGTTATGAAGGATGTACAGTCCAAAATGTTTGCCGTGTCCGTCTGACACATAAATGCTACAACATACACTAGGGAACACCAAACTCAATGCCGTATATGTGTCATCGGATCGCCATCTACATATCATGTAGGCATCTAACGAGACAACAACGAGTAAATTTATTTTTGTGTGCTTTGTCCAATCAATAATCTATTCTTATAAAGTAGTTTAGATAATTTAGCCATGGAAAAGCATTACAAACAAATGAATCCACGATTCTTCAAGACAAAGCTAATGCATACCCAAGCACGATCATCATATGATCACAAAACAAAACTTATAATCCTACCACAAACTTCTTCATACTGAGATACAACACAGTAAGCCAACTTAAGGCGCCATTTGGCAAGATTACAAGATCGCACATAAACGTTCGACCAATTACCATCCAAAACACTAAAGATAAAACTTGTTATCAAGTGATGGTTCAAAATTTGACTATATACTCTAAATTCCCGAAGTTTTTACGTATTAAGTCACTATTAGCATGCATCCTCGGGTATGTTCTAAGACGACAGTTAAACTGTGTATCTTTCTCCTGAATCATAGGACTTCTACATCTAAGCAGATTTTGACAATTAAGTCACGAGTCCAATTCAAAAGGCCCAGCCCCCCAATGCCATATATGTGGATCCGCCACTGACTGCTTCTACCTTTCACGGGAACAAATGGTGAGGGGTAAGAATTTAAGAACAAACAAGTCAACTAGACTAGATAACCGAACTCCTCAAACTATTAATAGACTGCATTTGCACAAGTCAAAAATAACGATAATTGAATTCAAAATCGAGGAAGATGGTATTGTTAAAATTAGGTTTAGTGAAGATCTTATGACTTACAATGAAGATATACGTGATATAGATTCCAAGCAATGACAAAAAGTCATGCGGTCCAAAATTATATAGCAACAGAGGGTGGACTTTGGTAGACATGTCCAAAGGTGTAAAGTCTATTGGTTGAAAATGGGCCTTTAAAAGAGAGAATAATGCAAATGAAAAGGTTGAGATTTTTAAAGCAAGGTTGGTAGTGAAAAAGGTACCGTCAAAGACAATGTGTTAACTATGGCAAAAAAATTCTGATAGCCATGCTCAAGTCCTTCCGAAATTTTCTTGCACTGTAGCATAATATGACAATACAAAAATCTGGCAAACGGATGTTATGACGGTGTTTTTTAACGAAATTTAGAAGATGCTTATATGACACAACTAGAGGACTTCATGGTCAGTGGGAGCGTCCATAAGATGTGCAAGTTACAAAGGTCTATTTATAGACTTAAGCAAGTTTCTCGGAGTTGGAATATTCGTTTTAATGAGATAGTCAAAGAGCTTGACCATATCAAGAACGAGAATGAATCATGTGTGCATAAAAAAGCTACTAGAAGCAAAATTATTTTTCTCATCTTTTGTTAAATTTTCAAAATACGAAACAACAAAGAGTAAGAATAAAAAATTCTCTACACTAGCTTTTCATTGCCCCCTCTTACTGTCATCATTGTGCAACCATGCCCACCCATTGTTGCCTCCATAACTCCACTACATGTATGACCCCTGCATGGGTAGGGACACAGTGCGACGGTGGCTGAAGAGAAATGAGGTGGAAGGGTGGTGGTGCGATGACCTAGTGTTAAGATATGTTTTTAATTTTATAAAAGAAGTAACTACCAATATTAAGAACAAAATGGTCTAAAAAAGGACGCATCCTATTAAACTGATAGAAAATATTGTGAATTAGGGCATCCACAGTGTGAAAGAGATTTCAAGTGCTACATTTTGACTTTAGTCAAATTTGATAGCACTTGAAGGTGTTAGTCCCGGGTCGTAATTTTTCGATGAAAAACTTATTTACGCAACACTTCGAAGAAGGTGCACAATAGAGATCCCGGAGGATTCTGTGAGACAAACTCAAATGTAGCACTTCGAAGAAGGTACAAATGAATTCGTAGCAGCAGTAATAAAAATTTCACAAACAGTTTCTGATTAGATCAGAACTGTACAGTTTAAGAACGAGTTGCAAGGTTGATGAACAGAAGAAAAATGACGGAATGAGAGAATAGCCTGTTGGGGTGAATGACCACCGGCGCTTAAAGCTTGATTTGCCCCACACGAATAGCTTCCAGGAACCAGCAAGTTCAGAAAAGAACTTATGGAAAACTCTGCTCTTCTGACTCCTCAAACAGCACTGAACTCTCTGTCTATGTTCCTCTCTTCTCTGCTCTCTGGATTTTGGAAATGACTTGTAGAATGAACAACTCTAATGGAAGAGAACAGAGGAACATATATACTACCTATCTAGTAACCGTCCAGTCTATAAAACGTACGGGATGTGTCCGTGTGTGGTGGCCCATGCAGGTCGAGATAAATCGTTTTGGTTACGTTACTGTATCGGACGAGCCTGCATTAGGATATATATTAGAATCTCAATCCACTACTACTATTGAAAATTCTTTTGACTTCTACTATCGCCCTTAAAATTTCACATTTGTGCTCAATCATACCATTCTTAAATTACTATTTATGAATTCTCGTCTTTTCCTCCCTCTGAAGGACGAACACTTGTGTTCACGATCACTTCGCCATTATGTTATTATTGATTGTGCTAAGGTAGATAGAATATCTTGTAGGTAATTATTTGGGGTATGTAGAGATTTGGATAGACGTCTTTACTAGATAGACAGATAGGATAAGAATGACATTTCTATCGAGGTTTAAATTTTTATAGAAAAATCTCCTTGGTTGCATGGTTTGCTGAGTCACAAATTGGTGATTTGACAATATCGTGTAAATTATCACATTGAGCTAGGAAGTTTTCCGGAAAGGATATTGTAACACATGCTTGACAGGACTAGTTGATTAGTTAAAATGGGTAGACTGTAAAGACACCCCTCTAAGATAGGATGTAGAATAGAGAATAGTGCAGGGTTTAACCATAACAGGAGACATGAGGACCATTAGGCCAAACTATGCCACCCTCTGCTTGAGTTAGATAGAATACTGCAGAGAATTATCATAAAACCATACATGTTGACTAGGAAAGGTACAGAAAAATTCTTTGATCGTAAGGATTGAACTTGAAGGAAGACAACTTGAAAGTTTAATGGGATGATAGAATTAAAGTTCGAGGAACTGTCAGATGAACAAATTGGTGAAGCATGATGATCATGCTCGGATATAAGATTTGAGAGTTGTACTAAAAGTTGAGAAATGTTCACGTAGAGGATAAAAATAAGAAATATGGTATAATAGGGAAACACTACTAAAATATGACAAATTAGCGACGTTTTAAGCGACGTAGGATAAAGACGTCGCTAATATTAGGCGATTTAGCGACTTCATATAGTTATGTCGCTATACGTCAGTTTTGGCGACTCGTAGCGACTGGTTATAGTTTTTATATAAGCGTGGTCGCTGGAATCTACCAACACGTCACAAAATGTCGCTAATATTTTCAAATTAGCGACGTTTTGCGACATTTTTCCTACGTAGTCGCTATAATTAGTGACGTTTACCGACGTATTTATTTGACGTCGCTACGTTGAAAATATAGGGCTCGTTTGAGTTTTCATTCCTCCCATTATTTTGATTCTCCCCGAAAAAAAACTTTGCCCCCTCCCCCCCGGCCCTCGGCGACCACCTCCCCCCTCGGCGCGCCCTCCCCTCTCCGACCCTCTGCCCTCCCCTGCCCCCGTCGAGATGCTGCCCCGGCGGCCCCCTCCCCCCTCGGCGACCCCCTCCCCCCTCGGTGCCCCCTCCCCCTTCCGACCCTCTGCCCTTCCCTGGCCCCTGCCCCCGTCGAGCTGCTGCCCCGGCGACCCCCTCCCCCTGACGACCACCTTGCTCTTGGCCCGCGTCGAGCTGCTGCCCTGACGAGCCCCCTGCTCCGGCGCCCCCCCCGCTCCGGCGACCCCCATCTCGGTAAACCTAACTCGGACACGGACCTAACTCTTTCTTTCTTTCTCTCGTAGCACTAACCTAACTCGGACACGGATGCTAAACATGACACAGACATGCTGACCTAACTCTAACACAGACACTGACACGATATACTGCCTGTTTGTGGTGGACACGGACACACACTCCTTTTTGACTTGGACACAAAATTATATTATGTTGTGATACATAATTTGGACTTGGTTATGTATTTGAGAATATATTGATGTGGACACACAAATTGGACAACAAGTGTTTATTGTAGGACCGTTGAGCACCTCTAGAGGGGGGGTGAATAGAGTGAGTGCGAGTGCAGCAAAAAATAATCACTAATTTAAAAAATAAAAACAGATAACTATGGCAGTTAATAAAGAGACAGTAAATAGATATAGCAAGAGATAGAGAAATCAAACTCAGTGACACAGCGATGTATACTGATATCCCTCTGAGAGGACTAATCCAGTCTCGAGTACTTTTGCTCGATGTTAATCTACTAAGGCACAAGCTAATTGAGAGCTTGCAGTCTCTTACAACACCGTGCTTGGTGACAAGTGCACGACCGACTTCACAACACCGTGCTTGACGACGAGCGCACGACCGGCTCCGAAAACAGAAATAGTTTCTGAACTTTGAACAACCTCTTTACAACTCTTGAGAACCAAAAGACTCTAGATCAAATAGATATTACTGACTTTTGACTAAGAGATGTGTAGGTGAAATATGAAAGCTTTTGATCAAATGAAAACACTTATTGAAGAGAGAAGAGAAGATGAATTGATTGAATGATTTGAAATGAGAAATTATCTTCTATTTATAGGTGTTTTCGAGGACCGAACTCGGACAGAATTCGGGCAGAGTTCTGATGCAAAGATTTCGCAAACGAACGTTGCATGCAGATTTGGAGGCACAGAGCCGGCCCAGGCCCAGGGTGGGCCGGGCTCAAGCCCAGGGCACCAATTCTGTTGGGGGCACCATTTTTTTCTCAAAGTCCTATATATTATGGACCTGGGCCAATTTTTTGATAGCATATATTTGCTAAACCCAAGCCTTCCGAACAAAGCAATCAGCGAAACCTTAAAAAAAAAAAAGAAGCAATCAGCGGCCACATTTGTGGGCCACAAATAAATGTTGCCCACCAAACCAGCAGCAAGCCAGCAATATTTGCCTATTACTCTTCCTTCCGTGAATGTCTCCAGTCTCCTCGTAATACTCCTATTCTCTTCGTCTTCCATTTCCGAATTAATTCGGTTTCGTCGTCCGAGAGAAAAGGGCAGCGCTTTCTTTTTTTTTGTAAAATTTTCTGTGATGGAGTCTATTCTTATTCCCAACGGTAAATTTTTTATTTTATTGCTCTCTTTATAATTGTAGTTTATCTATAAAAAAATTCATCTTCATTTTTTCTTTTCAGTTTTCCCCTGTTCTGCTACTGCTAGGGCTCTCTTCCTCCATTGTGGCTTTGCTTCTGTTGAACAACCAAGATTAACATATTTTACTGGTATGGATCTAATTTTTTTACTGCTTTATTTGTAAAATTTAGGCATGTTCTTCTTACTTTTGTCAAATTAATGTTATGTTGCCTTGTATATTTTCGTTAATTGCAAGCCATATTAGTTCAATCAACCATTTATAATTAACCAAATGGTCCAAATCTAGGAATCTGACTTGTGATTAACCATTTATAATTAACTATTTATTTGTAAAATTTAGACATGTTCTTTGTTAATTTAGGCATATTCTTCTGATTTTACTGCTTTATTTATAATTAACCATTAATATATTTTCGTTAATTTAGGGATAGTTTTCCTCCATTGTTAAAAGAATCTGACTCAGTGACTTGTACAAACTCATTTTAGCATTTGTTAGTACCAGTACAAAATTTGTTGCTTTTATTTTTTTAATATATTTTCGTTAATATATTTTCCTCCATTGTTAATATATTTTCATTAATATGTTTTCGGGATAGTATTTTCATATTGGATAAAGTGTATTAATGATAAAGTGTTTTGTTTATATAAACAACTTGCTCTGCCTCAAAGTTAACTGATAATGTTAATGAAAATATAAACACTTTATCATTAATGAAAATATATTAACAATGATAAAGTTAATGATAAAGTTAACTGATAATGATAAAGTGTTTTGTTTTTGTTTATATAAACACTTTTTCATTAACAAAACACTTTATCATTAATATAAACAACTTGCTCTGCCTCCATCGTTAATGTATTTTCATTAATATATTTTCGTTAATTTAGGCATGTTGCTTTTATTTTTTTTATCTTTTGTTGGTACAATACAAAATTTGTTAATGACAATACCTCTTTTCTTTGCAGGCAATGATTCTTGGAATTACAATTTGAATTGGAAGTTACAATTTAAAGAACAAGAACTCAAGCCAGGTTTTATTGTTCTTTGCAGAATATATTTTGTTTGCATATGCTTATGTGTTGTGATTTTGTTTAGTTAAAATTTTTCGTCTTAGACTCTAAAATGTTTCCTAGGAAACAACTCTCTGGAAACTTGAAAAGAAAAAAACAAAAAAAGAATGAAGAGATAGTCGAATCACTAAAAGGATCTCTAAAAAAATACTTTTGCAACAAACATACTTCAGATGAAAGTTTGAATCAACCCAATGAGCTTGAACAAGAAACTATTTTGAATGAAGTGGTAGAAAATAATAATAATGTGAATGAAGATATTGATGATGTAGGGAAAAATGAACATGAAACAAGCATGCATCATTCTTTACCAGAACATGTAGTAGAACATGAAAGTGATCAAAATGGTGATCATTCTTCCCCAAACCATTTAGGAGAAGATGAACCTGCTAGTACTGTACCATTGTTGAATATGTATGATCCAGGTGTTTGGGATAATATTGATGACAATATGAGAGATTTACTTGTAGAGAAAGGACCTATTAGAGAAGATAATTTAAATTTTCCTCTAGATGAACATTCTAGACATTTTTCTACTAGCTATTATAAGCGGCCAATGAATAATGGAGAGTTTCATGAAAGAAAATGGCTTGTCTACTCAAAGTTAACTGATAAAGTGTTTTGTTTTTGTTGCAAGTTGTTTAGTATAATGCCATCTAGAAGTCAATTAGCAAGAGAAGGAATTAAAGATTGGAAACATATTGGTGAGAAACTTATACAACATGAAAGAAGTAAAGAACACACTCTTAATTGTACTGCTTGGGTTGAGTTAAGTAAGAGATTGCACCACAATCAAACAATTGATAAAGAATTACAAGAGCTTATTAAGAAAGATAAAGAGCATTGGAAACAAGTAATGCTTAGAATAATTGATGTCGTGAAGTGTCTTGCTCTACATAATTTGGCATTCCGTGGAACAAATGAAAAGATTTATGAAGATTCTAATGGTAATTTTTTGGGCTTAGTTGAAATGATTGCGGAATTTGATCCGGTAATGCAACAACATTTTCGTCTCATTCAAGATAAACAGATTCATTATCATTATCTTGGTCATAAAATTCAAAATGAGTTGATTACAATTGTAGGATCGAAAGTGAAGAATGCAATCATTAAGAAAATAAAAGAGGCAAAGTATTTTTCAGTTATTCTTGATTGTACTCCTGATGCAAGTAACAAAGAACAAATGACTTTAATTATAGGATGTGTAGATGTGTCAAGTACTCCAATAAAAGTAGAAGAATTTTTTCTAGAATTTTTAAATGTGCAAGAAACAACTGGATTAGGGCTTTTTACAGAGTTGATAGCTGCAATAAAATCACTTGATCTTGACATTGATAATGTGAGAGGGCAAGGTTATGATAATGGATCCAATATGAAAGGAAAAAATCTAGGTGTGCAAAAAAGATTACTTGACATTAATCCTAGAGCTTTTTATATGCCTTGTGGTTGTCATTCTCTTAATTTAGTTCTTTGTGATATGGTAAGTTCGTGTATTAAAGCAAAATCTTTTTTTGGAGCATGTCAATGCATATATACTGTGTTCGCTAATTCTACAAAACGATGGGCTGTTTTACTTGATTATGTAGATGGTTTAACTTTAAAATCATTGTCTACTACACGTTGGAAAAGTCATGTAGAAAGTGTCAAAGCAATAATGTCTCAAGTTTCTGAAATTAGAGAAGCATTGTTTAAATTAGCAGAGATTAGTGATGATGCTAAATTAAGTAGGGATGCTGAAATTTTAGCAACTCAAGAGTTTTCTAGTTTTGATTTTATTTTAAGCTTGGTTATTTGGTTTGAAATTCTTGTAAAGATTAACATGGTTAGTAAAAAACTACAATCTGAAGACATGAGTGTTGATGTTGCAGTAAAATGTTTGGAAGGACTTGTTTCTTTTTTTGAAAACTATAGGGAAAATGGGTTTAATTCTGCTATGATTGAGGCAAAAAAGATTGCATCTAATATGGGAATTGAGCATGTTTTTCCTCTTAAGCGTCGAAGTTGTAGAAAAAGACAGTTTGATGAAATTGCTAATACGGAAAGGGAACAACAATCAGCCGAAGAATCATTTAGAACTGATTATTTTCTTGTGGTAGTGGATATTGCTCTTGCTGAATTGTGAGAGAGATTTGAGCAATTACATACATTTCAGTCTATTTTTGGTTTCCTGTTTGATGCAGCAAAGTTAAAATCATTGGATGATGATGAATTGAAATATTCTTGTAAGAATCTTGATAGAGCCTTGAAAAATGGTAATGCTTCTGATGTTGATTTAGGGGATTTGTATTCAGAGCTACAAATAGTGCAATATATCTTACCTAGTGAATCATATGATACAGACAAGCCATGGACAACAATTAAAATTTTAGAGTTTCTAAAAAGCATGGATATGTTTTCGAATGTAATGATTGTTTACAGAATTTTGTTGACTTTGCCTGTGACTGTGGCATCTGCGGAAAGAAGTTTTTCTAAATTAAAATTATTAAAATCTTATTTGCGGACCACCATGATTCAAGATAGACTTAATGGATTAGCAATTATATGCATTGAAAAAGATATGCTGAAAACCATTGAATATGCAGATATAATTGATGATTTTGCTTCCAAAAATGCAAGAAGAAAACATTTTAAATGATACATTTTTTTCCAGTTCTTTGCTTGTTTTCTTATGTGCTTGTGGTTATTTGTTTGAGGTGGATGATGATGAAGCTTTTGGAAGAAAGAAGACAGAAGGTTTTCCTTTTTGCCATGAACGGGATACGATGAAGATGAAATGATACGAAGAAGATGAAGTGATATTTAGGCTTATAAATGGTCTCGAAACATAATTGTCATCTATTATTTAGCTTTTTCGATCTGAATCTATATTCAAAGGACATGGTTTTTTTATCACATTGTATTTTGTATTGAACTTAATTAATTGATAGATGGACTCCCTTTTGTTTTCAATACATCGTTAGAAGAAAAAAGGGCACCATTTGAAAATTTGCCCTGGGCATTAAAATTACCAGGGCCGGCTCTGTGGAGGCAACAAATATTTAAATTCAAACTGACCGAAGTCGGTCAGAGTTCGGACCGAACTCGGACCGAACTTGGCTTGAGTTCTGTCTCAGTAAAAATGTAAAATATTTGTCAAATTTTGTTGCACAAAGTGAATGATATTTTTGGTAAGTAGACTTTGGATGGGTAGGCTGTATAGGAGAGTGGACTATGATTAACCTAAGCCAGTAGTATCCAGTCGATCTTACAATTTATATCCTAAACTCAATAAAGATAAAATACATAATAAATTGTAAAATGACTCGGACTGATTCTAATGAGAATAAGCTTCAGAATGATGATTCGCATGCTTGCTGATGTAGTAGTACACTTTTTGATATTGATTTCACTAGACCTGAAATGATTAACAGCAATATAAGCTTGTATTGGGATTTAGGGGTCGGGAGAAAGATAGGTTGGGAGAAGGGCCACACAGATAGTGCCAGAAAACTACGGGGTTTGTACCAAATTTCCCCTAAAATAAAAGCCCAAATGTGTCGATTGTAAGAATATGCAGTTTCTCCAAGGTTTGGTATTGCTTCTGGATATTTGATTGAGAAGCTAGAAATTTCGGTCTTGGTTTTAGGAAAATGAAGGTTGAAGGAAAATTGCATGAACCTCTTGTTTTCACAAAACTTACTCTGGCACGTATCTCATCTGAATGATAAGAGTGATTTGTGTGGTTCTTGGCTTCCTTTGAAAACTCTAGTTTGCCGGAAGGGAGCATAGTCAGTCAGTGCCCAGCGAGATGCGGCTCTCTTCTCGGTTCAACAATGACCGGCTACAGAAAGTGGCACTTGTGATAGCTTCATGAGCCTAGGAATTCTCATAATCAATCTCTACCCAAAACCATACCATAGATGCACTTCTATCATGCATGAAAGCTAATGAATCTCCCCCTCCAAGGATATTTCAGCTCTATGACTACGGTTAGAATACCATCACCATCTAATGGTATAATGACTAGTGTGTTTCTTTTTGACTACCACAATCAAGCAGAGAAGCACTCGCTACTCCAGAGTGCAGACATCTGTGAACTAAAATTTCAAATATTAGATCTTAGTCCAAGGATAGTTTTCTTCTTCGAAAGGCTGTGAAATCAACTTTTCATTTTTATCATAACAATCCTGGAAGAGTTCAAGTTTGCAGGTTTTACCCTTGGATATTGTGACACCTAGTTAGTTGATGTCACGATGATCTTGTTACTTCCATCCAAGAAACCTGCATGATTAAACCATGTCGGGATGTATAGCTGTACAATGGGGAAAGGGCCTGCAGTTAGCTTTGATTGGGAGAACAACTCGACTGACTTACATAGCTTATTTGCAGATTTCCATTTGGACAGGCTATTTTCATACATTTAATTGTATTCTCAATAACACACTGCATTTCCTTGACATTACTTTGTTGAAACTAAGACTTCATCTAGCTGCTTGGTCCGGGCATGCAGAGGTGGTGAGCTATCTCTGTAAGAACAAGGCTGACGTTGGCGCCGCTGCGATGGATGACACTGGGGCAATCCATTTTGCCTCTCAGAAGGGTCATCTGGAAGTAGTTCGGATGTTACTCTCTTCTGGAGTCTCTGTTAAGGCCACTAACAAGAAAGGCTTCACTGCTCTCCATTATGCTGTTCAGGGATCCCATCCAGAACTCATCAAGTATCTAGTTAGGAAAGGTGCAAAACTCAACGCTAAGACAAAAGCTGGCGAAACCCCTAGCGACCTTGCGAAGAGCGAAGAAGTCCGTTCCCTTTTGGTGGAGTGCGAGCAGGCGCTAAAGAAGGAGGAGCAGGCCACTACAAGCAAGAAGGATGATGACCTGGTGCCGAAGCAGTCTACCACTGCAGACGATGACACGAGTTCTGATGCAAAAGTTGATTTAGGTACAAGACCCCAAGACGAAGAGAATGGCACGAGGGAGAAGAAGAGGAAAGGTGACGTGATTCCCGAAGAGAGCTCGCTGGGGCCCAAGAAGAAGGCCAGAGTTTCTCTTCTTCAACATCTTGTAGCTGAAGATGATGCACCGGACGAGGAAGACGAATACAACAGGCGAAGAAGTCTCTCATAAAGGTTTAAGCCAATATTTCGTAACTGGCAAAATTTTGCAATTGTTCTGAAGAACAGAAGTGATAATGCAGTATTATTATTAGATTTCCAATACTTCTAACAGTTAGAATTATTTAAATCTAATTTTATGCCAAGGTTTGCTGGTTACTTGGATATAACTGTATATTGCTTTTGTATATTTGGAGCAGTCATCTGCTCTTCAATTTTACTATTCGGCCTTTAGAATAGCTTATTGGAATGAATGATAGCTTTTGGTTGGAATGAAAGATTATTTACACTAACTAGCTCTAAGTTGTGGATTTATAACACAGTTATTCCTACTTCTAAATTAATTACACTGAACCCCCACCGCCTCCTCCACCAGAAATCATCCTAAAATTGTTAGTAAGAGCATCTCCAACCCTATTGTCCTCTTCCTATTTGAAGGTTTTTTCCATCACATTTCGATACAAATTGGGAAAAATCTGAAAATAGGATTCTACGGTTTGTGAAATTGGTAGATTAGGCCATACTAATGGTTTAGAGCATTTAGGTGTGCCTTGGGTTAAGTTTTGATCCATTTGCAGTGCGTATCACGGGCGTATCGCACCGGATATGCATGCCAAATATTTGACGAAATGACCTATAGAGCATTCAATGTTCTAATTTCAGATTTAAATGTTGTTATGGGTTTAATTTGCCATGTTTTATATATATTATGGTTGTCTAGTGAAATAGAATGGATTTGGTAGGTTAAATGGATATGGGAATGTGGTTGGGAGCCATGTCTCTGTGTGTGAACCCTGTTTGATAGCCAGTAATCTGTTGACTGTAATATTTGCATTCAGTCTATTCTAGTTAGTCCATTAGTAGTATTCAGTCTTTCACTGAACACTGTTCAAATGAGTCTTCTTTTATATAGTATTCAGTCCATCACTCATCTTGTTCAGATTCAATAGCATATGTTGTTCAAGTCCAGTTAAAGAACAGTCGTGCATATATGAAGCAGTCCTGCATTGCTAAATGTTTAGCCATATATAAGTTCCTTTTCTGCATACTTCAAAAGTATTAATCCACACTATATCCTAATGTCATAGTTCAGTCCCCTTTAGTTAGTATCTGTCTACATTCACTTGTAGTCGAGTCCCCCTGCATCATTACAGTATATGTCCTGTATACCCTTAGTTTAGCATCTGTCCCTATATCATCTCTCCCGCATCTTATTGTTCAATGATTACATGTTCAGTCCTTCCAAATCTAATACCATAATTGTCTAGTTCAGTTCTCTGGACTTGAGTTCAGAGGTAAGGGAAGTGTGAAGGCTCGATTAGAACTTGGCATTTCATTGGTTTTGTCATTTCATTCACTTAGAGTATCCGTTACTGTTCACTGTCCTGCATACTTCATAGTTTAGTCCATATCTTGTCTGTTCTGTCCCTACGTTTTATTTAGGTGTTCAACCTTTAGTACTCTTGAATACTTGTATTAGCCTATATCTTTTTGGTTCTGTCCTTCAAATATTATGTATCAGTTTATAATTGCGTACCTATATGTTCTGGATATGTTGTTCAGTCATTAACAGATGACTGTATAAGTTGACTGATACTTGAGGAGTATCAATCAACATCCATATATTAAATCCCCTTGTGTATCCAACCTTCCTATTCAGATATTTGTCCCCATGTCATAAGGTCATCCCCTGCATCTGAATTGTTCCAGTTAGGCAGTGGCATGTTGATACTAGTATTTGGGTCAATCCTTATAATGTAGGAAATGTCCTGATTTTGAGTATCATTCTTCAAATGCATGTGCAGTCCATTTTGAATTAAGGTCGAGACCTGTTCACTGCATATGTGCTGTTCAGACCTTGAACTCTTTATATTGTTCTGCCCATATCCTTGTCAATGCTTTGTCCCACTGTACAACTGAACATGGTTCAAACCTGTTCATCTTAGTTCAGTCTATGAAGATGTTGTACTCTATAAGATCTGTCCCATCTTACATACACAACTTTTAGTGTCACCCTTACCTTAAAGTATATGTTCATGAATTGAAGGAGGAAAGATAACTGGTAACCTGTAGTATATAGTATATAGCACATAGGATATAACCTATGGTAGCATATATTTTTTTTTTTTTTTTTTTTTAGCATATATATATATATATATATATATATATATATATATATATATATATATATATATATATATATATATATATTGTGTAAGTGTATATAGGTCATACATATATGGGTATCCTAGTAGCTTGAGTTTGAGTAATGGATTTTGGGTTTTGATGCCACATTAGCATAACACTGAATAGTCTACTAGTCTAATACCCTAGATTAGGCTAAAATAAACTAAGTTGACTAATTGGCTAAAGTTTGACCTAGTTTGACTAGTATTGACCCAAATTGACTTCTCTGACCTAGAAGTGGCCTAGCAGCATGTAAATATCATATATATAAATATATTGTTTAATTTAGAACACTCTGTAACCCTAAATTCTCATAATAGGTCTCTGTGACTCCAGTTCGGATACCAATACACATCCGTTGCTCAGGATATCAGGCTAGTACATTCTCTATTAGTTTTTATCATGATAGTATCTATATTGCCTGTTCTAGACTACTTTACTTGATTCTGACACATTGTTATCACGGACTAGTACTATATGGATCTTGTCATGCGATGTTATCCCCTTATCGGGTACATCGGGTATTTCAAGTTCATGTACTTTATCATGTGCATCATGTACTCCTTGTATTCGTATCATTCATGTACTATCGTGTGCTCTCATGTGCTATCATTTACTCTTATGTACTCTCATGTGCTCACGTGTGCTTCATGTGCAAACTAACTATCGTGTACATAACATATCGTGATTGGATCCTTATGTATTGATTGGAACGAGGGAGTAGAAGTGGTTATATGATTAAATCCCCTAGTATACTCATGTATACTTACGTATATGTCAAGTATATACTCACGTATAATGGAGTTACCATAGATTACTCATGTGCAACCTAAACCAATCACATAACCGTCTGGTGCTCTGAAACACTTATATTTATTACAGTTCATAAATTCCCTATTCTATTTTATGTACTCAGTTTACTTATCTTTATCTCTTGTATTCCTGTATTTTCTTTACAACACGTCATGTATTCTATTATATTGTTAGTTCTATATTTTCTACCATGCATTGAAACCGCTTTCAGAGTTATGTATTTTGCTCTAATCCTGTCTAGATATGTTGTATTTTGCTCTAATCTTGACTAGATATGCTGATAAATTTTACAGAAAACTTGGAGGACTTCTGCACCACTTACTATGGCACAGACTTAGATGACACTTGCGACCTGGATCATCATGAGGATCTAGCTAGCTTAGAGGAGACACCAGTAGTTCCAAGATTAGACTGCTAGGATTTTTATTTGGATTTGTCTCTAGCCACTTTTGTTATGTTATTATTTCATACTCTGTGTTGTGTTGTTAACACTTAGACTTATTTATATTCGGAATTGTATCATACATTGATATTTTCTATCTATTCTATATCGTGCTATTTTTTTCTCCTTATATGTTTGTGATTGAGATGTATCTTTCGAGATTGTCCTACGTTTGGAGAGTATATATATTAGACAGGTACTTAATGTTGTGTTTAGTCATTGTTGAGATCTAGTACAGCGTTCTACCGTCGACACTACGGCGTAGGCTAGACATGCCCACGGCCTCGTGCCCTTTCACTGGGTGTGGGTCCGATAACAGGTACATACTATACTACAAAGATGACAAGGATAAAGATGCGTGCAGATTTGTAGTGATGATCACTACAAGGACATAGATTTGGACCGATACGATGGGCGAGTACACTTCGACAAACAAGATCGGGCCAGTTACGTGAATAGTATTACACACCATTTAGCTTAGGTGCATCAAATTTAGCACCCCTTAGCTTAGGTTTTCTCAATGAGCGTAATATTCAAAATGGGACGTGTAGCAGAGTATGAAGGTAATCACATCGTTTGTTTCTCGTGTAGTACCCCCAGTTAACGGATCCCCCTTTCCCATTTGGATAACCAAAAATCATAGAGCTTCGAGCCGCCTCCCATTCTTCAGCTTCAGTCTAGTCTCGAGCTCCCGCAGCGCGCTCGTCACATGGGGAGTTGGGGGTTAGCACACTTGCTAGTGGATGGGACAAACCCACTTGTCTAAACCGACGCTACTTATTAAGGATTCTAGCATACAAAGTGATCTTTCTATTTAGAACTATATGATTTGTAGTTCATATCGAAGGCACATTTTAAACAGTAAACAACATTACCAATGTCAACTTATCTTACCACGACCGTGCTCTTTTTCTGCATAAAATAGATATAATACTAACCACATGCACAAGACAATAGGTGAGCATGCAATCTATCTTATATTCGATCATTGGTGATATGGACACCATGAAGGACGATTGCGTAGCATTACGATGTGCCCTACCAGTCCAGGTTGCGAGCCTAACTGGAGGTCTCGCAATGCCTCGCGCCGAAGCACAATTCCATAATTTTCTCCTAGGCTGATTCGGTCCCAGCGTCCCGGGTACCGTTTCGAGGAAAGCTTTCCTTGTGCATAAGTCATCCATGACCATGCAAATGTATGAACAGTTTAATATGTATGAAGTAAATTACATAGCACAGACAGTATTAAACCACATAATCATTTATACTCGTGCAAGAGTTCTTTTTTTCGAAACCGTACGTTCTGATTTAGCATTCCGTGGACACCAAATTCTCCGAGACGCAATATACCGCAACTAATATTTCTTCATTATGTTTTGCAGAACATGAATTAATTCTATCTCTTTCCTAGAACTTTATCATTTCTCTCTTTTTGGTGTGAAACTTATAAATTCGGAGTTAATTTCTCTAAGTTGATATAATTATTCCAAGTTCTTGATCTTAGTGGCAAAGCATACATCCAGTTAGCATCATCGATTTGAACGTTGAACTTTAAGAATTTGTTGGCAGGAACGAGTAGAAAAGAAGGGGCCGAAGAACCACCCACCTAGAGAGATTGTACTGTGAGTAGGAGATCGCTTCGGGATGGTCAAGCGTTAGTTACACGAACTCCTGCAATGACACGAGCATCGAATTAGAATCCCTCCTTCAATCCTCCCAAAGACGTATTCAGAAATCGACGCGAAAGCACACTTATCAAACTCAAGCAACAAATCATTCAAAAAGCCAAGAAAACCAACAAAACCAACAGCAGACCGGTTGCGTCGCTCTCTTTAGAGTTCATTCGCTAAGACACAGTCCACTACATCTAGGACTTATTCCAGCATTAGCCAATCCATTAGTTGGAACAGTACTCATATCATTCGTCCAAGTCGATTTTATTGATGCCATGGTTTTCGTATACCAAACTCGTCGCTAAGTCAGACTAGCCATCTATGTTTTCGACCATGTCTGATTTGCCATGAGCCTATTACATAGTGTTTTGTCCCAACGAGAGCGAGACACTACACTATATAGCGTCAGGTTGTAGGCAGTCTTAATTATGTCACTATTACTAGACCAAATATCAGCCATCATGTAGTTACTATTTTAAGTCAATTCATGTCTTCACCTCGCTCTGTTCACTATGCACTACTTGAAGGAAACTTTATATCAATGACTACACTTATCTTCAATCTCCACGCTTACTCTTCGTGCTTATTCTGATTCTGATTGGGTGAGAGATGTCACATATCGTCACTCTACCACTGCTTCTGCATATTTCTTGGCGATTCTCTCATTTGTTGGAAAAGTAAGAAGCAAACAACAATTGTCCGCTCAAGTGTTGAAGCTGAATACAAGGCTCTTGCTCACACTACGTCTGAGATTATATGGTTACGATGGTTGCTTCATGACATGGACGTTGAACATTCATCATCTACTCCTCTGTTTTGTGACAGTAAGCGTGCTATTCAAATAGCTCATAATGATGCCTTTCATGAGCATACCAAACATGTTGAAGTTGACAGCCATTTTGTCAGGGATCATTCTACAAAAAAGAACAATTCACATACCCTACATTACTTCAGAAGCTCAAACTGCAGATTTTTTTTGCAAAGACACACCCCTTAGCTCGATTCGACTTTCTCGTATCCAAACTCAATATATTTTCTAAACAATCTTGAGTTTGAGGGGGGAATGTTAAGAAAAGAGCCAGCTATTCATAGTTGTATTGCTCATTACATAGTTCCCTTTTTTAGTTTCCTCTTTTATAATATTACCGTTGTACTCATTCTATATTTGATTTATTTGTGAACACTATAAATTGAGGTTTTACTCTAATGAATAAGAACACGAAAATTTGTTGCATTCTTGGTTGCTAACAATAACAAGATATTTCTCCAAAAGGATGATTTAGTTTCTGTCTCATATATTGCGTGTTCCTTTTACAACATACAAATGACTATCTCAGTGAGATGATGAATTTTATGGAGTATTCACAGCTCCAAACTGTGAATTTTACCGACAATGACTCGGTGAAGGATTTGTGGCCTGTCTTCGCGTTCTTAGACAGTGCTTCTATGTAATTTACTTGGCATGAATAACGAAAACGTATAGTCGAAGTACTGTTTATTTTATTTGCCACAGAGAAATTGTCTACTAAACAAGTTTACTATTTGAACTCAATAGGATATTCATGGTACCTTGCTATGCTGTGTTGATACAACATGGCTTTTCCAAATACCCTTCTTAACTTGTGTCTGGTGTCCAGTGTCCAGTGTCCTTTATACTTGCTCTTGGTTTGGAAGGAGGATGGAGATGAAGTGGAAACATTAACTGCTTCAAGTGGTTGGCATTGAACTTGTTGCTGGAACATCTTGTGTTTTGAACCGCTTGATGTTTAGATAGGAAGTACTAAAATTAAAAACTTCTTTGTCTTAGATATTTTGAACTTCGTAGATCAGTGTGGACCTTCAATTTTAGTTGGCATATTTGTGTCACATTATATACTCACGTAAAATGTGTTCTTATATCATCATCACATTTGTGTTCTTACTTCTATATAGGTTTGTATATACTTGAACTAATTGATTTGATTTCTGTATGAGCCTAATTTGTTAAACAAGAAGTTCCCTTTACAAGAAAGAGTAACTGATAGTGTATGGAGTTCCATTGCTATTTGTTCTTGCTAGAATAATGTCAGAATACCTATATCCTGACTATCTCTAGTTTTTTTTTTACTAATGTTTTGGTTGGCATTCAAGTTCCCGGTAATAGAGTTCCAGTATCAAGCCACAACACTCGGATGAAAATTTGCATATGAGATGAACACTGAGGCCTTTGGGCTTTTGATTCAACGACTGGTAATTAGATCGAAAGGCTTCTCGGATTTGCTTAGCTGTGAAAGGTGGGCAGTAAGTGTAGGGTTTTCTGAACCACAGAAAGAAAAATAATAGAGAGGAGGAAAAGAAAACAAACACGGTTCACTTCTCAAATCGAGAAGCTACGTCGACGGCCGCTGCAAACAAAATTTTTACTACATTTTGAAGATAATTTACAAGTTGCGTCCTAATACCCTTTTTATAGACATAGGATATTAGGGCAACCTAATTACGGGTGAAATGCCCAACATACCCTTGGGAAGAAGAAAAATCGGGGGCTACCATCCACGAACCTCGTGAAGGTCAATCCGTGGTCAAGGGGCTAAACAATCCAGTCACTTAAGCGATCAAATTGGGCCAGTCCAACCAATTAGGCTCCACACAACCTAATCATAAGCTCAACTGGAGCTTCCTGTCACGCACAAAAGTTTGCGTCCTACCGAAACGGATTTGCATAACTCTCCACGGACCGGAATTATGCGGGAAGCTTCCAGAACATTCTAGAAGATGTCTGAAGTCTCTAGAAGATAGTGGATCTCTCCGGAAGGTCCAAGATCGTTCTAGGCAGCCCAAGATTCTTCTGGATGGCCCGAGAAGTTTTCTTTTATGTTCTTAGGAAATAATGCTGGAATATGCCGTTCCAGTTATGGTAGGAAGAATAATCCCTGGAATATTCTTTCCAGAAGTTTTCTTGTAAAACTCTATCAGCCATTATAAATAAGGGGGGAGGCCTCATTTGTTCCTCACCACCCAAAGTTGTAGTCTTTTTTAGTATAGTGAAGTTTTAATCTTCCACTCTCTCTCTTTTGCTCCACATTGTTCTCAATATCGCCTTAGCGATCTAGCTAAGCGGGTTCGGGAAGGCTTGCACGACTCTTCGAGGAGGAAGATAGTGCACCGCACGGGTCGAAGTGCTTGCAAAACACTAAGCCAGTGACATTCCGCCGATCAGCCTTTGCAGCTTCTAGAGAGAAGAAAACCGCTGCTCCTTCCTTTTCTGATTTCCTTCCACATTTTGTTCCATTATTAGTACTAGCAATATCCCCTGATATTTCCTGTTCCTTAACCAATTCTTTTTCCAGGAAGATATTAGTTTGAAGTATGCAATTTGTCAGTATAGGCGCTGAAATGAAATTGTTGATTCCTCTTGCAGCGAACCGAGTCTTCACTCACGTCAATAATGTGCAGTTTGCTATTTATGTTCCTATTTCCATTATGCTATTGTAGCTTCACCCCTCCTGTAATTAGTCCCATGCAGCACCAATTAACGTCAGATTGGTATGAAGTAAAGTTGTACTTTGTAATGGGTTAATCCTTTCAAATATGAAGCATCTTACTGAGTAATTGCATAGTGTTGCTAAAGAAAGAGATTCACTATTTTAGGATATGTTTTGGAAAAAAGAAATTAATCTGGTACTTTGTCTCAGGATTCCAAGTGTGATATATTTAGTAGCAAGTTTGATGTTTGTTGATGTAATTTTGTTTTACTTCTTCAATTAATGTTGTCCCCCTTGATCCCTTAATCTCTAGGCATACCTCACTGACATATGGTCCACGACAAAACTTTGCACTCGACTATGTATAGGGTTGGTCCAAGTGTAAGTTTGACAAGACTTCGGACTTGGACAACCCCCCTCCATAAGGCAACCCCTCAAGCCATTTGGTTTTCTTAGGACCGGTACAGTCCAAACTCAACTTAAACCTATATCTTTTCAATAGGAGTGAAGGACAATCAAAATTAGCTCCGGTTAAGACAATCCAATCCTCCGGGCTGTCCCTGACTGTGTACTTTGCATCCACTTGACATTGGGGCATGATGGATCATTTCTTGCCATACAGGTGCAATGAAACATCAACTTGCTCGTGCCTGTTTCACTGACGGGTGGGCCAAGTGCGAAGCATGCTCCGACCCAGTATCAGGTAATTTTGCCTTTCTCAGCTGTTCCAGAAAGAAATTTTCAAATACCAAATCACCAAATCACTCTTCATAATAATGGATAAGAAAGAGTATCATGCCAAAGTTTTTTTTTTCTTTAGCTTAATAATCGTTGCATAAAACTTAAATGATAACTGTTTACTTAAACCACGAGGTTTTAATTCTCCTGAGCTTCTCCATGCCGAATGATTGATCTTAAGTAATGAAATTAGTCGCGCTTTGATATTTCTTCATCACTTCACTATTTTATGGTCTTCCCTTAGGCTCATTGAAGTTACATTTCATACATTCTTTCTATGAAATTGTACTACCTAGATAGTTAAATTTTCTGTAGCCAAACGGCCGGTTCCTAAAATTTTAAATGTAAACGGGACGGGACGGATCGTGTCATATTAACAGTTCGGGACGAATCATCATTTGCAAACGGAGCCCCGGCCCGGCCCGTTTGTAGGGGTAAAATAATAATTTTACTTAAATTCCTAAACTAAAAAGTAAAAAGTAAAACCTACAACATGTTACCAGAAGACCTAACCCAAACATTTCTTTTCTCATGTAATACTGGAGAATGGAAATTAATTTTTTGGCTTAATTGCACTTTGCTACCCTCAACTATTCCGCTTTTTCAACTTGATATCCTAAACTTTTTTTTTGTAACAAGTTGATACCCAAAAAAATTTTAGGACGAAAATACCCCTGCTCAAACCTTAAAATTACTCCTCTCCCAACCCCCCCTCCCCACTCCGACTACCCCCTCCCTCCCGCTCCGCCTCCCCTCCGGCCACCCCCCTCTCCCGCGCCCGGCCAACCCCCCTACCCCCACCGTCGCCAGCCATCGCGGCAGCAGCAGCCGCCGTCACAGCAGTAGCCGCCTCAGCAACCACCGTAGCAGCAGCAGCCGCCGCCGCGACGGTGGCGCCTGAAGCGGGAGGGGGGGGGGGGGGGTTGGCCGGCGTGGGAGAGGGGGGTGGCCGGAGGGGAGGCGGAGCGGGAGGGTGGGGGTGGCCGGAGTGGGGGAGGGGGGGGGGGGGGGGGGGGGGGAGGGGAGAAGGACATTTTGGAATTTTTTGAAAAATTAGGTATCAAGTTGAAAAAAAATAGTAGTTGAGGTATCAACTTGTTACAAAAAAAAGTTTAGGGTATCAAGTTGAAAAAGCGGAATAGTTGAGGGTAGCAAAGTGCAATTAAGCCTAATTTTTTTTATAAAGTAATTTTTGAAGTCGCTGGTACAGTATTGTATAAGGTTAGTTTTGTATATATTAAAACAAATGTACTGATCCGTTTGGACCCATGGATTGTCCTCGATTGGACCCGTTTCCAACGGGCCAGGTCTAATTCGGTTCCAAAGAATTTTAGGCCCGTCCCACCCCACCCCGCCCCGTCAAAAGATGGGTCCGGTTCGGATCTATAGAATTTGGGCCCGGTCCGACCCGTGCCCACCCCTAGAGAAAAGTTCAGACTAAAAACACCTCATGAAATGACTGCAAATCAAGTAAAAACAAATGCCATTCATACAACCAAGTAATAGATTTGGAAGGAAACAGCCCATTTACACTACAAAGCATCACCACCTCTCATGACAATATCATTTGCAACAAGTAAAATCATTTGCAACAAACAAGTAGGAAGAAAAGTTCAGAATATAAAAAAAACACTCATGAAATGACTGCAAATCAAGTCAAAAACAAGTACCATTTATACAACCAAGTAATGTATTTGGAAGGAAACAGCCCATTTACACTACAAAGCATCAGAACCTCTCATGACAATATCATTTGCAACAACACAAGTAGGAAGACATTGGCCCAATATAACATTAGCAGACAGCCTCATACTATACCATTCTCCTTCGCAAGAAGACTGATTCCTTTTTTTTACGACAACTCTACATGGAGACTTTCTAACAATTTACAACCCATAGTTGACAAAAACTGCATCAGATATTCCAGGCTCGACAAATCCAGAACCCAATGTAAAAAATACCGAAGACTGCAATTGGGAATCCCTTTGCAGCTTTGGCTGCTGTAGGAGGTATTGCAGCCATTTTGGTGCAACAAATGCTATCATTGCCGCTTTTGTTGCACAAGTGACCATTTACAGTGAAACAAACACCGGAAATGGTGTAAATGATGCAACAAAAGCTGTTGCATTTCCATTTACAACCAACCCTAAATAAAAAAAACAAACTAGATATAAATGGAAAAGCTACTAAAAACACATATGGCACTTAACATCCATGTAAATCTCCAGGTTTCATCAATGTTCTACTGGAGCCCAACTGACAACTTTATCACATCAGGTAATTACATTACAACACCAACCTCAATTACTGGGCACAGCTCGCAAGTTTATAACTCAAGACAACCAAGCACGCATCGCACATCCTAACATGCAACACTGCTAAGAAACAGGCAGCTGATCAAATCAACAACAGCCCACGACCCCGTAAAGTTCTCCAGACCTAAAGATTATGATTTCTTTAGGCAAGCAAAGCAAGCAAAAAGAAACCCACCAGCATTAACCAGGCCAAAAAATAAAATAAAACTGACTACTTTGTCTCAGGTTACCTCAAATATTGCATATGGAATATTCTCTGTTTTGTAGAGAATATTCCATAGAGAATAACTAGTGGACAACACACAGGAGAAAGTGTCAGTACTAGTGATCATGAATTGCCAAGACAAAGCTTGAACAATTTGCCTGCTTTGTCTCAGGTCTCACAAATTTCTCCCATTCATACACCACATGTTCATAATAGAGGATTTCAATCAGTTGATGGAGGAAACATGGATATATATACAAGACAAACTGGGCAGTGGTTGACACATAAAGTACTGGATTTTTTTGTTTAATAAGAGCATAATCTAACCCCCATTTGACATCATTATCAGAGGTAGTAAATCTGAAAGGAGATTGGTGAGCCAGCGGATTAAGGATATAACTCAGGTCGAATTCAATTTGAAATCAGTATGTCAAGAAAATATACATCAGATTTAACATTTGCAGTTGGTATTCTTCACAAGGAATCCAGTAAAATAACAATCCATAATATGGACCGACACAAATTATGAATTGCAGTTGGTATTCTTCACAAGGAACCCAGTGAAATATCAATCCATAATATGGACCGCCACAAATTATGAATTGCAGTACTTATAAGAACGTGGAAAAACTTGCGGTGCATGTGCTACATCAGATTAAGCAGAAACTATGGTTCCCAATATAAGCATGAGGTGGTGACTGTTCAACTAAAATCAAAACAAATAGGTTCCAACACAAGCGATTAGGGTGAACAAAGTGTTTTTTTAACAGTAATACTGAAAAATAGGTTCAGTTGAAGCTAACTATTGGTTGACCATTGAAAGTCGTGGACGGTAAGGTAACCAAACCTGGTTGGGAACTCTAATCCCATCGGCACCGGTCACTCATTAGCGAAAGAGGTTGCAAAAAAGTCGAAGCCTGGGATTCTCAAGGTTCGTGCCAGCGCCCTTAAGAAACCGGCAGTTTTTATCCGAATGAATTTCGAGAATAAACCAACCGACAAATCCGTAGTACAGGTGATTTACTGCCTCCCTCTCGCCAAAATGGGATTAATCTTCTCAATGATGTGATGTCAGCAAAGTTGCACATGAGAGGACAGTCGCTATATCATCATGAGTAAGCAGAAAATGAGAGTACGTGCAAATGTGCAAGAACCAAATGAACTGACCAGAGGTTTAAGTTTTAAATTAGCATTGAAGCTTTATGAAGACGGATATAAATTTATGAACACAATAAACTTCTTGAACCAGGAAACAACGTTCGAGTTCAGAAGTAAGTAGATGAATGTATGATTATAAAAAAAACATGAATAAATCCAAGAAAAAGTACAATAATAAGAAATTTTGGAAGGCCTAGATTAAATAGGGGCGCTCTAGTATGGGAACTTCCTTCACTTATATTCTACCATTACCATCTGCTTAACCTATATGCTTGAGCAAGAAAATTCAGTAAACTTACGGCAACTGGACAGGTGACATGTTACATACAGAGAGAGAACTATATTACCAACTAAAGGAACTCATGAAAGACCACATAATAACGAACTTGATAACCCCTCATCCATTTTTTTAAATAATGAAAAGCGCACGAAATGACACTGTCATAATAATTGCATTGCTAAGTTGAGGACAATGAATATCTGTTACTTCTCCAACTGTTTTTCTGTTGTACCAAATCCACAATGGGTATTGCTCCAATTTAACTTCCATACTTGCCAAAGGACTTCTCTTACTCGTTCAAATTATCAAATGACCATTTCACTTGGGATTTGACTTCCTACCTGGAACCTCACCTCCAAGATACCTCCAAAAAACAATCAGATAGCCTTGTCAGAAAGGACTATGGATTGGGTGGTGAAGGATAAAAGGAGACCCCTCAATTAACAATAGGTGATGGAAGGATGGTTGATCAAGGGATTCTTTCTATCCCTCTGTCCCAAACCCAAACTCTCTAAGAAAAAGGTGTCATACGAATCTTCAAGTAACAAATCCCTCGAGTATCGCGATAATTAGACATAATAAAATATCACATCGATTGGCGATAATGGGAAGCATGGAAATGAGTCCATTTTTGTTCACCCACCAAAACTAGGGTGGATGTTCACCCTTTCACTCAAAGATTGTCACATGTCAAACTAGCGGTGAAAACTAGTGTGGATGTTCACCAGACTGCTCCCAAAGTGGTTTTAGGTTGGATGAAAATGACACATAACCATGGAAATTTCTTTCTATCTTATATAATGGACTCCATGGAAATTTCTATCTTATATTTCAAACGACAAATGACAACCTTTGAGTGGAATGGTAGATTTGTTGGGTGAACAATAATGTATTCCATGGAAACTCCCTTCTATCTTATATTTTAAAGACAATAATAAATCACGCCATTCAGACGCAGCAGCAAGCATTCAACACCTATTTAAGTGTACTAGCGTATTGTGGAGTGTACTAGCGTATTGTGTCCAAACACAATGAAGCATGAACGATATGATTTTTGGAGTGGATGTGCTTCCTAAATTCCACCCTCATAAACTAACCCAAACTCTTCCAACTGATGCATATTTACATCCATAATCAAAAGTCAACCATTCAACCGCTAATACATCACAAATTTCTATATGAGAACATCAATTATTAGAAATATATGCATCAAACCAACTAAAAACAGAATAATTGAGCCACCTATCCATATTATCTATCTCAGTAGGATCACTATTTCATCATTCAATAAGGGAAACATATCATTTTAGCAATCCCTAATTGTTATTAAAGTATCAAAACCCTAATCCACACATCATTTAGTCAACTGGGCCAGCATTTCATCATTCAATCGATTAAAAATATCATCTTTTTCATCAGAAACTCGCCATTCTTAAAGGATCCAAGGATCCACAGGATTCATTCCACAATATACTTAAAACTAATGCAAAATCCATACTAAATCCACAGGAAAAAAAGTACGATAATAACAAGAATTATCCAAAAATCAACGACAGGAGAAACAAACCCTAGCCAGCTCGACGCTCAGAACCTGAGCTTGGTGAAGAACCACCGGTTCTTCCCGGTCTTGAACCTCTCCTCGAACCTCTTCTTTATCTCCTTGCACGCCGTCACCTTCCTGTCGCCGCCGCTCGCCAGCGCCTCGGCGGTGACCACGTCCTTGAGGTCGATGTCGAGGTTGTACCGCGTCGGCATCAGGTGGCTGTAGTTGACCACCTTGACGAAGGCCTTCACCCTCGACTTCTTCGCCGTCTTCTTCGCCGAGTCCTTCCTAATAACCTTCTTCGGATACTTGGACACGCCGGCGACCAGGCAGTGTCCGTACCCCCTGTCGCGGGTCCCGTCGTCGAAGTTGCGAACGATCACGGCCTTGCGCCCGGCGAACCGCCCCTGGAGGAGGATCACAGCCTTGTTAGGCTTCAGAAACTTCACCATCTCCTTCTTCTTCTAGGAAAAGCTAGCGTTTTGTTTGATGCGGCCGACGAAAGTGGAGGAAACCCTAATTTGGAGAAAGGGGATTATTTATAGAGTAGGGTTTCTATGGATATGTGCAGTTACGCTTTTACCCTTCTTGTTGGAGGGTGGAATTTGAAATTCACAAAATTGCCCCTATTGTCATTTTCGAACGCTATTCATCTTACCCTTTCCCAATATTTTTTATTTATTTTATGCTCTCATCTCAATCAAATAGTTTTTCCTAAACAACTTAAAAAATTGTATGATAAGAATTGTTTATGTCATGATCAAATATTCTTACTAAACTCGATCAAATTTTTTTTTTCCGCATATTTGATTATATTTTCGATTTGAATGGTGGAAGTGTGGGTAGAACAATCGTAATAATTGTTTTTCGACAATTTATTAATTTAATATATTTTTTCATTGTTTGAGACAATTTAATTATTTTATTTATTTTGATTTAGATGTTTACAAATTTATCTATGTATTTTAAATTATTCTTTTATTATTTTCTAACCCTACCATATTCAAATCTCACCAACTCTCTCACGTAATACATTCACTAATCATGCTTTTATTAATCATTTACAATTTTTTAATAACTCTACTTTCATAAAAACCTTTTTTTTTTCATTCTTGTATTTGGGTCATAAGCACGTCACGAGGCAGCGTCATAAGCCTAAGGCCACCCCTTATGACTCCACTTTGCCTGCATGAATAAAACCATTTTCTCTATCTTCCTCCTTCCATTTCTTTCGTTTTATCTAGTTATCCTTCACATTTCACTACCTCACAAAGCCACATGTGGAGAAAAAGAAGAAGACAACAACTTACCTTCACAACATTAGGCAAGTGTTGCTTATCACATCCAAACATGGCATTTGTCATTATATCTACGCAAATCCTATTATGTTAGACTTGGTTTTATTAATTTAAAGGCTAAATTATAACTTGATACCCTCAACTATTTCAGTTTTACAATTTAATACCCTCAACTTCGATAGGTGCTAACTTGATATCCTGAAACTTTTTTGACAAAATTATCCCTCTCCTCCACACGCACCCCAAACAGCCCCCCCTACCGCCTCCCGCCGGCGATCTCATCCCCCCCATCGGAGACCACCTACTCCCCCTTGTGCCGGCGATCTCCCCCTCCCTATCCCCCTCCCGCATCCCACCCGGAGCCGCGCAAGGGTAGCAGGTCGCCGGAGGGGGCAGCCACTGTAGCCGGAGGCCGCGCGGGGTGTAATGCCCCGCTCCGTACGGTGCATTATGCTGAGTCGTTGACTCGAAGAGTTGCGTTGACCCGATTACGTATCGATGTAAATCGATACAAAGTGTTAAGTTGTCCCGAGCAATGCATCAAACTAAGTCGATGCGAAGAGTTGCCTTGTCCCAAAGAATGCATCGAGTGAATCAATGCCAAACGCTGCGTTGCCTCGAAGGATAAGTGCATTGAGACGGCTCGAAGATTCTAAAAAATCGAATCGACCAAGGCACAAGTTCGAATCGATGCAAGTATTGATTTTAGTTGGTTTCATGTGCAAGCTATACGTTTACGCTGAAATGTTAGAGGTCGATCTTTTGCCTTATTCAGTAAGGGGTTCGCGAAAGCAAATCGTCGGCTTGCGACGGACTGAGGCGTTGGCACGGTAAGCCAAAAATGGACGTATAATTCAATAAAGCATGAAGTGCTCGAATGGCTAAGTCAGAAGAGTTGCCCGTGCAACAAAGTTATCAAATCGAGCCGCAACGGCTCGGCGAAACGACAAAGGCGGATCGACTCAAGGTGGGGAGACATTGACTCTCTTTCCTACTCCGTCATGCTTAAGTAAAATATATATCATTGTTTGCTGAGTTAACCTATCAACGCCACGGGCGTGGCTCGATAGAGAGATAAACATAGTGCGTGTCGAACACTAGATAGAACAATTGAAATGAATCGTACGGCAGACGTACGAGTCGATATAGAACATTGAATATCGCAAAGGCGAGCGCCTCGGTGTGCAAGCCATAAGAACATGGGATAACTGTATCGACGAGTGCCCCAGTGCATAAGTCATTTCGTGCCCCCGCGCACGAGTTAGTATGCTAGAACATTGAAAGACTATTTCGGTGCTAGTGCCTCAGTGCACGAGCGATAGAACATTGAGTACCTTATCGAGGCGTGCCTCAGTTGCACGAATCGGAAGAACGAAACATAAGTATAACGCGTTGAATGCTAAGGCGTAGAATACAGAATCACTGCTTCGAGGCGTGTCTTGAATGTACGATGCAAGAAAAGACGGCGAAGGTGCGCAGTTGCACGATATTTACAAAAGATGGCATCGTTGCGACGAGGAGAACAGTTGTGGCACGGATGTGACATAACTGTCGATGCGACATGGTGCCTTCGAAATATTCGTGGCCTTCGGGCGTTCGTTGAGGACATTCGGGCGTTGTGCCAATTGAAATAGAGATAAGCGAACTTGCTTGATTGTATGAAAGATAAGATTCGTTGCATGGTCAAATGGACTTAAAGATATAAAAGCCCGTGCATGGGTATTCCCTCAAACGCGGCACGCCAGGACGCTGGGACCATTCGGCCTAGGAGGGATTCGTTTACGGTATTGTTGGTGCACTTCATTTAGATAGGTAACGACCTTCTGGTGAATGTGATAAGCCACTTGCTACGATTATTTCGGTGGCCTCTGATATTGGTTAGCAACCGCACAGAGTTAACATTGTCTTACGTTTTGATTTCGATAAATATAAGTCCATTCTAGCCCGGAAAGCTAGTGACCTTCATATAGTTAAGGGCGATGGATTTGGAAGTACAAGGTATACGTATATCCTGCATGGATGGATCCTGAATAGAGGGCACTTATAACTTGACAGGGAAAACGGATAGGCGTATTCACCTTGCGTCGGTGCAAGGGTGAGTTCGTCGATATTGGTAAGTCGCACCACAAAGACAACACGAGATTGTTTGCCTGTTTACTTATGCGAATTGAATAACATGCTTGCCATGCTTTACAGTCTTCGAATATGCCATGAACTCATCCTAAGGAGAACATAGAAAGAGAACTAAATTATATGTTTGCATGAATCAATATAATACTAAATGTCGGTTTGTTAAGTAGATTTTTGATCAGTACAGCGAGGACGAAAGTACTAATCCCCACTAGTTGCTAGTAGGTTCAGGGATTGGTCTGCTCGCGGCGGAGCTTCGCTTGAACGCGTTGAGGCTTGGAATGCCGAAGCGTATTGAAGCGTGCGATCGCATTGACGCTCGGATATGCAACAGGATTGATGCGGCCGAGATATAGAAGACATGATGTATGGAACGGTAAAATCTTTTGTGGGCAAGAGAGAACCTGAGTGTTGTAGCCAATCTGGCATATATTGTTGGGCTATCGAAGGCCTTTGTAATCTTATTTCGAATATCAATAAAGAGAATCGTTTCGTATACTCTGTTTTCCTTTCGTTGTTAATGTTCAACTCAAAGATAACCATTTGAGAACTTGTCATCGTGCCTTGCACGAGCGCAACTCCAGGCTCGTGCGGCATCACGTCCCCTACGAGAACGATGATTCGGGTGATTCCGGGTCGAGGCGTGACAAATTGGTATCAGAGCTCTAGGCTCAATTTCTTCTGGATGCTTGCTTCATTACAATTCCAAAAAGTTGCCCACCACCAATCGAAATCACTCTTAACTCTACTCGATGCCGCACTGGATGTTCCATACAATAAGTCTACTACAAATCATGTAATTTTGTCGCGTGTTGTTTTGAAAATTACATGGTATTGCTAGAAAAGTCGGAAAAGGTTTGTTGATGTAAGTGCAACAAGTTGCGAGATGTAAATTCGAAGAATTATTGCTGCGGATGCAACACGTCGTGAATTGTAAATCAAGATATTCGTTGGTTGCAACGATCGATATGAGAAATGTTGGTTGCATCGAACAATGATAGTCATGGAATGTTGCTGCAGCAATTGCCACGCGTTGATTGTAAATGATGCATTGAAAAGAAAATGAAAGTTGATATTGAATGTGTCGAACGGATTCGCATATCGATTTCGAATGTGCATTGCGATGGAAAGCGATAAGTCAATATCGAATATGTTGAACGGATTTGAGCATTGACTTTGAATGTCGGAAATAAAATGTTGCACGAAGCGCAACAGATGTCGAAAATAAATCGTTGCACGATGTGCAACGCATGTCAAAAGTAAAATTATTGCACGTGGTGCAACGCATATCAAAGTAATTGCTACACGAAGTGCAACGGATATCGAGAATAAATTTTTGTACAAGACGCAACAGAAGAAAACAAAAGTTATAAATCGAGAAACGAAATCGGTTCGGTTGCACACCGAACTTGTGTTGGCAAATAAAAACATTGGCCGAGTTGTTTCGGATTTAACTTAATCAGAGTTACGGTTGTGATCAAGCACGATCACTGTGGAAATCGTGAGTCGGAAGAGACCGTTTGTTCGTAAAGAGTACGTTACGACGGAAGTAACTTGATTTTTGGGTAGTATATGGCATACCACCGATGCAATGAATGGCTCGATTCCGAGTGGTATATGCAATACCCCTTGTGCAATGAATTGCATCAACGTATTGTGAAAATTGCGGAAGGTTTGTCCGCAACGGACGGGATAGTACCGAGACTCGATTGAGAATTTGTATGACGGCATGTTGATGCAAGTGTTCTTCGATGATCGGTTAGAACGGTAAGGCGGGACTTGTAACATTGAATGATACGTCGATTGAAAATTTATGTATCGGTCGAATGACGAAAACTAGCGGAACGATTATGCCTTGAAGTAATAATCGGACCGACGGGAAAGTAAAACTCGAGCTTACGAATGAGTCGCATGACTTGCGAGCTCGATGAAAATATTGGGCGATACAAATTATAATCGAATCGTACGACTTGCGATTTCGATAGAAATGTTAGCCGATGCAAAGTGAAATCGAATCGCACGAATTACGATCTCGATAGAAATATTAGGCGAAACGAAATGTAATCGGATCGCACGATGTGCGACTTTGGTAAGAAAGTTGGTTGATGCGAGTAATCGTGCCTAAGAAATAGTTGGTTACATTACAGCAAAACTCATTTGAGTACGACTAAAAACACACGAAACTTAGAAGGCAAGATCGTATGACTTGAGGGTTCGATGTTGGATAATCGGTAACTCAGTTACGCGATCAAAGTATAGAGGGATGCGACAAATCGGAGAACGAGTTGATGCGTATGGAAAAGTTCGTTGCAAACTTGGATGTATGCGATGCGAGTTAAGTTGACGTTTGAAACGGATTCAAGTTGAACCTTACGTTATCAAAATGGATACGGCGTATCGAGATCGATACGTAAGGAAACGTAAACGATGTGAGAATACAAAATAGAGTGTGCCTTGCGCTATAAAATTTTATAAGTAACGATACGAGAATGAAACGAACTGGTTGATCATGAACTTTGTGATTGATCAAAGACGAGACTATAAGTCATCGACGATTTCTCGATGCGTATAGCATCTCGTGTGTCGACCGCAAAATAAAATAGACTCGAACTCGATACGAGTAGATGTTTCATAAATTGTGAAATCATCGACGATAGTGCATGACTCTACTTGGAGGATAGTTGCACATCAGTTGTGTCGATAGAAATGGTTATGTACGGATTGGATAGTCGCATAGAAAATCGTCGGAACGTGATTTGGCTTCGAAATAAGATATAGCATGGTTCGTAGTAAACTGTCCTTCGGTGATAATCCATAATTATCGAGCGTAGCTTCGGGGCTGCTGACCCTAGAAGACTTGACCACCAAATCAAATTAAATGTTGCAGACCGTAAGATGACCCATGCGATATCGCATATGAGATTGCACCGATAACGAATATAACACGGTGCATGTTGACGATAAGTCTAGGCGATCAAAAATTGTTGGAACAACTTTCGATTGAGAATATATAGTTAGATCTTTGAGTTGTCGTCGGATGAATGCTTGAATGGTTATGTTGATCGACGATCAAAATTGAAATTCACCAACGGACTTGGTGATTCGGATAGGCGATTGCGAAAATCGTGCTATGCACGAGAGAGAACGATAAGAGAATGACTTACGAGTTATGTCATTAGATTTGATTCACCTTGCAATTGAGCTTGCGTGAATCGAAATTATATTCGATGTTGCGAGACGGATGTAGTGCCCCGTCCCGCTCAGTCAATCGGAGGAATAGGAATGCCGATGTGTTCGAACTTAGCCTTGCAACGGCTGTATGAAGACATCGCTCGGTCAAGGCGACCGCTCGCTCAGGTGGGGTAGTTTCGGTGAACTTGCCTCATTTTTGCCTTCACATAATAAATCGCGTGTTTTCAACTTGCACAAGTAGGCTTAATAATAAAAGAGATAAATCCACATAGCTAAAGGGAGTAATTCCGACGGGTCGGATTGAGATAGAATATGGAAAGGTCCAACGGTCGGCTTAGAGTTGGTGCACGGCGTGCTTTGAAAATGACACTCGGTCCTTCGTTTCGTGGCTTGGGAGAAGAAAAGTTGGTTGAGTAGGCGAAGTTATGAACGTAGCCTAAGTCATAGGCGTCGCCCGCATAAATGCTTCATAAAGCATGCACGGTCCTATCGTCCAAGGCTTGGCATAGCCTTAGCTTGTCCTATGAGTTAAGTTGCATCGTACGGCTACTGGCGTAAGTCTAGGCACCCAAATGACTTGGTCGTTCAGAAGTCGAACGCATGTACGGCACATTTTCGCAATACGAGGCTTGACGTAGCCTTTGCTCGTCGAGTCGTTGTGCGTTTAAGTTAGGCGAGTTATGTTAGGCTATCGGAGTGGTAGCAAGCACGGTCCTACGATTTCTACGGTTGGACGATAGCGTCGCGTAGATCAGAAGTCGGTTTGACGCACGATGCACGGACTTAGTGTTTAAGGCATGAACTACGGTTGATTGAATGAGTTTTAGAGAAAGGACTATCGAATATGCATTGAGTTGAATGAAATGATATGGTAACATGGAAAGAATGCTCGCGACCGTGGGTCGTCGAGGGGTCTCAAATGATAGAAAGAATGCTCGCGACCGTGGGTCGTCGAGGGATCTCAAGGATAGAAGTCTTGATATTGGTTTAAAAGAGATAGAAACATTGGAAAGAGAAATGACTGTGTGAGACGTCAGTTTGTGTTGAGTCTTGCATGGTCATTGGATAACTTGTCGACAAGAAAAAGTTTCCACGAACGGCAACCCTGGCCGCCGAGGGACACGTCGTTCCGGAGGAAAACACGGTATAGCCGTAGCTGGATGAACCGCTCGGGTTATTCGGGAACTTTCTTCGGGGCTAGCTACTTGCGATGAAAAGGTCTTTGAATAATAAGGCTATAAGTCCACGATAGCTTGTGGTGTTAGTGACCAATTCTTATAGATGGGTCGGCACGAGTGGCAATCCGCATGTGTGCCTTTGGATTTAGTCAAGTTGAATGTGTGTATGGTTGGAACACAAGTGTTTGGGCCTAAGAATGGCTACAACATAGGCGACGTGCTTTGGCACGAGATGTGGCGTCGAGTCTTGAGTTGTCAGCATATAAGTTGCATAAGTTGGTTGAGTTATTTGAGTTTAAGTCGAAAAACCGCCGCAAGGCAAATTTGGTCAAGTGATACTTAGTTCACAAGTTGGATGGGTCAGTTGATGATTTAGTAGCAAAGGGTCGCGAGGCGGCAAGGGCCACGAGGCGGCGATATGATTGAGTCTCATTGAGTTGCGAGGTACGGCCTCAAAAAGGACTTATAGTACGGTCACACGGGAATGGAGTCTTATCGCGTAGTTGCGTCTCTAATTTTGGTCGAAAGGCAAGCACGACTTGATAGGTTAACGTTGGTTGAGTTAACGTTGTTGTTATAAGCACGAGATGGTCTTGAGACACAAAATAGGCCAAGGCGTCGGTCCTAAAACTGATCCTAAGGTAAGACTAGAAAGACAATTGATAAGAAGGGACCATATTTCACAAAGTAAAATAATATGTCGATTTTGTATGGGTGGACGAGGAGCTCATTCTACCAGTACAGTTGAGTACTGACACCCACATAGTTTACATGTGCAGGCACAGGTAGAAGCTCGTGGCGCAGAGCTCGCTTGGATGCGTCGAGGCATGGAGTTCCTTGGCGATTCGAAGCGTGCGGCCGCATGGAGTAAAGACTTATACAGGATATAATATATGGACTTTGCCTTCCGAAGCTTCTGCTGGATCGACAAAATATATTTGAGAGATGAGAGAGAGCTGAGCGACTTGTAATGTGAGAAGAGTGAACCTGAGTGATTGTAATCTTGGCCTTGCGTCCCCAATGTAACCGTTGTTTCAATATCAATAAAAGAGCTTCTTTGAGTAACTTTTGTTACGTTCTAAATTTTTGCTGCTATTATTCAATGTCTCTGTATGGGACTTTTGTGCGACGACCCCGTCGCAGCCACTGAAATCGGCCGTTATGGAACCCGCCTTGCACGAGCGCAACCTAGGCTCATGCGGCATCACGCCTTAGCGAGGACGATCGCTCCTACGGGAGCGGGGCGTGACATAATGGTATTAGAGCACGGCTTTACGTCCTTGGACTATCGATCGAATTCTTTAACTCCGTTGTTTCCGCAAACTCTGAATCGTTGCTTCCGCAAAGTTGATATCGTTGGTGCGCTCTCTCTCAATTGTCCCACGGAATGTCCATACAATAAGTCTATCTATTTTGCAAAATGTAGAAAAACAGTTTTTGAAAAGAAACAAAAAAGATGGTTTACGTAAGCACGGTTGGCTAAGTCGGGCTGGACATATACACCAAGTTGCGTCGACCTTAGAAAAGTCGAGTGCGGGAATTGAATAGTGTCGAGCAATAATGAGTTGAACTCGATTGAGTAAATTGAGATGACTATCAATAGGGGTGCTATTAAACGGTGATATCGTTGGTGCGATATAGATGAGCGTGCTTGGAAATTGAGGAATGGTTCGAACAAAAATTTTTAAGAAGTAGATTTTGATTTGAATGATAAGTTGAGGATTTATTGAATGACTTCATTCCTGAGTGGTGTATGCGATAGTCTCAGGAATGTCGATCGATCGATTGAGAATTCGGGATGTCGATGAGTCTATCATCAAGCGTTGTACATATGCAAAGCCTTAGATTGAGTGAGTTGTTGTCATGAAGTTTGATAAGTGGATTCGAACAACCTAGAGATTGACGCGCACGAAACGTGCACGGGATTGAAGATGGTGCGAAGTATGAAATACGAAAATAATTGAGTAGATAAATCAAATGGAGGAAAAGCTAAGGTGTAGCGAACGAATGACTTGTTCGATGAAATGTATACAAAAAGTTAGCACGACATGTAGATAGCGTGCATGAAAAGTTGAATTTTGAAGTTACGCAATGACTCTAAGGATTGGAATGGGTATTGCTTGATGATTTGAGTTAGCAAGGAAGGATGTGATTTGAGAAAAAACGTTGCTCGATGACTTGAGATAGACGGATGAAATTAATGTTGTGAATTGATTCGAGGAAATTATCCAGTCGGACGATAGCATCATTCGTACGACTCAGAATTCATTGCAAACGAAGATCATCAGGTTACATATATCGTCGATGCTATTGAGGCGTATCAAAGATGATATGCGATAACTCGGGGGTACACTGACTCGGTGAATGACGATCGTGCAAGTGTTATTGTTCGGTTGGATGCAATACTTAGGATTTTGATTGAGACGAATGTTGGATGAAAGTGATCGTGTCTTGATGGTTACGCGGATAACCACAACGTCGACGATCTTGTCTTGTGCGAGCGCAACTCTAGCTTCGCACATGGGTTGCGTCGGATTTGGGGCGATCGTTCCGCGTGAGCGCTGACATGGTGATTCATGTCGCAGGAATGATCGAACTCGGAAAATCAGGATACAACAACGTTAATTGTCTCGATTTGTCAGTTTGATGCGAAGGTGAACTCGAGGATTGTAGGACTTATGATTGACGAATGAATGAAACTTGAGGATTGAGTTGGTCCAATCCGCGCATCGAGAATGAATTAGTCTAGACACAAAACAAGAGTTATGTCCTGATGAGAATGATTATCTCGCGGGAGCGTGTATGGTGATTCGTGACCACCGTGGTTAATCTGACTCGCGTGAGATCGGGGCACAATATATTGTTAAGTCGGACGACCTTGTGATCGATTACGTAAATTGGGATGAACGACTTAGGGAGTAGAAAATATGAATTATGGATTAGCAATGAATTGTGTCGTAGCGTACATGATTTGAGAAGGATTGATAGGCGAACTATATCGAACGTGTTCGAAGAGATTGACTATACGAAATGGCTTGTTGAACAAGTGAGATTGATATGTTAAGGAATTGGTTGAATGAACTTACAACAAGATGGCTTTGCTGAATGACTCGGACCCCATGCGACGAATGTGGGGATATGCGTAGGGAATCGATGCTCGATGTTTAGAAATCGGAGTGATGCGAGCTTGGGTAGCAAACCCCTATACTATCAACTTGGTTTGACCTTAGGATGGGGTTAGTGTTGATATCGTTGTTTGGAAACTGTGATTCCAATACTGACAATTGACTTTAGCCTAAAGAGATTCCCTAGCGGCTAGGCGAGATGTCCATGTTGCGAGAGTTAGCATCGGTAGGATTGATTTTTAGGATTGAGTGGATGGATGGATAGGTGGAATTGGGTTCACTATCACAAGGCTTGATTAAAATACATGTATTTCAGGGACGCCTGGAATGTGTGCACGATCCAAACTAAGTGATACGCTAAATCAAGTGAGACTTGAGGAATGGAAAAGTGTCGAGGATTCTGAGATCGTGAGTTTTGAAGAAAGGATTGAGGGTAGCACGAGCGTGGCTCGGATTTAAGGAACGCAAGGGTACGTGTGCGAGAGTCCTTGAATGTTGAATCAAGTTATAAGTCGATAAGAGTACTCAGTTAGTTTTGAGGACGAAACTTTTTCTAAGTGGTGTATGATGTAGTGTCCCGTCCCGCTCAGTCAATCGGAGGAATAGGAACACCGATGGCGTTCGAACTTAGCCTTACAAAGGCTGCATGAAGATATCGCTCGGTCAAGGCGACCGCTCGCTCAGGTGGGGTACAGTTTCGGTGAACTTGCCTCATCTTTGCCTTCACATAATAAATCGTGTGTTTTCAACTTGCACAAGTAGGCTTAATAATAAAAAAGATGAATCCACATAGCTAAAGGGAGTAATCCCGACGGGTCGAATTGAGATAGAATATGGAAAAGTCTAACGGTCGGCTTAGAGTTGATGCACGGCGTGCTTTAAAAATGATACTCGGTCCTTCGTCTCGTGGCTTGGGAGAAGGAAAGTTGGTTGTGTAGGCGAAGTTATGAACGTAGCCTAAGTCATAGGCATCGCTCGCATAAATGCTTTATAAAGCATGCACGGTCCTATCGTCCAAGGCTTGGCATAGCCTTGGCTTGCCCTATGAGTTAAGTTGCATCGCACGGCTACTGGCATAAGTCTAGGCACCCAAATGACTTGGTCGTTCAGAAGTCGAACGCATGTGCGGTATGTTTTCGTAATGCGAGGCTTGACGCAGCCTTTGCTCGTCGAGTCGTTGTACGTTTAAGTCAGGCGAGTTATGTTAGGCTATCGAAGTGGTAGCAAGCACGGTCCTACGAGTTCTACGGTTGGGCGATAGCGTCGCGTAGATCAGAAGTCGGTTTGAGGCACGATGCACGGACTTAGTGTTTAAGGCATGAACCACAGTTGATTGAATGAGTTTTGGAGAAAGGACTATCGAATATGCATTGAGTTGAATGAAATGATATGGTAACATGGAAAGAATGCTCGCGACCGTGGGTCGTCGAGGGGTCTCAAATGATAGAAAGAATGCTCGCGACCGTGGATCATCGAGGGATCTCAAGGATAGAAGTCTTGATATTGGTTTAAAAGAGATGGTAACATTGGAAAGAGGAATGACTGTGTGAGACGTCAGTTTGTGTCGAGTCTTGCATGGTCATTGGGCAACTTGTCGACAAAGAAAAGTTTCCACGAGCGGCAACCCTGGGTGCCGAGGGACCGCATCGTTCCGGAGGGAAACACGGTATAGCCGTAGCTGGACGAACCGCTCGGGTTATTCGGGAACTTTCTTCGGGGCTAGCTACTTGCGATGAAAGGGTCTTCGAATAACAAGGCTATAAGTCCACAATAGCTTGTGGTGTTAGTGACCAATTCATATGGATGGGTCGGCACGAGCGGCAATCCGCGTGTGTGCCTTTGGATTTAGTCTTGTTGAATGTGTGTATGGTTGGAACACAAGTGTTTGGGCCTAAAAATGGCTACAACATAGGCGACGTCCTTTGGCACGAGATGTGGCGTCGAGTCTTGAGTTGTCAGCATATAAGTTGCATAAGTTGGTTGAGTTATTTGAGTTTAAGTCGAGAAACTGCCGCAAGGCAAAGTTGGTCAAGTGACACTTAGTTCACAAGTTGGATGGGTCAGTTGATAATTTAGTAGCAAAGGGCCGCGAGGCGGCGATATAATTGAGTCTCATTGAGTTACGAGGTGCGGCCTCAAAAAGGACTTATAGCACGGTCACACGAGAATGGAGTCTTATCGCGTAGTTGCGTCTCTGATTTTGGTCGAAAGGTAAGCACGACTTGATAGGTTAACGTTGGTTGAGTTTACGTTGTTGTTGCAAGCACGGGATGGTCTTGAGACACAAAATATGCTAAGGCATCGGTCCTAAAACTGATCCTAAGGCAAGACTAGAAAGACAATTGATAAGAAGGGACCATGTTGCACAAAATAAAATAACGTGTCGATTTTGTATGGGTGGGCGAGGAGCTCATTCCACCAGTACAGTTGAGTACTGACACCCACAGAGTTTACATGTGCAGGCACAGGTAGAAGCTCGTGGCGCGGAGCTCGCTTGGATGCGTCGAGGCATGGAGTTCCTTGGCGATTCGAAGCGCACGGTCGCATGGAGTAAAGACTTATACAGGACATAATGTATGGACGTCGCCTTCCGAAGCTTTCGCTGAATCGACAAAATATATTTGAGAGATGAGAGAGAGCTGAGCGACTTCTAATGTGAGAAGAGTGAACCTGAGTGATTGTAATCTTGGCCTTGCGTCCCCAATGTAACCGTTGTTTCAATATCAATAAAAGAGCTTCTTTGAGCAACTTGTGTTGCGTTCTAAATTTTTGCTGCTATTATTCAATGTCTCTGCATGGGACTTCTGTGCGACAATCCCGTCGCAGCCACTAAAATCGGCCGTTATGGAACCCGCCTTGCACGAGCACAACCTAGGCTCGTGTGGCATCATGCCTTAGCGAGGACGATCGCTCCTACGGGAGCGAGGCATGACAACGGATAAGTTAGGAATTTGGCTAGTGAATTCCTACTCGTTAGGAATCGAACGTAAGGCGCATCGTAAGGACCTTCATGTCAAGGCGATCGTTGTCTTGAGCACCGTCGCCTCGATCTAAATTGTTATATCGGATAGATTGTGGCCTTTGTGCAATATCAATTTAAACTTACGTCGGAAGGATTTGAGCACGGTGTCTAGGTAAGTCACCTAGCAGACGTAGTCCTGAATGTTGATGCTTTTGCAAGTCAACAAAAGAGAATCATGTCGAGATAGGATACGAAGTAAAATATCAGAAATCGTTGGATAGTGACGCCGAACGCAAGGCATTGCGGAGACTCGTTGTGATCGGATGTGCGACGGCTTGACGCGACGCATAGAATTGATAGTCCCGATGAAACATACAAAATAAGAAATACGATTTTTGAATCGCATCGTGTGCGTTGACTTTTGTTGGAGGATCGCGTATGTATCAATATGCATATGTAGTAGAACTGCGAGAACTTATGCTAGAGCCCAAGTCCGATCGAGAGTACGAGATGGCAAGTAATTGAGAATAAGAAGTTACATGTTAGCGTTGTTCCGATATCCTACAACTGAGCTTGGATGAAATACATATATTGGTGGGACGCCTAAAATATGTGTATGATTCCAAACTAAGTTGTATGATCCAAACGATAGTGAGACGAGATCGTGGAACGATCTAATGAAACCCTTGGAAATTTAGTATAGGTTTCGGTTCGGGACGAACCTTGTTTTGAGTGGTATATTATGTAATGTTCCGCTCCGCACGGTACATTATGCTGAGTCGTTGACTCGAAGAGTTACGTTGAACCGATTACGTATCGATGCAAATCGATACAAAGTGTTAAGTTGTCCCGAGCAATGCATCAAACTAAGTCGATGGGAAGAGTTGCCTTGTCCCAAAGAATGCATCGAGTGAATCGATACGAAATGCCACGTTGCCTCAAAGGATAAGTACGTTGAGACGGCTCGAAAATTCTAAGAAATCGAATCGACCAAGGCACAAGTCCGAATCGATGCAAGTATTGATTTTAGTTGGTTTCATGTGCAGGCTATACGTTTACGCTGAAATGTTAGAGGTCGATCTTTTGGCTTATTTAATAAGGGGTCCGCGAAAGCAAATCGTCGCCTTGCGACGGATTGAGGCGTTGGCACGGTAAGCCAAAACGGACGTATAATTTAATGAAGCATGAAGTGATCGAATGGCTAAGTCAGGAGAGTTGCCCGTGCAACAAAGTTATCAAATCGAGCCGCAACGGCTCGGCAAAACGACAAAGACGGATCGACTCAAGGTGGGGGGGACATTGACTCTCTTTCCTACTCCGTCATGCTTAAGTAAAATACATATCATTATTTGCTGAGTTAACCTATCAACGCCACAGGTGTGGCTCGATAGAGAGATAAACATAGTGTGTGTCGAATACTAGATAGAACAATTGAAATGAATCGTACGACAGACGTACGAATCGATATGGAACATAGAATATCGCAAAGGCGAGCGCCTCGGTGCGTAAGCCATAAGAACATGGGATAACTGCATCGATGAGTGCCCCAGTGCATAAGTCATTTCGTGCCCCCGCGTACGAGTTAGTATGCTAGAACATTGAAAGACTATTTCGGTGCTAGTGCCTCAGTGCACGAGCGATAGAACATTGAGTACCTTATCGAGGTGTGCCTCAGTTGCACGAATCGAAAGAACGAAACATAAGTATAACGCGTTGAATGCTAAGGCGTAGAATACGGAATCACGGCTTCGAGGCGTGCCTTGAATGTACGATGCAAGGAAAGACGACGAAGGTGCGCAGTTGCACGATATTTACAAAAGATGGCCTCGTTGCGACGAGGAGAACAGTTGTGGCACGGATGTGACATAACTATCGATGCGGCATGGTGCCTTCGAAATGTTCGTGGCCTTCGGGCGTTCGTTGAGGACATTCGGGCATTGTGCCAATTGAAATAGAGATAAGCGAATTTGCTTGGTTGTATGAAAGATAAGATTCGTTGCATGGTCAAATGGACTTAAAGATATAAAAGCCCGTGCATAGGTATTCCCTCGAACGCGGCGCGCCAGGGCGCTGGGACCGTTCGGCCTAGGAGGGATTCGTTTACGGTATTGTTGGTGCACTTCATTTAGATGGATAGCGACCTTCTGGTGAATGTGATAAGCCACTTGCTGCGATTATTTCGGTGGCCTCTGATGTTGGTTAGCAACCGCACAGAGTTAACATCGTCTTATGTTTCGATTTTGATAAATATAAGTACATTTTAGCCCGAAAAGCTAGTGACCTTCATATAATTAAGGGCGATGGGTTTGGAAGTACAAGGTATACGTATATCCTGCATGGATGGATCCTGAATAGAGGGCACTTATAACTTGACAGAGAAAACGGATAGGCGTATTCACCTTGCATCGGTGCAAGGGTGAGTGCGTCGATATTGGTAAGTCGCACCACGAAACAAATACGAGATTGTTTGCCTGTTTACTTATGCGGATTGAATAACATGCTTGCCATGCTTTACAGTCTTCGAATATGCCATGAAGTCATCCTTAGGAGAACATAGAAAGAGAACTAAATTGTATGTTTGCATGAATCAATACAATACTAAATGTCGGTTTGTTAAGTGGGTTTTTGATCAGTACAGCGAGGACGAAAGTACTAATCCCCCACTAGTTGCTAGCAGGTTCAGGGATTGGTCTGCTCGCGGCGGAGCTTCGCTTGAACGCGTTGATGCTTGGAATGCCGAAGCTTATTGAAGCGTGCGATCGCATTGACGCTTGGATATGCATCAGGATTGATGCGGCCGAGATATAGAAGCATGATGTATGGAACGATAAAATCCTTTATGGGCAAGAGAGGACCTGAGTGTTGTAGCCAATCTGGCATATATTGTTGGGCTATCGCAGGCCTTTGTAATCTCATTTCGAATATCAATAAATCGAATCGTTTCGTATACTCTATTTTTCTTTCGTTGTTAATGTTTAACTCAAAGATAACCATTTTAGAACTTGTCATCTTGTCTTGCACGAGCGCAACTCCAGGCTCGTGCGGCATCATGCCCCCTGTGAGGACGATGATTCGTGTGATTTCGGGTCGGAGCGTGATAAGGGGTGGCAGATCACACTGTATGAGAAGGGAGCGGGGACGCGACAGGGGCTGGCACAGAGCTGCGGGGCGACGTGGGCGCAGGGGGGAAGCAGCTGCTGTCACGCCCCAATTCCGGAGGATCAAAATTTAGCCCATGGACGTGTTGCCGTACAAGTCTAGATTGCACTTGTACAAGGCAAAACTATTACAGTTCCTAGTATTTCTCCAAAAACAACGACAACGCAGCAAAACCAAACAGTTAAATTAAAGTCACATAAGATATGAAGAAATGTATCTCTTTATTGATAATTACAAAGGATTACAAGACTTGAAATAGAATACAAAATTTATAACTGATTACAAGACTCTTGAATAGCCAACTGAATATACGCTTGCCATTTAGGCTTTACAATATATATCAATCGTAATCCAGCTATGACTCGATATTACCCAATACCTTGTAGATAAAGTAATCACTATGCCACAAACATGATCGAGGGACATCTTATCACGTAAACGTATATGCAATATACCACTCAGAGCTCAAGCCATTATCGACACAATATTTCCTTCGCATCAAATCAACGTCCAATATGGGCTATCCATCCTATAGTGGTTATGTTGACCACAAATACCAACTAATTCTCTCGTATCAGAACATAACAAAGCCAACACACATAAGCCAATTCAAAATTCTGTCGATTTCCATTCACTGAAGTCAAGCACAATTCATGTTCCAACATAACATGCCATCACCCACTGCCGATTGCCACATAACAATCGACTTCTATGAATCCCACACTTAAAACATCAAGAACACATTACCAACTTATAATCGCATCTCATTATTGTTATTCGTTTTCGTATCTTTAAGCATTCAATAAAGCACACACAACATAGCCCACATATTTAGACTTATTGTATGGAACACCCAGTGAGCGGCTAGAAGGATCAACGAACTTTCAGTCAAGGGAACAACTTAGAACGATTTTGAAACAATACTGAATAATCGCGGAAGCACTTTGAGTCATCATTGAGGCAACTTTGATTTCATCGCAGAAGCAACTTTGCGTAATCGCGAAAGCAACGTTTGAGTCATCGCGGAAGCAGATTTGAATCATCAGAAGAGCAACTTTGATAGAAGCAAATCAATAAGAATCCAATAACGTAAAGCCGTGCTCTGATACCATTCTGTCATGCCCTGATTGTCACGTCCCGACCCGGGAAATCACTCGTCCTCGCTAGATTTAACCCGAGTCATCGTTCTCGCTGGGGCGTGATGCCGCACGAGCCTGGATTTGCGCTCGTGCAAGGCAAGATAACAGGTTCACATAGAACTATCTCAAATTGATAACATAAGCAGCGGAAGAAAACAAAGAATAACATAAGAATCTCTTTTATTCATATTGAACTGAAGGTTACAAAGGCTCTGAATAGCCCAACATAAAATGCCAATTGGCTACAACACTCATGATCTCTCTAGCTCACAAAGGATTACATTGTTCCATACATTATGCCTCTGTATAGCCACCAAGTAGTCTTCGGCCGAACATCTTCATGTCTCAAGTCCGAACGCATATGCGGAAGCTCCTCTTGAACGCCAAGGACTCCATGCCTCGGCACGTCCAAGCCAAGCTCCGCCCCGAGCCGATCATAACCTGAACCTGCACATGAACTAGTGGGGGTTTAGTGCTTTCATCCTCGCTTCGCACTGATCAAGACCCGCTCGCACCCAAACCAAACACTTATTCATTTAGTGAAACATGCATCTTACTTTGTGGTCTTTCTATTTAGCCTTAGGATCAGTTTCATGGCAATACTCAAGCATACATACTTATCATCATGTGTCCGATACCGTGTTCCTGCAGCAGATACAGTTAGACATAATCTGAAACATAAACATAGTGTTCGTGCCCATCTCCATCCCATTTTCCTTAGCCTGCAGTGGTTAGAACTTAACATAAGCAATCATACGATTCTCGTAAACAGCCAATCATAAACATAAACATATGCATAATGGGTGGCAGGCCCTGCGCCTGCACCCAGCTCTCATCTCAGCCCACCGGCCCTATCTATATGAAGGTCACGGTGTTTCGCACCGTAATGGACTTGGCATCTCATATGTGTAAGCCTACAATCGCTTCGATACGGGTTGCTAGCCCAGTATCCGAAGGATCCCAAACTTACGGATATCATAGCTTATCACAACACTGGACGGTCGCAATCCGTCAGAATATTGTGCACCATAAATACCACACATAATTCCCTCCTAGGCCGAACGGTCCCGGCGCCCCGGTGTAACCGTTCGAGGGAAGCCGCACCCGTGCACGGGCAATCCGAGTCCATTGACCATGCAATACGTTCCATATCATACAATCCATAGCATACCAACCGATCTAGTATTCCATAAACATAGTGTCGCACATAAACGGTTCCCTGTGCCATAAACATAATCCACCATAAACATATGGGGAGCTCCGTCGGCGTTATGCCCCAACACATCCATATTGATGCACGACGCCAAACGGCTTAGTCATCTCGTACTCATATTCACGCGTCCCGTTCATAGTGTTATTCGCATAGCCTACCTCCGTATTTACTTAGTCATTTCGTAACATAAGTGCCCGAGGGCACGCTCAGCGTCGTATTCAATGTTCTACGCCTAGAGTTCAATATTCTCGGAGCCGTGCACCTGATGCACATCTCGATGTTGTCTTTCAATGTTCTACCATCATGCCCTATCGCGACTTGTGCACTTGATGCACGCCGCTTCAATTGTTCGATTGTTCAATATTCTATCTTAGTGTTCGACACATACTCAAAACCTTTTGTCGCCGAGCCACGCTCGCTAATTCGATAACATCTTACGCATACCATAACATATTTTATTAAGACGTGAAGGAATAGGGAGAGAGAGTCAAGAACCCGCCCACCTTAAGCCGATACGCCTTGCTGCCTCGCCGATTGAAGCGTCTCGCTTCCATAACTCGATCGCATAGCTAACTCCCGGACTTAGCCATTCCTTTGCTCTACTCGGTTGATTTGGCCTATCGTGCCCATGCCACAATCCGTTGCAAGGCCACGATTTGGTTTTGCGGACACTTCATTGCATAAGGCAAAATGCCGACCTCTTATCGTCCAGCGTAAAAGCATAGCCTGCACACCAGATCAACTAAAATCAGCACTTGCTCAAGCGGGACTTACTCTTTGCATCGATTCGATTCATAGATTCCAACCGACTCAAAGCTTACCTTTGGCCAACGTAACACTTCGAGTCAACGACTCATCGTAATGTACCGATGCGGAGCGGGGCATTACATAATATACCACTCAAAATCAGGTTCGTCCTCGAACCGAAACCAATACTTAATCCAAGTGCCTCGCATAGATCGCTTCACGATCTCGTGCTACTATCGTTGAATCATACAACTCAGTCTGGATCATACACATATTTTAGGCATCCCACCAATATATGCATTTCAGCCAAGCTCAGTTGTAGGATATCGGGACAACTTACAATCTCAACTTAAATACTCAAGCACCAATCAGTCCGTACTCGACTTAGTCTTATCTTAGCGCCTATTCCCAAATACTCTTCGTATACAGTATCCCATAACATGCGATCGTCTTCCAAATATCTCTGCACATAACTTGATTCAAATCCGTAAATTCGATCTCATAAGTTTCTCGCCGGCCACCTAACGCATGCATTGCATAAGTCATTGCGCATCCGATCGCAACGAGCTCCCGCAATGCCTATTCGCCCAACCGTTTCCTATCTCTCGCATAACTCAAGTCTTTTGTCCAATCATCCATAACGCTTGGCCTTAATGACATGGACTACGTCCACATGTCTCAAATTCCTTTGCCTACAATCCATGCTAAGTTTTGCACACAACTATCCCAACAGATCCACGTTCTCGAACTACCCGCGCATCGAGTCTGGGGCTACCCCCGCTAGGCAACTTATCCAGACATCTTGCTCGCGCTCTCCCGACAAAAGAGGTCAACTCGAGTCTACGATGCTCAAAGGCAACAATCTTTTCGACCCAAGGTCTCTTACGATACGCTCGTCCCCGATTCTCGACCAAGTATAAATCCTTTACTCAATCTTCGAATCATTCTCGACTAGTTCGTTTCGTAACATCGATCGTGCGCCCAACACGTATGTAGCCTAATCGTTACTCAACCGATCTACGACACACTCTTAGGGTCGTTCTACTATCCGTTACTCTCGCGCATTGCAGAACTCTTACAATCGCCTTACCGCGTCACTACGCTAAGCACGTTCCCCAACATCTACTCAATCCAACATAACTTTTCTTGATCATATCGATTCTAGTACTCGTAAACTTTCGAGACACGATACTCGCTCGCTTAGACTTATCCTCAACATGTACTACCTCATTCCTTATCCTTCTTACGCAACTTCTCTAGGGTCATCCTATGGGACTCCAACATTCACTTGATTTGGCGGTCAAGTCTTCTAGGGTCATCTGCCCCGAAACTACGCTCGATAATTGAAGATCATCAACGAGGGACAGTTACAACGAACCATGCTATATCCTATCACGGAGCCAAATCAATTTCCGACACTTCCTATGGGACTTTACCCAATCCGACATACCAATCCATAATTTCTCTACTCCCGCGCAACTGATGCACCGTTACTACTCGAGTCACTTAGGCACTACCGTTGACAATATCGCACAATCCTCAATTCCACCTTCGCATCAAACCACAAATCCATATCCAAATTGCCACGCCTTGCAAGTTCGATCATCCCCACTGGATGAATCACCATACCAGTGCTCACGCGGAATAATCGTTCTAATTTTGACGTGACGCATGTGCGAGGCTGGTGTTGCGCTCGCTCAAGACAAGAATGTCAACATAGTGGTGATCCGCGAAGAAATCCAAACACTCTCGTTTTCTTCCGAGTAACATACATCCACTTTTAATGTCTCGAAACATTCCTACCGCCATCATCCAACTACCTTCAACTTAACTTGCATCTTATTCGTCCAACAACAATGCTCAACATAATTTTCGTTCATTCGATCAGAGTATCCCCGAGTAATTGCATATCGTCTTTGATACGCCTCAATACCATCGTCGATATGCAAAACTTGAATATCTTCCTTTCTCATAAGCTCAAACCCGTTGCAATCATTGCCATTATCCGAACTCGAATACGAATCAAGTCTCGCACTTATCAAGATCTATTCGGTTGTAACTACTTAACATCATCACGACATAATTTTCAATTTCATATATCCATTCTCATATCCCTAACTCGCACTTCCAATCGTGCTACCGATTCATCGCGTTAACCCAAATTCGTTCGCACAATTTCTCCGTACTTACTCAACACGTTCCGAAGAAGTCTCCGTACTAACTCAACATAAGTTCGACCGGGTCGACTATTTCCTCAACGTAACATTCATTCGCATATGTTCGGGCTATCGTTCGACTTATACTTAGCGAATCCTCGTCCGACGTATCCTCCGTAGGCACGACTTCACGCATACTCATTTAACTAATTCACCAAAGCATACTTATATCGACTCCTATCGCATCATTTCCACTCGAGTCTCGGTACCATTCCATCCGTTGCGGACAAACATACCGTAACAACATAATCGTTTCGACGAAACCTATCGTAAGTCACCAACCGGCTTAACATAGATATCGCTAAGTGGTATCCCATATACCACTCAGGATCGAGCCTATCGTTATCGACACAATACTTCGCTATACTTGCTCGCATAATTGGTATTGCATATACCACTCGGAATCGAGTCATTACTCGACATCACACTTCGTATAGATCCGACTTCTATCTCAACTTAACCGTCCCGTATGGTGATCCTTCCGATCCCAGCTCTAACGTTAGCTTAAGTTTGGAACTCATTCAATCTAACCGTACCATGGCGATCATCTCGATCCCACCCGCAACATTCGCTTATTCAAAGCTCAACGCGACATACGGCCAACATAACGTTCGCCTACTCAAACTCGACTTAGCGACCATCTCGACTCGTACTATCGCATCCGCGATCTTCGAATCCCGTATGTTGCAGCTCGTGCAACAACTTAGTCTCGATACTTAAGGTCTTTACTCAATCTCGCACAACATATCGCTATCCATCCGCATAGCCATACAATACGCATCATACCATATCGACTCGTTGCACCGATGCAACGAACGATCCACGACTCGCTGCACTCCGTGCAACCAACAATACATAACCATTCGCCTAGTCACATAATATGTATCGCCTCACATATCGACCCGTTGCACTTCGTGCAACCAACAACACATATCTCTCGCACTTCGTGCGACCGCCAATACATAACTCCTCGCACTGCGTGCGACCAACAACACATATCGCTGCACTTCATGCAACCAACATCATCATATTCGTTGCACTTCGTGCGACCATCATTCCATAACCCGTTGCACTTCGTGCAACCAACATCCCATAACTCGTTGCACTTCGTGCAACCAACACTCTCCGACGGCACCCGGAGATAACGTGATAGTCACGACATACTTGTGGCAGACGTACGCACTTAATATAGACTTATTGTATGGAACACCCAATGTAGCGTCGAGCAGATCCATGAGCCATGCGGTTGCGGAAACAACTTAGAGTCAACTGAATTCGATAACGAACCAACTGAGGGCCAAAGAGATTCACGCACGGTCCAAAGGATGGAACCGCTCTGATACCAACTTGTCACGCCCCGACCCGGGAAATCGCTCGTCCTCGCTAGATTTAACCCGAGTCATCGTCCTCGCTGGGGCGTGATGCCGCACGAGCCTGGATTTGCGCTCGTGCAAGGCAAGATAACAGGTTCACATAGAACTATCTCAAATTGATAACATAAGCAGCGGAAGAAAACAAAGAATAACATAAGAATCTCTTTTATTCATATTGAACTGAAGGTTACAAAGGCTCTGAATAGCCCAACATAAAATGCCAATTGGCTACAACACTCATGATCTCTCTAGCTCACAAAGGATTACATTGTTCCATACATTATGCCTCTGTATAGCCACCAAGTAGTCTTCGGCCGAACATCTTCATGTCTCAAGTCCGAACGCATATGCGGAAGCTCCTTTTGAACGCCAAGGACTCCATGCCTCGGCACGTCCAAGCCAAGCTCCGCCCCGAGCCGATCATAACCTGAACCTGCACATGAACTAGTGGGGGTTTAGTGCTTTCGTCCTCGCTTCGCACTGATCAAGACCCGCTCGCACCCAAACCAAACACTTATTCATTTAGTGAAACATGCATCTTACTTTGTGGTCTTTCTATTTAGCCTTAGGATCAGTTTCATGGCAATACTCAAGCATACATACTTATCATCATGTGTCCGATACCGTGTTCCTGCAGCAGATACAGTTAGACATAATCTGAAACATAAACATAGTGTTCGTGCCCATCTCCATCCCATTTTCCTTAGCCTGCAGTGGTTAGAACTTAACATAAGCAATCATACGATTCTCGTAAATAGCCAATCATAAACATAAACATATACATAATGGGTGGCAGGCCCTGCGCCTGCACCCAGCTCTCATCTCAGCCCACCGGCCCTATCTATATGAAGGTCACGGTGTTTCGCACCGTAATGGACTTGGCATCTCATATGTGTAAGCCTACAATTGCTTCGATACGGGTTGCTAGCCCAGTATCCGAAGGATCCCAAACTTACGGATATCATAGCTTATCACAGCACTGGACGGTCGCAATCCGTCCGAATGTTGTGCACCATAAATACCACACATAATTCCCTCCTAGGCCGAACGGTCCCGGCACCCCGGCGTAACCGTTCGAGGGAAGCCGCACCCGTGCACGGGCAATCCGAGTCCATTGACCATGCAATACGTTCCATATCGTACAATCCATAGCATACCAACCGATCTAGTATTCCATAAACATAGTGTCGCACATAAACGGTTCCCCGTGCCATAAACATAATCCACCATAAACATATGGGGAGCTCCGTCGACGTTATGCCCCAACACATCCATATTGATGCACGATGCCAAACGGCTTAGTCATCTCGTACTCATATTCACGCGTTCCGTTCATAGTATTATTCGCATAGCCTACCTCCGTATTTACTTAGTCATTTCGTAACATAAGTGCCCGAGGGCACGCTCAGCGTCGTATTCAATGTTCTACGCCTAGAGTTCAATGTTCTCGGAGCCGTGCACCTGATGCACATCTCGATGTTGTCTTTCAATGTTCTACCATCATGCCCTATCGCGACTCGTGCACTTGATGCACGCCGCTTCAATTGTTCGATTGTTCAATGTTCTATCTTAGTGTTCGACACATACTCAAAACCTTTTGTCGCCGAGCCACGCTCGCTAATTCAATAACATCTTACGCATACCATAACATATTTTATTAAGACGTGAAGGAACAGGGAGAGAGAGTCAAGAACCCGCCCACCTTAAGCCGATACGCCTTGCCGCCTCGCCGATTGAAGCGTCTCGCTTCCATAACTCGATCGCATAGCTAACTCCCGGACTTAGCCATTCCTTTGCTCTACTCGGTTGATTTGGCCTATCGTGACCATGCCACAATCCGTTGCAAGGCCACGATTTGGTTTTGCGGACACTTCATTGCATAAGGCAAAATGCCGACCTCTTATCGTCCAGCGTAAAAGCATAGCCTGCACACCAGATCAACTAAAATCAGCACTTGCTCAAGCGGGACTTACTCTTTGCATCGATTCGATTCATAGATTCCAACCGACTCAAAGCTTACCTTTGGCCAACGCAACACTTCGAGTCAACGACTCATCGTAATGCACCGATGCGGAGCGGGGCATTACACTGATCCTGAAGGATCAAAATTTAGCCACTGGGCGTGATATCATACAAGTCTAGATTGCACTTGTACAAGGCAAAACCATTACAGTTCCTGGTATTTCTCAGAAAATAATGACAGCGCAGCAAAACCAAGGAGATAAATTGAAGTCACACAAGATATAAAAAAAACGTATCTCTTTATTGATAATTACAAAGGATTACAAGACTTGTAGCAAAATTGTAGCTCCCCTTCCCAGAATTTTTGAAATATTTTATTATTATTTATTTTATTTAAATGGTGATTTTTATTTTATAAATAATTAATTAGTTAATTATTACGGTAGATAATTTTAGTTATGGTTAGGAATTTGAGTACAAGGTAACTAGAAATCATGTCACGGATAGTGTAGTGGCGTGCTTTGACTAGTGTATTAGCCATGGTAGAGAAGGCCGAGCCATAGTGATATCCTAACTAGAAAAACCAGGCCAAGCTATGACATGACCATTATAAATAGTTTAATTATTTATTATTAATATTATTTGACGTTTAAGTGATCCGGTTGTACCAAACTGGTCCGGACTTGACCCGAACCAAACCCGGGACCATGTAATATTGTAGAGCGACCAAAGACGTTCACCACAATAGATGCGTTGTATGAATGTGCGTACATCATAATTTATGTAGTGGTCTAGTAAATATTTATATATATATATATTAATTGCTATATAAAAATGTCAATAATGTTTTATTTGATAATTATAGTGAATATTTCCTTAAACATGTATTTTGGGATTTTGGGATTTACGTAGACTATATAGGTATGTGCATGTGCATATATATGAGTATATTCCGGATATAAAATTTAGGCTTTATATAAACATATATATGTATAACAATCTAATTTCATTTTATATATGGCCTAGTATATAAATTAAGATTCCAATATTGTAATTAAGGATTATATTTGTAATATTTAATTGTTATATTGTGATTCACAATTTATACGCATATAGCATCATATATGTGTATGTGTGTGTGTATATATATATATATATATATATATATATATATATATATATATATATATAAATATAATATATATATATAATAAATAAATAAAAAAGGAAATAAAACAAAGGAAGCAGCCCAACCCAGCCGAGCTAGGCCCGACCCCCGACTTTGTTTTTAACAATAGTACATATATATATAGAGAAGGGGAGAGAGAGAGAGAGAGAGAGAGAGAGAGAGAGAGAAACAAACGGACCAGCAAACCTAACCCTAATCGATCATCCACGTTCACCGCCACCACCCCCAGCCCCGACGCCGGCAAGCGCCCCTGGACTGCCGCACGCGGCCGCGCGGGCCGTCGGAGGCCGACCACGATGTGGCAGAATAGAGCACGGTGACAGCAGCAGCACTCTGCCGATCCCAACTTCGCAGGTAAAATACTCTCCCCTCATTCAATCATTCCTTATTTCGTTTTCACGTATACAACCACAACCTAACCATCTAGGAATCCTAGTAAGTAGTTCGGGTTGATTTGATCTAGGATCGACAGGAAATCGAACCAAAGATCGACCAAAATCTATTAAAAATAGGGCGTATAAAACTGTCCTAAACCCTTTTTGGAAGAATGATTTTGATCAAACCATTAGTAGTTTTTGAAAACTGATTAACAAAAGTTCTAGACTACCTATAGGACATTAAAACCCATTTTAAGGAATACGATATCGTCGACCGAACATCGAGAAATTGCTTTCCCAAATTGACGAAAAATATGTTTTAAAAACTTTAAAAACCTTCGATACGACGTGCATCCCGTCAATTCGGGCGACGTGGTCACGAACCGAAAGCATCGAAAGGTGTGTATCGGCTTTGTGGACTTGTGGGATTTGACGGAATTCAAATTGGTTGCGTGTGCGCGACGAATTTGATACGTATCCGTCGAAATTCACTATATCGGCCCCTTTGCAAAATTTTTAATTACTTTGTGCACGTTCGTCAGATCGAGACAAAACTTGTGCCAACAGGACCGTATTGTTTTTCTGCTCATGTATGCCAAGTTTGGTCCAATTTTGAGACAGTTGATCGAATCGCTGTTTTGCGGGCTCCATGATCCGATTCAACGGGCGATTTCGTGCAGGCCCACCGAAATCCAAAATTGGACATACCGTTGGGTTCATATCATCAAAACAAATCTCTAGACTTTTAGTTTGATAACTTTAGAGACCATTGACTCTGGCACGCTTTTCGGTGTAAAGCGGATTCAACGGCGGACACTGTTTTGATTCGAAATTACCGTTTTACCCCTGTGTCCAGAATTGGACTTAAGGACAGGCAATCCTAGCTAATTTGACTTTTCTAAAAATGTTGGTAATGTCTATATCAGTATCCGGAGACTTTTTGTATGTGTTGACTTTAGCGACTCATCTAAGTGGTTGTACTATCGGTTCCACCAGCTAAGGACCTCAGGCAAGTGCACTTTCTGATTGCTTTCGACTCATAGTAGTCTTTTCATTTCATGTTTATGCATATATTATCTTGCTTGTTGACACATGGTTACACGAATTTAGTGTCATGGATCTCTACATACATTATTTCTTGATTGTCGTATTTTCGTGTTTCGTGACTTGTTAGAGTCCATGAGTACTAGTCGGGAGGAAAAATATCTTAGTAGATATGTGAACTACCCCTTACCCATACCTCGTGTCTTTTTTGGAGAATAGCAGCTGCACATGACACGTGCAGGGTGCCGGATTTATCCCATAGCCGTTCACATGCCAAAACTGATATTTCAAAACACATAGATAGTTGTCTCTACTTATTTTCCTCGTTTTCTTCACCACTTGCCATGTCATCAGTTACTTTCTAGTTTTCATCTCACATATGTTATTTTCATGTCTTGTTAATTCTATTATATTTTTGCATTGTCGTCGTTTTGTGTGCTTGTTCCATTTTTGACTGAAAATCAATATTTTTTAAGTTTAGCTGTGGCTTCTCTTAGCATTGGGAGATACGGGTGAACTTACAGGCCGAAACCTAGACTTTAGATAGATGTTGTAGCTATTTCAAGTATGTGTAAGAACATTGTATTTTTCTTTTCAATATAAATCTTGTAACTGTTGTAATAAATTTTAGAAATGTGAATAAGCAATAAATGTTATATTTTTGTTATTTTGAGCATCCTGGCCGTGACAGTGTTCTACCGCCGACTCTGCGACGTAGGCTGGCTTGGACACGTCTCGTATTCGAAAAGCGGGTGCGGGTCGTGACAAATTTTTGTGGTAGCCCATGCAGGTCAGTTTTTGCAAATTGTACGAACTCGTGGTAGTACCATACTAGTCGTACTACTGCGAGCCTGCGACTAAGAAATGCTCATTCACAACTAGGAGTAAGTCAATTTTAGGAGAATAGTTAGGACTAGGAGTCCCTAGTTTAATTTGACAGTTGGGTGGTTAAGGTTGCTACATAGGCCTCATCGAATTCTAAATCCTATTAGATGATTTTCGTAGAAGGATGTACTATTGTAATCTGATTCGATAGTATTTCTAAAGTGGGTAGATTCGTACCCTTCTTTTCGAAAGTTTGGAAAATACCCTTTTATTTAATTATTTGAATTAAAATGTGATTCTTAGAATTTTATAAATATTTATTATAGAAGGCCTTAGTCATGGTTAAGTTTTGGAGTGCAAGATAACCAAAATTTTTGGCACTGAGAGTGTGGTCGAGTGCTTTGACTAATGTGTTAGCCATGGTAGAGAAGGCCGAGTCATAGGTAGCACTAACTAGGAAAATCAGGCCAAATCGCGATATAACCCTAGGAATATTTTAATTACTTATTATTAAGATTGTTGGCTTTTAGAAGACCTGGTTGTTCCAAACTAGCCTGAATTCAACTCAAGCCCTGGTGGTCATGTAGTGCGACCAACGTCATCCATGTAGATATATAGATGTGTATATATATTGGTAGTCCATTTCTAGTATTGTAAATAATTTCTATAAATTATATATTAATATAATATATGTATTATTGCTATTTAAACTTATATTTTACTTGGAAATAGGATAACCTCCTCTTAGAATGATATTTTGGGATTTTTGGGATTTACTTAGGCTATACATATATAATTCTGTCTAAATATATTCATAATAGGTAGACAGAGTGCATTATACATAGTTTCCCTCGATCTTGAATATTAGAGAAATATAAATATAAATTTATATTTCTTTTGCCTTCGGTCATTCTCTCCCTAATTATGATCATTTGTACAACTTCATCTTATGTCTTTTCTAAACATCGCCATATCATAAGTTCGTATCACTTATTTTTTTTCCTTGGACCTAAGGAATTATTTTTAAAATAACTTCTCACTTAATTGTCTACTAATCTCGAGTTAAGTTTTTGAATTCAAAGGTTTCCTCTCAATCGTTGAATATTGAATATCCGTGAAATAAGGATTATAAGATTTTTACTTATTTTGACTCCGAATCATTATCCTTCCTAACCAATTATTTTTTCTTTCAAGAAGTTGATCTTATACTTGAAGAACAGATACTTGCACTTTTTCTATCTTTATCAACTTGTATGATATTTTAAACTTCTTTGATATTCTTGGGGATATAGTTGGAATAATTTTGATGACTTGCGATAACAAGACAGCAGCGCACTGTCGTCACTTATTTTAATTATCGAGACTGCGGGTTCACTGCAGCCAGCAGCGCATTGGCGTGGCATGAACCCTAAGTTGAAATAATTTTAAGTAAGCATGGGTGATCGAACATTATTAAAATTATGTCTTAGTCGTCTTATTTCATCCTTGAGTTGTTATATCAAGATTAGATAGAGTTGATAGGGTATTCGTTATCGCAACATAGCTTGAGTTGTGGAACCAAGGGTGTGATGCAGCCAGCTGTACACTGGCGAGGCATGATTCTCAGTAAAATGACTTCAGATGTGATTACAAGTTTAGGATACTATAGAGGATAGAAAAATGCCCTGTATGTCCCATAAGATCCAAAGCCAATACTTGTAAAAGTTCTGTAAGTTGGGTAGCATGTCTCCCAATCTAGCATTCCGTGGTCCTTGTGATCTATTAACAAGGTAATTGACTGACACTAATAGGTTTACCTAGAATATAGAAATTAAAGGTCCATAACCCATTAGTCGACCATATGGACAAGAAGATAGTATGACGACTGTATAAGCAATAACACCATGTAAGGTTTTGATTCTCACAAAACTCGAACTGCCTGTGCCTCCTTTCAAAAATCTCGCATATTTATATTTTGACTATCTTGACCAATGCTGCTATTACAGCCTAGCTTTGCAATCTTACTATTTTATCGAGCTTGATTTAAGACATATGTTTATTGGGGACGCCTACTAACATATTGTCTAATCAGAATCGATGTATTACGGTCTGATCAACCTTAGTGCACTCGGTTCGCTCTCCCTCTGATTAACTTACGTGGATTGTGATGTAGATGTCTCTAGGATCTCATCTGCGACTGCATTGACAATTCCTTTTGAATTATACATTCGCCTTTGAATCACGTAATTGTATTCAGTGACATCTTTCTTGAACTCTTTATTGTTTTTGTCTTTCACTGATTTGGAAAGACGAAAGCTCGTAATTGGTAGATAGATACAAAGTATCCCCCATGGCTATGATAATTGTATACACAAGTGTAGCTACCATCAGCCATCCATATGACTAGAACCTTGTCTTGAGTTACTCGTTCTCCTCTCGACCCTCAAACTACTATTGGGACCTTCTAGCCATCTGAATTTGAGAATGATTAGGGTTTTACCCTTAGTCAAATACCAACCTAGGAGACTATTTATTCTCAAGAAAGCAATTGTTGTGAGTTCCTAATTATTTGCTTGAAGCTTGCTTTAACTAGCAACCCTTAAGCCTTAACCCAACCTTTCCTCGACCAAAGCCCATAGTTTAGACATGAGATGAATAGACAAAGGTAAGGACAATCATTTACCATGACTATGGTAGACACCCATCCCGAGATTGGTTTTCAACAAATATTATCCTAGTTATGTAAATTTTATTATTAAGACCTAACTAGTATTGGAACACCACAGTCACTAGCTTAGCCAATATTATAGCTTAAAACACCATGTCATATTATGATCTACCAGTTATCAACAACAATACATGATCACTACAGCCCGTACCACTAGAACCCTTGTGACAATAGTCTGGCATGCTTGACACAAATAGAAATTTACGACTCAGTTGTTAGAAATCTTTTCATATGGTGTACCTTAGAGTTAGTTACCCCGTCGATGACTCTTGTATACTATGGACGAGTAGATCATTCTATTTTATCGACTATGTGTCATTGTACACACTCATTTTCCATTTATTAAGGAACGATTCTTGACTTGACTTATATCTACCGTATCCCGTTACGCCGTGCCTTGTTCTTTATTAACAAGAGTCGAGGTACAATATCCGGAATTTAGAATTCTTCTAACCTCATTATTTCTAAAACCATGTCCTAGCTTCTAAGGTGAGTAGACTGTAAGCCTTCTAAAATTTTAGGATATACAAGGATTACCGATTGATTGGAATAATTTCCATTAGGATGATAGTTAGTGCCCCATGGACTACCACTTCCCATTTAGATCATTTTGTGTCCCTGGCCGTGTCATTAATATTCGGAGCACGGACCAGCTAGCTGTTATCTTCCAACGAATTTCAAATACAAGACATAGACGACTCCACCTTTATGTAGACATATCATGTCCCACTCAAACACATTCCCTTGTACTCTATTTTGTGGTACGACTTTCAGGTCAAAAGGACTAGCTATAATACTTACCATAATACCGGTATACTTTTCGACTTCCATTAGAGCTCAACCTCGACTCAATTCATCCGACCCAATATATGGTTGTGATCTACACGAAGCCCACAATGCACATCCCACTAGTGTGCCACCCAATTGAGGCCTCACGTACTACTTAAACACAAAAGTGATAGAAGACGTATTTTGGGTTTAAGAAACTCACTTAACCCATCCGACTGATAAATAGCACAACCATTTGGGTGGAAACCTATTCTAGGTTACCCTAACCTAGTAGAAATAGTTTTATCATTAGGATCTTGTCCAGTCAATATAGATTGAAATCCAAGGTTCATCTAACCAACGATTAATGTCAAATCAGGGAACCCATTAAGACCCAGTAAAACTCATCCGTGTATACCACCATATTTGGACTATAAAACTAAACTATTTGAAATAGGTCCCTATACCTATTATGTAGTCTCCACCTCTTAGAATGTGAAGTCATTCGTAATCCTTATTCCATCTACCTGGAAGTTGCGATACGATCTTGTATTGCATTTATATCCCTTGCTCGTGTGTTAGATCACAATCTTGATTTCTCAAATTTCGTTCTATTATGGAACCTTATTTAGATTAATTTCGAGCACAGAACTTCTGTATTGCACGGATTGCAAGTCCTCTAAGAAACGAAGGGTTCTTTGATTTGGCAAGTGACTAGACTAGAGTAGCCCAATCTAGCAAATAAGTCAATGGTTCATAAACTTTCTTTCTATCTGCATCATTGGATACTCTCTACCGCTCTTGAAACTTTATATTTGCTCTCGATTATTCTTTTTTATCTTCCTGTCCTTTCTATTTCGGAGCGACGAGTGGTCATTAGAATTTATCAATATTTTTTAGCTACTTGTGTAAATTTGTTGCTTGTTAAATTCTGGGTTGCTTGATAGATAGGAGAGGATTATAGATGCCATATGCAGTAGATATCTGTTGCTAGGATTGTTAGCAACTAGTTAGAAGATTTTAATTTTGAGAAGTAGTATGACCAAAGGTGGGTAGAAGTCCTAGAGGTTATGTAGTTACAAAATGGCTAAGAGAAGGATATGAACTATTTTGAGGAATTAAAATTTAAGGAGATTAAGGTTAAGGTAGAATTTCTTTTGAATTTTAAGGAATGAATTAGAATTCCGAGGACGAAATTATTTTTAAGGTGGGTAGATTTGTAGCTCCCCATCCCAAAATTTTTAAAATATTTTATTATTATTTATTTTATTTAAATGGTAAATTTTATTTTATAAATAATTAATTAGTTAATTATTATGGTAGGTAATTTTAGTCATGATTAGGAATTTGAGTACAAGGTGACTAGAAATTCTGACACGGATAGTGCAGTGGCGTACTTTGACTAGTGTATTAGCCCTAGTAGAGAAGGCCGAGCCATAGTGATGTCCTAACTAGGAAATTCAGGCCAAGCTGTGACATGACCATTATAAATAGTTTAATTATTCATTGTTAATATTATTTGACGTTTAAGTGATCCGGTTGTACCAAACTGGTCCGGACTTGACCCGAACCAAACCCGGGCCCATGTAATGTTGTAGAGCGACCAAAGACGTTCACGACAATAGATGCGTTGTATGAATGTGCGTACTTCGTAATTTATGTAGTGGTCTAGTGAATATATATATATATATATTAATTGCTATATAAAAATATCAATAATGTTTTATTTGATAATTATAGTGAATATTTCCTTAAACATGTATTTTGGGATTTTGGGATTTATGTAGGCTATATAGGTATGTGCATGTGCATATATATGAGAATATTCCGGATATAAAATTTAGGCTTTATATAAATATATATATGTATAACAATCTAATTTTATTTTATATATGGCCTAGTATATAAATTAAGATTCCAATATTGTAATTAAGGATTATATTTGTAATATTTAATTGTTATATTGTGATTCACAATTTATACGCATATAGCATCATATATATATATATATATATATATATATATATATATATTTATATATATATATATAAATATATATAAATATATAAATATATATAAATATATAAATAAATAAATATATATATATATATATATATATATATATATATATATATATATATATATATATATATATATATATATATATATATATAGGTGTGTAAAAAAAAAAAAATATATATATATATATATATATATATATATATATATATATATATATATATATATATATATATATATATATATATATATATATAGGTGTGTGTGTGTGTATATATAGGTATAACATATAGCAAATAAATAAAAAAGGAAACAAAATAAAGGAAGCAGCCTAATCCAGCCGAGCTAGGCCCGACCCCCGACTCTGTTTTTAACAACATTACATATATATAGAACGTGATAGAGAGATCGAGAGAAACAAACGGAGCAGCAAACCTAACCCTAATCGATCATCCACGTTCACCGCCACCACCCCAGCCCCGACGCCGGCTGTTTGCAAAAACAAAAATATGAAACTTTATTGATGCAAACTTTGTAAAGATTACAATAATTCTGGGAAAGTACAACTGTAGGAATCCAATCTAGAAGACGATTGCTTTATCCCTTGGACGATGTGAACTTTGAAGACGATAGCCTCTGAAGTTGAAGGCAAAAGCCTCGGAAGAATACAGCAGCACTTGGGCAAGAACTCCTGAACTCTCTGATATTTCTGAACTTTATGTCTGATCCCCTTGAATGAAGACTTGAAACTCTATTTATAGAGTTCTAAAAATAAATAACTTTTAGTTATTCTGAATGGCGCAAGTTGGATTGTGTAGGAACTGGATTGCGCAGCATCAGACTGCGCAGGCAGTTGTCTGGTCGTGGGTCAACTGTCTTGGACACATGGCATCATTTGATGAAAATGCGCATGATCGTATGAAGACGGTTGCCACGTAACGAGCAATTGGTGGCATGAATGACACGTGTACTTTTGTCAGTTGTCATGATGAAGTGCGCCACATGAATTGCGCTGACTTTGGATTGCGCTGAGATGGATTGCGCTGGGCTGGATTGCACAGGCACTAGATTGTGCTGCATGTACAGCTGTCCTCGAGCGCTGTGTGGCGCAATAAACGAACAGTCTCCTCATTCTTTGTGCTGTCAGCTGTCAGAAGATTTGATTGTGTCAGGTAATAATGATATTGCCACGTCAGCTTGCGCAGTTGAAAGTGTGCGCAGTCTAGTGTGCGCAATCTAAATGATGCACAATCTGATGTATGTGCAGTTCATTTGAAAGTTGTATTTCTTGATTTTATGGCTTTGTTGATGGATGCAACTTGATTTTTTAGGACCTACAAGACCCCCTTCAAAGTTTTCGAAAGTTGAATTTATTCAAAATTTCGAAATACTTTGAATTTTGAATTTTAAATCAAGTTGCGCATGAACTGTCTGCGCTATCAGATGAATCGACTCCTACTTTTTTGGCGCAATTCATGGCGGCCGTTTCTCTTTGAAAAACTATAAATAGTTCTCTCGATCCTTCGATTTGTTCTTTACTTGCTTTCTTGTATTTGAGAGAGAAAAATCCCTGAGCTCATTCCGACTTCAGCCTTCTTCTCCGTCGATCTCATGGCCCCAAGACGATGCTCCGCCGCCGACAAGGGCAAGGCCCCAGCCGAGTCTTCGGCTAGGGTTGCGCCTCGTCCTTCCCGTCACGAGACTGCACACCCTGCTTTGCGCGGTAGGCAACCCAATCGAAAACCAATTTTTAGAGCTTTTTGACTTCACTGATCTTCAAAATCTATCTCTTTTTAGAGATGTGATCATACTGCGCCACCCTTTTTAGGGTTTTGGTTGTACGAACCCATTATTCTTCATTTTTATGAAGAATATCTTCTCGCACAATCGGTTGAATTGTGCTGGCAAAAGTCAGCACAATCGGCTGATTTGCGCGAGATTGTCAGCACAATCTGACGTTTGCGCGATCTGACATCTGCGCAATCTGATGCTTGCGCAGTCTGATATCTGTGCAATCTGATGGTTGCGCAGTCTGATATCTGCGCAATCTGATGCTTGCGCAGTCTGATATCTGCGCAATCTGATGACAGAATTTCTGACTTTGACTTGTACTAACTTCTGCTTTCTTCTGTTGGATGCAATTGATACCAGATCCTGAATATGAAACATTTGTAGGAACTTTATCTGAGCCAGATTTCAAAGAAGATTTATCTCATGTACTATTTCTACAGTATGCACTTCCTTCTTCTCGCCAGGCTATTTTGATAGCACAGGATAACGAGACTCTGCTAAGCTTGATAAATGGACAGCCTTTGCAATCTGCTGACGCTGTCACTCATAAGAAGCCCATGTTCCTCTTTGGAGAAGCCCATGTTCCTCTTTGGAGACGCCATTGATAAAAGTTCTCAACCAAGACCAAGAGTTGAGTTGAGAACTTTCCAATGGAAGGAGAAATTGATACAGTTGCCAGTCATAGCTAGATGCCTTCCATTAGCAAGATATGCTCATGCGAGCCATCCTAGGAGGATGGAATAGGACATTACTCCCTTGCAACAGGCACGGATCGAAAAAATCTGTGTTAAGAAAGGTCCGAACAACAGGGACATGTTCTACAGTTCTTTCGAACGACACAGCACTTTATTGAGGGGGTTGAAGCCAGGTTGTATTTCCCCCGAGAACTCGTCTTTGCTGCTACCGGTAAGGACACCGATTTTCGCCAACGAGTATGCCAAAGCAGAGGGTAAATATCCGGATCAAGACATCCGGTTGACAGGTCTGGTAAACCCAGAGATCAAAAGATGGAGCTGTATTGCCAACTGGATACTGGTCCAGTTTGAAGATAAACTCAGAGAAATTGAGCTGTATAATGCGGTTCACGCTACTGTATACGGCTTCTTTCCAAATCCTCATCTGTTTTTGGCTTTAGCAGAGAGGTACAACTATAGGACAGGGACGTTTATGACGCCCTGTGGGGAGATGGGCTTGGCTTTACATGAGATGAAGTATATCTCATATTTACCAATGGGTGAGTTGCCTTACCAGGAGTACGTCCCAACCAATGACGAATTAGATAGACTTCGTCGAGAGAACTCAAAGATGGTGGAAATCTTTGATGAGCTCATGTGCCATTATAACATCTGCTCTTTGTATTACCAAAGTGGCTCTGCTGGCACATGCTATTCATCTAAATGGTTGACTTATCTTTTTCTCAACCGCATTATCGAGAAGAAGACAAAAGATCATGACCCATGTAACCCTGATTTCTTCAATCCCCTCAGCAACAGTGAAGTTATAAAACTGATGGAGGAGAACAAGAGAATGGATATCAGAGTTGATGATGAATACCAATATGCTCCTCTTAAAGCTGGAGAATTTGTGGAGAGCTTCATAAGAATGGGCTACAGGTCCATGTCCAAACAAGCCCAGCTAGCAGGATTTTTGACGTACTGGCTACGTTGATTCGTTGTGCCTCAAATATCATGTCCATGATTATCTAATCAAGAAAGAATCAACCAATTTATTACTTTGCATGGACTATGTATGTTGTACCACATATTTATCCAACAACGGATAAATCCAAACATTGCTAATGGTAAATTAATAACCCATAAAGTTCAAATAGCAAAGGTCATATGTGATAAACCATGAGTAGTCAAAGTAGAGTAATAAATTAACTTGATAATCTCATAACTAGATAATTTAAGACTACTTAATCATTAGGATCATTCATAAAGAAAACAAATGAATAAACATGATCCAATGATAAATCTCATCAAGAGAAAATTCAAAATCCATATTTATAAAGAATCTTACAGACTCGACTGATAACTGTTGTTATACACAAACTCCGCAAGCGACAAATGTGTATCCTAACTAGTCTTTAGGTCGATCGCACACAGACGCAACATATCTTCTAGGACTTAATTTACCCTCTCCGTCTGACCGTCTGTTTGAGGATGGTACGCAGAACTAAAGTTCAGTTTGGTCCCCATTGCTGCTTGTAGGCTCGTCCAGAAACGTGATAGGAATCGTCCGTCTCTGTCCGAAATTATGGAGGCCGGTACCCCATGCAGTCGAAATTTGTTATCGATCTTAATCGAAATAACGCTTCTTCTCGTTCTTCTTCTCCCCCTTTAGTCATTGACTTGGCTAAAATCTCTAAGGCTCAGCCTTCTCCCAATATAAATATTGCTTCTTTTACATTTAATAAAAAGTCTCCACCTTTGCAGTACGTTGATGTGTGTAATTATGTTCATAGTTATTTACATCTGTTAGATGACTTGAACACAATAACCATAGGAGTTGTACAGACTGTTCATACAGATGTATCTCTAGAACCTGTACAATCTTCATACTTTCTAGTTCCAAGCAGAAAGCCATGAGACATTCCAATATTCTTCTACAAAGGACCTCAAAATCCTTCTGATCTTGAAGATGATGACAAAAATGATGATACTGGAAGATTACAACTACGTCGTTATAGTCAGCAATCTAGAGACATCATCAAAAATATGGGCTATGACTTCAGGACTGGCCTCAATGATGGAAAAGGAAGAAAAATACCTGTCCGGATTCCTCCTTTGAAATATGGAAGGACGAAATGCGGATTGGGTTATACTGCTCCTACTTCTTTCATCAATATTATCCATGAAGATCCCGAGTCTGACGAAGATAAGAGATCTGATTCTTCTAGTACCACTTCTTGGGATTCCGATACAAGTATCGGGGACTTCTACTGCAACATTTTGTCTTCCAATATGGTTTCTATTGTCTGTTTTGAAAAATGATTCATACTTGACGGGTCATCTGTTCATCTGACAGTTCATCCGTTCATCTGACGGTTCATCCGTTCATTTATGCCTGACGGTTCATCCGTTCATCCATCCGACGGTTCGCCCGTTCATTATAATCTGACGGTTAACCCGTTCATTCATCTAGTCTTTTGATTTCCGAGTCTAAAGATCATAAAAAATTGAGTTCAAAGATATTTTTATGTCTGAATTCTATTTTTTCCAATCAGTATTGAACTAAGATCATTTCTGGTTTAATATCATTTGATAGAATTACAAAGTTCATTTGTATATTCTATTCTACTGAAATATGTCATGTAACATTTACCTCTGAACATATTTTCTATGAATCTATCATTATCAAAACAGCAAAACCAAAAGTCAGATCAAGAACTTTCATTTGTTGTCATTTTATAATCAAAACATGGAATACAAGTGAAAGTGAAAATAAAAAAAAGGCGGGAATCCTACTTGCTCAGTATGACATGCGCTATATTCCTCAGAAATCAGTCAAAGGACAAGCTTTAGCTGATTTTCTGGCTGCTCACTCAATTCCAGAAAATTCAAAACTCTATGATGAAATCCCAGATGAAGTCCTAGATTCAAATCAAATTGCTGAAGAAGATCCTACTTGGCGTCTATTCTTTGATGGAGCATCAAGAATTGGTCCTAATGGCGATATTGTCGCTGGAGTTGGAATTGTTCTTGTATCGCCAGAAGGTCTTGCTATCCAAAGAGCTTATTCTCTCGATCAGCCGTGTTCAAACAATGTAGCTGAGTACAACGCATTACTTATTGGTCTTCAACTTGCTAAACATCTGAATATTCAACGTTTGGAGGCGTATGGAGACTCTAAACTCATTGTCAATCAGATCAGGGGTACTTATGAAGTTTGCCATCAAGATCTGGTTCCTTATCATAAAACAGCTATATCTATGGCTTCTTCGTTTGAAGAATTCTTCATTGAACATGTTAGGCGAGCATGTAACACAGAAGCTGATGCCCTTGCTAATCTTGCAGCGGTGCTGGCTATTCCAATCAGACGGCAACAAATGATTGTTGTTCGTAATCGAGAATTATTTCATCTTGAAAATAACTTGACTCTAGGACTTCCAGTTGACATTGAAGAATCAACATCTCATGACGTCAACACAACAAGAGGATTTGGATTCAGTCGTAAATCGATGTCATCTTCATCTGATTCCAGCATGGAATTCATCTTCAGTAACTCGACTGAGAATCAGAATACGGATAAAGATTGGAGACTTTCTTTCTTAGATCTCGTATTATATGATATTCTTCCGGATGATCCGAGTGAGGCAGCATCTATCAGACGACGATCACTCAGATTCTACTACAATCATACAACAAAGACCTTATATCGTCGAGCTTATGATGGTTTACTCCTTTGATGTGTTGCCGACGACGAAGCTCAACAAATCATTCGCGAAGCACATGATGGAATTTGTGGAGCACATCAGCCAGGACCAAAACTTCAAGACCGTATTCGACGTATGGGTTATTATTGGCCTACCATGGTATCTGATGCCATCGAATATGCAAAGAAGTGTAAAACTTGTCAAATTCATGCGGATTTTATTCATCAACCCTCGGAATTTCTATATCCGATGGCAGCATCATGGCCCTTCGAAGCTTGGGGCATGGACATTGTCGGCCCGATCAATCCACCGTCATCTAAAGGTCATCGGTTCATTCTCGCAATAACCGATTACTTCTCCAAATGGGCCGAAGCCATTCCTTTATCTGAAGTTAAGACGTCTAATGTCATCAGCTTTATTAAGCACCACATCATCTACAGATTTGGTGTTCCTCGACGCATTGTTCATGATAACGGACCACAGTTCGTCAGCCAGAAATTTACTCGATTCTGTGACGATCATCGGATCAATAATGTGGCTTCTACCGTATATAATCCAGCAGCTAATGGATTGGCAGAAGCTTTCAACAAGACTATCATCAAACTCCTAAAGAAGTTTGTCTCCACTAACAAACGTAATTGGAGTGACAAGCTCGGGGAATGTTTGTGGGCTTATCGCACTACAGTTCGTAATGCTACCAAATGTACACCTTTCTCTCTGGTGTATGGTTGCGAAGCTGTTCTTCCATTAGAGATTCAAATTCCTTCTTTAAGGATAGCAATCGCTAATGAACTCACTGCTGAAAATAACGATCGTCTTCGACTTCAGGAATTAGAAGCTCTGGATGAAAAGCGATTATCTGCTCAACAGAATATTGAATTCTATCAAGCTAGAATTTCAAGAGCTTTTAATAAAAAAGTCAGAGTTCGATCATATCAAAAAGGAGAACTTGTTCTAACAGTCAGACGTCCTATGACTATGACTCATATGAGTAAGGGTAAATTTGACGCAAAGTGGGAAGGTCCCTATATTGTGAGCAAAGTTTTCTCAAATAGAGCTTATCAACTCTCAGAATTGGATGGTCGAAAAGTTTTGATGCCTATTAATGGCAAATTCCTTAAAAAGTACTATGTATAAATGTAAATACTTGTAATCATCAGACAAATTCATGTTTTAAAAAAATAAAATTTTTATTTTATTTTCATGAATGATGATACATGATATTAAGGAAGATCACTATCATCCTTCTCTACATTTGGACGTGGGCCACTACCGTCCTTCTCAAAGACGTGATCAGCAAAAGAGCCGAGAACCTCCTTGTTAGAACCCACGAGGAATTTGTAAGCGGCCATCCTCATGGCTTCCTCTTCTTCAGTCCTTCCTGGTTCGAGCAGAAAATCCAGAATGTCCCTTGGTGGCTTGGGTGCAGACGAACCTTTGCCTGCTTCCGTCTTCTTCGTTTTGGCTGGACCAGCAGGGCGTTCTTCAGTGCCTTTCTGAACCTTTGAGGCCATCTTAGTCTTCTTGGATGCTTCTCCAAATGATATTTTTATGTTGAGGAGTAGAAGTATTCGTTCTCGCCAGATTTCTGCTATATTTATAGGCAGAAGTTCCTCATTCATCCGACGTTTCACATATTCATTCATCCATTCATTTCTCACATTCATCCGACGTTTCACATATTCATTAATACTTTACGGTTCATCCGTTCATTTATTACATCCACTCGACAGTTCATCTGTTCATCATTTCCTAATGGTTCATCCGTTCATAATCTTCTATCAATTTATTAAGTGGGGATTCGTTATTGATCATGTTTTCATAACCTCTGAATCAATTCCGAATCTGCTTACTCATTTGTCATGTTTTGACCTCTGCATAGAAATCAATCTATTTTTTTTGAGTTCCTATATATTATCACGTCCATAATACCTCTGATAATATCATATACTCTAAAACAGAAAAGATGATTTTATTATCTATCATGTCCATAATTCATCCTTAAATACAAATCATTGAGCATAGAAGAATTATCATTTCCATTCTCATTTCAGCACAAAAAAGTCTATTACATTTTCTTAGACTTTCTTACAAATCATAATGGAAATCTATTACAAATCTTGGATTTTCATTCTACACCACAACAATAACCTAATAGAGATCTATCTTCTTCTTTGGATCTTCTCCGTCGGACCTTCTCCATCAGGTTCGTTGTTGGTGGCAATTCCTGACTGTCTGGGTCCCAGTCACGACCAGATCAGCAGGAATCAAACTCTGGTCTTCTCTCTCAGACGAGAGGAGAACCACAGAGTATGGCAGCCCGAAGTCGTGGTGCTGCCAATATAATTGGTGGATTGGGGGTAACCTCTCAAGGAAGACAGGAATGTATCCAAACCTTGGGATACAATTCCTAGTTCTCCCGTGAAAGGAACTCTACTACCCGATTTCTCGGGGTAGAGTTGACTCCACCATCTAACTCTCGTGTATAAAGGCTCTTCCTACCATCTAAGGAAGACTCTTCTATCCCACGAAGAGGTCTGAGTTGTCTGATGTACGCGTCAAAAGCGTATGAGCTCCCTGATGTTGGTGTTAGCAGGATATTCTCCACAGCATCCACATCACCAATGCCAGTTCTGAAAAAAATCTTTAGTCGAGCTTCTGCAGAAAACAGCAAGGAAAAAGAGAATTAATCAACAGAAATGTCATTTGACACGCACTGACTGGTCAAGCGTGCATTGTTCAATCAGAAACAGAAAGCCTATCTTCAACAGCAAAAATAGTACGCGTACTATACTGGACTTACCTTCAAGTTTGGTGCTAAGGATTGGCAAATTCATGTTCGATACAGTATGCAGAAATCGAACATTAGAAGGCATTGCTTTCCTGTTTTGAGAATGAAATCTCTCAAAAAATTTCGTTCTCAGAGAAGAAGAAGAAAAATGAGAGATGAGTATCTTTGAAACTCAGCTGCCTATTTAAAGAAAAAAGTACAAGTCTATTCTTGGAAAAGATCCGCGTAAATAGCGCTCGTAAACCATAGAATGAATGACACGTGTGCTTTGGAAGACAGCGCAACATTGGAAACAGTCAAAGAGTTCTAATTAACATTCTTCATTAATGTACGCTGTTCAATGCAAAAGTTGTACTACATTCTTCAAGACAGGCAGTGATGGCCTTACAAAAGACAAGACAAAAAGAGTACAACAAAAGCATAAAAGTCACGCTCTATTTTCCAGAGCGACTGAGCTTGGTGCCTAGTTCTTCTACGCTCCTAACTCCCAGACAGTGCAACAGAGCTTTAAACATTTCACGCTGCTCTATGAAGCTGCGCCCATCAGAAGAGGACGAGCCATCCAAGCCAAAATAGCTCAAGAAATTCTTGGCTAGTTGCAAGGGATCATCTTTGAGCTCGAAGACAAGGGGCTCTGGCTCTTCACCCCCAAAAGTGGGGTCACCATGGGAACAAAAGCCCAACTTGCGTGCTTCTTCCTCAGCTTCTTCCTTTGGTGTCATATTGACGTAAGATGAAGATTAAAAATGAATCTTCTCCCTGTTTATATAACAGAGCTCGCCGGCGGTTCATATTCCACCATAAATTGGATACAATCAGTCTCGGAGAACGAAGAGTCATTATGACATTTAATAAGTTCATTTGGATGTTTTCAAAAAACATCGAAGTCTTTTCGACTTCCAAAAAATTTTGGAGTCATCTCAGCGTGACTAAATCCATTTTATCATCTCTGTTTTCAAAGTATTTCAAAATAATTTATTATTTTTCGAAAACTTTGAAGGGGATTTTGTAGGCCTCAAAAAATGAAAGTCACGCTGAGTTGATCAAGACAGAGTCAAAAGTCACGCTCAGTTGATCCAGACAATATAAACAAATCACGCTGGGGAGACAGCTCATCATTTTGTCAGAGAGTAATTATGACTGACAGCACAACAGTCGAAGAATGTCTCTTCGTATGCCACGTATGCACAGACTTCGAGAGATCATCGCCGTCTATTGCGTGATTTTCGAAATCTTCTTCAGCAAGACTCAGCCTTCGTCAAGTTGGCGTACCAAAAGGGTTTCTTGTCATTTAATGCGACTGACAAAGCAATCACTGTCAGAGATTTTGTGTCAGTCGAGACACGCCGAATCAAGACAGCTGGCAGTTCTATCTCAAGTCTGCGTGTATTTGTGATCTTCATCTCAAGTTTGCGTGGATTCTGAAGTTTTCTTCCTCAAGTTTGCGTGGATTTTTGAGTTCTTTGCCTCGAAGTCTGCGTGGATCCTGAAGCTTCCTGCCCCAAGTTTGCGTGGATTTTGAAGCTTTCTACACCGAGTTCGCGTGAATTTCGTCTTCAACAAGTCTGCGTGGATTTCATCAAATTGGAGTACGTGGCAGCCATGCCACTGATCTCTCGCCTGCGTGTCCTGTAACTTGCACACGACTCATGCATGATTGCCATATGTCCAACAGTTACAGGCCACGTCCAGTAACTGCTCACAGCCTTGCGTATGTTAAATACTGTGTGATTTTCAACTAAGCACAGGCTGTGAAGACAGTTATCTTTTCAGTTATTATTTTTGACTCTATAAATAGAGTTCTTTTTTTCATTCATTGTACAGATACATTGATATCTACTGTCAAAATTTTGAGAGCTTTTCTTCTTCGCATAGTCCAAGGGATAAAGCGATCGTCTTCTAGATCGGATTCCTACAGTTGTAATTTTCCCAGAAACACAACAAATAAAGAGAATTTCTTTATGGAAAACAGACCTAACCATGACCCACTAACTAGGGTTAGCTTCTAGGTTGGTCTACAAAGTCAACACTAGTCAAAAGTCAACCTAGTTCAAACAATCTCAAATAATTCCTAAAAATTCCCATAATTTCTAATAAATTCTAATAAATTTAAAATACCCCAAAAATGACAAAAATACCCTCACACTAGAATTGTGGTAGTGACAAACATACTCGATCTCGAAGCCGAAACACAATCGGTCAAAGGAATCTTCAAGATCCTTCCGAACGTCTCCTTCCTTCTCACTCAGGAGATGATTCTTTCTCCGATTACGATGCATACAGCGAAAGCTCAGAACAAACAGTGTCCTCCACTGTACCCATGAAAGTGACAGCTTATGTTGTTAACGAAGATCCTGATGCTTCCAGTTCAGCCAGCCAAGAACAAAGAATAGCTGCACTAGAAGATAAGCTGAAGACCATGGCTGAAATGGTCGCAAGTATGCATTCCATCATTGTGGCCCAGCATACAGTCCCACCGACCGTACCACCTACAAATCCTGAAATCATAGCATCGTCGGTGCCTGTCAATGCTGGACTGGGGGTAGCATCCACTCAAGTACCTCCTGTACAAATCCAACCTACACCTAGTCAGTCAGGTGCTGGGGGTAGTGCTTATCATGCTGTTCCTCCTCCTAACACCGTGGTTCAGCCTACTCCTTCTACATCAGTGGAAGATGCCAATGAAGCTTTCAAGCTCTTGCGAACTCAGTTCGAAGCTTTCAAGGAGAAAGACAACTTGCAGAGGTTGGGGATCAAGCAACCCTATCCAGTTGAATGGAAAGAAGTTCCATTTCCTCCGAAGTACAAGATCCCAACCATCTCGCTGTTTGATGGCAGCACTTCTCCCAGTCAGTTCATTAACCACTTTGAGGTTATGACTATCCAACTTCAACCAAATGACGCTCTTCTTACCAGAGTATTCGTCGGCTGTTTAGCTGGTGTAGCATACGATTGGTATAGAAGCTTGCCCGATGGTTGTATCACCTCCTTCTCTGGATTAAAACAAATCTTCTTGGAACGATTTTATGAGGGAATCAATGACATGACTATGTCAGCCCTTAATAAAATCAAACAAAGGCACAATGAAACTGCTGAAAGCTTCATTGAAAGATTCCGCCGGAAAGCTTTGAAAATGCCTCCTGGGACTCCGACTGCTGTCACCATAGACACCTGCAAGGCAAACCTTCTGCCTATCATCAGCATGTAGACAGGGTCTACTCAGTTCCAAGATTGGCCATCCTTCATTGTCAACACTAAAGCAGCTGAAGTTAGCGCTGATAAATTCAAGTAGCTAGGAGTACAAATGTCTAACCCCGACCGGGACGAACATCAAACATCAGGTGGTGGCAATCGCCATAATAATCGCAAGAGAAAAGAAACTTTGAACATTAATTTGAATAAGAACAAAGAATCCTTGGCGGTTAACGTAGCTCCTCCTACGTCTACTCCGACTCCTTCGGCACCTCCACCAAGAGAACCTCGTCCTAAAGTAGAATATTCTTTTGATGAGAATGAAACTGCTAGCATCTTTGATTGCTTAATCAAAAGTAATAAAATCCAACTTCCAGATCCAAAGAAGCCCGATGAAGTCGGAAAGACTGATCATCCCAAGTACTGTGTCTATCACAGGTTCATCGGACATCCCACTCGAGCTTGTTATGTGCTCAAAGGCAAAATTCAGGAGCTGGTCAGCGCTAGTGTTGTCACTTTGCAACAAGACGAGAAGACTGTTACTGCAAATACGGTATCAGTTCAGTTCGGTGACTTCCCGCCCCAGATGGTACAGACGGTGTCATTCCTATCCCCAAGGCTACTCTTGAGATTGAGAATCTCCCTCCTCCACGACGAAGTAAAGGTCTCGTCCCTTTGTCTCTTGACAATGGCGAGATTATGTGGATTCATCCGGATGTTGCTTCAGAGTTCGAAGTTCCCTCTTCCTCCAAGAAGAAAGATCGTTCCAAAGGTAAGACAAAGATTTGCAATATGGTGTCTTTTGACCCCATAGTTGATGAAGAAATCTTGCTGGGCACCAGATCAGGGAAAGCCTATCTGAAGGATTACCCCGAAGCTTAAGAGAATCCTGCTTCTTCTTCTGAGCCTGCTCCAGTGCAGCCTACTTTCACTGAGGATATTCCTACTGCATCTTCACCAATGGTAGTATCCATTCCTTCCAAGCCGACGGTCGCTGACAAAGGCAAACAGCAAGTCCGCTTCGACAAACCTTTGAAGAAGTCATCTCCCTCCGGACTTGAAAAGCCTTACAACTTTGACATCCTGGCTCAGTTGGCCAATACACCGGCCCGGCTGTCAATCTTCGAGCTCTTGCGCCTATCCAAAGAGACTCGAAAAACTTTGAGCGAGGCTCTCATGCAAGCTGAAACCTGTTTAACTCTTTTGAAGAAGCCGAAAGCAGAACCAGTCTCTTGCCTCCATTGTCATAGCTTGTTAGAGTTAATTCCAAACATAACTTTCACACAAGATGACATGTTAATGGAAGACAACAGGCACGATCGTCCCCTCTACTATACAGGATATGTCGACTCGATGAAAGTCGATCGTATTCTGATAGATCCAGGATCTGCTCTTAGCATCATGCCAAAGACAATGTTGGATGCACTGAAGATCCCAGTGCATAGTCTCTCCAGTACCATCACCACCATCCTTGGGTTCAATCAGGAAAGGAGTGAGCCCCTGGGCAAGATTCGCCTAAAACTCCAAATAGGCAATCTTCGCACAAATGTTACCTTCTACATCATTGACAATCGTGGTTGTTTCTACAATGCTTTGCTGGAAAGACCATTTTTGCACGAGCATAATATTGTCCCTTCGACTCTCCATTAATGTTTTAAATATGTGGATGACAATGGAGAGGTGCAAAAGGAAGTTGCTGATCTCTATCCTTTGAAAGGCATAGAAGCATACTGCAACGATGCTCGTATGTATAAGGATGAATTCATGAAGGTTGTCCTGTCTTTGGACACTGAAGAAGAGCAAGAAATAGTGCCTAATGACACCCTTATCATTCCTATCAAAGGGCGTGTTTCTCGTCCTCAATCCTCCAAGCCACTGGCTATTCACTTGCCAGTCCAGAAACAATTAATTGATGATCAAGAAAAAAGGGAGCTCACCTCTTCAGAGCCGCTTGTTATTGACTTACGTCGTAACAAGGATAAAAAGCAGCTCACTTCTTCTGAGCCACTTGTTATAGATCTATCTCATAACAAGAAGAAAAGGGAGCTCACCTCTTCTGAGCCGCTTGTTATTGACCTTCATCGTAACAAAGCTAATCCTCCTCCACATTCTTCTTCTCCCCCTCTTGTAATTAATTTGACCAATCCTGCTAAGGCTGAAGGTCCTGCTGTAAATACCAATGTACAAATCAATAAAAAAGCATCTACTTTCCAGTATACTGATGTCATTTATCATGCTAAATGCTATTTGGATATGTTAGATAGCTTTCAGTCATTTACCATAGGAGTTGTGCAATCTCTTCAAACTGAAGTTTCATTTGAACACCCAAAGGATTCATATCGTATTGTTCCCGCTCGTAAGAAAGGCGAGAGTCCAATACTTTTTAGAAAGGACCGAAACAACAATTCAGCTATACGGATGATATCAAAGTTAACGACACGGGGCATCTTCAACTCCGACGTTACAGTCAACAATCAAAAGACATCATCCGAAAGATGGGTTACGATTTCAAGGGCGGCCTCAACTACGGTAAAGGTTAAAAAAACTCCTCTCCGTACGGCTGTTCCAAAAAGAAAGTCAGAGATGTATTACAGTAGGACCAAAAGAGGTCTCGGATATGCTTCACCTCCGATATTATCCCCAGCAGGCTCTGAATCCGATAGTGAGGAGCGTTCTAACTCTTCTGATTCCAGATCATGGGATTCTGACACCAGCATTGGTCAAGTCCATCGGCTGACTGTATCTTCTAACATGGTCTCCGTTGAACTTTCAGAAGGTTATGACGAGGATATTAAAGAAAGTTCTGCAACAGATCCTTGGGCTCAACGAATGGATACCCAATGGGAACTCCGATTCGAACAAAGGGAACCTCCTACCGAAGATCAATTAGTTCAAATTGATGTAGGAGAGAGCGGGTCACCTCGTCCAATATTCATTAGCAAGAACCTTCCCGAGGCAGATAAATAAGAATTAATTCTTCTGATTAAAGAATACATTGATATCTTTGCCTGGAGCTATGAAGATATGCCAGGACTGGATCCTAAAGTAGCTACTCACAAATTGAACATCCTGCCGAATGCAAAACCAGTCAAATAACAACAACGGCATTTTAATCCAGAAATGATAGACACAATTGACGATGAAGTCAAAAAGCTCATCGCTTGTGGCTTTATTCGAGAAGAACAACATCCTGATTGGGTAGCTAATGTTGTCCTAGTTCTAAAGAAAATCGGCAAAGTTCGAGTCTGCATCGATTTCCGGGATCTTAATGAAGCATGTCCAAAAGACGAATTTCCTCTCCCTATCACGGACGTCATGATCGACAACACTTGTGGGTTCAAAAGAATATCTTTCATGGACGGATTCTCCGGATACAATCAGATTCGGATGAATCCTGAAGATGAGAAGCATACTTTTTTCCGTACTCCTCGTGGAGTCTATTGCTATACTGTAATGCCGTTTGGTCTCAAAAATACTGGTGCAACATACCAACGAGCAATGAGTACCATCTTTTGAGATCATCTGTGCAAAACTGTCGAATGCTACGTCGACGATATTGCTGTCAAAAGTCGTCTAAAGGAAGATCACATCCAAGACTTGAGAACAATCTTTAATCTCATGCGCCAACATCAACTCAAGATGAATCCCACCAAGTTATTCTTGGGTGTCTCTAGTGGCAAATTTCTTGACTTCGTCATTACCTCTAAGGGTATACACGTGGATCCCGAGAAGATCAAAGCCATTCAAGAGATGCGTCCTCCATGCAACCTAAAAGAGCTACGAGGATTCCAAGGTCGACTTGCGTACATCAGGAGATTCATTTCGAATCTGTCTGGATGCTGCAGACCATTCACTCAACTCATAAAGAAGGGTGTATCTTTCATTTGGACCGAAGAATGTCAACGAGCATTTGACGACATCAAGCGGTATCTTATGAACCCACCAGTCTTGGTGCCACCAATCTCTGGCATACCATTCTTAATGTATGTCCGTGCTATGGACCATTCATTGGGTGCTTTACTTGCCCAAAAGAACAAAGAAGGTCACGAACAAGCTATTTACTATCTCAGTCGTACTATGATTGGTGTTGAACACCGTTATAGTCCGGTCGAAAAAGAATGCCTAGCTCTTATGTTTGATGTTCAAAAGACTCGACATTACATCATTGGCCAAACTATTCATGTCATATCACGAGTTAATCCTTTTCGGGTACTCATGAAGAAGCCCAGCACACTCAACTCTCGGCTGGCTACATGGGCCATTCTGCTAGCCCAATATGACATAGTATATGTTCCTCAAAAGTCTGTCAAAGGTCAAGCCCTGGCGGATTTCTTAGCAGCTCATCCTGTGCCAGAAACATCTAAACTCTATGATGAAATTCCGGACGAGACATTGGAATCAAATATGGTCTCCGAAGAATTTCCTACTTGGCATCTATTCTTTGACGGAGCCTCCAGAATCAGACCCAATGGTACCATTGTAGCAGGAGTCGGAGTTGTTCTTGTCTCTCCAGACGGGTCAACTATCCAAAGAGCATACTCTCTAGATGAACCTTGTTCCAACAACGTGGCTGAATACAATGCTCTACTCATTGGCCTTCAACTAGCCAAACAACTTGATGTCGAGTATCTTGAAGTCTATGGTGACTCTAAGCTGGTTGTTAACCAGGTTAGAGGGACTTATGAAGTTCGCCATTAATATCTAATACCGTACTTTGAAGCGGCAATAAACATGGCTACATCATTCAAAGCCTTCTTCATTGAATATGTACGCCGAGCTTGCAATACTGAAGCAAACGCTTTGGCCAATCTTGCAGCAGTCCTAGCCATCCCTATCAAAAGACAGCAGGTGGTGGTCATCTCTAATCGAGAATTGTTCTGCATCGAAAACAATCGTAATATTGAATTCAATAATCTTACTGAAGTCAATGTTATCAGTGAAGATTGGAGAGCTCCTTTCATCGACTTCGTAGTTCATGACATACTTCCTGAAGATCCCAAGGAGGCTATGAGTATTCGTCGGCGGTCTCTCCGATTCTATTACAATCAAACCACCAAGACTCTTTATCGGCAGACTTATGACGGTCTTCTTTTATGCTGCCTTGCTGGTGATGAAGCGAAACGAGTACTACGTGAAGCTCACGACGGTGTCTGTGGAGCACATCAACCCGGTCCTAAGCTACAGGATCGTATCCGACGCATGGGTTATTATTGGCCCTCTATGGTTTCGGATGCCATTGAATATGCGAGAAAATGTCGAGCTTGTCAAATCCACACAGATTTTATTCATCAACATTCAGAATTTTTGCATCCGACGGCTGCTTCATGACCTTTTGAAGCTTGGAGCATGGACATCATAGGTCCTATCAATCCTCCTTCTTCTAGAGGACATCGGTTCGTACTAGCAATAACCGATTACTTCTCCAAATGGACTGAAGCTATACCTCTGGCTGAAGTCAAGACCAGCAGTGTAATCAACTTCGTCAAACACCATGTCATCTATCGATTTGGTGTACCTCGACGAATCATCCATGACAATGGACCACAATTCATCAGCCAAAAGTTTACGAGATTCTGCGATGATCATCGGATTGACAATGTTGCTTCTACAGCCTATAATCCTGCTGCTAATAGATTAGCTGAAGCTTTCAATAAAACTATCATCAAGCTCCTCAAGAAGTTTGTATCTACTAACAAACGAAACTGGAGTGAAAAGCTTGGAGAATGTCTTTGGGCCTATCGCACTACGGTCCGCAATCCCACAGGCTTTACACCTTTCTCTTTGGTGTACGGTTGTGAAGCAGTTCTTCCTCTGGAACTTCAAATTCCTTCTTTGAGGATTGCTATTGCTAATGAACTCACTACAGATAACAATGATCTTCTCCGACTTCAAGAATTAGAAGCGCTCGATGAAAAGTGGCTATTGGCTCAACAGCATATTGAGTTATATCAAGCCCGTATCTCGAAGACTTTCAATCGTAAAGTTAAAGTCAGAGCCTTTCAGCAAGGAGAACTTGTTCTAACAGTAAGACGTCCTATGACAATGACTCACTCGAGCAAAGGCAAGTTCGATGCGAAGTGGGAAGGACCTTATGTTGTCAGCAAAGTCTTTTCGAATGGAGCTTATCAACTTTCAGAGTTAGATGGTCGAGTTGCAATGATGCCTATCAATGGCAAATTTCTTAAGAAATACTATGTATAAATGTAACAGAGATTTTATGTAAATAAGATCAGACAGTTCATAAATAAAGTTTGATTTTTATTTCATCATAAACGATATTACATGATATCAAGGAAGGTCACTATCGTCCTTCTCAACATCGGGACGCGGACCACTGCCATCCTTATCAAAGACATAATCAGCAAAAGAGTCGAGGACATCCTTGCTCGAGCCTACCAGGAACCTGCAAGCAGCCATCCTCATGGCTTCTTTCTCTTTAGTCTTTCCTGGTTCAAGTAGAAAGTCTAGGATATCCCGCGGTGGTTTGGGTGCAGACAAACCTTCGCCTACTTCTGTCTGCTTTGGCTGGATTGGATCGGCAGGACGTTCTTCAGTGCCCACTTCAATCTTCGAAACAATTTCAGCCTTCTTGGATGCATCTCCGGATGACATCTTTATGTTGAAAAGTGGAAATGATTATTCTTTCCAGATTTCTGTTCTATTTATAGGCGGAGATTCTCAAAATAACGAAATGACACATTCATCGGACGGTTCACCCGTTCATTATCATCATCTGACGGTTCACCCGTTCACATTCATCTGACGGTTCATCCGTTCATCATCATTTGATGGTTCGTCCGTTCATCACCATCCGACGGTCCATCTGTTCATCCCGACGATTCATTTCGTTCATTTATTTCATTCACACATTTTGACGATTCATTTCGTTCGTTTATCCACATCAACAACTTATCGTCCTCGATTAAGTTGTCTATTTGAAATAATAATATTTGATAAATTATATTCTGCCACGTCCACATTACCTCTGAGCAGATATAATGAATATGATTATTTTCTAAAATCGAGAAATATATCATGTCATGTACCTTTGAATATATTTTCTATCGCTATTATTTATATCTAAATAAGATATGCAAGAAATAATAGAGCCACAACAAAATGTCTTTTATTGATCAAAATTTCAGACATTACATACATAGCATGAAGAAAGACAAAAAGATACAAGATGTTCTTTCTACTGAGACGGAGGCGTCATCAGATTAGCAATCTGTTGTTTCAGAATCTGCAACCGTTCTTTGCGAGATGCCATCACTCTCCTCCTGGCCTCTTCCATCCCAGATTCTTCATTAAAAGCGGGCATGGTTACCATTTGGTGAGTGATTTCAGCGTCATGAGCTGCTACATACTCGTCTCTTTCCTGAGTTAGAGTACCAAGTTGTTGGACTGCAGTCTGATGCTCGATAACTTCATTTTCCAGTTCCTCTTGGAGACGAGCAATCTCCACTCTCAGCTCGGCAATTCTTCTCTCTTTTCTCTCAGCAGTTGAGGTCACTGATTCCAACTTGGAATTATACTCAGCAGATTTAGTAGAATAGGCATCCAAGAGATTCTGGAAGTTCACTCTTTCAACTGCAGCTGTCTGAGCCATCTGTTCAAACTCTGCTTGCACTAAGGGTTCTGCTTCCCCCTTATTGAGCTCTTTATAGTTCTTTATTGAAGCTTCCAGCTCATTTAATATGTGGTCAAGGAAAGTGGCCTGGGGCTCGTCACATTTCTCCCGGATAGCCTTTACTAAGAAAGAGGTCGGACCTCTAACCATGTAAAAATTAGCGTCTTCTTTGTCCATCATTCTATTGATCAAAGGCCCCAAGGACTCGAAGAAGCATTTGGTGAATGATTGGATGACAAGCTGATTAATCGCCAGAGCACCAGGAGTCGCAGCTACTCCTGTTGATGACGAGGCAGAAGGACGTTCATTTTCTCGAATAGTAGGCTCTTTGAATAGAGGAGCTAGAGTAGAGCTAGTCGCTCCTCCTGGTTGTTCCTCTGCAAAATTAAATATTGTCATTTTGCCTGTCATTTGCTATTGTCAAAAAGAATCGAAAGTGAAACAGTCTTACCATGATTCGATCCGAAAACAGGCCTATCATCGGTTGGTACAAATTCTAGTTGAGCAGAAGTAGCCTCAGACACTATTGCCTGACTACTTCCTGCTTCGGAGCCACAGGATAAATGGTGACTGCTACTAGCAATTGTCGTCGCCAGTACTATGTCCATGCATGCTGGAGGAGCATGAGAAGATCCGGGTTCTGTATAGATAAGAATAAAGATGTTAGCTATCAAGCTATTTAAGATCGCTAATTTCATTATAATACCTTCAAGAGCAACAACTGGAGTTTCCTCCAAAGTCACTTCTTCATCAGCAATCTTCTCTGGAGATATCGGCACCTCAGCCTCCTTTTCAAGAGTCAGAGTGTCATCAATAGCTCGAGGAGATGTCTGGATCTCAACATCCTCTTCCGGATTTTGTGTCTCATCAATAGCTTCTGATGAGGTGCTCTCCTCGTTCTCACTGTCCTCGGGAGCCTCTTCATTAGCAGCAGCAGCGGCATGATCAGCTGCTTCTTGATAACCGAAGTCACAGTCATATAAAGCTTCGATCATCAAACGATCCTCTTCCTCGCGGATTGTTCCTGGTGTAGCAGGAGGTTGAGTAGTGTCCATCATCGATAAAGGGGATGGCAAAGCTTCATGCTCTGTCTCAGCAACATTTTCTCTGGGTTCTATGGCCTCATTTCTCTACTCGATCTCTTCCCTTCGTTCTGGACTAGAAGTTTTATGCCCAGACTCAGAAACAGGGGTAGGAGATGGTAGAGTGATTCCAGCCACAGCATTCATCACTACCGAAGACAAAATTTGCCTTGGAAGAGAAACTGTTATCTTCTTTCTTTTGTGAGCTAACTTCTTTTTTCTATGTAGAGGCCTCTCAGGGCTCTCTATGTTTACTACATCGACTTATTTCTGAACAGAGGTCGGTGTAGCGGCTTCGTCTCGAGTGGACTCAGCTATTTGTCTGGATTGCGATCTGGTGGTAACCTTCTCTGAAGAATGTTCCAAAATCAATTTCTTCTTCATAGCTGGGAAAGAAGGCTCTTCTCTCTTTCTCTTCTTCTCCTTGACCGGAGACTTAACAACCTTCAGAGAAATTCTTAAAGGTTGGTTAACTTCCTCTTGGAAATTGGCTTCCCTGGAAGCTTCCAATGGGTCGTCCACTGGCTCATGTTCTTCATCGTTATTGGGAGCTAATGTGTCAGTCCCTCTTCTCTTCAGACGATTTGCTGTTGCAAAACTATCAATGAGGCTATAGTTTTCAGCAAATGTATTTGCAGCTGTATAAAACTGTGAATAAGTATACAGCATTCTTGGACCAGCATCAGTTCTGTTTGGCATCGAGAACACAGTTTTTGTGTCTCGAGCATTGTAGTAAGCCCAAGCCCGGGCACCATCGATCAAATAACATTTTTCTTGTAGGCACGTGATGGCGTTACCTATATGAAACTGATCATATCCAAACTGACGAGCAAAGCGGCTCTGCAGATATGGTTCAAGGAAGCATTCTTCTTCAAATCTGTATACTAGATGGGATGGTCTGATTGTCTTCAGCCATTCAAAAGATACCCGACCTATTGATTGCCTCCCCAGGTCAATCAGATTTGCTGCCATATACTCATAACCAGTTGGAGGGGGAGTGCAAAGAAAATTCCATCCTTTGTCGAGGTTCAGAGTTCGTCTACAGTCTCTCAAACTAGTATATATCCATCTGCTCTATGAGAATCTGCGTAGAAAACTGCCACCAACTGCTCCCGTGCCAGGGTTCATCAATGATGGATGATACAAGAGCAACCATCCGAATAAGTATGTGTAAGGTAACTCCAGTCTGGAGAAGTTCACCTTATCACCCTTGCACTTGATCATAGAATCAACATATAGACGAAGACCCGCGTTTATACTACAGGTCATCGCTGAAAGTAAGTCCATCCGGTAGCCGAAGACTAACCGGACAACAGCAAAAAGAACACCGCGATGGAAGCGGTCTACAGCAGAAGAGGTGAGCTCCCTTGAAGTTTGAGATGGAAGAATAATCCGCCCTCCAACTGGAATTAGCAGAGTATCTTGTGAAGATACAGGAACTGTAGTACGCCCACTGACAGGAATGATCAGTGTATTTTGAGTAGATGACTGAGGTAACGGAGAGATCCGTCCACTCACTGGGATGATGAAAGAATCTTCTCCAGAGGGTTTAAGAGATTGTTGCTGAGTAGTTCGACTTTTAACAGGGATTATTAAAGTCTCACTTTGTGCATCTTCTTTCTCCATAGCTTGTATGATCCTTGTATACTCTTCTTTGTATATTCGGGAATCATTGAAATAAGCTTCAACCCCATGGAAGGGATTTATATCAGCAACTTCTTTTTGTACTCTTCCATTGCTATCAATGTATTTAAAACATTGATGAAGAGTAGAAGGCACCACATTATTTTCATGAAGAAAGGGCCTCCCCAGAAGAAGATTATAGGATCCCGCGATCTCGATCACATAGAAAGTGACTTTAGATCTGAAATTGCCTATCTGAAGCTTCAGATGAATCTTTCCCAAAGGCTCGCTTCGGCTTTGATTGAATCCCAAGATAGTAGTAACCGTCTTGGAGAGCTTGTGAAGAGGGATTTTTAGTTCATCCAACAGACTCTTCGGCATTATGCTTATAGCAGACCCTGGGTCAATGAGAATACGATCTATCTTCATCGTATCAATATAACCAGTGTAGTAGAGAGGTCGGTCATGTCGATTATCCTCCAGTAGCATGTCGTCTTGTGTAAAGGTGATATTTGGGATAATCTCCAGTACACTGTTGTAATGTAAGCAAGTGGCAGGTTCCACATCTGGCTTTTTCAATTGTGCAAGACAAGAGTCAGCTTGTAGAAGTGCTTCACTTAACGTCTTCCGAGTCTCTTTGGAAAGACGTAGAAGTTCAAAGAGGGACATTCTAGCTGGAGTATTAGCAAGCTGAGCTAAAATGTCGAAATTATAAGGCTTCTGAAGTCCAAGAGGAGAGGACTTCTTGATTGGCTTATCAAACCGAGCCTGTTGTTTGCCTTTCTCCAAAGCTGTAGACTTGAGAAGAACAGGTTCAGTGGATGATTCTTCTTCAGGAAGAACATTAGAAGCATTTTTATCAGCTGGAGAGATGTCAAGAGGATCCTCAGGACTTTTAGAATAATCCTTTAGGTAAGGTTTCCCCGTTCGAGTAGCACTAACAAGTGCTTCTTCTTTGTCTTTTGGCTCTGTGTCAGAGGTAGACCCAAGAGAAGTCATATGACATGACTTGATCTTTCCAGCCTTCTTGGACTTTCGAGAAGAAATCTTTTGAGGAGAAGGCGATTCGAAATCTGCCACTAGATCAGGATGGATCCACATGATTTCTCCAGTCTCCAAAGTGATTGGTGCTAATCCTTCAGACTGTGGAAGAGGAATATTTACTATTTCAAGAGTCGCCTTGGGAATAGGAACAATCCCACCTTCAAGGAGTTGAGGAGGGAAATCTCCGAATTGCATAGAGACGACATTAGAAGTGACAGTCTTCTCTTTTGGAGTAAGAGAGATAGCTCCAGATTTAATCATTTCTTGGATCTTTCCTTTCAGTACATAACATGTACGAATTGTATGACCCAGTATTCTGTGATATGGGCAGTATTTGGGATGATCTGTCTTACCAGCTTCATCAGGTTTCTTGATCTCAGGTAATTGTATCTTATTACCTTTCAGCAGACATTCAAAGATACCAAGGACATCGTCGTCATCGAAAGAATATTCTTCTTTGGGGCGAGGTGTTCTTGATTGTTGAATTGTAGAAGAAGTTTGAACAGTTGATGTATCTTTGCTCTGAAGATTAACTTCAAGAGTTTCTTTTCCCTTGCGAGCATTGTTTTTATTGTTAGCACCTTATCCTATTTTTTTAGGAGTCATCTGCACTCCTAAACCTTTGAAGGTTTCAGCACTGATTTTTGTAGCTTTGGCACTGACTATGAAGGAAGGCCAATCTTGAAATTGAGTAGACCCTGTCCACATACTGATGATTGGCAACAAGTTTGATTTGCACGTGTCAATGGTGACAGCATCAGGAGTTCCAAGAGGCATCTTCAGAGCTTCTCTTCGAAACCGTTCAATGTATTCCTCTGTGGATTCATTATTTTTCTGCTTGATTCTAATAAGAGCAGACATAGTCATGTCATTCAGCCCTTCATAGAACCTTTCAAGAAACATCTGTTTGAAACCAGCAAATAAGGTAATGCTCCCATCTGGGAGACTCCTATACCATTCATAAGCCGTTCCCTTGAGACATCCAATAAATACCCGAGTAAGGAGGGCATCACTTGGTTGCAGTTGATCAGTCATCACTTTAAAGTGATTGATAAACTGACTTGGAGAAGTGGTTCCATCATAGAATGAGATAGTAGGAGGCTTGTATTTAGGAGGATATGATACTTGCTTCCATTCTATCGGATAAGGCTGCTTGATGCCTAACCTTTGTAAACCATCCTTTTGTTTGAATGCCTCGAATTGAGTTTTGAGATTCTTCAATTCTTCAGAGACAACTCCCGAAGATTGTGGAGTTGTGGCTTGTAGAGAATAGTTGGGAGGAGGAACAGCATTGTAAGCACTACCCCCAGCTCCAGAGAGACTAGAATTTAGTTGAGCTGGTCCAGGAGTATTGGATTGTACTGCTGGAGGAACTTGTACTGGACTTATATCAGTATCAACTGGTATGGCATCTGGTACAGTCTGTCGATTTTACAACTGAGCTGTCATGAGTTCATATATCGACTTCATTGTGTCAGTCATAGACTTCATTTGCTGTTCCAAAGAAGCAATTCTTTGATCTTGAGGAGTCAAGAAAGAAGAAGGTTCATCAGTATTCCCATCAACCATGTAAGTCGTGACTGTATGAGGGATTATTGATGAACTAGTGGATGTTGTATGTTCTGAATCATTGCTTCGTGCATCAAAGTCAACTATAGGAGAATTACCCCCAGTAGGAAGAGGTGGGAAGTTAAATTCTCCAAGAAATTCAGAATCAATTTCTGGGATCAAATTTCTTTGACTAGAAGCCAGGACTCTTGCTCTGGTGTTTCTATATACTCCATCTGGACTATCAACTCTACCCCCGGTGTCCCGAGAAGTCATGTTGACAGAGGCAAACAAAGGCTCATCTTCATCAGGTATAGGTTCATACTGAATCCTATTGAAGACAGACTGTCGTTTAGTTTGACATCTGCATTGCATTGTGATTCTTGGCTGGAAGTCACATTCATGATCACCATGGTCTTGAACCGTTGATTGACATCTGCAGTGAATTATGACTCTTGGATAGAAGTCACATTCAGCATGTTCTTTTAACATAGAATTACTCCTTCTCTTCTGTTGAAGATATTCCCGTAAATCTGTTTGTGAAGATTGAGGAGTATATTTCCTGTTCTTGGATCTTAATGGCTCTTGATTATATAAAGAGTGATTAATGTAAGCCACATAGTTTCTTGCATACTCTGCATTTGGATCTTTTATCTTCATATCCAATTGGTATGGTTTCTTAACACCAGAAGTGCTGAGTTTTGTTCTTAAATCAGTGGAAGGTAACACATTGGATTTGGAAACATGGAGTTTTCCTTCCATTGATCTGGATATTTGCAGAGAAGGAAGAGTTAAACCACTCATTTGATTAGGAGTTGGTAATAGACCCTCTTTAATGGACAGATTCTGTGCCCAATTTGAAGAAGTCATAGGAGAAGATATTAAGGAATATTTCTTCTTAGACTCATTCAGATTTTGAGACATAGAATGTCCAGAAGGAAGAGTAGTCAAAAGACCATCTCCTTTCCTTTGACTAACAAAAGTATCAGTCAAAGCTGTTCCTGAAGTAAAAACTACAGGAGCAGAAGAAACAACTAAAGAGTTATTCCTTTTCGAAGGGACTTTGTGTGGAAGACCACCCCAGTTCTAGTAGAACTCGGTAAAGAAGAAGAGATAACTAAGGAGTTATTCTTCTCTGATGAAATATACGCTGAAACAGATTTGGCTAAAGAACCAGTACTGTTAGCGTGACTTTTGATTTTAGAATTACACGCTAGAACAGATTTGGCTAAGGAGCCAGTACTATCAGCGTGACTTTTAGAGTTGAATTTGCACGCTGGAACAGATTTGGCTAAGGAGCCAGTACTGTCAGCGTGACTTTTAGAGTTGAATTTGCACGCTGGAACAGATTTGGCTAAGGGGCCAGTACTGTCAGCGTGACTTTCAACTTTGGAGATACATACTGGAACAGATTTGGCTAAGGAGCCAGTACTGTTAGCGTGATCTTTGATTGCTGTCATCTTCGAGTGCACAAGAGTGTGCGTGCTTGCAGTAGAGATCTTGCCAGTGTTAGAAGCAGATACTGTGGCAGAGACTTCACCATTGACTGCCAACTGATTCTTAGGGACATAGACAGAGTGTCCCTTCGACTTGGCAGTGATGATGGAGGCTGGAGTGGGCTTGCCACCCTTAGCCCGCTGCATTTCTTTATAGGCGAGTTGATCGAGTTTGATCGTCATCACCTTCTTCGTCGAACCGATTGACGAAGTATCGCATTGAGTTGTTGCCATCTCAGAAGAGGAGATGGTTTTCTCCAGCAGAGTCGCCAATTTGTTTTCCATAAAGAAATTCTCTTTGTTTGTTGTGTTTCTGGGAAAATTACAACTGTAGGAATCCGATCTAGAAGACGATCGCTTTATCCCTTGGACTATGCGAAGAAGAAAAGCTCTTAAAATTTTGACAGTAGATATCAATGTATCTGTACAATGAATGAGAAAAAGAACTCTATTTATAGAGTCAAAAATAATAACTGAAAAGATAACTGTCTTCACAGCCTGTGCTTAGTTAAAAATCACGCAGGATTTAACATACGCAAGGCTGTGAGCAGTTACTGGACGTGGCCTGTAACTGTTGGACACATGGCAATCATGCATGAGTCGTGTGCAAGTTACAGGACACGCAGGCGAGAGATCAGTGGCATGGCTGCCACGTACTCCAATTTGATAAAATTTACGCAGACTTGTTGAAGACAAAATCCACGCGAACTCGGTGTAGAAAGCTTCAAAATCTACGCAAACTTGGGGCAGGAAGCTTCAGGATCCACGCAGACTTCGAGGCAAAGAACTCAAAAATCTACGCAAACTTGAGGAAGAAAACTTCAGAATCCACGCAAACTTAAGATGAAGATCACAAATACACGCAGACTTGAGATAGAACTGCCAGCTGTCTTGATTCGGCGTGTCTCGACTGACACAAAATCTCTGACAGTGATTGCTTTGTCAGTCGCATTAAATGACAAGAAACCCTTTTGGTACGCCAACTTGACGAAGGCTGAGTCTTGCTGAAGAAGATTTCAAAAATCACGCAATAGACGGCGATGATCTCTCGAAGTCTGTGCATACGTGGCATACGAAGAGACATTCTTCGACTGTTGTACTGTCAGTCATAATTACTCTCTGACAAAATGATGAGCTGTCTCCCCAGCATGATTTGTTTATATTGTCTGGATCAACTGAGCGTGAATTTTGACTCTGTCTTGATCAACTCAGCGTGACTTTCATTTTTTGAGGCCTACAAGGTCAAGTGACTCTAGTCTAACCTAGCCTAGGACTTGGTTTAGTCATTTTAGCAAAAGGATTAGGAAGTCATAAGTCATGGCTTATGGTTTTAGAACTTTAATTAATTTAATCCATCTTAGCCTTGTAACTTGGCCCAAGGCCCAATGATTTGGCAAAGCCCTAACCATAAGAGTGTATGGCCGGCCACCCCTATAGCCTAGGGATTCCTACCATATAAAACCCCTCCCAAATCTAGGGTTGCCTCTTTCTTAGGAAGAGCCCTAATTTCAAGGAGGTGAGTTCTATTGTCATTTAATTTCTAGAGCTCCTTTCCTATTCCTTTTTCTTTCTAAATTGTTCCAATAGGTTCTAATAGGACTGTTATTGCTGTTGTTGAGCTCTCTTTTCAGTGTGAAGTTGTTTTGGATTAATTGGGTCATCAAGTGGAGAGCATTGAATAAGGGGGTTTCTATTAAAAGTTCAACAAGAGGTAACTTCTTCAAATCTCTATGAAATTTCAATTAGTCTTCATGAATAGGAAGCCCTAAGGGTCCCCCTAAGGTCTGGATAGGATTCGTGTCGAGTATCAGTGGTTTCGTGTCCGTTCTGGACACGTTTCAGAAGCTAGGACAGACTGTTTGTCGAAATGCCTCAAAGGGCATGTCGATCGAGTTTGTCCAATGTTTCTGAATAGGAAATAGGGATTTGATCTTGCTTACTGTTTCATGTTATTGTGTCTTGGTTTTCGTGTCATGGTGTGTCAATTTTGTGGTGTGGACACGTGCGTACACACGCTCGTGCGCGTGCTACAGTGCTCCCCTGCCTATCGGGGTCTGTAGCGGACACGACACGATACGTTTTGGGCTGAAACTTTGGTGGCACTTGGGACTCGTGACTGACATGTCACAGACCAAATTTCAGCTCGTCTTATCGAGCGGTTTGAGAGAAATCTCAACCGCACCGATTTTTTCCACTGCACTGTGCAGTATTGTTTTGCCACTGATACGGGCCTCGTGTCCGACACTGACACGTCGTGGACACTGGCCAATGGGCCTATGAGGTAGCCCTATAGGTGGGCTACCTATGAGGGTGACCACGAGATCCTCTCGTGTCTTGTGTCGTGCACACGACACAAGTGCACGTGTGCACGAGACAGTGCACTGTCAGTGCACTGTGTGTGTGTAATTTTGATTTCTTGTTATGGACACGCCGTGTCAGGCTATGGGTGACACGAAAAGGATGTGTGGGGTTGTGCACGAGGGTTGTTTTCATTTTCCAAGCATTAGTTTCATGGTTAGTTGATTGCTATTCGATTTCTCATTAAAAACCATGTTTTGATACTGTTATATGATTCCTGTCATTCCCAGTTCTAAAATGAGATTGCCTGATGGTTTTAATCCCTGCAATGATGTTTAATACTGAGTTTTTGATTCTAAACATGTTTCCTATATATTGTCTTGCCATGATTGAAAATTTGGTGTTGGTTGATGGGTTGTGGACTGCTATATGAGTCTATGTATCATAATATAAGTCATGAACTAATTTACTGATTAATGTTCTTCAACTAGATTTTGATTCTAACTAAGTTATCTGAAATTGCAAACCTGAGAATAGTTGGGTGAAATCTGGAAACAGTTGGTGATTGTCTAAAGTAAGTTTAAATGAAATGTAATGTGGCATTGCTGTTCTCAATTTCTGAAAATAGGTTTATGATAGATCAAGGTGAATTGGGTTGAATTATATTGATGCTCAGTTCTCAAACAGAGTTGTATTGCCATGTTTAATCTTTACATTGTCTACATTATACTGTCATCACTTCAATTCAGAATTCCTATCTAAATCTGGGATTGTATTCACTGTTTGGGTTAATCTGAAAACTGTGATTAGGAGGGGGAAATGAATTGACTTCCTTTCCTTCTTCTACTTAATCTGAGATTTAGGGAGGATAATGAATTGGTTTCCCTTCTTTCCTTCCAAACTGAGATTGATTCCAGTTTTGTGTAGCCTGAAAATAGGCCATGTATTTTCTGCCTTCATGATTACATTAACTGCCCTTTAAAGTGTTCTACTGATTTTCCCTTTCTTGTTGAATGTACCCTTCACTGTTTGAGCATTCCTGCACACATATTTACACAGAGCATGCACACACTCACTGTTAATAACTTGCACTGGTTTTCTAGATTTGTTCACTGTCACACACTTCTCCTTATTCACTGTCACATTTTTCCTGCACACAAATTGCACATTGGTTCACCTTCTTCACTGTTTTATGATTCCTGAAATTGCACTGCCTACCTATACACACACACACACACACTAGCACCCTCTTTTCCATTCTCTAAATTTCTAGTCCTTGCATGTATAGGCTATGGTTGCATGTAGGCATATACAATGTATATGTGTGTAATTTGTATGAGTGCATATATGCCTATATCTATACTTCTATGATAGCTAATGATGTAGATTTTACATCTAGCCTAGATATGTGTAATATATTATGTGGTGTTAATCATGGGTGTAATAGTAAGGTTGTAGACTTGTTAAGGTATTCTAGAATTAGCTAAGCTATATAGTGATATAGCTAGTATAGGCTTGCCTAGCCATGTTAGGGGTTGTGCTAGCTAGTGTAGATTAGAATAGCTTAGTTTAGACTTAATTAGACTTGGTTGACCTAGTTGGACTTCTAGGGTTGACCAAAGTTGACCATGAGTTGACTTTGGCCTAGATTGACATAGAATCATGTAGAATACATAGTAGGACTCCATTTTACTATTTTAGACTTGTTGTGACTTGTGCTGTTCTGATTAGGAGCCAGACACCACTCCTCGGACGGTACTTTTCATATTGGACACTCAGATACAGGCGAGTACATTCTCTGATCATTTCATATCCTGCTTAGAATTATTTCCTGTAGTAGATTACTTTACTTGTACTGTCACGTTGGTCACACGGATTGGTACTATATGGATCCCTTCTTGAGATGTTATCCTTAGGGAGCATCAGGTACTACATGTTCTGTGCGTTTCACTTACATGGCGTATCATATGCTTCATTGGTTCTTTGATCACTTACGACATATACTCTTATGATCGTAGAGTCTTCCTAGAATCCTTATCCCATTTATGGGACTACTATGTATCACCTTCGGGGTCTATCACCTTCGGGGTCTACTACCCTTCGGGGGCTGTTACGTAGCATCATATAACATAACCTGGCTGGATCCTTGTGTATTAATTGGGGGTACGGGAGAGTAGAAATGGACATGTGAATAATACCCAAGTAGTATCTTATCAGAATCTCTTCCATAGTGTCTTATCAGAATCTCCTATGCCATTTACATGTCTATATTGTACTCTGACTCACTAGTCACATGATAGTTCTCTATTTATAGTAGATATTTCTCTTACAGCTTTCTCTCTGTTTACATACTGCACTTCTTTCAGTACTTGTATCTTACTTTACTGCATGATTATATTTTTTAACCTGCTATGATCTGTTGAGATGTACTGTACTCGCTCCTGTCCTGACTGGACCTGTTGAAAATATTACAGAGGACGAGGATGAGGCTTGCCTGGACACTTACTACGGGACAGCCTTAGATGACACCTGCGAGCTGGACCCTCAGGAGGACCCAGCTCTAGCTGAAGAGATCACCCCGATTGCCTAGACTAGACTAGTTAGGCTTATCTTACTTTTTGCAGTCTTGAGACATGTCTTAGTTAGACTTTATGTGGAGTTATGAGTTGTATATATTCCTTCATCTGAGACCTTGTACTGTTGGATATTGTTGGGATTATCTTAGACTGTTATTTTATCTATTTTATTCCTTGAGTTCTATTTCATATCATGCTATCTCTTCCTTAGTTGTGATTGAGTTTACTATTGCTATGTCACCCCCATTCGGGGAGTATAAACTGTTTAGAGATATATTGTTAGATGTTGTGACCTAGGACAGCGTTCTACCGCCGACACTGCGGTGTAGGCTGGACGTACCCATGTCTCGTACCCTTACTCTAGGGTGCGGGTCGTGACAATGTTGGAATACTCCCTCAGAAGATTCTTGGAATAGATTCAAATACCGTTGGCTTGGTCTGCGAGGTTTCCCGTGCTTGGAGCATTTCCTACCCCCGGTGTCTCTGGAAGTCATGTTGACGGAGGCGTACAAAATCTTGTCTTCATCTTCAGACATAGGTTCAGAGTTAGGAAAATTCAGACGATCGAAGACAGATCGTCTTGTTGTCTGACAACAACACTTAATGACCACTTTGTGATTGCAGTGATGTCCAAGTGGTTGCACTGGGGATGTTGGGATGTTGTCCCGTTTTTGCTTGAGATATTCTCGGAGATCAGGAACAGCAACAGGACAAGCAGAAGTTCGAAGGATATGTTCTTTGATAATATTCGGAACATGGTTCCAGTTCTTCAAATATTTTGTCCCTTAAGTGTACAGGGAAGTACTCACTTCATTGGCATAGGTGTCTGGATTTTTGATCCTGGAGATTTGCTTCTGACGTTGATTGGTCTTCGGCATTGGCTGTTTGTGTTTTACCGAAGTTGGTCGATTGAGATATGTTCTTAAATCAGCAAACTCACCCCCAGGGGTTTCTGTTTGAGACACCAGCAATTTTCCCTGTCTTGAACGGGAGATTTTGAGGGTCGGAAGATCTTGGAACTCTGCTACCGGAGTAGGCAGAATACCTCTCTGATCAGTACAAGTTCTCTTAACATGGAGAGAAGAATCCTTGTTTGAAAGAATTTTTGTACTGACTGGTGCCAGAGCACATTCAGTTTGATCTTCAACGGTAAAAATCGAAGAAGACTGAGAAAATACCAAAGGGCCTTTTCCTTTGTTTTGGAAAGAAGAGTTAGCTAAAGAGCGTTTCCCTCTGTTGTCTTCCAAGTTATGAGACAAGGAAGTTTGAGAAAAGACCAAAGGGCCTTTTCCTTTGTTCTGGAGAGGAGGAAGAATAGCCAAAGGACTACCCCCAGTGGATTGCGCAGGAGCAACAGGGTATTTGAGAGGAGGAGCAGAGCTTTTCCTCTTAGTGTGAGAAGAGGAGAGATTAGCCAAAGGGCTGTCTCTCTTGGATTGCGCAGACATAGTTTGCGCATGAGTTGATGGCGTATTGGCAGATTGCGTAGGAGAGTCTTTGGCAGATGACTTTCTGGTTCTGGCCACAGACACTGTGGTTTGCGCATCAAAAGTTCTGGCCACAGAGTGTTTGGGATGCACTCTAGTTGCTGGAGTGTTAGTTTGCGCAGGAAGATTGGCAGCCAACTGCGCCAGAGGCAGAGGAGTCTTGCACCTTGATAGGGCAGCATATGAATTCTCTTGTGCACTGGCAACAGCAGATTGCGCAGCATCCTTGACAACAGAAACATTAGAATGCGCAGCTGTCTTAGAGGCAGAATCAGCAGACTGCGCAGCAGTCTTTTTAGCAGAAGGAATAGACTGCGCAGCATTCTTAGGGACCCACACTGGGCGCACTTTGCTTGTGGCAGAAGTGGTTGCAGTGCGAGGAGTGGTCCTGGATTTGATCGTGGCTTCGTAGGCCGTCTGGTTAACCTTCACAACCAGCGTCTTCTGCGTCTTTCCGATAGATGCAACGTCACATTGAGTTGTCACTTCCTCGTTGGAGGAGAAAGTCGTCCCCAGCAGAGTCTTCATTTTGTTTGTAAAAACAAAAGTATGAAACTTTATTGATACAAACTTTGTAAAGATTACAAGAATTCTAGGAATGTACAACTGTAGGAATCCAATCTAGAAGACGATTGCTTTATCCCTTGGACGATGTGAACTTTGAAGACGATAGCCTCTGAAGTTGAAGACAAAAGCCTCGAAAGAATACAGCAGCACTTGGGCAAGAACTCTTGAACTCTCTGATATTTCTGAACTTTATGTCTGATCCCCTTGAATGAAGACTTGAAACTCTATTTATAGAGTTCTAGAAATAACTAACTTTTAGTTATTCTGAATGGCGCAAGTTGGATTGAGCAGGAACTGGATTGCGCAGCATCAGACTGCGCAGGCAGTTGTCTGGTCGTGGGCCAACTGTCTTGGACACATGGCATTATTTGATGAAAATGCGCATGATCGTGTGAAGACGGTTGTCACGTAACGAGCAATTGGTGACATGAATGCCACGTGTACTTTTGTCAGTTGTCATGATGAAGTGCGCCACATGAATTGTGCTGACTTCGGATTGCGCTGAGATGGATTACGCTGGGCTGGATTGCGCATGTACTGGATTGTGCTGCATGTACAGCTGTCCTCGAACGCTATGCGGCGCAATAAACGAACAGTCTCCTCGTTCTTTGTGCTGTCAGCTGTCAGAAGATTTGATTGTGTCAGGTAATGATGATATTGCTACGTCAGCTTGCGCAGTTGAAAGTGTGCGCAGTCTAGTGTGCGCAATCTAAATGATGCGCAATCTGATGTATGTGCAGTTCATTTGAAAGTTGTATTTCTTGATTTTATGGCTTTGTTGATGGGTGCAACTTGATTTTTTAGGACCTACACCGGCGCGCGCCACTGGACTGCCGTGTGCACCCACGCGGGCCGTCGGAGGACGACCACGGCACGACAGAATAGAGCACGGTGATAGCAGCAGCACTCTGCCGATCCCAACTTCGCAGGTAAAATACTCTCTCCTCGTTCGATCATTCCTTGTTTCGTTTTCATGTATACGACCACAACCTAACCATCTAGGAAGCCTAGTAAGTAGTTCGGGTTGATTTGATCTATGATCGACAGGAAATCGAACCAAATATCGACCAAAATCTATTAAAAACAGGGCGTATAAAACTGTCCCAAACCCTTTTTGGAAGAATGATTTTGATCAAACCATTAGTAGTTTTCGAAAACTGATTAACAACTGTTCTAGACAACCTATAAGACATTGAAACCCAGTTTACGGAATCCGATATCGTCGATCGAACATCGAGAAATCGCTTTCCCAAATTGACGAAAAATCTGTTTTAAAAACTTTAAAAACCTTCGATACGACGTACGTTCCGCCAATTCGGACGGCGTGGTCGCGAACCGAAAGCATCAAAATGTGCGTATCGACTTCATGGACGTGTGGGCTTTGACGGAATTCAAATTGGTTGCATGTGCGCGACGAATTTGATGCGTATCCGTCGAAATTCACCATATTGGCCCCTTTGCAAATTTTCTAATTACTTTGTACACGTTCGTCAGATCGAGACGAAACTTACGCCAATAGGACCGTAATATTTTTTTGGTCATGTATGTCAAGTTTGGTCCGATTCTGAGACAGTTGATTAGATCGCCGTTTTGCGGGCCCTACGATCCGATTCAACGGGTGATTTCGTGTACGGCCCACCGGAATCCAAAATTGGATATACCGTTGGATTTGTATCATCAAAATAAATCCGTAGACATGTAGTTTAACAACTTTAGAGACTATTGACTCTGACACGTTTTTCGATGCAAAGTAGGTCCAACAGCGGATACCGTTTTGATCCAAAATTATCGTTTTACCCCTATGTCCAGAATTGGACTTAAGGACAGGCAATCCTAGCTAATTTGACTATTCTAAAAATGTTGGTAATGTCTATATCAGTATTCAGAGACTTTTTGCATGTGTTGACTTTAGCGACTCATCTAAGTGGTTGTACTATCGGTTTCACCAGCTAAGGACCTCAGGCAAGTGCACTTTCTGATTGCTTTCGATTCTTAGTAGAATTTTCATTTCATGTTTACGCATATGTTATCTTGCTTGTTGACACATGGTTACACGGATTTAGTGTCATGGATCTTTACATACATTATTTTTTGATTGTCGTAATTTCGTGTTTCGTGACTTGTTCGAGTCCATGAGTACTAGTCGGAAGGAAAAATATCTTAGTAGACGTGTGAACTACCCTTACCCATCTCCCGTGTCTTTCGTGGAGAATAGCAGCTGCATACGACACGTGCAGGGTGCCAGATTTACCCCATAGCCGTTCACATGTCGAAACTGATATTTCAAAACACATAGATAGTTGTCTCTACTTATTTTCCTCGTTTTCTTCACCACTTGTCATGTCATCAGTTACTTTCTAATTTTTATCTCACATATATTATTTTCATGTCTTGTTAATTCTATTGTATTTTCGCATTGTCGTCGGTTTGTGTGCTTATTCCATTCCTGACTGGAAACCAACATTTTTCAGGTTTAGCTGTGGCTTCTCTTAGCATTAGAAGATACGGGTGAACTTGCAGGCCGAAACCTAGACTTTAGATAGATGTTGTAGCTATTTCAAGTATGTGTAAGAAAATTATATTTTTCTTTCCAATATAAATCTTGTAACTGTTGTAATAAATTTTAGAAATGTGAATGAGCAATAAATGTTACATTTTTGTGATTTTGAGCATCCTGGCCGTAACAGCGTTCTACCGCCGACTCTGCGGCGTAGGCTGGCTTGGACACATCTCGTTTTCGAAAAGCGGATGTGGGTCGTGACAGGAATACAAAGTTTACAACTGATTACAAGACTCTTGAATAGCCAACTGAATATACACTTGCCATTTAGGCTTTACAACCAAACATGCCAACTTTGATTACAATCTCACTGGTACATCTGAATTATATTGTTCCATACATTATGTCCCGTATAGCAAAAGATATTATCTTGTAAGAAGAGCTTCTGCGCACCCATCCGATTCATCGATGCCAAGCACTGATCAAACGATTTCCTCCATACACATGCACCTGTAATATTGCCCACAACGTGGGTCAGTACATCATCAATGTACTGGCGAGCGGTGCTGGCCCAACTCACCTAAGAAGACAATACTAAGTAATCATGTTATAGAACATTATTAAAAGTGGTCTTTCTCGTTGCCTTAGGGCCAATTTTATGTTTATAGCCAACAAGAAGTAAAGCATGATTGATTCATAGCCAGCATAATGTAAAGAAATATGATATCACCCTTTGGTGATTCTTATCCACGGTCGTGTAGCCATCCTTGTACGTTTATAATACTTACTCAGCCTGCACAAGACATTGTTAGGAACAATATCATAATTCAATATAATTATCACCGTTCAGGTGATTCTTACCAACAGCCGACATCTTTTCCTGTAATTGAGTAATAACTTACTCTGCCTGCATAAGACATCATTAGCACTGGACCTATCTATATGAAGGTCACTGGCGAAACGTCATCTTGGACCGTCTTTCAGGTATAACGGTGGCCCTTACATTGTGGGTAGCTAGCCCCACTGAAGGTCCCGTATACCGTGCTACTACTTCAGCACGAGGTTCCTCCAGGACGAACCGGATTCCAAGGCCTTGGAATACCGTTCGAGGAACCACCTTGTCGACAAGTTGTCCATGACCATGCAAATATATGCAACTTATCTATAAAGAGACACATAATGCATGATAAGAAAAACTAAGTAATTAAGCCATCTTTCTTATTCGTATTACCATCTTGCCTTGAGCCAATGCTCGCATTATCATCTGCCCAATCAAGGGTCTTAGTGTAATCAATATTCTACATCGACGACAGGATAATAGAATGTGATTACCTAAGCCATTCCTCACATCTTTGATACCATACATCTTTTCAACCAAAAACTCAATGTATTCACTGCCAAATTCCTGGGACTTATCATGTGTATTACCATATGTTCATTCGGACATAATTCAAGTATACTCACTGCCCAAGTGTTTGGGACTTTTCTTCACCTGTCATGTATTTTATTGCAAAGTACGCAAGCATACAATTCATTGAAATGATTCGAAGCACACAATTCACAAAATAATTTGCAACAGTTTTCGCATCATATGATTAATTATCTTTGATTATCTTTTCGACTTTTATGCAAGGTATTATTCAACAACTCAACGAATAAACACAACATACTATCCTTTATTTTAAGCGTGAAGCTAAAGGATCTTCGAAGGGTTCAACACTACTCATATTCATAGGATGATTCCTGCCACGATCCATAGCCTTCCAAGCGATCCTTTGCATATTCCCAAGTCTAACAAGGCTTCATCGAACCAACCATCCATCATAAGGCATCTTACGGGTCGGGGCACTATAATATATACCACTCAGAAAAAGTTTTGTCCTCGAAACTTAAAACAAAACTCATCCCCAAAACTTCAACAGACTTTTATGAAACTTCTCAATGATCAACTTGCACTATTTAACATTTTTTCGCAATATCTTGATTAATTTCAATTGATGTACCATCTCGCCATAGCATCCCAATTTGATTCAAAATAGTTTACCATACTTATTCTTTCATTCCAACACTCGTAAAATTCCTTAGCACATGATAATTCTCTCCCGTGGCTTCGTTTGAATTCAGCATATTACTTAATTGTAATCATACACATATTTTAGGTATCCCAAAAATACATGCATTTCAGCCAAGTTCAGTAATAGAGAAAACGAACAAGCTACGGTATAACTTCATTCCCAATGTTAGCAATTCTTTTCGAGCATCTCGTATAGTCCCAACTTATTTATTCAATTCTTCAACCAACTTATAACACAATGAATGTTACCAAATTCCAACTCAAATAGTTTCCACAACCGATCCAAAATTTTCCAAAGTATTCCTTTCAAGTTCATTGTCATTCATGCCACAAAACTTGATAAATCCTATTGCCACATTTTATTTCGATACCCCGATTCTCATCGATCAAATCTTGTACTCGTCATCGTTCGCATCCATACACTTTTTTGTAACTCGTAAATTTCTCGATCATTATTCAACTTTCAAGTCGTATTATCGTTCCACTCTAGCAAAAGTTTTTGATGTACTCAACATTTTCTCGTATTGATCAAGCCAATATACTATCATCTCGCATAAGCAACTCTCATTTCCAACAACATTAATCCCGAGGGTCATTTCAAAATTTTATTTGCTCTCGTCGATCTTGACTATATGCACTATCCAATTCCGTCGTTACACTTTTCTCTCCAATTCAAATCTGATTATCCATCAATGAATTTATTCCGATTGTCTCAAGACAACTATCGTCGTTTTAAGCATCTCAATATGATACAACCAACTAAATCCAACCAACTTTAGCAAAATTTTGACATTCTCAAATAAGGCAACGAAGTTCTGAAACCAACATGATCCGTCATCTCATCCAACATTATAACATCGAATTTTCAAATCTCCATTCCATTCCAAAGTTTACTTTCCGACACATCTTACTCATTCCGACTATACCCACGCAACATCAATAGGGACATCCTACGGGTTTCCAACAGTCAACTTAGCATTCAGTCAAGTCTCTACGGTCAGCTAATCTAAGCTAAACCAGACATTCAGCTAACTCATCTGAGATGGATAGCTATCAGGGACATACTTATCTCTTATTTAGGGGCAACCAACTCTTATCATAGGGACTCTATCTTATCTCAGGGATAATCTATGATTCGACCAATTTAAGGGACATGAGACACCACCCCAATCTTATGAACTTATACCCCAACACGGATAACTGAAATATCATAGCCAAAAAATCCAAAATTTAGGCAACCAACAGACACTCTAGGCAGCCAATCGGCATTCTAGGCAGCCAACCGACACTCTAGGCAGCCAACCTATATTCTATGCAGCCAACCGACATTCTAAGGTCAAGTCTTTCTACCCGTACTCATCCTTGGGTCATACCCAATGAAGTCGTTTTAGAATTACCCACAACTGACAAAATCTATCCGACAATTCTTATAGGTCAATCCCGAGGCTATCATATAAAATTTTATTAATCGATCATCCAAATATCCAGTTTCCATTTGTATAGACGCAACGTCACCTACTCAATCTGACTTGCATTCTTATAGCGTACTTAAATTGTTTATTCCATCGGGTCAACTATTCTGAGTCATAATCCAATATTATTACCTCAATAGTCTACTATTTACCATCTTTTCTACGGTCTCTTTGCGACATATTCAATTTTCACATATCTAGATCATCGATACGGTCTGTACTCTTTAACCAATTGAATTCTCCAAAATCCTAATTTCCTCAAAATCATCTTCTCCCCTTCACCTTCGACCAGTCTAATAACATTAACTCCAATGTAGACATATGCCATTACGATAAACAAGTCGGGTCTGGATCTTTGGTGCCCATTTATTTAAGAGAAATAAAACCTAAATCCTAATCTACTATAGCATTTATAACACAATGCCACTTCACACACGCGTCTTCTTCATTTTTTCCTCTTTTCAGTTTTTTTTTTTCTTTTGTTTTGTAACCTTAATATCGATCTCACTTTCACATATTACTCCTTTCATATTCCAAATATTTATCCTCGTACTCTTCTTTCTTTCTTCTTCATCCTCCTCCATGCACGGATACCTTTTCTTACATAAACGTCCCTCCTTCTTGCATGCTTCTTTGTTCATGCACAAAAATATTCAACCGCGATCTCATCATCGACGGCTGCTTTGAATTTGACTGGCACCGTCGATTGTATCGATCGCAACCACTGCACAAAATATTAGCGACAACAAATTTGGATTATGACTTAACCGTAAAATGGGTCGAGTCGACTTTACCATTTATCTACGGTCATATCTAAGTCTAGATTTAATCCGGGTTTAAGCTAAACGGGTCACATAAACGGATTATGTTCGTGTTGAACATTAACGAGTCAACCTGATTTCGATCCAACCCCAACCCGACCCGTTTGCCACCCTAATTTGAATTGGCCATGAATCAACAATTTTCACATAACCCTTCAGATAAAAGAAATAATTAACAGTAACACTTACCCAAAAATGAAAGAGGCCAGGAACCAACAATCCATTGTTGTTGTCGGTTGATTTAAGCTAAAATGAAGCTGAAAAGATCTGCTGCACCTCTCACTCCTTCCTCTTAAGTTATTCCTATTCTCAACACTCATATTGTATGTATTCAACATCATCATCGCCTCCATCACAAAAGGGATAATGATATATTAGAAAGTAACTAAAATTAGTCACTAATTTAGTATCAACTATCAACTTGTTCCTTACTCTCTGTGGTGGCGCCAATCAGGCTGATATAACTACGGACAAAAGAGTGGTTTGCCATGTACACTCGGGCTACATTTGGTTCGCAGAATCTGGACCTTGGGAAAGAAAAATCGTTTCTTTTATGTGTCTGTATGCCAAAAAAAACTAGCAGGATAGGAAAATAATTTCCGAAGGAACGGAAGAGGGGAAATGGTTCCTCCCATCCATCCCAATGATTCACTTTTGCTTCCAATTTTTATGACATTTCCAACCACCGGAAAGAAAAATGGACGGGAATTGCAATTTTCCAAAAAAAGGAAAAATCAAAGAATTGATTTACTTTCCTTTCCATTCCGTGAACCAAACGAGACCGAGATGCCATTTGGTGTGTTGGAAATCTGCCTTGTCTCATGTCTCACGTGATGATGAAGATCAACCCTGTAAACTTCTGCTATCAGTATAAGTGAGTTTAGGGGGAGATGATATGGTTTGCTATAGAGAATTAGAGATTACATCCAAAAGTTATCATATAAACCAAACTGTTGATATTAAAGAAGGAGCACATCCAAGTCTTGCACATATAAGTACACGAGGTTCGGGAAATTATAGAAAGTACAACTCCTAGTACTAATTGTAAATCTTATTTGATTGACCATTACTGAAGTAATTAAGTTATATACCATACCGTATCCATATGTCATCTAACATTTCAAATTCACTTTCTAGTATTAAGATTCAAGTTATGGATCCTTAGGTGCGAATTGGTTCATAATATCAAAAACCATACTTTTATGTATTTTGATTGATTGAGAGAACCATGTTGGTTGGTTGTCAATTTCCTCAACCGGACAAGGCTCTTGATCGGTCGTCGCTAATTCATGCTACACTGTTCATGGGGATGAAATCTATTCTAAAAACAACGTTCGTTCTGTAATGTGTCTCGAATCCCTAACTCTATGTTCATTAACTCTAATTTATGCGGTTTCCTCATTGAATGCTTTATGTTACTTTCTACGAGTTGCATAAAGGGGCATTTGAGACCCTAGTAGGATAGAAAAATCATTTGGGAGATATTTAATTAAAGTTGCTTACCGTGACCATACACTTTATGGACATCAGATCTTTTTCAGGGGACTAGGTGGTAAATAATCATTAGTAGGTCGTTTTATGATGAGAAGATGGAGATATAATGAAAACCCCTTTCATGACAAGATTGCAAACAGAGCTGAACGATGTCAATGAAAATTTAGCATTTTTTCATAGTGCTGCTTTCTGAACATATATTATTGCACATTGTAATTGAGCATAGTGTGTTTATAGTCCAAATTTATTTGCAGTTCTTAATTTTTTTAAGGTGTTTCTAAGAAGAAAAGACGAACTCTATGGAGTAAAGGGACGGATAACCTATCGACCAAGAAAAGTATTTTTAGGTATGTACTGTTGCAGCGAAGTTATGCTAGGGTTGTGTTTTCAGACAATAATAAATCTTAAGGGATGCTATAAATTGGTTCCATTACCTACCCTTGCATTGACGATATTTGACATGGGAGTAAGCCTTTTGGGGAGTATTTAGCTTCCTTAAAGGGTTTGCAAGGTCCATAACTTATTTCCTTTCTGGTCAATTTTCTATGAAGATTCTTCAGTTGGTGTCATTCTACTTCTTCATAGTAATATAGTTTTGTACACCTTAATGCTTATAATATTATTCGTGTAGTTTCTCTGATATGAATAACTTCTACTGGTAATCAATATTCCTTGATAAATTGGTTAAATTATGCATCAGTAATGCTTTGCACTTTCTGTTTTCCTGAATTATTTTATGTTCTAAAATTGTCACCACGGACTAATCTATAATTCTTACATTTCTGACTTATTGAAATATTGGAAGTTAAGTTTAACATTTGCATTTAAAACCAGGAAATGTTTGAGGAGCATTTTGGAACCTGTTGGTGCTCTTTCTCTAGCAGGGCAAAGGCATATTGCAAGTACTGTGGTTTAAAAGGGGAAAATGTTGGTGCAATGCAATAACGTTTTGATAGACTCAGGTTGGTAACTGAGCTCGCTATTGTTGGTCAGAAACGAGAAGCTGCGTTTGCAACATTTCTACCAGAAGAGCGCGGAAGTTTTAAATTTTGTGAACTTGTAAGTCAATTTTTTTGCATCAAATTAATTTGTCATCAACTCAAGCTCTTGAGTTCTAAGGAATTGGACAATGTGGCATGTTGGACCAATTAATATCATAGAGTTCAAATATAGATAAAACTCTAATGAGGATCCCCTTCTTATTTACAGGCATGTAATTATATCTTTTATTTACTTTTAAGATGATTGTTAGGTAACTGCTTGATGTAGCATGGGATGGTCTCTCTCTTTTTGAGTAATCATTTTTTTAACCCAAAGGGACACCAATTCAGATTAACCACTACAATGATGAGTAGCAAGATGTTTCTCTGATTTACTTTCTTTGTCTCATATCTTGCGTGTTCCTTTTACAGCATACAAATGACAATCTCGGTGAGATGATGAATCTTATAGAGTATTCACAGTTCCCAACTACGAATTTTACTGGCAATGACTCGGCGAAGGATCATCTAAGACACTTGGTAAATTTTTGTGGTCTGTCTTCGCGTTCTTGGCCAGTGGTTCTATGTTTACTTGGCAAGAATAACAAAAACTTGGTTTGGAAGGAAGATAGAAATGAAGTGGAAATATTACTTGCTTCAAGTGGTTGACATTGAACTTGTTGCTGGAACATCTTGTGTTTTGAACCGCTTGATGTTTAGATAGTGTTGAGAGTCAATAAAGGACTTTTAGTCCCACATCGGAATATGTAGTATGTAGAGGAGCTAGACTCCCTATAAGTAGTGAAGTAGTCCATCAATAAAATTAACCAACTATTATTTTCTACATGGTATCAGAGCCATAACTCTCTCTCTCCACAAAAAAAAAAAAAAATTCCCTTCACCCCAAGCACCCATCCCCCCCCCCCCCCTCTTCCGCAGTACCCCGCCCCCCTCCTCTCCCGCAGCCGCCGACCTCCCAACCTCCCTGCCGTCCCTCCAGAAACCCACCAACCGCCCGCCTCCCCTCTCCCGCAGCACCCCCCCCCCCTCTCCCACAACCGCCGACCCCCTCTCCCGCAGCACCCCGCCGACCCCCCCTCTCCCGCAGCACCCCGACCCCCCCCCTCTCCCGCAGCACCCTGCCGACCCCCCTCTCCCGCATCACCCCGACCCCCCCTCTCCCGCAGCACCCTGCCGACCCCTCTCTCCCGCAGCACCCCGCCCCCCTCTCCCGCAGACGCCCCCCCTCCCCCCCCCCCACAGCAGCACACCGCCCTAACCCTAACCCTAGACCTAGCAGCCCCATCAAACCCTAACCCTATCTTTTTGCCATGGAAACCCTAACCCTAGACCTAGCAGCCCCATCAAACCCTAACCCTAGCTTTTAACAAAAAAAAAAACAAAAAAAAAAACGGCGTATTTCGAATAGAGAAGGCTGTCAAATCTTTATTTGCACCGACTCTGTTCCGTGCTTACGCCGTTTGGAACTAACAAATGCTTTATTTGTTATTCCTTCTTCACATCGGGATCTATACAGAGATTGATCATGTCTTCTCTGGTGTCCTGACGTGTTCACTTTACATGCGCGCGCCGGTGCTGGCCAAGTTAGTAGCGCATTAGTAAAGTCTCTGGCGTTGAAGAAGACGACGTCGACGACGAAGACGACGAAGACGACGACGTTGGGTCAGTTGCAGACTCCGACGACGACGAAGAAGACGACGAATTGAGTTCACAGTTGAAGCCGCCATGGATTCGATCAGTGGCAAACTGACGGCCGAAGAGATGAAGGCCTTGGTTGATGATATCTTATCCAAGAGATTAACCGAGGTAACTCCGCGTGTGATCCATACTGATGTGGATCCGTCGCCTTACAAAATGGGAAAGCTGGAGAAGCTGAAGACGAAGTTGGAAGGAACGTCCAACTACTTGAAGTGGTCGCGGCAGGCGATACGGACACTGAAGGGACGTGGCTTGGTTGGCTATGTCACTGGCCAGGCCAAGGCGCCAGCCGATCACTCCACCAAGGAGTTTGCTGTATGGGAGATTGTCAACAACGTCGTGGCTGGGTGGTTGACTGCCTCTTTAACCGACCAGGTTGTTTTCCATAAATAAATTCACTTCATTTATTGTGTTTCTGAGAAAATTACAACTGTAGGAATCTAATCTAGAAGACGATTACTTTATCCCTTGGACGATGCGATGAAGAAAACTCGAACTTTGAAGAACTTGGACAGCAACTGGGCAATCTCTCTGTTCTCTCTGAATTGACTGCAGTGTCTGATGAAGATGAAGAAACTCTCTTTTATAGAGTTCTGGATAACTGTTCTGAAGCATACGCTTAGTCAGTTACTTGACGTGTGCATAACTGCAGGGACGCATGGCGAATTCTGATGAAGACACATTAGGGTGCAGTTGAAAGTAGTGGAATATATCTAGGAGAGATTGATGGTATGGATGCTAGGTTGCATAACTTCTGAGTAAGTGGGTAACTGAGTATAGGACACGTGAGAACGTGTGTTGACTGTCATTTTGAATGCATTTGCTGTGATACGCTGTCTTTGTTGAAGAGGAGTCATACAAAGCTGATACGCTCACTTTATCAACAAGGAGTCGTATGGAGTCTATACGCTCACTTGATTGGCAATGAGTCGTATGGAGTCCATACGCTCACTTGATTGGCAAGGAGTCGTATGGAGTCCATACGCTCACTTGATTGGCAAGGAGTCGTATGGAGTCCATACGCTCACTTGATTGGCAAGGAGTCGTATAGAGTCCATACGCTCACTTGATTAGTAAGGAGTCGAGTAGACACGTGGCTGTCCTCAATCTTCTCAAATATGCCATATCTTCTAATAACTGACAAATATCTCTCGAGCGTCGTGTTGCAGATATGATGGCTGACAGACTGTCATAAATGTCAGTAATGATGGCTGTGCATTTATGATGGCTGATGAGCTGTCCTCGTAAGAGACAAAATCAATTCTCGAAAAACCCATACGACGGCTAATCTTCATAGGGCAGCTGTCTTTTGCACAAAAGATGAAGTGTCAGATTCATCCTTCATTAAATGTCTGCTGTGCTGTCATTCAAGAAATAATAAAATATTTACTGAGCGTATAGCTTTGACTGAGCGTATGGTCTTGAGCGTATGGCTTTGGCTGAGCGTATGGCTTTGGCTGAGTCAGCGTGTCATAATTTTTCACATCCTACAAGACCCCCTTCAAAGTTTTCGAACTTTATAAATTTCAAAAGTTCGAAATTACTTTGAACTTTTAAAGTGGGAATAAGTCTTGACACGCTGGCATGATTTCCTCAATATCAGTGCAAATCTTTAGGGATTCTGTTTAAAGAACGGCCGCCGTTTCAACTTCTCTTTTCTTCTATAAATAGGTCTTTCAAAACCTAATTCATTTCTTTACTTTTGCATTTGCCTTCGAGAGAGAGAACAAAACTCCCAAGACTCAAAGCTTCTTCTTCTTCGACTCAATCCTCAATAATGGCGCCCAAAGTTGATGCTGCTGCGAAGGGAAAGGGGAAGGCTCCTGCGGAGTCATCTCAGCCTGCTGCCGCTGCCACTAAGAAGACTGTTGATGAGCGTCTTCGACGAAGTGAACGCCCATTGAAGCCCCTCTATGGTGAGGATGATGAACAGTAACTATCCCCTATTTAGGGCTCTGGTTAGGACAAAAATCATAAAATGTATCCCTTTTTAGGGTCAATACGTCAAAAAATACGCTTCCCTCTTTAGGGTTTAGCCGTATTCCATATTTTTCGTTTATACGAAAAATATGTTTGGAGCGTATTCTGTAAAATACACGTATCTTTGATAGAGATGTCAAAATACGCTGTTTTGAAGGAATACGCTATGTCAAGTTGTCTCACTGAGATACGCTCACTCCTTTGTTAGTGTATTTTTGATGAGCATCTTGTCAATCATACGCTAATATGCTTTTAAAATTCATCATACGCCTAGGATAGACTGAGCGTAAAAGTGATCTTTGAACTCGTCATACGCTTAGGATAGAGTGAGCGTATGTTCATCTCTGAACTCGTCATACGCTTAAGATAGAGTGAGCGTATGTTGATCTCTGAACTCGTCATACGCTTTGGATAGAGTGAGCGTATGTTGATCTCTGAACTCGTCATACGCTTAGGACAGAGTGAGCGTATGTTGATCTTTGAATCTGCCATACGCTTAGGTCAGAGTGAGCGTATGTTGATTTTTTGTCATCTCTTTGTGCTGAAGATTTCTAACTTCTCATTTTTTGTTACAGTGGATATTCTGGCTCAGGATGCACAATTTGAAGGATGTGTAGGAAACAACTATAACAGTGACCTATCACATGTCCGTTTTCCTCAATTTGATGGGCCTTCTACAAGGATAGCTATTCTGACAAATCAGGAGAATGACACCCTGCTGAACATGATGAATGGACTGCCTCTACAGAGTGTGGATAGTGCTACCCACTCGAAGCCATCATTTCTTTTTGGAGATGCTATTGATATAAACTCCCAGCCTGCCCTTGATAAAGTATCATATTCATATTATAGAGATGGTGATGCGAATCAGCCAATGTATCTGACTGGTCTGTCCAAAAGCATCAACATAGCTCGCTTATTCCACGCGAGTCATCAAAGGCAAATGAAGTGGGATATCACTCCATTCCATCAAGCAAAAGCCGGATGGATAGGATACAGTCAAGGAAGATTTCGCAGTGGTACTGAACCACATGTCTCAGTTTTGCGAGGATTGCTGCCAGCTACCATTCCTCCTGAGGACTCGGCACTTCTGAAGCCAGTTAGAGTCCCAATCTTCGCAAATGAATTTGTTCAGTTAGCAAATGCTGTTTACCCAAAACAGTCTATGAGGCTTACTGGTCTGGTGAATCCGGAGAATACCAGATGGACCGTTCTCGTAAGGTGGATTCTAAACAACTTTGGGGAACAGTTAAAGGCTATAGGCCTATATAATGCCATTAAGTGCACAGCTTATGGTTTTAGGCCAAACCCAGATTTGTTCTTGACATTAGCAGAAAGGTATAATTACCGTACTGGCACTTTCATGACTCCAAGAGGCGAGATGGGATTCGCCCTCCATGAGATGGCATACATTTCTCAACTTCCAACAGGAGATTTGCCATATGAAGAATATATTCCTTTCATTAATGAAATGAACAAAATTTCCGAGGCCAACCCACTGGTTCTTCATGTATTTGAAGAATTAATGTGCCATTACAGTATATGCAAGGCTTTTTATAAGGCACAAGGTGCAGAGGGAGGTTCCAACTGCTATTCTTCCAAGTGGATGGCCTATTTATTCCAAGGCCGCACTGAAGAAGTCCAGAAGAAGAAGAAGACTGATCAATATGTCGGTCGCTTTAAACCCTTGAGTCAGGCTGAGATTGACAAATTAATCCAGGACACCACTCACGACGACATCATCATTGAAGAAGATGAAGACACCTACAAAGCTGGTGATAGGTTGGAGACCTATATAAAATAAGGTGGCCGGACATTATCTGATGAAGGTCATTTAGCTGGGTTTATATCCCTCTGGCTGAGAAAGTTTGTAGTACCCGGCACCTGTTCAGCAGACAGGATGCACAGAGGAGTTGTTTTTGCAGCAGTCCGTCTGACTTTCGGGTATAAGATGGATTTGCTGACAGCAATGACATGCCGTCTAAATGCTGGTTTAAGAGCATATACAGACAGGATGTTTGAATTGGCGAAGAAGAAGCTCACAACCTTTCTCCGAGTAGAAATACCCTTTACATATTTATTTGGGTGGCTGCTTCTCCATTTCGAATCTCTCATGAGTGTTGGAATGGCCAGACCTGACGATACTTTTTTGGAAAGATATCGTCACACACCAAAGTGGAGGTATGACACTCTGACAGATTGTCGAACCATATTAAACAGGAAAGAATTATGGAGTTTCACTTGTGTTTCTCCACCTGTTGGTTATGAAACCATGCCTGAGAAATTGATTGATGGCATTGGTGCTAATGAGTTAGATAATATTCAACATGAATGGCTGAAGAGGATCAGGCCATCTCACTTGATCTGTCGCCGCGATGATGTCACCTATCTGGAGCCATATCTTTCGAGTAGGTTTGCTCGACAATTTGGCTATGATCAGTTGCATGTGGGAAATGCAACGACATGTTTTGGTTACCAAGGCGGGTTAATCGTTGGTTCCAGAGCATGGATATACTATATTGCTAAAGGTACCGGGGCGACCTTTTCCATGCCAGATCCGGTTACCTATCGGAGAGGAGCTAGAATGTTGGCGTCCTATGCCAAATTCTATGTATCGACTAATACCTTTGATGAAAAATTCAGCATCTTAGGTAAAAGCTTCATCCATGTTGATAAGAAATCAACCAAATCAGCCCTGCCCAGAGATTGTCATGCCCGAGAAGATCCTTTGGCTACTGATGAAGGTTATGATGAAGTTTTAGAGACTTTCTTCTCTGACGAACTTCATCAGCCATTACATGTACCTATTGGAAGTGCTGAAGAGAGTGTATCTGCCGATAATACACCAAAAAGGAAGCGGGGTAAAGATGCTTCTGGACCTGCTCCAAAAAGGGTTACTCGGGCAGAGGCTCGAAATCGTGGAATCTGAATCAGAGATGCAGACAAAGCAGGTAGTGACTCAAAAGATGATTATCCTACTATTCCTCTAACAAAAAGAATAGGAAGGAAGGTGATAGTTTCAAAGACTAAATCTGTGATTTGTCTCGATGCAGAGAGTCCCACTAATCGTGCTGAGCGATTGGCTTTAGAGAAGCAAGCTGCCTTTGCTTCTACTGTAAAGATAGAACCTATTGAAGAGGATGTGCCTGCACCTGCTGAACCTTCTATGCCTTCTGATATGGAGTTGACTCCGCCAACGGCCGATGATGCGCAGGTGACTAGTCAACCCGCGGTAGAGGCCGAGAATCAGACTAAAACAGTTAATGACTTAATGATTTCGAGAGAATCAGTGAAGGAAGCCACTACTCTCAAGCCAATTGCTGAAATTTCGGAGAGCAATAAGAGTGATGAAGAGCAGGTTGACTATGAACCTTCATCTCGTTCCTTTGAAGATGAGGACATGGAGATCGAAGATGAGTCACCGACTGAAACTCATATTGATGTACTGAAGACAGCTGGTCAACATTCAGGTTTGACTCCAGAGCCGGAGAAACTTCTAGAAATAGAAGTCCATGTTCCGAGTACTTCTGGGGCGGACAGCAGTGAAATAAATCCAGTGTCGGAAAACACTCTGAACAGACTACGAGCTGGACTGAATGATCCAAAAGAAATAGAATATGAACCAGCTTCAGGTAATATTTTATTCAGCAAAGTTTTGTCTTTTCCTTGCTTTATTGTCTTTTAATTTTGATCATGCTTCTTGGATCCCAACAGTTGTAGGAACTGCACCGGCAATGAGCTCGACTCAAGCCCCACTTGTCCAGACTGATATGGGTGAGGGAAGCTCACATTTGCCTAGTTCCCCAAAAGCACCCACTTCAATTCCCAGAATAGAGGCTTCTCCTGCTCCTTCCTTTACAGTTGCAGCGACTCCCGGTTTTGAAACATGGATAGCAAAGGTCATGGGGATGTAATCCGATATTATTTATTCATACCTGGATACATTCTCAAGGCGACTTATGAAGGATGAAACTATGCCTTTTTCAAATCTTCGAGCGGCGATCAAGTTCCCGCTTTTAGCTTTGAGACAGACTGGTTATGAGACCCAGTGTGTCTTCTTTGAGCATCTCCTGAATGATTTAGAAGCAACCATCCATAAGTACTGGGAGATCAAAAAGGAGGATATTAAATCTTTGACTGCAGCTGAGATTGCCCAATTGAAAAATGAAGCTCAAGCTCAGCATACTGCTTTGAAAGAATTCCTCGTTCTGTCTTCTGAAGAGTTAATGGCAAAAGATGAAGAGATAATAACTACTCGTCAGAATATGGAGCACCTGGAGAAAGATGAAACTTCAAAGCTGAAGAGCTTAAGGAGTTGAAAGAGGAGTTGGCTCGTCTTCAGGAGCGAATTGCCTCCATGGAAAAGGAGCAATCGGAGATTGCCGCTGCTCGTATGTCTGAAGCTGAACGCTGCCAACTTCTACAGCAAGAGCGGGAACTGATGCAGGCTAACCAGATTGAAGAGACAAACCGTCGTAGCTTTATTATCGCGGATTATGATCAACGAATGGTTGGAGTTGAAGCAGCAGAGCGAATCCACAAAGCTCATGAAGAAAAGATGAATAATGTAATTGTTCGTATTCAGGAGATAATTACTCCTCCTAAATAGATCATTTATATTTTTCATATGTTGAATTTTTGATACCCACTTGTAATCAATATTTTGATTTTGAAGAAATGAATATCTTGACTTGATTTCAATTCTGTGGATGATATTTTTGTAGAAAATATGTTCAGAGGTAAATAATACATAACATATTTCAATAGAATAGAATATACAAATAACCTTTGTAATTCTATCAGATGATATTAAACCAAAGATAATTTTAGTTTAATACTGATTAGAAAAAATAGAATTCATATATAAAGATATCTTTGGACTCTATTTTCCATGATCTTTGAACTCGGAAATCAAAAGACTAGATATCATTTTCATAGAATAGAAAATATGATACTGAGATAGAAAATTCAGAGGTAATATGGACGTGATTTTCTATACAAGATCTTTATTAAACCCACTGGGGATATAATAAGACAGAATATCAAATTCTCTGGAAAGATGATACGTGGTAGAATATCAGTTTCCGCTGGGGATAACGATATCGAGATAATTTTTGTAGGAAAGAATTAATTCTGATCTTATATTTGCTGGGGAATAATAAAAATATTATATATTGATGAAATTTATACATAATATTTCTTTAAGAATTTGCCATTGATAGGCATCATCGTGATTTTACCATCCATAGAGGCAAGTTGATATGCTCCATTAGAGAAGACTTTGTTTACTACGAATGGACCTTCCCATTTCGCGTCAAATTTGCCTTTGCTCATATGTGTCATGGTCATAGGACGTCTGACAGTAAGGACCAATTCTCCCTTCTGATATGCTCTGATTTTCACTTTCCGATTAAAAGCTTTTGAAATTCGGGCTTGATACAGCTCGAAATTTTGTTGAGCATACAATCGCTTTTTATCTAACGCTTCCAGCTTTTGAAGTCGAAGACGATCATTATTTTCTGTTGTAAGTTCGTTGGTGATTGCGATTCTCAGAGAAGGAATCTGGATCTCAAGAGGAATAATAGCCTCACACCCATATACCAAGGAAAAAGGCGTACATCTAGTCGCGTTTCGAACTGTGGTGCGATAGGCCCATAAACATTCATCCAACTTCTCGCTCCAGTTGCGTTTGTTAGAAGAAACGAACTTTTTCAAGAGTTTGATGATCGTTTTATTGAAAGCTTCTACCAATCCATTAGCTGCTGGATTATATGCTGTAGAAGCTAAATTATTGATTCGATGGTCGTCGCAGAATCGAGTAAATTTCTGACTGACGAACTGCGGTCCGTTATCATGAATAATATGCCGAGGAACACCGAATCGATAAATGACATGATGTTTGACGAAGTTGATGACATTAGAAGTTTTGACTTCAGATAATGGGATTGCTTCAGCCCATTTAGAAAAGTAATCGGTTATTGCTAGAACAAACCGATGTCCTTTTGATGATGGTGGGTTGATAGGACCAATAACGTCCATGCCCCAAGCCTCAAAGGACCATGATGCCGCTGTTGGATGTAAGAACTCTGATGGTTGATGGATAAAGTCTGCATGAATTTGACAGGCTTTACATTTCCGAGCATATTGAATGGCGTCAGCCACCATCGTAGGCCAATAATAACCCATGCGTCGGATACGATCTTGAAGCTTAGGACCTGGTTGATGGGCTCCGCAAACACCATCATGTGCCTCACGGATAATCTGTTGTGCTTCTTCACCAGCGATGCATCGGAGGAGAAGACCGTCATAGGCCCGACGATATAGTGTCTTCGTTGTATGATTATAGTAGAATCTGAGAGATCGACGCCGGATAGATGCTGCTTCGCTCGGATTATCAGGAAGTATGTCATACAACACAAAGTCTAAAAACGAACGTCTCCAGTCTTCAGTTATGGCTTCTGTTTTGTTAGAGAAGACATATTCCATAGTAGAATCGGAAGAAGACGAGGATACTATGTCAAATCTTAATCCAGTGCTAAGATTGGATGAAAATTCATCAAGTTTGAGAGAATTTTCGTCTGGATTATGGGGAAAACCCAAAGCCAAATTATTCTCAATGTAGAATAGTTTCCGATTATGTACCACTATCACTTGTTGACGTCTGGTTGGTATGGCTAACACAGCGGTAAGATTAGCCAAAGCATCGGCTTCTGCATTACAGGCTCGTCGAACATGTTCAATAAAGAAACCTTCAAATGAGGATGCCATAGATAGTGCTGCTCGATGATAAGGTATCAAATCCTGATGACGGACTTCATATGTTCCTCTAATCTGATTGATGATAAGCTTGGAGTCTCCATAAACTTCTAAATATTGAATATCCAGATGTTTAGCAAGTTGAAGACCGATGAGCAATGCATTGTATTTGGCTACATTATTTGAACATGATTGATCCAGAGAATAAGCCCTTTGAATAGTTAGTCCTTCTGGGGATACGAGAACAATCCCAACTCCGGCAACAATATCGTTATTAGGACCTATTCTAGATGCTCTATCAAAGAATAGACGCCAGGTAGGAATTTCTTCGGAAACCAGATTTGAATCCAGAACTTTATCTGGAATCTCATCATATAATTTAGAATCTTCTGGAATCGCATGAGCTGCCAGAAAATCGGCAAGAGCCTGTCCTTTAACTGACTTCTGAGGAATATAATGCATGTCGTATTGAGCTAACAAGATTCCCTAATTAGCTAGTCTGGAGTTGAGAATACCGGGTTTCTTCATCATGATCCTGATGGGATTCACTCTGGAAATGACGTGAATCGTTTGACCGATAATATAATGTCGCGTCTTCTGAACAGCAAACATTAATGCTAGGCATTCTTTCTCGATTAGAGAATAACGCGGTTCAGCACCTGTCATTGTGCCACTGAGATAATAAATAGCCTGTTCATGGCCATCTTTATTTTTTTGGGCGAGTAATGCACCGAGAGAATGATCCATGGCTCGAACATATAGAAGGAATGGTATTCCCGAGACGGGGGGTACCAAAATCGGAGGGTTCATGAGATACTGTTTGATATCGTCAAATGCTTTTTGACATTCTTCGTTCCAGACGAAAGATACACCTTTCTTCAAAAGTTTGTTGAATGGTCTGCAGCGTCCTGATAAGTTAGAAATGAATCTCCTGATATAAGAAATTCTTCCTTGAAATCCTCGTAGCTCTTTTAAGGTGCGTGGAGGACGCATCTTTTGAATGGCTTTGATCTTCTCGGGATCCACGTGTATACCTTTAGTGGTAATGACGAAGCCAAGAAATTTGCCACTAGAGACGCCCAGGAAGGACTTAGTAGAGTTCATTTTAAGTTGATGCTGACGCATTAAATCAAAGATAGTCTTCAAATCTTGGATATGTTCCTCCTTTCGTCGACTTTTGACTGCAATATCATCAACATAGCATTCAACTATTTTCCGGAGATGTTCGCGAAATATAGTGCTCATTATTCGCTGATATGTTGCTCCTGCATTTTTGAGACCAAACGGCATCACTGTATAACAGTATGTACCGATCGACGTTCTGAAGGAAGTATGTCTCTCATCATCTGGAAACATTTTGATTTGATTGTATCCCGAATACCCATCCATGAATGACATTCGTTCGAAACCACATGTGTTATCGATCATGACATCGGTAATTGGAAGAGGAAACTGTCTTTAGGACAAGCTGCATTGAGATCGCGAAAGTCTATACAGACTCGAATCTTGCCGGTCTTTTTGAGGACATGAATGATGTTAGCCACCCATTCAGGATGTTGTTCCTCTCTAATAAATTCGGAAGCCATAAGCTTGTTGACTTCAGCTTCAATTGCATCCATAATGTCTGGACGAAATCGTCGTTGTTGTTGTTTGACCGGTTTAGCATTTGGCATAATATTACGATTATGAGTTGCGATCTTCGGATCTAGTCCTGGCATATCCTCATAGCTCCAGGCGAAGACATCGATATAATCATGAATAAGCTTGATCATGTCTTGCTTGTCTGTTTCTGAAAGACTTTCGCTGATGAATATTGGTTTAGGGGACCCCTCTTCACCAACATCAATTTGGATCAGTTTATCTTCAGTGGGAGGTTCTCTTTGCTCGAACCTGAATTCCCATTGGTTATCTAATCTTTGAGCCTATTGTTCTGATTCGAGTGATATTTCAAAATCATCCTCATCTTCATCATTTTCTTGCGGGCCATCAGCAGAGACCATATTGATGGATAAAATAGAACGATGAAGATCGTCAATACTTGTGTCAGAATCCCAAGAGAGGGAATCGGAAGATTCGGATCGTTCGTCTCCATCGGATTCTGAATCCTCATGGACTACGTTGATAAAGGAGGTAGGAGCAATGTAACCTAAACCACATTTTGTCCTCCCATATTTTAATGGAGGAATTCGAACAGGCATTCTTCTTCCTTTTCCATTATTGAGGCTGGTTCTGAAATTATAACCCATATTCTTGATGATGTTTTTAGACTGCTGACTGTAGCGACGTAGTTGTAATCTTCCAGTATCGTCGTTTGTGTCATCTTCTTCCAGGTTAGGAGGATTATGGGGTCCTTTATAGAAGAATATTGGATTTTCTCCTAACTTTCTAATAGGGACCACGAAGTATGATCTTTGTATAGACTCTAATGTTACTTCTGTGTGAAGAGTTTGAACAACTCCTATGGTTAATTGCTCTAAGCTATCTAGCAATTGTAAATAACTTTGTATATGATTACAAACATCAATATACTGTAAAGGAGATGCTTCATTAATATTAGATGCTGTATTTACAAAAGAAGGTTGAGCCTTATCAGACTTAGTCAAATTAATGACTAAAGGGGGAGAAGAAGAGCGATCAGAAGTTTTGTTTCGATTAAGATCGATAACAAAAGGCTCAGAAGAGGTGAGCTCCCTTGAAGAAGATCGTGGATAAGTAGTACGTCCACTGACTGGAATGACTAGAGTATCTGATCTAGCCTGAGAAGATGGAGGGGGAATGGTGCGTCCACTGACAGAAATTATCAGCGAACTTTATGGAGCTTGGGAAGGCAATGCAGTAGTACGTCCACTGACAGGAATTATCAGTGAACCTTCTTCAGATGGTTTAAGAGACTGTGGATGAGTGATACGCCCTTTTACAGGAATAACAAAGGTGTCGACTTTTGATGTATCATCGTCGTCATCCATAGCTTGCAAGACTTTTGAGTATTCATCTTTATACATACGAGCGTCATTGAAGTAAGCTTCGACTCCTCTGAATGGATAGAGATCTGCCACTTCCTTTTGAACTTCTCCATTATCATCAACATATTTGAAGCATTGATGAAGAGTCGAAGGAACAATATTATGTTCATGCAAGAATGGTCTCCCCAATAAAGCATTATATGAGCAACCATGATTGTCGATGATGTAGAAAGTAACCTTAGTACGAAGATCGCCTATTTAAAATTTGAGGCGAATCTTGCCCAAAGGCTCACTTTTTCCTTGATTAAATCCCAAGATGGTAGTGATAGTACTGGAAAGACTATGCACAGGTATTTTCAGTGCATCTAGCATAGTCTTCGGCATAATATTGAGAGCGGATCCTGGATCAATCAGTAGACGATCAACCTTCATAGAATCGACATATCCTGTATAATATAAAGGACGGTCATGCCGATTATCCTCTAGCAGCATATCGTCCTGCGTAAAGGTAATGTTTGGAATAAATTCTAATATATTATGGCAGTGAAGACGAGAGACTGGTTCTGTTTCTGACTTCTTGAGAAAAGTTAGGCAGGTTTCTGCTTGCAACAGCGCTTCACTCAGAGTTTCTCGAGTCTCTTTAGAGAGGCGTAAGAGCTCGAAGATTGACAATTTAGCTGGTGTATTGGCTAGTTGAGCCAATATATCAAAATTATAAGGCCTTTCAAGTCCTGTAGGAGATGACTTCTTCAATGGTTTGTCAAAGCGGACTTGTTGTTTGCCTTTGTCAGCTGCTGTTGGTTTAGAAGGAACCGTCTCAACAGGAACATTAGAAGGTTCTTCATTAGAGATTGGTGTTGTAACCGGAGGGACATTAGGAGTTTCTTCAGAAATCTCAGCATAATCTTTCAGATATATTTTTTCTGACCGAGTTCCAGCAAGAACTTCGCCTTCAGGCTCAGGTTCAGGATTTATTGAAACCATGTTGCAATTCTTCATTTTGTTCTTGGTTCTTTTGTGTTTGATGAGAGCTTCATTCCAGAAACCAAGGCCAACGTGAGATTGATTATGTCTCATAGTGATAGCTAAAGGTGCTCGGAGTCCTTTGCCCGAGTTTAAACCAGGAACAGTGGCTAGATCATAACCCATCTTCGTCATTAATTCACGAGATTGTGAACTATATAGGTGGAATGCAGGCTTGTATCTTTCTTCAACTTTAGGTACAGTTTTTACCTCCGTAGGGGGTGAATTTCCTGCCAAGATGAAAGTAGGGTTTAGAGAAAGATTGGGTGTGATACTAGAGGTCCCATTACACGACTTAGTTTTCCCAGGCTTCTTTTTAGACAAAGGAGTCTTCCAAGGAGAAGAGGAAGATGTCTCGAACTCCATCACTAAATCTGGGTGAATCCACATGATTTCTTCCTTCTTAGTTGTGACAGGAACAAGTCCTTCATTCTGTGCTGGTGGGATATTCACAACTTCAAGAGTTGTTTTGGGGATAGGAACAATCCCACTTTCTACCATTAACGGAGGGAAGTCACCGAACTGCATTAAGATCACATTTGCTGTGACTGTCTTGTCTTTAGGTGTCAGTGTTACAGCTCCTGATTTAATCATTTCCTGGATCTTTCCTTTTAATACATAGCAAGACCGGATTGTATGACCCAGCATTCTATGATATGGACAGTATTTTGGGTGATCCGTCTTGTTGGCTTCATCAAGCTTTTTGATTTCTGGCAATTGAATCTTGTTACCTTTGAGCAAGCATTCAAAGATACCCTGAACATCGTCATCGTCGAAAGAATACTCTTCCTTCGGTCGAGGAGGTCTCTGTTGTTGATTTGTTGGAGCTGGGATAGCTTGAGTAGTCTTTGTCTCCTGGCTATTGCTCTGGAGATTGACTTCAAGAGTCTCTTTTCCTTTGCGAGTGTTGGGTCGAGCATTATTGCTAACACTCTGATTTGATTCTTTGGGAGCCATTTGTACCCCCAGGCCTTTGAAGGTCTCAGCACTGACTTCGGCAGCTTTGGCACTGACGATGAACGAAGGCCAATCTTGGAACTGAGTGGATCCTGTCCACATGCTGATGATTGGTAAGAGATTCGACTTGCAAGTATCGATAGTAACAGCATCGGGAGTTCCAAGAGGCATTTTGAGGGCTTCTCTTCGAAATCTTTCAATAAAGTCCTCAGTAGTTTTATTATTTTTCTGTTTGATTCTTATAAGAGCAGACATAGTCATGTCATTGAGCCCTTCATAGAACCGTTCCAGAAACATTTGTTTGAAACCGGCAAATGAGGTAATACACCCATCAGGGAGACTTCTATACCATTCATAAGCCGTTCCCTTGAGACATCCGACGAATACCCGAGTGAGGAGGGCATCGCTTGGTTGCAACTGATCAGTCATTACCTCAAAGTGATTAATAAACTGACTTGGAGAGGTAGTCCCATCAAAGAATGAGATGGTCGGAGGTTTGTATTTTGGGGGATATGATACTTGCTTCCATTCTATTGGATAAGGTTGCTTGATACCCAATCTTTGTAAACCATCCTTCTGTTTGAATGCCTCAAATTGAGTTCGGAGATTCCTTAATTCTTTAGTAACAACTCCGGAAGATTGTGGAGTTGTAGCTTGTTGAGTGTAATTGGGAGGAGGGACTGCAGCATATGTACCACCCCCAGCTCCGGACTGACTTGGAGTGGGTTGTACCGAAACATTAGATTGTACCCCCGGAATAGTAGAGGGTTCCGAGTTTGGGACAACAGGAGTATTTAATACCACTGGTGGTGCTGCTTGTTGGACTTGCTGAGTTTGATGCTGAGCTTGCATAAGAGTATGCATAGCATTCAATGTATCTGCCATAGCTCACAACTGTTGTTCCAAGGAAGAAATCCTCTGATCATGAGCTTCAGTGCTAGTCGAAGGTTCATGATTACCGTCTACCATATAAGTGGTAATCGTTCGAGGAATAGACGATGAAACAGTATGTTCTGAATCATCGCTGTGAGAGTCAGTATCTTTCCCGGGGCTATTTACGGGAGTCAATACTGGGAAGTTGGACTCTCCAAGAAAGTCCTCTGTGATCTCCGGATTATCAATTGGATGAGAAGAAGAAGAGACTCTGGTAGAGGCTCCGGTCCTGGATCGGGTGCCAAGGTAAACACCATCTTCAGAATCCGACATAGCATCAGATCGTATTCTACCCCCAATATTTCTGGAGGTCATGTTGACAGAAGCATAAAGAGGTTCGTCTTCGTCCAGTATTGGTTCATATTGAATCTGTTCGAAAATAGATTGTCTTTTTGGTGAACAACAACACTGAATCACAACCCGAGGTTGAAAATTGCAACCATGCTTTTCATGGCAAATATGAGCAATGTCATAGCCAGATGGAGTATCGATTCTCCGTTTGTTTTGCAAATGTTCCCGGAGATCTGTAGGAACAGATTGGGAAGTACTTGAAGATAGTTTCTGTGTAGAAACTTGTCTTTTATTTTTCTGTCTTCTCGGTTCTTGAGTGTATAAAGACTGATTAATTTGAGCGACATAGTTCCTGGCATATTCTGCATCAGGGTCTAGTATACTTGTCTCCGTTTGATAAGGCTTCTTTATACAGGAAGTGGAACTGAGATGATTCTGGTTAAGTTTGTTACGAAGATCCGTAGGAGATATGACTTTGGTATCAGTCTTGAATACTTGTAACTTGCCTTTCTCAGATCGAGAATTTTGAGAGAAGGAAGATGGACATTATTCCGACTAGGAGTCGGTAATAATCCATCTTTAGAGGAAGTAGCCAAAAGGCATTTTCCTTTATTTGATCTAGTAAAAGTACTAGTCAAATTAACTCCAGAGGTAAAAACCTTAGGAGTAGAGGAGTTGACTAAAGAGTCTTTCTCCTTGGTTGGCACAAGGTGTGCAAGTTGTGGGGGTATCATTTGTATGTTCTGTGGAGGAGAACCCCCAGCCTGCTTTTGAGAAATAGTCAAAGGACTGTATTGGTTGGCATACGCTGAGTTCAGTTTGGAATTCTGATCATACGCTGCCTTTTTACTAGCGTACGCTGGCTTTGGCTTAGCGTATGCTGCCTGCTGTTGGCTTTTGTTGTACGCTGCCTTTGCCGTACGTTGTCCTTTGACTGCTATACGTACAGAGTCATTAATGGCTAGAGAGCCGACTGTTGTCGTAAGGGTAGAAGGAGAAAAGACTTTGACATGTCCAGAGATGGTTTTCCATGGACACGCTGACTTGGTTAAAGAACCTACTTTGTCAGCGTGACTAGAAGAAGCCACTGTTGCTGTGTTCAGAGAAGCCGAGGCATGCTTCGTTGAAGTTGAAGATGTATTCTTGTCAGCGTGAATGACAGAAGCGTCTCGGGCCGTCGAAGAAGACTTAGGGACAGAGACGGAGTGTCCCTTCTTCTTGGCAGCAGGAAGAGCAGAGGAAGCAGTTCGGCCCTCCTTCGCCTTGAGCATTTCTTCGTAAGCAGATTGATCGAATTGTACGACCATCTCTTCTTCGTCGAGCCGATCGACGAAGTATCGCATTGAGTTATTGCTATCTCGTTGGAGGAGACAGCTTTCTCCAGCAGAGTTGCCAATTTGTTTTCCATAAATAAATTCACTTTATTTATTGTGTTTCTGAGAAAATTACAACTGTAGGAATCTAATCTAGAAGACGATTACTTTATCCCTTGGACGATGCGATGAAGAAAACTCGAACTTCGAAGAACTTGGACAGCAACTGGGCAATCTCTCTGTTCTCTCTGAATTGACTGCAGTGTCTGATGAAGATGATGAAACTCTCTTTTATAGAGTTCTGGATAACTGTTCTGAAGCATATGCTTAGTCAGTTACTTGACGTGTGCATAATTGCAGGGACGCGTGGCGAATTCTGATGAAGACACATTAGGGTGCAGTTGAAAGTAGTAGAATATATCTAGGAGAGATTGATGGTATGGATGCCAGGTTGCATAACTTCTGAGTAAGTGGGTAACTGAGTATAGGACACGTGAGAACGTGTGTTGACTGTCATTTTGAATGCATTTGCTGTGATACGTTGTCTTTGTTGAAGAGGAGTCATACAAAGCTGATACGCTCACTTTATCAACAAGGAGTCGTATGGAGTCTATACGCTCACTTGATTGGCAAGGAGTCGTATGGAGTCCATACGCTCACTTGATTGGCAAGGAGTCGTATGGAGTCCATACGCTCACTTGATTGGCAAGGAGTCGTATGGAGTCCATACGCTCACTTGATTGGCAAGGAGTCGTATAGAGTCCATACGCTCACTTGATTAGTAAGGAGTCGAGTAGACACGTGGCTGTCCTCAATCTTCTCAAATACGCCATATCTTCTAATAACTGACAAATATCTCTCGAGCATCGTGTTGCAGATATGATGGCTGACAGACTGTCATAAATGTCAGTAATGATGGCTGTGCATTTATGATGGCTGATGAGCTGTCCTCGTAAGAGACAAAATCAATTCTCGAAAAACCCATACGATGGCTAATCTTCATAGGGCAGCTGTCTTTTGTACGAAAGACGAAGTGTCAGATTCATCCTTCATTAAATATCTGTTGTGCTGTCATTCAAGAAATAATAAAATATTTACTGAGCGTATGGTCTTGAGCGTATGGCTTTAGCTGAGTCAGCGTGTCATAATTTTTCACATCCTACAAGACCCCCTTCAAAGTTTTCGAACTTTATAAATTTCAAAAGTTCGAAATTACTTTGAACTTTTAAAGTGGGAATAAGTCTTGACACGCTGGCATAATTTCCTCAATATCAGTACAAATCTTTAGGGATTCTGTTTAAAGAACGGCCGCCGTTTCAACTTCTCTTTTCTTCTATAAATAGGTCTTTCAAAACCTAATTCATTTCTTTACTTTTGCATTTGCCTTCGAGAGAGAGAACAAAACTCCCAAGACTCAAAGCTTCTTCTTCTTCGACTCAATCCTCAACAATGGCGCCCAAAGTTGATGCTGCTGCGAAGGGAAAGGGGAAGGCTCCTGCGGAGTCATCTCAGCCTGCTGTCGCTGCCACTAAGAAGACTGTTGATGAGCGTCTTCGACGAAGTGAACGCCCATTGAAGCCCCTCTATGGTGAGGATGATGAACAGTAACTATCCCCTATTTAGGGCTCTGGTTAGGACAAAAATCATAAAACGTATCCCTTTTTAGGGTCAATACGTCAAAAAATACGCTTCCCTCTTTAGGGTTTAGCCGTATTCCATATTTTTCGTTTATACGAAAAATATGTTTGGAGCGTATTCTGTAAAATACACGTATCTTTGATAGAGATGTCAAAATACGCTGTTTTGAAGGAATACGCTATGTCAAGTTGTCTCACTGAGATACGCTCACTCCTTTGTTAGTGTATTTTTGATGAGCATCTTGTCAATCATACGCTAATACTCTTTTAAAATTTATCATACGCCTAGGATAGACTGAGTGTAAAAGTGATCTTTGAACTCGTCATACGCTTAGGATAGAGTGAGCGTATGTTGATCTCTGAACTCGTCATACGCTTAAGATAGAGTGAGCGTATGTTGATCTCTGAACTCGTCATACGCTTAGAATAGAGTGAGCATATGTTGATCTCTAAACTCGTCATACGCTTAGGACAGAGTGAGCGTATGTTGAACTTTGAATCTGCCATACGCTTAGGTCAGAGTGAGCGTATGTTGATTTTTTGTCATCTCTTTGTGCTGAAGATTTCTAACTTCTCATTTTTTGTTACAGTGGATATTCTGGCTCAGGATGCAAAATTTGAAGGATGTGTAGGAAACAACTATAACAGTGACCTATCACATGTCCGTTTTTCTCAATTTGATGGGCCTTCTACAAGGATAGCTATTCTGACAAATTAGGAGAATGACACCCTGCTGAACATGATGAATGGACTGCCTCTGCAGAGTGTGGATAGTGCTACCCACTCGAAGCCAGCATTTCTTTTCGGAGATGCTATTGATATAAACTCCCAGCCTGCCCTTGATAAAGTATCATATTCATATTATAGAGATGGTGATGCGAATCAGCCAATGTATCTGACTGGTCTGTCCAAAAGCATCAACGTAGCTCGCTTATTCCACGCGAGTCATCAAAGGCAAATGAAGTGGGATATCACTCCATTCCGTCAAGCAAAAGCCGGATGGATAGGATACAGTCAAGGAAGATTTCGCAGTGGTACTGAACCACATGTCTCAGTTTTGCGAGGATTGCTGCCAGCTACCATTCCTCCTGAGGACTCGGCACTTCTGAAGCCAGTTAGAGTCCCAATCTTCGCAAATAAATTTATTCAGTTAGCAAATGTGGTTTACCCAAAACAGTCTATGAGGCTTACTGGTCTGGTGAATCCGGAGAATACCAGATGGACCGTTCTCGTAAGGTAGATTCTAAACAACTTTGGGGAACAGTTAAAGGCTATAGGCCTATATAATGTCATTAAGTGCACAGCTTATGGTTTTAGGCCAAACCCAGATTTGTTCTTGGCATTAGCAGAAAGGTATAATTACCGTACTGGCACTTTCATGACTCCAAGAGGCGAGATGGGATTCGCCCTCCATAAGATGGCATACATTTCTCAACTCCCAACAGGAGATTTGCCATATGAAGAATATATTCCTTTCATTGATGAAATGAACAAAATTTCCGAGGCCAACCCACTGGTTCTTCATGTATTTGAAGAATTAATGTGCCATTACAGTATATGCAAGGCTTTTTATAAGGCACAAGGTGCAGAGGGAGGTTCCAACTGCTATTCTTCCAAGTGGATGGCCTATTTATTCCAAGGCCGCACTGAAGAAGTCCAGAAGAAGAAGAAGACTGATCAATATGTCGGTCGCTTTAAACTCTTGAGTCAGGCTGAGATTGACAAATTAATCCAGGACACCACTCACGACGACTTCATCATTGAAGAAGACGAAGACACCTACAAAGCTGGTGATAGGTTGGAGACCTATATAAAACAAGGTGGCCGGACATTATCTGATGAAGGTCATTTAGCTGGGTTTATATCCCTCTGGCTGAGAAAGTTTGTAGTACCCGGCACCTGTTCAGCAGACAGGATGCACAGAGGAGTTGTTTTTGCAACAGTCCGTCTGACTTTCGGGTATAAGATGGATTTGCTGACAGCAATGACATGCCGTCTAAATGCTGGTTTAAGAGCATATACAGACAGGATGTTTGAATTGGCGAAGAAGAAGCTCACAACCTTTCCCCGAGTAGAAATACCCTTTACATATTTATTTGGGTGGCTGCTTCTCCATTTTGAATCTCTCATGAGTGTTGGAATGGCCAGACCTGACGATACTTTTTTGGAAAGATATCGTCACACACCAAAGTGGAGGTATGACACTCTGACAGATTGTCGAACCATATTAAACAGGGGAGAATTATGGAGTTTCACTTGTGTTCCTCCACCTGTTGGTTATGAAACCATGCCTGAGAAATTGATTGATGGCATTGGTGCTAAAGAGTTAGATGATATTCAACATGAATGGCTGAAGAGGATCAGGCCATCTCACTTGATCTGTCGCCGCGATGATGTCACCTATCTGGAGCCATACCTTTCGAGTAGGTTTGCTCGACAATTTGGCTATGATCAGTTGCATGTGGGAAATGCAACGACATGTTTTGGCTACCAAGGCGGATTAATCGATGGTGCCAGTGCATGGATATACTATATTGCTAAAGGTACCGGGGCGACCTTTTCCATGCCAGATCCGGTTACCTATCGGAGAGGAGCTAGAATGTTGGCGTCCTATGCCAAATTCTATGTATCGTCTAATACCTTTGATGAAAAATTTAGCATCTTAGGTAAAAGCTTCATCCATGTTGATAAGAAATCAACCAAATCAGCCCTGCCCAGAAATTGTCATGATCGAGAAGATCCTTTGGCTACTGATGAAGGTTATGATGAAGTTTTAGAGACTTTCTTCTCTAACGAACTTCATCAGCCATTACATGTACCTATTGGAAGTGTTGAAGAGAGTGTATCTGCCGATAATATACCAAAAAGGAAGCGGGGTAAAGATGCTTCTGGACCTGCTCCAAAAAGGGTTACTCGGACAGAGGCTCGAAATCGTGGAATCCGAATCAGAGACGCAGACGAAGCAGGTAGTGACTCAAAAGATGAAATAACCTGGCTGAAGAAGGGGGAGAGCATCACCTGGCTGAAATAACCCCGTTTGAGCGAAAGAAGGGGGAGAGCATCACCTGGCTGAAATAACCCCGCTTGAGCGGGAGTTTCTTGAGAAGTTGCGTGGCACAAAGCTGGGTTCGGCCGACAGTCCTGGGGCGTCTTCAACCTCGGGAGATCACTTCACTTGCTTTGCCCAAACCAGCACCGATGATTCTGCACGTGCTCTTGCATCTATCCATCAGCCAGGATGGATTATGGACTCTGGGGCATCTCGCCATGTCACGGGGTCCCGTGGTGCATTTCGGGAATATACTCCCCTACCATTGCCGGAGAGTATTCAGACCGCTGATGGTACATCCAGCCCTGTAATGGGTAAAGGCACTGTCGCATGCACCCCTTCCATCACTCTAACCAATGTCCTTCATGCTCCGTCTTTTCCTGTCAATCTTCTATCCATTAGTGCCATTATACTTGATCTTAACTGTACTGTTTCCTTTGACATTCCTCAGGTGACTTTTCAGGAGAAAGGGACAGGACGACGACTTTGGACTGGCACATGGCATAAGGGGCTGTGGTATTTAGACAGGACTGGACTGGACAAAGCATTGGCATCCTTGGTAGCAGACGTACCACCAGAAGCTTCCTGTCGCAGTGTTGAAGCAGACTTGCTACTCCACCACCAGCGTGTCGGTCATTCCTCTTTTTCGGTTATTGGTCGAATGTATCCGTCCTTATATCAAAGGGCTAATAAAGAGAAGTTATTTTGTAATGCATGTGCTTTGGGAAAACATACCAGAAGCTCGTATGTGAGCACAGGGAATAGGAGTTCAGCTGCTTTTGACATGATACATTCAGACGTATGGGGCCCTTGTCCTACAACCGGGATTAACGGCTTTCGATGGTTCGTCACCTTTATTGATTGTTATACCCGCGTGACATGGGTCTACCTTCTGAAGAATAAAAGTGACGTCCTTGAGGCCTTTCAGGACTTTCATCAACGAGTGGAAACACAATATGGCGCTAAAATTAAGTATTTCCGATCCGACAATGGGACGGAGTATACGAATAAGCGGGTTGCTGAGTATTTTTCCACTCATGGAATACTTCATCAAACTTCATGTGCTTATACTCCAGCTCAAAATGGTGTGGCGGAACGAAAGAACAGACACTTGCTGGAAGTTGCACGGACGATGATGCTGGCTATGAATGTCCCGAAACACTTATGGGGGCAGGCTATATTGACGGTCTCTTATCTCATCAACAGAATGCCATCTCAGGTATTGGACTGGAAGACACCATTGGAGATGCTTACTGGAGCAACTACTTACACTGTTCCACCAAAAGTTTTTGGATGTGTATGCTTTGTCCAGGATAATCGGCCAGGCGTTGGCAAACTGGATCCTCGGGCAGTTAAATATGTCTTTGTCGGTTACACGGCGACTCAGAAGGGTTATGCCTGTTGGAGTCCAGTCGAGCGGAAGATGTTTCTTAGCATGGACGTTACTTTCAGAGAACTCGAACCATACTATGGTTCGGATGAAGGTTCCGCATTTGGTGACACACCTAACACAGATGGTGTTCGCTGTGAGGAGGAGATAATAAGCCCAAATGTGGTCGTCGGATCGGTTCCGTGTCCGATTGTAGAAAACTGGACGAAAGGAGAAGAGCACAGTGACTCTGTAACTCCACCTTCCATGTTTCTTTAAATTTTGTTTTCTTAAAAGTTTTTTAAAGAGAATAACAAGTTTTTCTCTTCTCTTAAAACTGATTATGATTTATAATTAGCTTATAGTTAATTGCTGAATTATTTTGGAAGGAAGTTTGGAGAGGGGAATTTGAATTTTAAGTTATTGTTGTAACAACCAAGAGTGGACCCCACTCTTATAACAAATCCTAACTGAATTCTCCTTCTCATTGCAAATCTGAAAAGGAGGGGGGGCTCTTTGCATGTTGCCTTTTAGCGGGAGGGCCTAAGTGCAAATATGCACTGGCTACTTATACCAGTGAGGAGAGAGGAACCCCATTCTCTCCGTCCTCTCCCCGACTCTTCGTTTCTCGAACATTCTGTTCGATCCTCTTCTCCGTTCTCTCGAGCTTCTTCCTAGAGCTCGACCCCCTTTCTTCTCGGCGACTTCCTCGATGGCGCTGGTGGTGGCTTCGGCGATGGTGGCTTTAACGGCGGCGACCCTGGAAGCTTGGCAGTAACTCGAGCTCGTTGTCTCTTCGTCTTCTTCCTGTCTTCTTCCTCGACGAGCTTTGGGCTTCGACTTCCAGAGGGTAAACCCTAACCCTAATCTCTACTGTTGGTCAGATCTATGGCAGATCTATGGCCTAGACTCTGAGATCCTTTGATCGGTGACGAGATCTAGGGTTTAGCTGGGTTTGTGTGAGATCAATGATGTTCTCTTTCTCTTCGAACAGTTCTAACTGTTCAGATCCGATGGATCTAGGGTTTCTGTGGTCCGATTTTGTAGATCGACCCTTGCATGCGGTTATTTTGGGTTGCATGTGAGATCTATGATGTTTTTAGTTGATTCTTCGGGATCGAGTTGATCTGTGGCTATGATGATCTTTTCTGTGGTTGTGATGGTGTTTCTGTGGAGGATCCAGTGGATCTATTTCTTTTGCTTGCATGCTGTCGGTTGGCCTAGGCCTAACAAACCCAGTGGTGACTCTAGGGTTGCTCGGTTCGTTAGGTCAGGGATGGGTTTGTTTTTGGAATGTTTTCCTTATCCATTTCTGTGTGGATTTTTGGATGAGATCTGAGGTTCTGAATCTTTTCTTTTGGACTGAGATCTTGTGTCTAACACTCTCGTGTCCGACACTGCATGCATATTTTATATATTTTAAATTGATGATTCCTTCTTTCTCTTTTCTGTTATTTGTTGCTGGGGATCTTCTGCGTGTTGGACCTCTGTCCCGACTGGACTGTGGCTGTACCTACCTGTTCGTATCCGATGTTCGTGTCGGATACGAAGTGGCGCAGATTCGTGGCTAGAACCTTGCTGGACCTTGCTGTAGCCGTGTCCTCTTTCCCGTGTCCGACGTGCGTGTTGGACACCAAGGAGATGATGTGACTTGACCCTGACGTGACTGGCCTTGGACTGTGGGCCTGACCGGCGGTGGACTTTGGCAGTTTGCGGCTATTTATTTGATTGGGCCGGTTGGTGTTTATTCAGTGGGCTTATTTTGTATATTCTTTTGTGGGCTGTTAGTATGGGCTGGGCCATACTGAATGTGTTGTAATATTATTTAATTATATGCTGTAATGGTTATAGTTGGGCTGGTTAGATAGTCGGGTCTGAACTGATCCTTGGTATTGGGTTGACCGGGTGGCAGACTGTTGGGTAAGTGGGCCGAATGGTTGTGGGCCGGCCATTGAACTTTGCCTTTGGGCAGGACTGTCTGTAGTTTATTTTTATAAATAATAAATGTTTTTCCCATTTATTGTGAGTTGATGGAAACATCCTCTTAGAACCAATTTTATAACTAAAAACAATTAGTTAACTTTTCCTTAAATTACTACTGATTAGTTAACTCTTTACTTAAATAACTTTTAAAACCAAGTTTATAAAACAAACCACTTTTATATATATGAAAAGTTGCAAATGCTAACTCTATATATATAATGAGTTTTTTTGAATTATAAACTTATAGAAACTTTTAGTGTTAAACACGTAAAACCAAGGGTTGTGTTTAGCATTTGATTTTCCCAAGAGAACAAGAAGTTAGTAGTTAAACCTAGTGTAATGTAACTTGTGAACCTCCAAATAAGACTAACTTATTTGGGAAGAATCAAGATAAAGATTTAGTTCTTAACTTTAATTAACCTAGAAGCAACTAGCATAGTTTATTAACCAATTTGTACCCATCATTATTTTCCTACAGGAGGATATTTAGCTCATTTGCTTACCTGTACTTTCCTGGAGCCAGGCAAGTACACTCTACGGTTTTGTACTTTACATTATCTTTCATGTACTTCCTTGAGTGACACAATTGCAACACGACATGTTCTTTCTGGTACTCTTGTTCTCTTGTGCTTATTACTTGTATCTGGGGAGGGGAAATATACTATCTATTTGACCAATCCCAAGTATCAACTCAGGTGTGTTTTAGCTTAGACCCCGCATCGTGCACGCGGGTCCTAAGTCACCATTCATGTGCTTTCAGGTGCTTTCAGGTTCTTACCCTAGCCGGTCACATATTTAGTTATATTTCAAATGCATTTACACACATGTTCAGGAGATTACCTTGTGCTTATTTCCTGTGATTCCATGTTCTTTCAGGTGCTTACATATCATGTACTTTCATGTTCTTACATACCATGTTCTTTCATGTACTTTACCCTGTTCTTCATGTACTTATTCACTTGTATTTTCCTGTACTTTCCATGTTCCCTTGTACTTCATTTCATGATGTCTTGTTCATTACCTAGAATTGTACTTGCTCCGCTCCTGACTGGATATGTTATGATAGGTGAGATGGAGGCTTTGTGTGACACATACTATGGACAGGATACTGCCTTCCCTACTGAGCCAGCTGGAGCTGCTTGTGACCTAGAGGCTGCAGAGGCCTAGTTTCATTTAGTTTCCATTTATCTTTTCATGTTTTGAGACTAGCAGACTCTTATTGTTGAATTGTAATAAATTCAGATATTGTATCTCTTTCTGGTTGGGACACATTTTATAGATGCTGTGATTCTCTACTTTCATGTTTATCTGGTTAGTTTCCCTAGCTTGGTACAGCTTACTTCATTGTGTCTAACAATGAAGGCTGGGCGTGTCCGACTCGTATCCGATTATTCGGGAGCGGGTCGTGACATGTTTTTAGTGGTGGCCCATGCAGGTCCATCCTAATGGTACCTAGGACTTAGCGTACTATTGGGGGACTTGATTTACACTAGGGAAACTTGATCACAGCATAGGAAAATCGGGAAATAAGGGTATATCAGGTATATCAGGTGTATCAGGTATTTTAATATTCTATAAACACTTGTTGTATGTAGGTCTAGGTTATTTTAACAGTTTTCTGTTTTGCAGATAATTCAAAAGCATGCGATACCAGAACTGTCAATTCACCTGCACTTGACGTTTTCGAGCTTCCACTACCTTCTATCACTCTACTATCCCCATGGGTAGTACGTAGTTGACGGGAGACGTTTGAAGAGTCCCTTGACAACCAGAGGAAGCAGGCCACCCTTTCCAAGTCAGACTTGTGGATACACTCTCCGAGGACTTCTGATTTCCAGACGCTCAGACACTTGGACTTTTCCGACACCGAGCGCATATCTTGCACCAGAGAGCCGATCGAGAACCTGAAGCCGCCACTGAAGATCATCTCAACATGTGAGGATCCGACTTCTCTGAAGATTAGAGCCACCAGCCTGGAGATTCAGAATATAAGGCAGACAATGGAATGAGACGGAAAGCTGAAGCACATGAGGGACATGAAGACTTATGACAAAGACAACAACTACCCTGGACCTGCAAAGCATCACAACACTCAGTCAGCGTTTCTTCGGTCACATCACCAGTCACATCATCAGGAGCAGATCTCAGCAGCCAGCACGCCAGCAGCCATATATTCATGCCAGAGCCCTGCACTTCAGCCCCAGCGGGAGATCCAGATTCAGATCCAGCCGACGATTATTTACAATTTCTGCCACCTCTCAGGATGCCACTATGAAGAGTGCCGCAAAAGACGGAGGTTATGCCTACACTGCAGATCGTCTGCCCATCAAGTCAAGAACTGCCCGGAGGCCACTGATCACGCTGCCCAAGGATGAACGCGAGAAGCACCAGGACTACAACAAGGGGGACCCGCCTCTCCAGATGCAACAATCACATGAAGCACTACCGCAGGGATCAACCTATGTCAGGACAATTGAAGAAGGTTAGAGAGATTTCCATTCCGGAGGAATACTGAAGACAGACTAAAGACTGAAGATTTTTGCATGGTTGGAAAAACCATGTATCTTGATTAGCAGCCTAGTTTTTCTTAAATTTCTTTTAGCATCTAGACCATTTCTGGGAACTTCTTGTTTTCTATTTTGGAATCTTGGTTGGTATTCGAAACTTGACTCGAGATATTGTTTCCTATTCGTTGATTGGTACTCCTCCAATCCATTCTTCGTAACCTTGTTCTTTTCGAGATTCTACTCAGGAATTTTGTTTCCTATTCAGGACTAGTTACAGTTTGTAAATTTGTTTCTTTCCGAAGTTCAGTTTTCTATTTGGGGATAGTTGGAATTTGATTTTATTCAGTACTTGTTTCTATTCACCATTCAAGACATCGTTTGAAAACTTCGGTTTCGACCTGTTCCCTATGTGAGATTCGTTTCCTACGTGGCTTGTTTCTACTTGGAAATTATTCTGTTCACAACCTTGCTTCGATCTTGTTTCCTATTTGAAGTATCGCTTATTTCATGGATATTGTTTTACTCACCCATTGATTCTTTTTCCTATTCATAACTTGATTCCATTCGAAAATTTAAGATCATGTTTCCTATTTCGAGACTTTGTTTTGTTCGTGATTTTGTCTCCCATCCAAGATTTACCGGACTTTGAATTTCAGTTCCTACTCGCGACTCGTTGAGACTGTGTTCCCTATTCCAAATCTTGTCTCCTCATTGAGATTTTCTATTCGAGAATTTGTTCCTTATTCACGACTTTGTTGATACTTGATTTTCTATTTTCCATTGTGTACTTTATTGGAGATTTCGTTTTCTATTCAAGTTTTCATTGTTATTCGAGATTTTATTGAAACTCGTTTCCAGTACGGGATTTTATTTCTTATTTTTGAAACTTGTTTTCTATCTGATACCTTGCTTCAGTTCGTCCTTCGAGACTCTGTTATCCCTTCGGGATAACGTCCCATATGTGGAATCTTGTTACCATTTCCGATATCAGTTGATATTCCGTCATAATTTGAAACTTTGTCCTGTCTGAATTTTAAATCTCCCTGGCTGCCCTTTTGTACTCACTGATTGGATCCCTTATCATTTTTAGTACCTAATAAACTCATGTATTCTAACAGTCAGGTAATTTCACCATTTCCATGACTTGGACTATTGAAATTCATTTTGAATTCCTTGGAACTCTTTTGAAATTCCTAGGGATAAAGTCGAGAGGCTATTCGATGACCTACTGTGGCATGACAGTTGCGCGCTGCAGCCATTAGCTGGATTATGGAGACTGAGGGTTCACTGCAGCCAGTAGCGCACTGGCGAGGCAGGAACTCTAAGTTGAAGTGATTTCAGACCCATAGGTTTTCGAGGATTGTCGAGACTTGTCATATTCTTCATATCTTGATCTCTTGGGTTGTTTCGTCAATGATTGTTGGAAAATGGATAAGGTTGATAGAGTATTTGGAGACATATTGTTATTTGAGTCACGGAGCCGAAAGTCCACTGCAGTCAGATACATACTGGCGGGGTAGGGATTCTAAGCAAAGTGATTTCAGATACCAATATGTTCTTGGATATTCTGGAGACTATAATCCCTTTTCATATGATTATTGGTTTTCGAGAATCACACATCCTTGCATGTTCACCCTGATTTGATACTGTATCTCCTGAGTATTTCGTACGTTCCTCAAATCAATCCTTGCTAATTACCTTTTAGTATTGTACCATTAGATCATTGATTTCCTCAAATTATACAATGCCAGATTTTGATTCCATACTTCGCTTGTGTCTTGTCTAAATTTTGATCTTAAATCATGTCTGTCTGACCATGATTTTCCTATCTTGTGCTAGCCCACTTGTGTTAAAACTATCAATTTTTGATCGTACTTAATAGTTGTGTCTTCATGATTTTTCTCCTCTGAGTTGTAATTGAAATTCCTTCCACTTCGTGACTATTTGATCCTTGACCTTTGTCAAAGCGTGATATCCCAAACTTCTTGTGTATACCTGGACTCGAGGCTCAGAGCGTCATGGATCGACAAAAGCACTGGACGGACAACAACAGATGGTCACCGGAGTTCGCAGTTAGAAGCAGAGTGATCCTGAAGAATCTCGCCGACCAGAGGCACTATTCATTTTGGCAGAGGCAGAAAGTTCAGTCCGAGATTCAGCGGGCCTCTCGACGTGATGACGCGTATTGGCGAGGTGGCATATTGACTAGCGCTTCCAGCTAGCTTGGAGGGAGTGCACGACGTTTTCTACGTGTCCCAGCTTCGACGCTACATTCCAGATCCGAGTCATGTGGTGGACTATTCAGAGCTGGAGGTGGGCCCGAGCTTGACTTACGAGGAGCAGCCGGTAGAGATCTTGGACCGGAGAGTGAAACAGCTGAGGAACCAGACCATTCCGCTTGTCAGAGTCATGTGGAGGCACCACTCTCCGGGAGAGTCCACATGGGAGCGCGAGGACGAGATGCGAGAGCGCTATCCTTATCTCTTCACTTGATTGCCTCTTCATTTGGTTGCATCTTTTTTGAGTATACTCCTTGATTGTATCTTGTCATTGGGAATTCAAATCAATAAATCAAATGAGTTGAGACCATATTTTTCTTTGCTTGGTAAATTTTGAATTTCGAGGACGAAATTTTTCTGAGGGGGGAAGAATTTGTAACTCCACCTTCCATGTTTCTTTAAATTTTGTTTTCTTAAAAGTTTTCTAAAGAGAATAACAAGTTTTTCTCTTCTCTTAAAACTGATTATGATTTATAATTAGCTTATAGTTAATTGCTGAATTATTTTGGAAGGAAGTTTGGAGAGGGGAATTTGAATTTTAAGTTATTGTTGTAACAACCAAGAGTGGACCCCACTCTTATAACAAATCCTAACTGAATTCTCCTTCTCATTGCAAATCTGAAAAGGAGGGGGGGGGCTCTTTGCATGTTGCCTTTTAGCGGGAGGGCCTAAGTGCAAATATGCACTGGCTACTTATACCAGTGAGGAGAGAGGAACCCCATTCTCTCCGTCCTCTCCCCGACTCTTCGTTTCTCGAACATTCTGTTCGATCCTCTTCTCCGTTCTCTCGAGCTCCTTCCTAGAGCTCGACCCCCTTTCTTCTCGGCGACTTCCTCGATGGCGCTGGTGGTGGCTTCGGCGATGGTGGCTTTAACGGCGGCGACCCTGGAAGCTTGGCAGTAACTCGAGCTCGTTGTCTCTTCGTCTTCTTCCTGTCTTCTTCCTCGACGAGCTTTGGGCTTCGACTTCCAGAGGGTAAACCCTAACCCTAATCTCTACTGTTGGTCAGATCTATGGCAGATCTATGGCCTAGACTCTGAGATCCTTTGATCGGTGACGAGATCTAGGGTTTAGCTGGGTTTGTGTGAGATCAATGATGTTCTCTTTCTCTTCGAACAGTTCTAACTGTTCAGATCCGATGGATCTAGGGTTTCTGTGGTCCGATTTTGTAGATCGACCCTTGCATGCGGTTATTTTGGGTTGCATGTGAGATCTATGATGTTTTTAGTTGATTCTTCGGGATCGAGTTGATCTGTGGCTATGATGATCTTTTCTGTGGTTGTGATGGTGTTTCTGTGGAGGATCCAGTGGATCTATTTCTTTTGCTTGCATGCTGTCGGTTGGCCTAGGCCTAACAAACCCAGTGGTGACTCTAGGGTTGCTCGGTTCGTTAGGTCAGGGATGGGTTTGTTTTTGGAATGTTTTCCTTATCCATTTCTGTGTGGATTTTTGGATGAGATCTGAGGTTCTGAATCTTTTCTTTTGGACTGAGATCTTGTGTCTAACACTCTCGTGTCCGACACTGCATGCATATTTTATATATTTTAAATTGATGATTCCTTCTTTCTCTTTTCTGTTATTTGTTGCTGGGGATCTTCTGCGTGTTGGACCTCTGTCCCGACTGGACTGTGGCTGTACCTACCTGTTCGTATCCGATGTTCGTGTCGGATACGAAGTGGCACGGATTCGTGGCTAGAACCTTGCTGGACCTTGCTGTAGCCGTGTCCTCTTTCCCGTGTCCGACGTGCGTGTTGGACACCAAGGAGATGATGTGACTTGACCCTGACGTGACTGGCCTTGGACTGTGGGCCTGACCGGCGGTGGACTTTGGCAGTTTGCGGCTATTTATTTGATTGGGCCGGTTGGTGTTTATTCAGTGGGCTTATTTTGTATATTCTTTTGTGGGCTGTTAGTATGGGCTGGGCCATACTGAATGTGTTGTAATATTATTTAATTATATGCTGTAATGGTTATAGTTGGGCTGGTTAGATAGTCGGGTCTGAACTGATCCTTGGTATTGGGTTGACCGGGGTGGCAGACTGTTGGGTAAGTGGGCCGAATGGTTGTGGGCCGGCCATTGAACTTTGCCTTTGGGCAGGACTGTCTGTAGTTTATTTTTATAAATAATAAATGTTTTTCCCATTTATTGTGAGTTGATGGAAACATCCTCTTAGAACCAATTTTATAACTAAAAACAATTAGTTAACTTTTCCTTAAATTACTACTGATTAGTTAACTCTTTACTTAAATAACTTTTAAAACCAAGTTTATAAAACAAACCACTTTTATATATATGAAAAGTTGCAAATGCTAACTCTATATATATAATGAGTTTTTTTGAATTATAAACTTATAGAAACTCTTAGTGTTAAACACGTAAAACCAAGGGTTGTGTTTAGCATTTGATTTTCCCAAGAGAACAAGAAGTTAGTAGTTAAACCTAGTGTAATGTAACTTGTGAACCTCCAAATAAGACTAACTTATTTGGGAAGAATCAAGATAAAGATTTAGTTCTTAACTTTAATTAACCTAGAAGCAACTAGCATAGTTTATTAACCAATTTGTACCCATCATTATTTTCCTACAGGAGGATATTTAGCTCATTTGCTTACCTGTACTTTCCTGGAGCCAGGCAAGTACACTCTACGGTTTTGTACTTTACATTATCTTTTATGTACTTCCTTGAGTGACACAATTGCAACACGACATGTTCTTTCTGGTACTCTTGTTCTCTTGTGCTTATTACTTGTATCTGGGGAGGGGAAATATACTATCTATGTGACCAATCCCAAGTATCAACTCAGGTGTGTTTTAGCTTAGACCCCGCATCGTGCACGCGGGTCCTAAGTCACCATTCATGTGCTTTCAGGTGCTTTCAGGTTCTTACCCTAGCCGGTCACATATTTAGTTATATTTCAAATGCATTTACACACATGTTCAGGAGATTACCTTGTGCTTATTTCCTGTGATTCCATGTTCTTTCAGGTGCTTACATATCATGTACTTTCATGTTCTTACATACCATGTTCTTTCATGTACTTTACCCTGTTCTTCATGTACTTATTCACTTGTATTTTCCTGTACTTTCCATGTTCCCTTGTACTTCATTTCATGATGTCTTGTTCATTACCTAGAATTGTACTTGCTCCGCTCCTGACTGGATATGTTATGATAGGTGAGATGGAGGCTTTGTGTGACACATACTATGGACAGGATACTGCCTTCCCTACTGAGCCAGCTGGAGCTGCTTGTGACCTAGAGGCTGCAGAGGCCTAGTTTCATTTAGTTTCCATTTATCTTTTCATGTTTTGAGACTAGCAGACTCTTATTGTTGAATTGTAATAAATTCAGATATTGTATCTCTTTCTGGTTGGGACACATTTTATAGATGCTGTGATTCTCTACTTTCATGTTTATCTGGTTAGTTTCCCTAGCTTGGTACAGCTTACTTCATTGTGTCTAACAATGAAGGCTGGGCGTGTCCGACTCGTATCCGATTATTCGGGAGCGGGTCGTGACAGACTCAGATACAGAAAATAAAGAAGAAGATCCATATGTTACGCAGGGGGAGCAGCAGACAAGGGAAAAGAAGCTCCAAGTCTACAGAAGAAGACAACAGAAGTCCAGTACTGTGCCTATGCCATGCCCTGTGCCTACTGTACCAAGTCCCTCGTCTACTCCTGCTCCAACTCCTGAAGATGTTGCCCCCGTACTGAATCACTCGGATTCTGATTCGGATCTCTCCGACTCGGATGGTATGATCTCTCCACCACCTATTGCTCCCTTAAGGAGATCTTTTCGCATCAATGCGGGTAAGGCTCCTGCTCGTTTTGATGATTACGAACATGACATTGCCAACTTCTTATCTTATTCTAACATTTCTTCGAATTATCGAGCCTTCATTGCATCGTTAGACTCTACTTCGTTGCCCAAGTGTTGGCAGGAAGCAAAGAAAGATCCAAGGTGAAAAGCTGCAATGATGGAAGAACTTGGAGCATTGGAGAAAAATAAGACATGAGAGCTGGTTCCATTACCCAAAGGAAAGAAAGCTATGGGATGCAAATGGGTGTACACAGTGAAAGAGACGCCAGAAGGAAAAGTAGAGCGGTACAAGGCGAGGTTGGTTACAAAAGGATTCACACAGTCATATGGAATAGACTATGATGAGACGTTTGCCCCAGTAGCAAAAATAAGCACCGTGAGAACTCTGGTCTCCATTACAGCGAACTATGGGTGGAAGCTGTACCAGTTGGATGTGAAGAATGCCTTTCTTCATGGGAACCTGCAAGAAGAAGTATACATGGAGCTCCCGCCTGGGTGTTATGCGACGGAATCAAACGGAGGAACGTCGCAAGAAAAGGTGTGTAAACTGAAGAAGTCACTATACGGGCTCAAGCAATCTCCTCAAGCCTGGTTTGACAGATTCAGAAAGGATGTTACAGGCATGGGATACCGTCAAACAAATACAGATCATACGGTCTTCCTTCAGCATGCAAGAGGCCACATCACTATACTTGCTGTATATGTGGATGATATAGTGATCACAGGTGATGATGAAGTCGAGATCACTAAACTGAAGTCAAAACTCGCGAAGGAGTTTAAAGTGAAAGATTTAGGAGCGATGAGGTACTTTCTAGGTATCGAGGTGTGTGAAGGCGAACAAGGAATTGTTCTCTCACAGAGAAAATATACACTAGATCTGCTGAAGGAGACAGGGATGCTGGGATGCAAAGCAGCGGTCACTCCAATTGACCAGAAGTACAAGTTGGGAGCAAAAGCAGGAGAGCCCGTTGATCGTAAAAGATATCAACGACTTGTAGGGAGATTAATTTATCTGGGACACACTCGTCCTGATATCTCATTTGCGGTTAGTGTAGTGAGTCGCTACATGCATGATCCAAGAAAGGGTCATATGGAAGCAGTATTTCAGATCTTGAGGTATCTGAAAGGAACGCCGGGAAAGGGGCTATGGTTCAAGAAGAATGGACGCATAGAAGTTGAGGGATACTGTGATGCAGACTGGGCGAGCTGCATAGACGACAGAAGGTCTACCACGGGATACTGTGTTTTTGTAGGAGGAAATCTGGTCTCATGGAGAAGCAAGAAACAGTCTGTGTTAGCACGGTCGACAGCTGAAGCAGAATACAGAGCAATGGCTCTGGGAGTGTCAGAATTGCTGTGGGTGAAAGCGTTGCTGTCAGAGTTAAAGCTAGACAAGGGAGCACCATTGCGTCTTCTGAGCGATAGTCAAGCTGCAATAAGTATTGCTAACAATCCCGTTCAGCACGACAGAACGAAGCACATCGAGATTGATCGATTCTTCATCAAGGAGAAGCTGGAACAAGGGATACTGAAGATTGACCATGTCCGCTCAGAAGAACAAGTTGCAGACTGTCTGACTAAGGGTCTTAGTTCATTAAGTCTGTCGAAGCTATGTAACAAGATGGGGATGATCAATATCTATCGCCCATCTTGAGGGGGAGTGTTGAGAGTCAATAAGGGACTTTTAGTCCCACATCGGAATATGTAGTATGTAGAGGAGCTAGACTCCCTATAAGTAGTGAAGTAGTCCATCAATAAAATTAACCAACTATTATTTTCTACAGATAGGAAGTACTAAAAATAAACGTTCTTTGTCTTAGATATTTTAAACTTCATAGATCAGTCTGGACCTTCAATTTTATTTGGCATATTCTGTACTTTATGTGTCACATTATATACTCAGGTAAAATGTGTTCTTATATCATCGCATTTGTGTTCTTACTTCTATATAGGTTTGTATACTTGTACTAATTGTAAAGTACCATGTGATGTTTTCATTGTTCTTTTTAAGATATGTATAGGTAACATTCATTTATGTCCATCCTCATGGAAAATCCTGAAGTCAGTATCAACATAATCAATTACTTCTTTCTTGTGTCTCACATATAATCATATTTTACAAGCTGCACTTAGTTTAAAACAGATACTTTTTCGTACAGTTATGATAATAAATAATTTGAATTTATGATGCATATTCCACAAAGCCTTGCTCTATGAAACAGTTCCTTCTGATATCATTTTATCAATATATGTAGATGGTTAGCCGTTTTAAAGTCCAAAATGAACTTCTTTGCCGATTTACCTTCCCCGAGGCCTGGTGCTCTTATGAAGTTCTTGGATGCCTTTAGTCCTCGATGGAATATCAGCTTGCTCCATTACTATTCACAGGATAATTTGCTACTTTCGTCCCGATCCGTAAATACATGGCTACATTATTGAACTTTTTCGTGATCGGCTGGAAGAAACTAAATTGATTTGATTTGTGGATGAGCCTAATTTGTTAAACAAGAAGTTCCCTTTACAAGAAAGAGTAAATGATAAGTGTATGGAGTTCCATTGCTATTTTTTCTTGCTAGAATAATGTCAGAATACCTATATCCTGACTATCTCTAGTTTTTTTTTACTAATGTTTAGGTTGGCATTCAAGTTCCCGGTAATAAAATGGAAGAGTTCCAGTATCAAGCCAGAACACTCGGATGAGAATTTGCATGAGATGAACACTGAGGCCTTTGGGCTTTTGATTCAACGACTAGTAATTAGATCGAAAGGCTTCTCGGAAAGGTGGGCAGTAAGTGTAGGTTTTTCTGTCTCCCCTGTGATTTGCACAGAAAGAAAAACAATAGAGAAGAGGAAAAGAAAACGTACAAGAACACGCACAATTTAACGTGGTCAAATAAAGAAGCTACGTCCACGATCGTCGCAGACAATTTTTTTACTATATTCTGAAGATAATTTGCAAGTTGCGCCATAATACTCTTTTTATAGGCATAGGGTATTAGGGCGACTTAATTACATTACAGGTGAAATACTCTACATATTCTTGGTAAGAAAAAAAAATCGGAGGCTACCGCCTCCCTGCCCAGTCGACCTTATCGTGAAGGTCGATCCGCGGTCAGGAGACTGAACAATCCAGTCACTTAAGTGATCAAACCGGTGGAGTCCAACCAATTAGGCTCGACACAACCTAGCAGTAAGCTCAACTAGAGCTTCTGATGGTCAGCCTTTGCGGCAAAACCGCTACTCCCTCCTTTTCTAATTCCCTTCCACATTAGTTCCATTTTTAGTATTTGCAATTTTTCCTTATATTTTCTGCAGAGAATAATTGTTGTATATCTTATTGATTGACTACTCCACTACTTATAGGGAGTCTAGCTCCTCATCATACTACATTTTCCAATGTGGGACTAAGTCTCTTATTAGTTCTCAACACTCCCCCTCAAGATGGGCGATAGATATTAATCATTCCCATCTTGTTACATAGCTTTGACAGACTTAATGAACTAAGACCCTTAGTCAGACAGTCTGCCACTTGTTCTTCTGAGCGAACATGATCAATCTTCAGTATCCCTTGTTCCAGCTTCTCTTTGATGAAGAATCGATCGATCTCGATGTGCTTCGTTCTGTCGTATTGAACTGGATTGTTAGATATACTTATTGCAGCTTGACTGTCGCTCAGAAGACGTAACGGTGTTCCCTTGTCCAGCTTCAACTCTGTCAGCAACGCTTTCACCCACAGCAACTCTGACACTCCTAAAGCCATTGCTCTGTATTCTGCTTCAGCTGTAGACCGTGCTACCACTGGCTGTTTCTTGCTTCTCCATGAGACCAAGTTTCCTCCTACAAAGACACAATATCCGTGGTAGACCTTCTATCGTCTATGCAGCTCGCCCACTCTGCATCGCAGTATCCCTCAACTTCTATACATCCATTCTTCTTGAACCATAGCCCTTTCTCCGGCGTCCCTTTCAGATATCTCAAGATCTGAAACACTGCATCCATATGATCCGTTCTTAGATCATGCATGTAACGACTTACTACACTCACCGCAAATGAGATATCAGGGCGAGTGTGCCCCAGATAAATCAATCTCCCTACAAGTCATTGATATCTTTCACGATCAACTGGCTCTCCTGCTTCTGCTCCAAACTTGCACTTCTGGTCAATTGGAGTGACTGCTGCTTTGCATTCCAGTATTCCTGTCTCCTTCGACAGATCTAGTGCGTATTTTCTCTGTGAGAGAACAATTTCTTGTTCGCCTTCACACACCTCGATACCTAGAAAGTATCTCATCGCTCCTAAATCCTTCACCTCAAACTCTTTCGTGAGTTTTGACTTCAGCTTAGCGATCTCGACTTCATTATTACCTGTGATTACTATATCATCCACGTATACAGCAAATATAGTGATGTGGCCTCTTGCATGCTGAAGAAAGACCGTATGATCTGCATTTGCTTGATGGTATCCCATGCCTGTAACAGTCTTTCTGAATCTGTCAAACCAGGCTCGAGGAGATTGGTTGAGTCCATATAGCGACTTCTTTAGTTTGCACACTTTTCCATGCGATGTTCCTCCGTCTGATTCTGTAGCATAGAACCCTGGCGGGAGTTCCATGTACACTTCTTCTTGTAGGTCCCCATGGAGAAAGGCATTCTTCATATCTAACTGGTATAGCTTTCACCCATAATTTGCTGCAATGGAGACCAGAGTTCTTACGGTGCTCATTTTCGCTAGGAGCAAATGTCTCATCATAGTCGATGTCATATGATTGTGTGTATCCTTTTGCAACCAACCTTGTCTTGTATCATTCTACTTTTCCTTCTGACGTCTTCTTTACTGTGTACACCCATTTGTATCCCACAGTTTTCTTTTCTTTGAATAATGGAACCAGCTCCCACGTCTTATTTTTTTCCAGTGCCCCAAATTCTTCTATCATTGCAGCTTTCCACCTTGGATCTTTCTTTGCTTTCTGCCAATATTTAGGCGACGAAGTAGAGTCTAATGATGCAATGAAGGCTCGATAATTCAAAAAAATGTTAGAATAGGACAGGTAGTTGGCAATATCATGTTCATAATCATCAAAACGACTAGGAACCTTACCCGCATTGATGCGAGAAGATCTCCTTAAGGGAGCAATAGGTGGTGGAGATATCATACCATCAGAGTCAGAGAGATCCGCATCAGAATTAGATTGATTCAGTACGGGGGCAACATCTTCAAGAGTTGGAGCAGGAGTAGACGACGGACTTGGTACAGTAGGCACAGGGCACGGTACAGGCACAGTACTGGACTTCTGTTGTCTCCTTCTGTAGACTTGGAGCTCCTTTTCCATTCTCTGCTGCTCCCTCTGTTTAACATATGTATTTTCTTCATCTTCTGTATCGGAGTCACTGCTTTCTACCCCCTTTCGTCCAGTTTTTTACGACCGGGCATGAGACCGATCCGACCACCACAGATGGGCTTATTTTCTCCCCTCACATCTAACACCCTCTGTGTTAGGTGTGTCACCAAACGCTGAACCGTCATCCGAACCATAATATGGTTCCAGTTCTCTGAATGTAACGTCCATGCTTACAAACATCTTCCGCTCAACTGGGCTCCAACATGCGTATCCCTTCTGAGTTACCGTGTACCCGACAAAGACACATTTAACCGCTCTAGGATTCAGTTTGTCAACTCCTGGCCTATTATCTTGGACAAAATATACACACCCAAATACTTTTGGTGGAACAGTGTACGTGGTTGCACCAGTAAGCATCTCCAACGGTGTCTTCCAGTCCAATACCTGAGATGACATTCTGTTGATGAGATAAGAGGCCATTAACACCTCCTGCCCCCATAAGTGTTTCGGGACATTCATAGCCAGCATTATCGTCCGTGCGACCTCCAGCAGGTGTATGTTCTTCCGTTCGGCCACACCATTTTGTGCTGGTGTATAGGCACATGAAATTTGGTGTAGTATTCCATGAGAGGATAAATACTCAGCAACCTTCTTATTTGTATACTTCGTCCCATTGTCAGACCACAAGCACTTAATTTTAGTGCCATATTGTGTTTCTACCCGACGATGAAAGTCTCGAAACGCCTCAAAGATATCACTTTTATTCTTCATAAGGTAGACCCATGTCACGCGAGTATAACAATCAATAAAAGTGACGAACCATCGAAAATCGTTAATACCGGTTGTAGGACAAGGGCCCCATACGTTCGAATGTATCATATCAAATGCAGTTGAACTTCTACTTCCTAAACTCACATACGTGCTTCTGGTATGTTTACCCAACTCACATGCATTACAAAATAACTTCTCTTTATTAGCCCTTTGGTATAAGGACGGATAAATTCGACTAATAATTTTAAGAGAAGAAAGACCGACACGCTGGTGGTGGAGTAGCAATTCATCTTCTACACTGCGCCGTAAATCTTCTGGTGGTGTATATGCTACCAGAGATGCCAATACTTTGTCCAGTCCAGTCCAGTCCAAGTACCATAGTCCCTTATGCCATGTGACAGTCCTTAGTCGTCGTCCTGTCCCCTTCTCCTGAAAAGTCACCGTAGGAATGTCAAAGAAAACAGTACAGTTAAGATCAAGAATAATGGCACTAATAGAAAGAAGATTGACAGGAAAAGACGGGGCATATAAGACATTGGTGAGAGTGAGAGAAGGGGTGCATGCGACAGTGCCTTTACCCATGACAGGACTGGAGTTACCATCAACAGTCTAAATGACCTCCGGCGTCGGTAGGTGAGTATAGTCCTGGAACTCACCGCGGAACCCCGTGACATGGCGAGATGCCCCAGAGTCCATAATCCAACCTGGTTGGTGGACAGCTGCTGCAAGAGCACGCGCAGGAATACCTGTGCTAGTTTGGGCAAAGCAAGTGATGTGATCCTCTGAGGTAAATGACATCCCATGACTGCCGTCCGAACCCAGCTTCGTGCTGCGTAACCTCGCGAGGAACTCCTTCTCAAGAGGGGTTAACTCAGCCAGGTGATTTTCTCTCCATTCCTCCGCCAGATTAGATTTGTGTCCTCCAAAATAATTTTTCCTTCTACCAGCATAACCGCCTCTACCACCTCGACGTCCTCCGCGGCCCCGTCCACGATCATTCGACTGACTTTGCAGGGGTTTTGGATAAAATCTGATGTAATGCCCTGAGTCACCACAGTTGTGGCAAACACCGGCCACAGAGGGAGGCTGATTGAAGGCGGCAATAGCAGACTTGTCAACAGCGGATTGGTCCCCCTGGAAATAGCCCTTGTTGGGCATCAACTTCAATCGAGTCTCTTCTTGTGCCATGGCAGCTATGACTTCTTCTAAGGTTGGAAGCATGGGCTGTGCGAGGAGTACATTTCTTCTATGCTCAAACACAGGGTTAAGACCCTTCAAGAACTTCATCATCCGTTGCCGCGAAATATAATCCAAGAACGTTTGAAAATATTTTGCAAATGCTGGTTCGACTTGTGCATCTTCCATTCCAAGAGGATCTTAGTGATCCAGATCAGACCAGTACTTCTTCAACAGTGCTGCATACTCAGAGATGGTACGGTTGTCCTGGGCCACCCTATCAAGTTCATCCTGCAGTTGGAAGACCCGCATAGGATTGCCTGAGCCTGAGTATATATCCTTCAAAGTCTGCCATATATCAGCAGCAGCCTCCATCGCCTCTACATTGCCCGATACCTGGTCGGTCAAGGAGGCTGTCAACCATCTAGCCACAATATTGTTGACAATTTTCCAAATAGCAAACTCCTTTGAGGAAGGATCAGCTTGCGCCTTTGTTTGGCCATTGACGTAGCCAACCAAGCCTCGTCCCTTCAGCGTCCCGCATTGCCTGCCGTGACCATTTCAAGTAGTTGGACGTTCCTTCCAACTTCGTCTCTAGTTGTCCAGCTTCCCCATTTTGTAGGGTGACGGATCCACATTAGTATGGATCACACGTGGGGTTGCCTCGGTTAATCTTTTTGATAAAATATCATCAACCAAGGCCTTCATCTCTTCTGCTGTCAGTTTACCACTGATCGAATCCATGGCGGCTTCAACTGTGATTCGTCGTCGTCGTCGTCTTCGTCGGCTTCGTCGTCGTCGTCTTTATGTAAAGTCTTCAACAGAGACCTTACGAATGCGCTGTTAACGTGGCCAACACCGGGACGCGCATGTAGATCCTAATTTGCAGATCGAGAACGAAAAAAATAAATAAAGCATTTTGTAATTCCGGAGGGCGTAATCTAGGAACAGATGGTACAAATAAAGCATTTGACGTCCATCCGTCTTCGAATAACCGTCCACATAATCTCTCTCGCAAATTATGGTTTTTTTTTCGTTTTGAAAAAAAAAGGGAGGGGGGGGGGGGGGGGTCGGCAGCAGTTGGGGTTGGAAGGGGGGGGGCAGCGGGGGGGCGGGGGGGGGGGGGGGTTCGTCAGCGGCAGCAGGGGGGCGTCGGGGCAGCAGGGGGGGCGTCGGGGGGGGGGGGGGGCGGCAGGGGGGAACTGCCTGCGGCAGCAGGGGGGGTTCGGCGGCAGGGGGGGCATCGGGGGGAGGGGGGGCGGGGGGGGGGGGGGTGGGTTTGCCGGGTTAGGGAAGGGGTGGAATTTTTTTTTTTTTTTTTGTGGTTATGGCTCTGATACCATGTCGAGAATAATTGTTGTATATCTTATTGATTGGCTACTCCACTACTTATAGGGAGTCTAGCTCCTCTTCATACTACATTTTTCAATGTGGGACTAAGTCCCTTATTAGTTCTCAACATTTCCTGTTCTTTTTTTCCAGAATGATACTAGTTTGAAGTATGCAAGTTGTCTGTAGGCGATGAAGCGAAAATGTTGTTAATCCCTCTTGCAGTACGTGAACCGAGTGTTCACTCACGTCAATAGTGTGCAGTTTGCTATTTATGTTCCTATTTCCATTGTTCTATTGTAGCTTCACCCCTCCTGTAATTAGTCCCATGCAGCACCTATTAAACTTGGATCGGTCCTTAAGATTTGTTGAGTTAAGATCTAAATCTCGATTACAGACTCTACCAATCCTGAAGTAATGGGTTAGTCCTTTCAGATATGGAGTATCTTACCGAGTAGTTGCATAGTGTTGCTTAAGGAAGAGATTCACTATTTTAGCATATAATGTTAAAAAAAAAAGAAATTAATCTTGTACTATGTTTCAGGATTTCAGATGTATGATATTTAGTAGTTAGTTTGATGAAGTTTTGTTTTACTTCTTCAATTCATGTTGTCACCCTTGATCCCTTCTTTAATCTCGAGGCATAGCTCAGTGACATGTGGTCCACGACAAAATCTTGCGCTCGACTGTGTATAGGGCTGGCCTAGGGGTAAGCTTGACAAGACTTCGGACTTGGGCAACCCCTCTCCGTAGAGCAACCCCTCAGACCATTTGGTTTTCTTAGCTAGGTTCGGTCCAGCCCAAACCCAACTTAAACCTATATCTTTTCAATAGGGATGAAGGGCAACCAAAATTAGCTCCGGCTAATACAACCTAACCCCCCGGGCCGTCCCTGCTGTGTACATCGCATCCACTTGACATTGAGGCACGATGGATCATTTCTTGCCATACAGGTGCAATGAAACATCAACAACAACTTGCTCGTGCCTGTTTCACTGACGGGTGGGCCAGGTGCGAAGCATGCTCCGACCCACATATCAGGTAATTCCGCCTTTATCCGTCATTCCAGAAAGAAAATTTCACATTTCAAAATACCAAATGAGCATTCTTAGTGTTTACTTGAAGAACTGATAATAAAATTTAGAAAGAAAGCCCTCATTCTACCTATGTGTGTTTATGTCCTCCTCTGTGCAATTCATTACTGTGGCTTGTGGAAACCAGAATTAATTATTCCATAAAGTACAATATCAGATACCTCTTCATAGTAATGGACAAGAAACAGTATCATGCCACAGTTTTTTCTTTAGCTTAATAATCTTAAAACTTGAATAATAACTATTTACTTAAACCACGAGGTCTTGATTCTCCTGATCATTCCCATGCCGAATGATTGATCTTAAATAATGAAATTAGTCACGCTTTGATGTTTCTTTCATCACTAATCTTCACTGTTTTCTGGTCTTCTTGTAGGCTCATTGAAGTTACATTTCATGTACTCTGTTTTTATGAAATTATACTACCAAGATAATTAAATTCTGTAGTTTAGCTTTCAATATGCTTACAAACAAATCTACCACAGATATTCGACAGTACTGTTAAAAGTTACATTTCTTAATTCTCTCTTTATGAATTTGGAAAAGAAGTTCCACAGTCTGATATAAAGTATTGAAAGCTTTGGACATGTTTACAAGCAAATCTAAAACATAATCATCACTGCTTAGTATCTTCCAAGCAAATCTAGCATATAATCCACTATGAAAAAAAAAAACTAGCACTACCCACACCACATCATATGTGATCATATCCTCACATATAGCTTAAAGAGTGCTGTGCAGAGATATTTACTGTTGGCAACCTTGTGGTAGCCAACATCTTGCCACTAGGGTTGCCACTTGGACTAGAGGATTCGGGTTTGTCGCCCTGAACCTTACACGTTTTCATGCCAACGGGACTTTAGACCTAGTGCCAGTCCAATTTCGGATCCACGCAAATTCTCCCTGACCCATATGTAAAAGTTAACTTTAAGTATGTAAGTTATAAAATTTCAGTTATTTTTGTATAATGTAGTGAAATACCTGTAACCGTCTTAGTATTTTTACGGGTAGGCTACGATCTCTATGTACATGACCAAATCTGGACCCCAACCCGTAACTTATACGGGTAGGACTCGAATAAGTGTTATGGTCCGGGCCAGATGTGGGCCTAACACTTAGTGGATACGACTCCGACATGACATTAGCCCTACTTGCCACCTTAAATCCACTTCTCCTCTTTTAGGAGGCCAGGCCATGTTCCCATATCTCCATGAGCATCTCAATAAAGATGCAAGATCTTGGGTCAAGTCTAGAGCCCCTTTTAGGGTTAATCTCGGCTTGTGGGAGAGTGTCTTCATACATGTCAAACCTAGTCCTTGGGAGGAAAGATTTGTACCTTTCCCATATTGGATATGTGGGCTTGACAAGAATCTCTCATTCTCAGCTTTTGAGGAACTAAAGGGGGACTATGCAATGCCTTTGGGGACCTAAAGCATCTTTGTGACATAATTTATTTATATGTTGTTTCAATAAATGACCTATATTAGCTTTGGTGTAGTATGTGAGAACATTTTGATACAAGGGAAAGTTTTCTACAATTCCGTAAGGTTCATGGCCTGAAAAGAAAAGTTGCATTTTGGTTTAGATCCCTCTAGATTCTCAAAAATTGTCTACCACATAACTAGAAACTACATAAATTTCCCAAATATTGATCTACTAGAATGAGAAATTAATTATATACTAAACATACTATTTTTAAGTGGACAATATTACTAACTCTGTGAAGATCTCCATGAACAGAGCAGACGACTCTCCGGATATATCTTCTTCTCCAACTATCTTGAATAGCGAGCCTACGAGGAAAGTAAGGACTCTTTTTTTTTGTAGATTTTGCGTAGTGTCTCCTTGAATTTCCTCAATGAGTACACCTAGTGGCACTATACCCCAATTAAATTGTGAGAACCCCAATTTAGGTTCTGGAATAAAACTCCTAAAATCAGTATACTGATAATATACCTCAGTATACTTTCGGTGTACTGTTGCTATTGTTGGCTCTGTTTGAGCTCGAATACAGCCATTGAAACTCCACCGCCATCACCTATTTGCCATGGACCAAGACTAAAACCTCGTTTGGTACACTGTAATGTAATCGTAATCGTAATGTAATCGAATGTTTTTTTTTTATTTGATTACATTGCGATTACGATTACATTACAGTGAACCAAACGGGTCTAAGACTATAAGGAAAATTGAGGGACATATTACTTTACAAAAAAAAAAAATGTTACAAGTACCTGTTACTAATTTTCCTATCGAAAGAGGGAGTGGGGGACTTCTATGTCTTGTAGTTGTGTCACATTTAAAAACACCAGCAAAGTGTGTGCCTTGTGAAAGCAGCACCATTCATATTAAATCTGGGAATCTTGTCATATAGCTCATCATCACCATCTAAGTTAGTTCTTGCATAGTTTGTTAATTTCTCATGGCTTTTGTAAAAGAGGAGATTGAATAATGAGGATCTCTAGGATTGATTACATGTTCTTCTTGCACCCCCACTATCTTTGCCTTTTAATTATTGTATAGACTTTGCCTGCAGTAGCAATAAAGAACTTGCCATGCTCTTGTTCCTGGAAGAGGTGTTAATCTCATTATTATACTGCACTTAGACCGTATCGGTATCAGTATCTGTGTCCGATACATTCACATGATCATACTTCTTAGACACTTGGGTTTTCGTTTCTAGATTACAAAGAGATGGGAAACATATAATTGAAATATGAGAAAGTTATTTATTTTATGTTCGTGTTAGAGAATACAAGTTCAAGATTTAAATTTATGCATTCAAACCTCCAACTCATCCATATCAATCATTATGGATAATAATGATATTTCTTAATTATATTATTGTTATTCTAGATTATTTTGTTCTATTTTTATTGTTACTAAATTTCTTCTAAATAAGAAAGCCATCAATGTAATCTATGTGGTTGAGATTTTTAACCCACCTCCATATGTTGATTATGAAATTTCCATCTACCTGTTTTCCTTTATTCATTTTTTCTTCTGTTCATTTGAACTCTTCGAAGCTTATCAAATATATTGGGCTCCATTTAAGCTTATTTGAGGAGGATACAGTCTGCTTGTCGATTGCATTACAGAATAGAATGCAAGTATTATTATTATTTGACTAGGAGTAGACAATTTTCAGATTTGTTGGAGCTATATAGTTAGATCCTGAATTGTTAATATAATTAATCAAGGGCAAACCCAAGTCAAAGGCTGGGCTGGGTCCAGCCCACCCCAAAAAAATTTTGACTTTTTTTTTTGCTATTTTTTTGAGTCAATCTATACCTGGTCCATCATAACCACTACTAAAATATGCTAAAATAGCGACGTATATTAGCGACGGCGGAAAAAGCCGTCGCTGATAATTGCCTATAGCGACTCCTTGTGCTACCCGTCGCTGAGTAGCGACGTTCAGCGACGTAGTATATTTTACGTCGCTGACGGGCGACGTTTTGCGACGGACGTCCCTTTTACGTCGCTGTATTGCGACGTTTAGCGACGTATAATTTATGTGTCGTTGTCTTATTTCATATAGGATTCCTGGCCCGATCGAAATTACAAAATTTTTACCCAAAATTTTTGTTCCCGCTCTCCCCTCTCCCCCCGGCGAACCCTCCCCTCCGGCGACCCCTCCCTCCGGCGACACCCTCCCCTTCTCCCCCGGGCGACCCCGCTCGCCCGCTGACCCCTCCCTCCGGCGACCAGCCTCCCTTCTCCGACGAAGGAGCCTTCCTCGCCGCCTTCCTCCTCCGACGAAGCCACCCTCCTCGCCGCCTCCATCCTCCGACGAAGCCACCCTCCTCAGGTAAACCCTAACCCTAGCCCTAGCTATCTAGACACAGACACGGACACGGACACGAGAACCCTAACCCTAGCTGGGGTGGTCTTTCTGTCGAGGGGGAAGAGAGGGGTGGGGGTGGGTGCAGGGGGGGTCTTACTGTCGAGGGGTGGAGGGAGGGGTGGGGGTACCCGGGGTGTGCAGGGGTAGGGGGAGAGGGGGCAGGGTTGGGGTGGGTGCAGGGGAAGGGGGATGGGGGGCAGGGGAGGGGGGAGGGGGCAGGGGAGGGTTGGGGTGGGTGCAGGGGTAGGAGGAGGAAGGGCACGGGAGGGGGGAGGCGGGGCAGGGGAGGGTTGGGGTGGGTGCAGGGGTAAGGGGAGGGGGGCAGGGGAGGGGGGAGGGGGGCAGAAGAGGGTTGGGGTGGGTGCAGGGGTAGGGGGAGGGGGGCAGGGGAGGGTGCAGGGGTCTTGCTCTCTAGGGGGGGCAGGGAGGGGGGGTCTTGCTGTCGAGGGGGGTAGGGGGTGGGGGGCAGGGGTGGGTTGGTGCAGGGGTAGGGGGGAGGGGGGCAGGGGTAGGTGGGTGCAGGGGTAGGGGGGAGGGGGACAGGACACAGACACACACAATACATACATATATACCTATATATATAAATACACATATCTACATATATACATGTATATATATTCTCACACACTTACATACACACACAAATACATATATAAATATATATGTATACAATGTATATTAATATACCATGGTTTTGCCTTTTAGTTGCAGGAATATGAGAGTTATTATATGTTAAAGTAGGATATTAATTAATTAGTTATGATAGAGAGTTTGAGATAGATAGTTCATGTGAATGTTAGGTAGTAGTGTACAGTTCATGATTAGCATTGTTTAGATATTAGTTTCAGTTAAATGGTTAGTTTAGATTAGGATATTAGTTTATGTTAGAAGGAACTGCCTGCAACTGCATCGTAGCTGCAGGAATATGAGAGTTATTAGATGTTAAAGTAGGATATTAATTTATTAGTTAGGATAGAGATTTATTAGTTATTTTTATAAACCGTGATATGTTAAATGCCTGCAGCTGCGTCGTAGCTCAGGGATATGACTGAGAGGGTGACATGGTTGTCACATTAAGGGTCTTTGAGGAGGTGACATGTTGTGAAAAGATATTTTCTTATAGTTCTCCTACGTAATGTTAAAGAAAATTCGTAGGAGAACTATATATAAGGATATATTTTTTCGCAATATGTCATCTTGTCAAAGACCCTTAATGTACCAACCATGTTACCGCGGTATTGGTATTGGGATACCGATAGCGATAAGGTAAAGGGTACCAATAGCGATAAGGTAAAGGGTACCAACTTAAGGTATTGGTATTGGGATACCAATAGCGATAAGGTAAAGGGTACCAATAGCGATAAGGTAAAGGGTACCAACTTAAGGTATTGGTATAGGGATACCAATAGCGATAAGGTAAAGGGTACCTTGGTAGGGATTATTTTAGCGACGGATTTTCCTTATTTAGCGACATCTTCTGACGTCGCTAAAAGGGGTTATTTTAGTAGTGAACCCACTCTAGTCCACCCAGCCTAGTTTTTTAATTCCACCATTTTTTAGTCCGATCACATCGGGTTGTGATAAGTGAGTTTCGAGGGTTGTGGACTAAAGTCTATGCAATCCCACGCACGCACGCACGCACGGACTGAATCAGGGTTGTGCAGCACCGCGCGTGCTCGTAACCCGTGCCTCGAAACTCCCTCGATTTTTGTTGGCGTCGAGAAAAAAAAAATCAGGGGTGGCAAGGATCATGATTCATGCATGCATGATGTATAAGGGGTATTAAATTTGCAGTGATGTGAAAATTACTGATGAAACGTCTAATTAAGATTGAGAGAGAGAGAGAGAGAGAGAGAGAGAGAGAGAGCATCAATGACGTCTTCTTTCTTAACCCGACCTCATCCGTCGAGTGAACGAACTGCCTGCAAATCAAGCAGCGTCGCCTAAACGAACAATATCCAATCAAGGAAGCAAACGAACAAAACTCAACCATGCATCTCTATATCCATCTATTTATATATATATATATATATATATATATATATATATATATACATATATATATATGTCGATATCATCTATAGCGATTGATTGATACAGACTACAGTGGACGCAGCGCGACTCTTGTTGTATGAGCGCAATAATGAAATATGCATTTGAAATGGACGTTTCAGTTATTACATATAACATTATCGATAAAGAAATAGACCTGAGTCATCCTTTATCCAACAAATAGATATTGGACCTTCAAGCGCAAGCAAGAGAGAGAGTGCGTGCACGTACGTGCGCACACACATACGCACACACACACAATGACCTCTAGCCTAGTGGTTAATAGAGATGCATACGATCCAAGTGGTCAGGAGTTCGAATCTCAGACGAGTTTGCCACAATTATTCATTGTTTCAAAAAATGTATATATATAGGTTTTTTGAAATAGGATAATTTATTTCAAAAGAGCAAAAGAATCAGTCTTACAATGCACTCTACCTGTAACTGCCTCACTTCATCTCATTTATATCATATTCAATTTTGTGTAAAATTTCTGGTGGGATGTGAAAACATTTTCAAATATCCATCTTTTACATTCACGCTATATATATATATATATATATATATATATGCAAATGACCTCTAGCCTAGTGGTTAAGAGAGATGCATGCGGCCCAAGTGGTCGGGAGTTCGAGCCCCGGTGGAGGCGAGTTCGCCACAAGTACCCATTGCTTCCAAAAAAAAAAAAAAAAAAAAAAAATATATATATATATATATATATATATATATATATATAAAAGCTTTGAGCTAATTAGCTATTGGATTCTGAATTTTATACCAACTTAGAGTTTAAAACTTGAGATGTCTAATTGATAAGTTTGTACTCTAATTTTTTTTCCTCATTATAGTTTATACTCTACTTTTCAGTTAGCGATGGCTGTTACTCTTGTACTCGTGTTCATGATATTATAAGAAAAGAAAAGAAAAATTAAAATTCAGAATTCAAACTTATATGTCAGAAATTAAACTATAAGCTGATATAAAATTCAGAATCTAAATGACTAATTAACCCGTAAGCTTTTGTCGATATTGTCTATTTATTTGTTGTGCTCAAGGAAGAATGGAGTAATTAGAGCATCAATAGTAGGTGAAGCTCCGAAATGTATCTTGAGGTCCAAATTTATAACAAAAAAAAAAATGTATAATGAGGTGGATCTGTACTGGATAGTAGAAAATGATAAAATGACATTTGGTCCAAAAATATGTGCAATAACAAATTAATGTGGTAAAAAATAATGTAAAATGTAGAATCTAGAAAATGATGCTCCAAATTAGAACTTATTATTCTACAAAATGATTTCCTACATTCTGAATGTACAAATTTTTATGTCCAACCTATAGAACTTGTGGGTGGATCACTGGATTGAGCCTAAGAATCTAACAGAACTTGGAATATGTCTTAATGTTCAACCAAATGAGCTTCTAAATTCTGAATCTATAATCTAGATTCTGGGTGGGCTTTGCTAATGATGCTCTTACAAACTCTTTCCTTTCTTAGAGCATCTCCAACTCTATTGTGACTTTGGAAAAAAGTTAATGCCACATAGGAATGACAAAAATTTATTCAAAAGTTCTTCTCCAATGCAATTGTCAAGTCAATTGTGAAGCTTATGTGACAAAAATTAAAGAAGACATTGTGAAGTTGATTGTCTTGTTCTAGACAATGCACTTGACAATGTCTTCTCTTCCATGTCATCAATTATGAATAAAAAATATTAGAAAAAAGAAAGAAGATGAGTAGTTGTCTTAAAAGTTGCCTTGAAAGTTGAAAAAAATCTTTTTATTGTCTCCTCAATACTTTTGCATTGGAGAGAGTTTTTCTATCTCATTGTCTTTTGAGCAATAATGCTAAGTCTACTACCAAATGCTTACAACCCTTTTACAACCACTCACCCATGTGCTGACATGTGGGCCATGGCCCACATGTCAGCAATGGGTGAAGGTTGTAAGAGGGTTGTAAGCATTTGGTTTTAAGAGCATCTCCAACCCTATTGTCTTGTTAAGTGATGTGAGTCTTAGGTGGCTCCTATGTGGCATAAGCCACAAGACAATGTCTTGTTTATGTGGCAAAATTATATCTCAAAAGACAATGAGATAAAAAAACTCTCCAATGCAAAAGTATTGAGGAGACAATAAAAAGTATTTTTTCCAACTTTCAAGACAACTCCTCCACTTCTTCAACTTTTTTATAAATATTTTTATTCATAATTGATGATGTGGAGACAAAATTATTGTGAAGTGCATTGTCTAGATCTAGACAACCAACTTCACATTCTCTTTGCCATGTCATTGCCATGTCAACTTCATGTTTTATTCTACATTTGCATTGGAGAAGAATTTTTGGAATGAAAGTTTGTCATTCCTATGTGGCAACCATTTTTTCTAAACTCACAATAGGGTTGGAGATGCTCTAACTGTAGCATTACTCTCTTTTGAGATATAATTTTGCCACATAAATAAGACATTGTCCTGTGGCTCATGCCACATAGGAGTCACCTAAGACTCACAACACATAACAAGACAATAGGGTTGGAGATGCTCTTATGACGTGTTTTTTTTGGTTTCTTTTGGTGAGATCTAGCTGGCAGATTTTGAAACCTCACCTTCTAGCATTGGAGCGAGTCGCACCAATCAAAGCGGCGCCTCGACCGTACGCACATGGGTGCGCCACAGAAATCTGCAAGTGGTCCAGTGCAAATTATTTTGTAGAGCGATCGAAATCGCTGCGCTGCTGCTCCCGGTCCGGTCCGGTCCAGCCCCAGCCCCCCGTTCCGGAGCGGCGACACGCGTATGCTGGTAGGACAACAACACACTTCACGCTTACACAGACATCTCTTCTTAATGTCGTTTATTATTGGACCACATATTGTGGGATGTGTCATGTGTGTATCGACGTGTCGAAAAGACCTGCCAAGAGTTCAAACGGGTCCGGTACTTCCTTAAAGTTGTATGATACGTACATGGCCCAGGGCAAGCTGGACAACAGTCGAAGACCCAAAGATTAAGACCTCGTTTGGTTCTCGAAATTATCGGATTGATAAAAGAAAGCGATTTTTATTTTATTTTTGGGTGTCAAATAAATTGAGGAGAAAAATGAACGCGATTCTTGATGGAAGAAAGATTAGGAAAGAAAGTGATTTCATCCATACAAGCAATGAATCACTTTTCCACGTTGAAGTATTCAATTTTCTTTTCAAATTCATTGGCATTTTCAAACATCGAAAAGAAAAATCAATGGAAATTGTAATTTCCGAAAGGAAATGAAATGCCAAGGAATTGAATTCATTTTCCTTCCATTCCACGAACCAAACGAGGCCTAAATGGACACTAATATAGATATATCTAGAATAGAATAATAATATATTATACTTATCTTGATTCAATAGAGTTGTTGTGTAGTGGTTATTGTCTTAGACATTCATAATAGAGGTCCTTAGTTCAAAATTATGGTGGAATTTTTTTGTTGTTGTTGTTATATTCACTTTTATTTTAGCCACTTAATTTTTATTTTTTGTATGGAGCCCCGATTTCGGGAGTTTGACTCAGATCCCCACACGCTCAAGGCCGGTCCTCTTCGGAGAACTCGATAAAACAATACTTGTCCTATTAGAACATTCAAAGAGATGAACTCGAATAATAAATTTTAAGGCCTAAATTTACAATTAAAAAAATAATCTAGAATGTGTTGGGTCTGCATGAAAATAGTAGAAAATGATCCAACAACATAAAATGACCTTTGGTGGTAAAGGTTGTGATGAAAAAATAATGTGGTAAGAAAACAATGTAAAATCTAGAATATAGAAATTGGAGCTTTTATTTTAGCCACTTAATTTTTATTTTTTGTATGGAGCCCCCATTTCGGGAGTTTGACTCAGATCCCCACACGCTCAAGGCCGGTCCTCTTCGGAGAACTCGATAAAGCAATACTTGTCCTATTAGAACATCCAAAGATATGAACTTGAATAATAAATTTAAGGCCTAAATTTATAATTAAAAATAATAATCTAGAATGTGTTGGGTCTGCATAAAAATAGTAGAAAATGATCCAACAACATAAAATGACCTTTGGTGGTAAAGGTTGTGATGAAAAAATAATGTGGTAAGAAAACAATGTGAAATCTAGAATATAGAAATTGGAGCTTTTATTTTAGCCACTTAATTTTTATTTTTTGTATGGAGCCCCCATTTCGGGAGTTTGACTCAGATCCCCACACGCTCAAGGCCAGTCCTCTTCGGAGAACTCGATAAAACAATACTTGTCCTATTAGAACATCCAAAGAGATAAACTTTTTTTTTGAAGGAAACAGAACTTTTGTATTAAGCAATAGAAAGACTCATATTATGAAGGATATGAGTCGAGATACATAAAGGAATATCTTCATAAACAGAAAGTACATCAGATTGATTAGAGAGAAGAGTATGGGATGCTAATTGATGAGCAGCTTGATTGCAACTTCTGTTAGCATAGCTATAAACAATAGTAGGATCATTTTCCTTTAGTTTTCTTGCATCTTCAACGGCATGTCTTGCTCGCCAGGGTGGAGAACTGACATCACTATTAATGGAATCAATCAAGACCTTACAATCACCTTCAATGAAAACACAATCAAGATTATGTTTGATTATGATCTCCAATGCCAGATAAAGTCCCTTTGATTCAGCTTCAATAGGAGAGCCACCTTCAACAAAAATGGCAGTTGCAGTGATGAAATGTCCTTGATCACCTCGTAGAATAGCCGCTGCTGCCATCTTGTCATCTATAAAAGCGCCATCAAAATTGATCTTCATGGTGCCAGGAATAGGTGGAGTCCAATGCACAAGTTGCTGGTGGTTGGAAGAAGAGGGTGCAAAGGTAATAACATCGGCATTGCAAGCTTCAAAAGTGTTCTTCAATCTCATAGCCTCAGTGAATATGTAATTTGCGAAAATTGGTTTATCTTCAAAAATTGATTTATTCCTTGACTTCCATATCATCCACATTAGGTATAAACTATGTGCAATCTTCTCATGATTTCCTTCCTTCAGTAGGTCAGTGATAAACTTGGAGACTGAAGTATCGTGATTGATATCAAATGCAAGTAGTTGATGAAACTTCCAAGCACTTCCTGTTACCTCACTTCTAATAATATTCCAGCAACTTTGATAGAAATAAGCAGGATAACCATCAGGACCTGGTGACTTGTAGGGGCTCATTTCTTTGATTGTGCCATGTATTTCTTCAGCAGTAGGGATAGTGCCAAGCAAATTATTCTCAGATTCAGAGATTGTATGCAATTCAGCTATGCTGTGCATAGGAACTGGAGTAGTAGCCGAGGGTTGAAACATACTTCTGAAGTGATCCACAAATGAAGCAGATATTTCTTCATGGGAGGTAACATAATTGCCATTGGGTTGAAGAATACTATGTATCCTGTTGTTATGCTTCCTGATAGTAGCAGATAAGTGGAATTTTTTTTGTATTTTTATCACCTTCTTTCATCCATGAAATACTTGATCTCTGTTTCCAGTAAAGTTCTTGTTGAAGATGGAGTTTGTTGAGCAATAGTTGAAGTCTTCTTTCCTCAGAAAATCTCAAATCTGAGGCCTGTTGACACTGAATAGAAAGCAGCTTTTCTTCAAAATATTTGATATCCTTGGTGAGATTATCCAATCTAGAATGTCCCCAAGTTCGAAGTTTTGGTAGAAGAGCCCTGAGTTTACAAGGAAGGTTGGAAGATCTGGTATTACCCCATGTTTCAGTGAGGAAGTGTTTGAAGTCAGAATTGTGAGCCCAGGCAACTTCAAAGCGTTTAGGAAAACGTCTACTCCTGGAATTAGTATTGAGTAATAGTAGAATAGGGTTATGATCACTATTTAAACTGGGAAGGTGAAGGAGACCTGCATTGGGATAACTAGACCTCCACCATAGCTCGATCGAGTCTCTCAGCAATGCTATACTGAAGTTGTCTTCGATTACTCCATGTATAAGCTGGGCCTTGGTAGTTAATATCTATAGCTCCAACACTCTGAAACCAAAGAGATGAACTTGAATAATAAATTTTAAGGCCTAAATTTACAATTAAAAATAATAATCTAGAATGTGTTGGGTCTACATGAAAATAGTAGAAAATGATCCAACAACATAAAATGACCTTTGGTGGTAAAGGTTGTGATGAAAAAATAATGTGGTAAGAAAACAATGTGAAATCTAGAATATAGAAATTGGAGCTCTAAAAGTTCCTACATTCTGAATGTAGAAATTTTCAGGCCCAAACTATATTAGCTTATGTGGCTGGGACGGAACTATCATGGATCTTCAATTGGACTTTACTATACTACAAAATGAGTTTCTACCTTCTGAATCTTGAATCTATAAATTGGGATAAGCCTTACAGTTGTTGCTCTTATGACCTATATTTTATGGTGAATGGACTATAGTAGGGGTAGGTCACAACCGGTTCAGGGCCGACCCTGAGTTTATAGGGACTCTAGGCAAACTTTTAAACTGAGGTCCATATTCTATGGGTCCTGGACGGTTGCATGTCTGTCCTGGTCCATGGCATATCCTAAACCGGTTCTGAGTATGTTCAAATTGTGCAATCACACAATATGGGGCTGTAAAACGATTCAAACCATTCACATTCGGCTCGTGGTCGGTTCGTACAACTAGAATAAGTTATATCAGCGACGCAATTAGCGACGTTTTAGAAAAACGTCGTCACCCTTTAAGGAATTAGCGACGTAATTTATAAATGTCGCAATACGTCACTATTACCGACGATCGACGACGTTTTGCGACTTGGTTTTGTATAAAGAAACATACGTCACGGATAAGTCGGTGAACGTCGCTAATATCACTAATATTAGCGACGTTTACCGACGTAACTAGTGTAACGTTGCTAATATCACTAATATTAGCGACGTTTACCTACGTATAGTTATGACGTCGCTAAAATAAAAATATAGGGCATTCGAGTTTTCATCCCCCCATTATTTCGATCGAATTTTTTCCGAAGCCGCACGCTCCCCCTCGGCGACCCTCCCCCCTCGGCCTCCGGCGACCCCTTCCCCCCTCGGCGACCCTCCCCCTCGACCCCCGACCCTCCGCGACCCCGCTCGGCGACCCTGCTCCCCCTCGGCGACCCTGCTCCACCGGCGACCCAACTCTCCCTCGTTGACCCAGCTCACCTTCGACGATCGCTCCCCTCCATCTCCAGCTCCCCACCGATGACCCCCTGCCCCCTCGACGACCCAATCCTCCGGCCCCGACTAGGTAAATCCTAAACCTATTTTGGACACGACACTGTGACACAGGACACAACACTTTGACACACACACACTTTGACACAGAACACACTTTGACACAGAACCTATTTCGGACACGACACTGTGAACATTTCGATATTTACTATTGTTTGCTTTGATATTTATTTTGTTATCTAGTGTATTTGATATATATAATTATTATATTTATATCTAATTATTTGGTATTATACTAATTTGAATGTGGACTGGTTCAGTATTATTGTAGAAATTAAATAGTGGTACTGTTAATAGCCGTTTATAGGAAATGTTTGAATTGGAGGTTCACTTGGGGTGCTATTCATAGCTATTAGAATGATGGTTTGAAATTGACTTCAAATTGAGTCAGGACATGGGTTCATTATTGGATATAGGTCAGTTTTGGACTAAATTGCTGGGCCATTGAAGTATTATATAGTTACTATTGTTATAGGCCAGGTTCTTGCAGTACTTAGTTGGTAGACTCATTGAATAGGTAGCAGTGGAGTTTATGTTAACCAATAGGGATTCAAAGGTGTAATGGACTTGTGGATGCTCAAGTTGAGTGTTAGGACTTTTCCATTCCTCTTAGGTCAGAGAGTATTACCTGACTCACTTGTTTAAGTAATTTTGTTAATAATTAGAGCCTAGTCAGCAGATTAAGTGGTTTTGTAAACACTAGAAATTGACTAGAGGTTTAAATTAGAAAGCTTCTAAAAATATTATTTCTTTATTCATTGGTGATCTAGAGACATTGTTAACCCCATAAGAGAGGCAAGTACTCATACTCGATCATCACATACATGCATTCATATTGCACTTGACTTGTTTGTACTTACTTCCACTTGCTTGCGTTCGTGTCATGTCGTGTCGGGGAGGGAAGAACACCAAAGGGCATGTAGTCACCTAAGTCTTAGCGTGTTGAGTATAGGCACGATATACCTTATACTATATTGGCGTCCTATACGACACGTTTGTTTACTTGATTGCTAGTATGTAGTATACTGTATGTCTTATTATAAGCATGACTGATAGCATACCGTTGCTACATACCTTACTCCTGTTAGTGTAGCGTATATGGTATGCCTTATTATAGGCATGAATGATAGCATACCATTGCACTATACTCTTGACTTGAGCCCTACATGTGGTAGGTAATGTGTGCGTGTGTGAGTGTGAAGAGTGTACATGAGATAGGTATAATATCATAGGACTCCTAGTTACTATAAGAGTGAATAGAGTATCCTAGAAGTGTAGGTATAATCGAATACTTATGTGTCTATGCATCCTTTTGGACAATATAATCGAATAAGTGTATCTATCTTTGCAGAATTATCTTCAAATGGATATGAATTACTACTTATGAAATCGTTCGTGGATGTACAACCGTCATCCTGATGACATGTGCGGTGTGCGGGATGAATTCATAGAGGGTGTACAACAGTTCCTACAGTTTGCCAAGGCGTTCCCTCAGTACATGGACGGTACCAAAATTAAGTGTCCGTGTGTGAGATGTCACAACTTGAAATATCATCCAGAAGTGGAAGTCACGTATCATTTATACTCGAAAGGTTTCACGCCGAATTACTATCATTGGAGCGTGCACGGAGAACTTGTGTCTTTAGCATCGGAGTATGAGCCTTATGTGGATGTCCACAACAACGCTGCTTACGACGATGGATTGGTGAACATGGTTTTTGACGCGACGGGGTCTATTTTCTATCCAGACGATCATGATGCACCTGAGGAGGCACCGAACGTCGATGCTGCACAGTTCATGGAGTTGCTGGAGAATGCAAGCACTCTATTATATCCTGGTTGTGAGGATCATTCACCGTTGGAGGTGGTTACAAGATTATTGAGTATCAAGTTCGATTTTAACGTGTCGTAAGATTGCTACAACCGTCTTATGGAGTTGCTTATAAAAATATTGCCTGAGGGTGCTAGGTTGCCTAAAGACTTCTACCGGTCTAAGAGGATGGTGAGATCGCTCTGGATGGGATACGAGAAAATTGATGCATGTCACAATGGGTGCATGTTGTACTACAAAGATGACAAAGCTGAAGACGCCTACAGATTTTGTGGTGCCGATGGCTACAATGGCAGTGGTAGAGGAAAGTCTGTCGGTGCTAGGAAGCCTACCGATTCGATGCACTACTTGTCGTTGACGCCGCGGTTGCAGCAGTTGTTTATGGTGAAGGAAACTGCAGAAAACATGAGTTGGCATAAGCGGAAACAGACCGAAGGAGTGTTGGATCACCCATCTGATGGAGAAGCATGGAAGCACTTTGATCGAGAGTATCCAGATTTTGCTTCTTATCCGCGTAATGTCAGATTGGGTCTCTGCTCCGATGGTTTTACCCCATTCGAACTTTTGGGATCCCAGTATTCGTGTTGGCCTGTGATCGTCACTCCGTACAATCTACCGCCTTGGATGTGCATGAAGACTCCTTATATGTTCCTCACCGTTATTATCCCAGGTTCGAACAATCTGAAAAGGAACATCGATGTGTATTTACAGCCATTGATTGATGAGTTGAATCAGCTGTGGGAAGTAGGTTCCAACACGTACGATGTATCTAGAAAATAAAATTTTCAGATGCGGGCAGCACTTATGTGGACCATCAACGACTTTTCGATCTATGGTATATTTTTTGGATGGAGCACGCATGGTCGTCTTTCATGTCCATATTGCATGGACTGCACTAAGACTTTCCGTTTGAAATACGGAGGCAAACCGTGCTTCTTCGATTGTCATCGATAATTCCTGTCGAAGGATCATCCGTACCGGAGGAACAAGAATGCTTTTCGTGCTGGCGTTGTGGAGAAGGCTAATCCCCCGCCAAGGTGGCCCGGATACACGATATGGGAAGAGGTAAAAGATTTACCAAGAGCTATTGAAGAGCCTGCTACGGGCTACAAGTATGATGGATTTGGTCGCACTCATAACTGGACGAAGATGAGTATATTATGGGATCTGCCATATTGGAGCACCAATCTGATTAGACATAATCTTGATGTCATGCATATCGAGAAGAATGTGTTTGACAACATAATTAATACTGTAATGGACGTAAAGAGGAAGACGAAAGACAATCCAAAGGCTAGATTGGACTTGGAAGAAATATGTAGACGTCCTGCATTGCATTTGAAAGAGGACGGGAATGGAAAGTTGAAGCAGCCTAAGGCAATTTTTCACTGGAGAAGGAGGATAAAGTGAGACTTTATAGGTGGATTCAAGGTCTAAAATTTCCAGACGAATATGTTTCGAACTTGAGAAGATGCGTCGACCTCAAGGAGAATAAACTGACAGGTATGAAGAGCCATGATTGTCACGTATTCATAAAGAGGTTAATTCCGATTGCATTTCGGGAATTCTTATCCCCGGTTGTTTGGGATCCATTGACCAAGCTTAGCATATTCTTCAGAGATATTTGTTCTAGTAAGTTGCTCGTCGATCGTATAGAAAAGCAGGAGAACGATATTGCGGTAACACTGTGCAAGCTCGAGAAGGTATTTCCTCCTGGATTCTTCGACTCCATAGAGTATTTGCCAATTCATCTTTTCTACGAGGCACGTATTGGTGGGCCCATCGGTTATCGATGGATGTACCCGTTTGAGCGGCATTTGAACCACCTAAAGAGGAAGGTAAAAAATAAGGCTCGGGTCGAGGGTTCTATTTGTGAAGCCTATATTCTCAAGAAGATTACAAACTTCTGCTCGACGTATTTCAAACCTCATGTTGCTACGAATAGAACGAGGGCTCCAAGAAACGACGACGGTTATCAAGAATCTAATGATGGAATACTGAAAGTATTCAATGCATCCGGAAAGCCTTCGGAGAAAATGAAGAAGAGATATTTGAATGACGAAGAGCTAAGGGCTGCTCAGTTGTATGTATTACTCAATTGCGACGAGGATGAAGTGGAGAAGCTAGAGGGGTAAGTAATTAATGATGAGTAGACATCATCTCAATATAATAGTATAAGCTAATATTATTGTACTAATCGGCTGTTGATTCGTTGTTTTTCAGCACATATAATGATGAGTTGAGGTCGGTTAGACCTTACCTAACAGACGAAGCATTAGAACAAGAAATGAGACGTCATTATCCTTCTTGGTTGAGCGAATATGTAAGCAGCCCGGTAATTACTGGTCTCTTTTAATGCAACTGCGCAATAAATAACTTACTATCTCTTCTTTGGTATTCAGGTCGATCGTCTAATTTCATCCGAGATTGAATTAATTAGAACTCTTGCCAAGGGACCAATTACTTTTATTAAAATATGGCCAAGTTACTGTGTCAATAGCTTTCGGTTCAAGTCGACAAATGCTCCGATCAGAGACAGCTTCCTGGATCTTGATTCCACAAAAATAGTTGTTTGTGTATCAAATCTTCGAACTACAAAGACGTCGATCCAGGAAATGATTTCTTTGGCATCTTGCGAGAGATTGTGGAGTTGACGTATAATTATGGCAGAGAACCTGCAAAGATCGTGTTGTTCAAGTGTGAACGGTTCGATTCGATTGAAAATCAAGGTTGGAAAATTGACAAGCATGGTCTTGTCGATATAAACTACAAGCTTAGATATCAAGGCTATGAACCATTTGTCCTAGCAACTCAAGCTCAGCTCGTGTACTTTACAGCTTATCCGAGACGGGGAGCAACGAAGTCTGACTGGTGGACAGTATGCAAGACTAAAGATAGAGATACTTTTGATGTTGACGAAAAAGCTTATCAGGAGTACGAGCTACGTCTTGTAACCAATATTGTTGATGTGGACTCCACGGAAGTTACGCATTACACGACACATGTAATGCCCCGCTCCGTACGGCGCATTACGCTGAAGCATTGACTCAATGAGTCCCGTTGACGCAAGGAAATGTATCGATGCAAAACGATACGAGAGCTAAGTTGTCCCGAGCAATGCATCGAACTAAGACGATGCGAAGAGTTACCTTGTCCCGAAGAATTGTAACACCCACTTTTCCAAAATAAGGGTAAATTTGAAATTTTGCATTTTAAATCATTAAAATATTAATTTTTGTCATGATATGATTTTTGGTGATTTTTAGTTATTTTAAAACTAATTATTTGAGTGAAATGTGAATTGGTATTTTGCTAGTGTAACATTAGACATACATGACCTAGAAGACTAATCATGACCAATGAGACCTAATCATGTGTCTAGGATTTCAAATTTCTACTTTTAAGCCTAGGGGTGTTTTAGTCATTTTGACACTTTTGTGATTTTGTGAATTATATTAATAAATTATGTGTTAGTTAAATTGTTGAGTCTTGACCTAGAAGTTAGCCTAATCTACATTGTTAATCATGACCCTAGAGACTAAGTTAGAGGGTTTCATTAAAGTAATTACATTAGTGAAATATCTAGATATTTGTAGATAGATATTTTGGACTAAAGGTTAAAGGATGCTACTTTAATTGTGAGCCCTTAGATTAGCTAGAAATTGTTGGAGGAACCTTAGCCCCTCATCCTAAACCCTAACCCTAACCTAATGGCAGCCATCATACCCTTTTCCCCACTATAAAACCCCTCTCAAACTTAGGGCTAGCCTCCCTCCTTAGAAAATTTGGATCCAAGAAGAAAGAGGTGAGTTCTTGCCTAGTAAATTCTCTATTAATTCCATTTTAATTCCTAAAATCCTCAAACCAGTTGCAAACCCTTCTAATACCAGTATTCTTGCTGTTATGATGTTTTGGTCCAGCTTGCTAATGATTTGAGGTGTTTGGGACATCAAGCAAAGTGTAGAGAAAGGCCCCTTTCCTATTGAAAGTTCACACTAAGGTAACTTCTCCAAATCTTCATGAAATCCCTGTCGATCTCCATGAATAGGAAGCCCTAAGGGTCCCCCTAGGGTTTGGATTAGATTCGAGCTTGGTGTCGGAGGTTTCGTGTCCTTTCTGGACACGTATCAGTGCCAATGGCACTGTGTTCGACGAAATGCCTCAAAGGGCATTTTGATCGATTTATTTGATTCTTTTTGAATAGGAAAATTGGTTTTGTTGTGATCTTTGATTCCTGTGGTTGTGTCCTGATTTCGTGTCGTGTTTGTGTCATTTTTGTAGCTTGGACACGCGCGTGCACACGGTCGCGCGCGGCTACAGTTTTCCCCTGCTACTCGGGGGCAATTTCTCCATGGACACGACACTTGGACACGTATAATTTGACACACACTATGGGGCAGTATCTGTCATGACACTCCCCAAGTGACACGACTTTTCGTGTCGTGTCGAGGGTGCACGACACGCCGCACTGGTTTTACACAGAGTCTGTGTATGCGTGTTGTAGTCTCTGATACGCGTGCGTGGACACGCCTGTGCGACACGACACGGCGGTGCAGGGTGTCCTATGGATAGCCCTATGGGTAGTTAATCTATGCTAATGAGCACGAGATTTGGTTCGACCCCTGTTGTGCACACGTGCACGAGGACACAGCACTGTAGGCACTGTCTTGGTGCACAGTTGTGTGGACACGTTTGTGTCCAATTTCTTGGACACAAACAAGTTGTGTAGCATGTACTAATTATGATTATTAGTTACCAACCTCTGTTTTTTAGGTTTTAAATCAATTCATTAGTATTTTGCCACTCTTTTCCATTTTCCTGAAATGTGGTATCAGTAATTAGATTTCCAGATTTTAAATATGAGTTTTGATGGATTATTTAGCCTGTAAATTATTGTTAAATGCATGTTTTTAAAGTTCAAATATGTTTTCCTATATGCGACACACATGTGATTCAAATCCTAGAATGTTTGGGGTTGGGTGGACCTTAAATTTGGATATGGGAAATGAGAGGACCATGGTTCAGTTTCCTTAGCTAGGATATTGATTTTCCTTTCCTTGCTGCATGTCTTGGGCATTCCTGAGACTTTAAACTCAGTTTGATTCTTGTAGTGAAATGTTATATTTTATAGTATGGTTTAGGTGCAACTGTTAAAGTAGAAATCTGAGATTAACTGAGAATTTAGGTTGGGTAGTTGATATGATTTCATTCTATGTATATAAACAACATGATAGGATCATATATGAGAAGTTGGGTTGTATGTTTAGAAAACTGATAATGTAAAACCTGGGATCTCCCAATGAAGCCAAAACCTGAGAATGGATGGGGTTTGAACAAAAACTGAGATTCATTCACAAAGGGAATACCTGAGATTCCTATGTTGTAATCTGAGTTTCCAGTTTACCCATAACCTGAATTTCATTGATAAATGTGACTCATTTCATGTAGGGCATGCTAGTTAAGTTAACTGTGAAACTCTAGAGCTAACCCATGATTTGATTTCCTTTCCTTTTTTCTAATTATAAGTGATGTGCTCACTTTGACAGAAATCTGTGATTGTTTCCTGCACACTTATTTTCCTGTATTTTGTACACTTATTCAGTTTTCCTTCACTGCTTTTAGTCCTGCCACATTGTTAAGTTTCCTGTACACAGACACATACACTATCTTCCTGTCACTCTCCTTGCTGTACTCTTTGACACATTTTATTGTATTTTCTGTGACACTGTTTCATTGTTTTCCTGCACAACTAGACACTAGTGCACTAAATTGTTCACTGTTTTCCTGTACTTAACATTTAACACACCCTTCATTAGTTTCCTGCACACTGCCTCACCCTCACCCACATGTTGTACTTCACCACTGTCCTTCTATGTAAATCACTTTGCACTGTTGGATAATTCCAGTTAATGTAAGGACTGTTTCCTACACTGTTAACTATGGCCACACACACACAGCTTCATGTATCACTCACACACTACTCTAACTGTTAGCTACCTTTCTACACAAGTGCACACACCCACATGTTCTCTTCCCATAGGTTTCATGAGTATATTATATGCCTTTATGCATATGTGTATTATAGATATATGTGTGATGCACATTAATGTGAGAATGCATAGTGTTTAAGCCTAATGTTTAGTATAGTTTATTGTGTATCTATAGATATAGTGTATATTCATAGGTATTATGAATTCTTGAATGTTGTGTGTATAGCCTTGTTAGAGTCTAGTATAGCCTATTTAGACATAGCTAGTGAGTTTAGCCTAGTTTAGACAAGGTGGACCTAGTTTGACTTCTAGGGTTGACCAAGAGTGGACTTGGGCCTAGATCGACCTAGAATCATGTAGAATGCATAGTAGGACTTCATTTTACTATTCTGGACTTGTTGTGACTTGTGTTGCTCTGATTAGGAGCCAGACACCACTCCTCGGGCAGTACTTTTCATATTGGACATTCAGATACAGGCGAGTACATTCTCTGATCGTTTCATACTTGTCACGATTTATATTCTCGCTCTAGATTACTTTTACTTGATGCTGTCACGTTATCATCACGGATTAGTACTATACGGATCTCTTCTTGGGATGTTATCCCCCTTAGCGGGAGCATCGGATACTTTATGACATGTGTTTCATGTACATCATGTATTCTTCGCTTCTGCGTTATTCATGTACACTCATGTTCTCTCATGTTCTTATATGTACGTTCATGTACTCTCATGTTCTTTCATGTACGCTCATGTTTCCTCATGTGTTTCCTGTATAACCAAAACATCATGTACGTAACGTAACGGGACTAGATCCTTGTGTATTAATTGTGGGTAGGGGTGAGTATAAATGGTCATGTGATTTATCCATCATGTTCACTCTGTTACTTTTCATGTTTTATCATGTACGCATCAGCCTTATTGGCTGATGTCCCACATGTTCACTCATGTACATCATGTTCAACCTAAGCCAATTACATGTCATCTTGTACTCTAAATCACTAGTCACTTACAGTTCTTACTTATCATGTATATATTTTCAGTTACCAAATATCTCTCCTGTTTCATGTACATCTTCTTACAGCGTTTCATGTATTTTATTCTATTGCCTGCTTTATATTTTCTGCCATGATATGAACTGCATGAGATGTACTGTGCTCGCTCCTGTCCTGACTGGACCTGTTGAAAATATTACAGAGGATGAGGATGAGGCCCTTTACACCACCTATTACGGGGCAGGCTTAGACGACACCTGCGACCTGGCTCCTCTGGAGGATCCAGCTGCAGTTCAGGATACTACTCCCATAGTCTAGGCTAGTCAGCTAGGCTTTATCTTTCTTTTCAGCATTATTTTTGGCTTTCAGTTGTTGTTTTGAGATGTATATATTCTTTCATATTCTGTAGTTGAGACTTGTACTTGGAATGTTTCTGAGATGTTATCTTAGACACTAGACTCTTCTGATTATCTGTACTTCACTTTTGAGTTCTATATCATATCGTACCTTTCTTCCTTAGTTGTGATTGAGTTTACATTCTGCTATGTCACCCCCATTCGGGGAGTATAAATTGCCTGGCATTATATATTGTTAGATGTTGTGACCTAGGACAGCGTTCTACCGCCGACACTGCGGCGTAGGCTGGACGTACCCACTTCTCGTGCCCTTACTCTAGGGTGCGGGTCGTGACAAGAATGCATCGAATGAATCGATACGAAGCGCCGCGTTGCCCCGAAGGATGAGTGCGTTAAATCGGCTCGAAGATTCTAAGAAATCGAATCGACCAAGGCGCAAGTCTAAATCGATGCAAGTCTTGACTTTAGTTGGTTTCGTGTGCAGGTTATACTTTGACGGGAAAATATTAGAGGTCGATCTTTTGTAATATTTAGTAAGGGGTCCGCGAAATCAAATCGTCGCCTTGCGACGGGCTAAGACTTGGGCATGCTAAGGCGAATTGGGCGTATAACTCAACGAAGCACGAAGTGCTCAAATGGCTAAGTCAGGAGAGTGGCCGTGCAACAAAGTTAGGGAATCGAGCCGCATCGGCTCGGCGAAACGACGAAGGCGTATCGACTCAAGGTGGGAGGATTGACTTCTTTTACTCCTTCATTCGATAAGTCAAATATATCATTGTATGCTAAAGTTAACCTATCGATGCGTTATGAGAATTACGGAAGGTTTGTCCGCAACAGACGGGGGAGTACCGAGACTCGATTGAAAATTTGTATGACGGTATGTTTGTGCAAGTGATCTTCGAAAATCGGTTGGGACGGTAAGGCGAGACTCGTATCGATGAACGATACGTCGGATGGAAGTTATAAGTTGGTCGGACGACCGAGACTAGCAAAACGGTTATACCTTGACGTAATAATCTGATCGACGGGAAAGGAAAACTCGAGCTTACAAATGAGTCGCATGACTTGCGATCTCGGTATAAATGTTGGGCGAGACGAATCGAATCGCATGCATTGTGATTTCGATAGGAATGTTAGGCGATGCGAATTGTAATCGAATTGCACGAATTGCGACTTCGGTGAAGAGTTGGTTGACATGAGTAATCGTGCCTAAGAAATAGTTGGTTACGCTACAGCGACACTCATTTGAGTACGACTGAAAAACACGCGAAACTTAGAGGGCGTGATCGTATAACTTGAGGGCTCGATGTTGGATAATCGGTAACTCAGATACGCGATCAAAGTATAGCGGGATGCGGCGAATCGGAGAACGAGTGGATGCGTATGGAAAAGTTCGTTGCGAACTTGGAAGTATGTAATGCAAGAAGTCGATGTTGAAGCGGGTTCAAAGTTGACCCCTACGTTATCGAAATTGATACGGCGTATCGAGATCGATACGTAAGGAAACGTAAACACAATGTGAGAATACAAAATGGAGTGCGCCTTGCGCTATCAAAATTTTGTAAGTAAGGATACGAGAATGAACGAACTTGGTTGATCGTAAATTTTGTGATTGATCAAAGACGAGACTGTAAGTCATCGACGATTGCTCGATGCGTATAGCATCTCGTATGTCGACCCGCAAATAAGATAGACTCAAACTTGATGCGAATAGATGTTTCGTAAATTGCGGAATAATCGACGGCAGTGCATGACTTGACTCGGAGGATAGTTGCGCATCAGTTGCGCCGATAGAAATGGTTTGTCCGAAATTGGGTAGTCACATAGAATCGTCGGAACGTGATTTGGCTCCGAAATAAGATATAGCATGGTTCGTAGTAAACTGTCCTTCGGTGATGATCCACAGTTATCGAGCGTAGCTTCGGGGCAGCGGACCCTAGAAGACTTGACCGCCAAATCGAATTGAATGCTACAGACCGTAAGATGACCCATGCGATATCGCATATGAGATTGCACCGATAACAAATATAACACGGTGCATGTTGACGATAAGTCTAGACGATTGCGAGGAACGTGCTATGCATGCGAGGGAAATAGCTTGAATTCCGAGTGGTATATGCTATACCACGTAGGCGATGAATAACTCGATTTCGAGTGGTATATGGTATAACACTCGTACGATGAATCGCATTGACGCTCGGACTACGCAACTGGATTGATGCGGCCGGGATATAGAAGGCATGATGTATGGAACGGTGAAATCCTTTGTGGGCAAGAGAGAACCTGAGTGTTGTAGCCAATCTGGCATATATTGTTAGGCTATCGAAGCCTTTGTAATCTATGTTTCGAATATCAATAAAGAGAATTCTTTCGTATACTCTGTTTTCCTATCGTTGTTAATATCGAATCAAAAGATAACCATTTGAGAACTTGTCATCTTGCCTTGCACGAGCGCAACTCCAGGCTCGTGCGGCATCATGCCCCCTGCGAGGACGATGATTCGGGTGATTCCGAGTCGGGGCGTGACAACACATAATATAGAAGATGTAGAATTATCCGAAGAGGAAGACGAAGCCGACGAAGGCGAAGATGAAAGTGGAGGAAGAGGAAAATAAGGTCGAAGAAGACGAACAAGATGATTATTCTGAAGATGATTGAGAGAGATGTACTTTCATTTTCTTATTATGTAGAGTTGGTTATTATCTAGTCTTGGTTATTATCTGAATATACTATCTGGACTTAGATGTTTCTTGTAGAATGTACTATCTGAACTTAGATGTTTCTTGTAAAATATATGGACTTAGATGTTTCTTGTAAAATATATCATCATATGTTGTCTTGGTTATTATCTTATCTTTTTTGTACTTTCAAATTTTTAGTCACTATTATTTGTTGTCTTTGTTGTATCTCATCATATGTTGTTATCAGGTATGACAGGTCGTCGCAGATCGTTCCGTATTTTCCGACATGGGGCACGGGGTACTGGTACTGGCAGAGGACAGGGTACTCCTTTGGTACCTACTGGTGGTACTGCTAGAGGACGGGGTTCTTCTTCAGTACCTCCTACTGGTACTGGCTCTGGATCCTCGTCGCCCAGTACTCCTTTGTATCGGACAGTAGCTCCGCCCGCCACGATGCTACGTGGCATATCTCCTGGGACGAGTAGTTCCAGGCCTGAGACTGCTTTCGAAAGTAGCGTTCCTCCTGCTGATACAACGATGGAGACAGATGAGCAGATGGAGGAGGCTGCGCCGACGGCCGACTAGTATCAGGCAGATGATGCCTGCGTACCTTCGGAGGAGACGAGGACAGAGATCTGGGCCGACGGTACAAAGTAAGTATTTTGGTTTATCATTTTTTCTGTGTTTATCATAAATTAACTTTTCTCATGAATATAATATGTCTGTATAGATATCGTCCTCCGTCGGTACAGAGACGCCTAGGCCTGGTCCTGAGGCAAAATTATGGTGGTCCTTGGATAAACTACTTGGATGCTCCGGACGATAGGAAGGCCTACTGGTTTGCGCGCTTCAAGGTTAAAATAGATTTGCTTTTAACATGAATCATTTGATTTATGGATATTATATATAACTGATAAATATTTGGTTTGCGTACTCTTCTAGGATATATTTTTCTATCTACCGTACCGGGCCAAGCTGATCGAGGGGATGTTTCATGTTGTCGCTGCTAAGATGATCCGCGATGCTATTAATGATCAGAAGGCTCGTGATCCTGCCGGAAAGCCGATCCAAGGTTGGATCACCCCTGATCAGTGGAATACGATGAAGGCTCGATTCAACGAGCCAAGGTACAAGGAAAAGTCCGAGAAGGCCAAGACGGCTACGCAGCATGCCTCGAAGTGGTGCGGTGGGTCGATTTCGATGACGGAACATTTCCGTCGTCTGGTATGTATTTTTCTTTCAAAAGTATTATTTTAATTCAAATCCGATAAATTATTACTAAGATAATATATTTAATTACAGGTAAGGATGGTCGGTAACGTCGACATGGTGACCGTCTTCCTGGCCACCCATCGGAAGTGCGAAGGCCTTATTGACGAGAGGGCCGAACAGACCTATGTAAGTATTACAATTCTACTTTTTAATTATAATACTTCGTGTTAATTTTAATATAACTTAGTAAATATGCATGCAAATAAATATTCATGTAGTTAGTAATAATAAGTACATTATTTAGAGATTAGAAATCATATAGTACTATCTATACTTTCTAGGCCGAGTATCAGAGGCTTCGGGACCGGACGACTGCTAGTGCACCTACTGCGGGAGAGGCCGGTACTTCCTCGCAACCCACTCAAGCTCCGTCGGCGGACGAGCTGTGGATGACCGCCGCTGGTGGCCTCCGTAGGGGTACGTACTACAGTACGGGATCCTATGGCGCCCTAGTTACGACCCAGTCCTCTAGGGCATCCCCTGCTAGTGTGCATGATCCACAGCCGTCCCAGGAGTCTGTCCGAGTCCACCAGATGATGGAGTCTCTCCGTGACGAGCTGCTACAACAGGTTCAGGACCAGTCTCAGCACCAGTCGGACGAGCCTGCGCTTATAACACGATTGGATGCGCTCGATCGCAACATTATGGAGCTCAGGAATGTGACTGAGCGGACTGAGCGGAGCGTCACTGATCTTAGAGCGTCGACAGAGCGCAGCGTGATGGGTCTGCAGGCATCACAGATGTCCATGGACGAGAGGCTGAGATTGGTGCAGGATTCGATGGCTGATAGCAGTTATAGAATGTTATCTACCATGGATTCATACCACCAGCGACTTGCAGCGTTGGAGCGTTATCGTCCTCCGGGTGCGCCTTCATCGTCGTCGACTCCGCCGGCGCCACTGCCTTCTTCATCGACACCGACTCCACCGACGTCACTACCTCCTTTATCGGTGTCAATTTCACAGGAGGACTATGAGCATTTCTTAGCCCTTCGTCGCGGCGCGCCCCCTCCTGCTCCAGATCCCCAGTAGTCCTAGTTAGGACTGTTTGTATTGAGTGTTTGAGTACTTGTTTGTGTTAACTATTTGTTTGTGACACTTATTTGTTTGTGGCACTTGTTTGTTGGTTGCGTAGATACATTGGTTATTTGTTGTGTAGACCCATGACAATTTGGATATTGGTTTATATATGTTGTGTGGATTTTGGTTATTTTATGTTGTTATTCGTTTCATTTGGATGTTAATTTACCGGTGTTGAGTGTTCCACCGAAGGGGTCGGCGAACCCAGGGATAAAATGTGCTTGTGTATTGTGTTTCAGTGTTATTTATTAAACTGCAGGGAGAAAATAATTCTGTGGAGAAAACTACATACTGTAATTTATTTTTTTTATTTTTTTTAAATTTACCGACGTTTACCGACGCTTTCCGACGTCAAAATGTGTCGGTAGACGTCGCTAAACTGGCATATATTGCCAGGATACCGACGTATAGCGACGTCATTTTCGTCGGTATGCGTCGGTAAACGTCGGTAACTTTCCTAGAATTTTACCTCATTTTTTCAGGATATACCGACGTATAGCGACATCACAAAACGTCGATAATATTCCCCAGCATATACCGACGCATAGAGACATCATAAACGTCGGTAATTTTTCCAGAAAATACCGACGTGTAGCGACATCATAAACGTCGCTATTTCATCGATGAAACGACGGCAAACGTCGGTATATTACCAACGTAATTTTGCATAGGTAAACGTCGGTGTTGGCGACGATCAGCGACGTCTTTTCAAACAACGACTAAGGTTTCCGCGACAAGAGGAAGACGTCGCTAAAATATTTTAGCGATGTCTTTAGGCGTCGCTAAAATGACTTATTCTGGTAGTGTCGGTTCAAGCTCGGTTTAAGCTCGTTCGTGGACTAATCGATACCGAGTTCGACCATAGGTTGTTCGACTCGATCTTGTTCGCAAACAGGTTCGAGCTCGGCTCGATTTCTCATATTAGGACTTTTTCTATATGTTATGCTTTTTTAATAGATAGAAATACATTTTGTCTTGGAAATTTTACTCATTTTTTGGTTGTTTATATGATGGTAAATTTATGATGTAAAGAGCATAAGTAATTCAATAAAAAATGTCTTTAAAACTTGAGAGAAACAGTGTGATAGTCTATACAATATGTCCTATAAATACTCACTATTAGGGTTATAAAACGATTCAAACCGTTCGCATTCGGCTCGGTCCAAGCTCGACTCAAATCAAACTCATTCGATAGTTAAATCAAACCAAGCTTGAACACTCTTTGTCCGAACTCATTCGTTCAATTTTCAGCCCTAACGTCACCATACCAACCTGCGGCTCTGGTTAGTATCAGAATTAAGAAACCTATCATGGTTAGAGAACTAATTGGAAGATTAAGTAACCTAATAAAACTACGATTGGAGCATTAGAAAACTTGAAAGTGCAGAGGGAGAGAAAAATGAGTCATGCACCAAGACTGGTGGATCATGTTAGCTCCACCCACCAAAACCCATCCGAGACCCTCCTTCTCTCAATCTCCCAATCCCCAATCAGTTGGTCGGCCATGCATGGGCCCACCACAGATCCCCTTATGTCTTGTTAAATTCATCCTATCAACCATTTCAAAAAAAAAGGGGGACTATTGGTTGAACCGAAACACAATTTTTTTTTTAGGTGTGATCCATTTGACAGAGATAAATTTTCCATTTTCTTGTTTACTTGGAAATTCTTATTCCGCTTCTGGCCTTCAGAAGAAGATGGTGAGCGAGGCTGTGAAGCTTGCGACCATCGGTTCCGATTTGTCGTCGTCGTCATCATCGAGCACCTATGATATTCCTAAGAAAAAGGGGGAAAAAAAAGAGGGCTGAGAGAGAAGCATGGAGGGAGGCTGCAAAGGCACATAGCGATGTGGCTCAGTGGTTGGCTGAGGAAGAGTCGAGCCAAAGTTCAAGATCTAAATTATAGAATAATGTATATCCGTATGGGACTACGAGTGACTCTTCTGGTTATCGAGAAAAGATATAAGATCCTGACTGAATAACGATAAATCAGTGAATCGAGTCACGGAGGCATATTTTATTTTTTTATTTATTTGATGGAAGTTGGGAGGCAGTGTGCCCAACAGTCATGCAATACAGCGTGCACAAAGTCCGGCTCGCGTAAATTGCATGGATTTCTGAGAGGGAAGCTAATCCTAACGTAGCTGCGCGATGATGGGGGGAGGGTTGCTAGAACCCTGCTGACCTCTCATATGGTTGCTTGGACATATATATGGTTGGGGGTGTGTGTGTGTGTGGGTGGGGGGTTGCTAGAATCCTGCTGACCTCTCCTATAGTTGCTTGGACACACACACACACACACACACACACACACACACACACATATATATATATATATATATACCCTGCTGGCCTCTCCTATAGTTGCTTGGACACACACACACACACACACACACAACACACACAGATACACACACATATATATATATATATATATATATATATATATATATATATATATATATATATATATATATGTGAAGCAATGGGTAATTGTGGCAAACTCGTCTCCACTGGGGCTCGAACTCCGACCACTTGGGCCGCATGCATCTCTCTTAATAGTATTACTTTCTCCTGGTAATTAAATAGGAGGAAACAACCCCTAGGCTTACTACATCTTTAGTCTTACGTTGTACCTTCATTGAGTTCTTCCCTTCCAGTCTAATACTAGGGGGAACTGAGGAGGGGACTACGAAAGAAGACAAGATAGGAGGTTGAGGGCGACTCAGACCGAGCACCATAAGAGCTTGCTAGTCTCCAATGCTATCAGCTGCGGCCTTGGGCACCTTAGGTTCAGGCCCCATCATTTTTCCCAAACAGACCCCACTTCGAGGGTTCCAATTACAGCTCCTGTTGCAATTATACCATCCTCTGAATCCATCTGCTCCCTTTGGCTAATTTCCACCGACTCTACCTCAACCCTCATGCTTCCCATACCACCAAGTTCATTAGCTACCTCATGTATCTTGGCACCCGCCTTGGAAGACCCATTATTGCAAGACGACGGATTATCAAGACATTGAGAAGGAATGTGGCCAAAGCTCTGACAAGTACAACAACAAGGCGGGTTCATTCGTATTATACTTTTTGGAACATAATATATGTTGTTGGGATCTCGATCTCTAAATTATCCAGCAAAGTGTCCGCCGCATTTTTTTAATACAAAAACTGGAGCAAATCCTAGTCGTTCCCTTCTAGCCATAGGAAAGTCAGTTTGAAGAGGCTTTCCTATGACACTAGCCAACTTCATAATGGCCGAAGTGCTCCAAAGTTAAGGGAAGAGCCGTGGGAGTCGGATAAGCTATATGGACACCGAGGCCAAACGATCTCTTTCGAAGTTAGTAGAAGGCTCCCATCTTCTTAAAACTTCAAGCCTCCCATCAAACGTCCATGTGCCATTTTGAAGAACTCTATCGATGTCCTCCTCAATTCCAAACTTAATAAAGTAGAAATAATTATCTCTAGAAAAGATTTCATGCTACCTTTCGGCTTCCACACGTTCTGAGAGCGAAGCCTCTAAGTTGACCAAAGAAAGGTCTAGCACCCATGACGTAGAGGATGATGGTGTTTTTCCAGTATTCCTCCGTCTCTGCAAGGTCATTCTTGGTAATTATCTTCATCACCTTCCTCCCTTGGATGTACTTTGGCTCAATGTATTGCATAATGATCTCTTTCCTGATAATTCCAGACTTGCATCTATTTGTCCAAGAGATCGAGAGAAGACTGGATATCTTGAACGGAGGAGGGGTCCTATGTGACAAATTCACAAACATTTGAGTGGCATATATAGAAGCAGCAGCGAAAGCCTCCGCTCGAGCACGGGAAGTATATGTGGCCACTGTCAGCTACTTTGAGGGAGCATCCATACTCGTAGACAAACACCTAGTGTAGTGCCCCGCTCCGCGAGGCACTAGATAAACAGAGAGATCGGATTGCTGGCTCTGCAACAGAAGACGATTGATCTTGGTGAGTGGACAAAGACTCATTTTATGATTCGCTTACGTCTAATAAGAAGCTGAATTTTTGATTGAATGCTATTGTTAATAACAAGATAGTAACTCATTGAGTATGCTTATAAGAGAATTCACATGTTGCCATGCTAAAACAAGAAACAGAGATAATATGATGCCTTGCTAAGAAATGAACGTTGCCTTGATCATGAGAACCTTGCCATGCTAATAACAAAAGAAATGAGATGCTTTCATATGTCTATCGTATGCTATCAAGTATGTTTCAATGCTTAATGATATTGAACTATTGCAAAATATTGTAATGCTGAATAGATTGCTATTATACAAGAGTTGCCTGAAAAGAGATGATAAGGCTTGTCCGTATAGAGAAAAGAGTAGAGCTACTGGCTCGCTTATATGAAAAAGAAGAGATAAGATGGAATGTCTGTTGATCGATCGATTAATTGTTAACAAGAAGAGTTTAATGGATAGATGTTGCAATCATAGTATCGGTTCGGACAACTTGTGCACAAGGATGTAATCTCTCGATCGGTTCCAGGACACTAGGATCGATCGGCCTAGGAGGGAAAATGACACCCTAGGGCTAGAAGTCCCCGCAATCAGGGGGTGTTAGTCTATTAGTGAGATGGGCTAGAACGCCCCAACTGCTAATAATAGGAATACACATGGACTGTCACGACCCGCTACCCAAATTGTTGGGCCGGGCCGAGTCATGTCCAGCCTGCGCTTGAGATAAAGCGCAGTAAGCTGTTCTAGAAGTAACAAGATAAGACTAAATGTGCTAACGGTTCTATAAGTAAATAAGAGTCATAAATGTTCCAAACACAAAAGTCGTCTCATATAGTAATAAGTCAAAGTACAAGTCTGAAATGTAAAACTGGATACATGTCCAGTTACAAAATACGTAGTCTAACACATGACTACACTAAATATCCCAAGCAACTACGCAAACTAGACGAGTTTCCCCGCAGGTACATCCTTGTAAGGTAAAGCCTGGTCCTCGGTAGTAACTCCATAATATGAGTCACAGAGCAACTCCTCCTCAGTAAGAATACCTACAACGTTATCCTGTCAGGACGGGAGTAAGTACTGATTCTAACAAACTAGCATATGAAACATGGAAATGAACATGAGAGGAATAAACTGGAAACATGGCATCACATAATCTATCATGGCAAGGATACATATGTCAAATAGACAGATGCATATGTAATGTTTAAAACGGTAGCAGGTACGTGATCGTCAATAGGTGTACAATGTGCAGGGGCACATAATAAAATATACTTTCGTACAAGTGATAAGGCGATAGATGTACATACATACAAATCCGCTTTGAGATAAAGCCTACGACGCAGTATTCATATAAAATAAAAATTTGCTCGGTACATACGTACGGAGAAGGGGGCATGATCACGTACACTACTAACAGTTTCCCCATAACCCATATTCTAATAATGTGAGAGGTACATAAAGACTGGTCTAAGCATGGTAGTGACTGAAAATACAACATGTGAAGAGTTAACTTGCTACCCCAAGGATCAGCATTTAACATGGTTAGATTCGCAGTTCATTGACGTAACAGTATGTAAAGTTTGTAGAAAGTACTTGCCTCTAGCAAAGCAAAGCAGCGATAAGAATGCTATAGATGCCTGGTAACTCGTCACTGTAGAAATAAATACATAACTTAGTTTTTATACTAAGTTAAACACTATGACACTAAGTGGTGCAACACGACTTGTGACTGGACACCTAGCCAAAATGATGACTTTAGCATAGAAGACCAATGTAGGGTGACACACTACTATAACTAACTTTCTAGGGTCTTTACACTAGTGAGGGGTGAGGTTCAATACGGCTATAACTCAAAATAACACAAAAAATTGCAAGTCGTAATTATTCAATAAATAAATCAACTGTACATTGTGTTCCAACAATTTTTGAGATAGACAAAAAGCTCAATTTTACATAAAATAAAGTACCAAAATGATCCTTTTTAATTATAGAAATTTATTATAATCTTTTTGGAATTTATTAACCAGTACAAGTATTTTATAAAAATTAGTTTTCATAAGTACACAGAAAGTGAGTTCTGGTTTCATATGCCAAAACAGTGGCAAAACTGTAAATTAAATACTGTAAAAATTATGATAAATTAGCTAAATTAACATAGTATCTTAATACAATTTTTCCAAAATTTTAACAGCAATTAAAGTATTTTTAGAAATTCAAAAACAGTATGGTACACAATCTAAAATTAAATAATTAATTATCTGCGTATTTTGTCCATGTACATAAATTGAACCAGAGTTCAAATACAGGACCCAAGGCCATGAATCAAGTCCAATATGACTTGTACAGGTCTTGAATGTGTGAAAATATATTGGAGCCCAAAAACCCATGCTAGGCTTGGACACCAAATGGTTGCAGTAATAAAATACAGGAATTTAAATAATAATAATATATTTTCAAAGTGGTAAAAATATACAAGTCATAATTTAAACAATAAAAATGACTTGGGAATTTATGCACAATATTATTTTATACAAAATAGAATTTTTAAAATACATATATAAAATGTATAACTACAATATTTATATATACATATAAATATATAGATATTTATATATATACATAGTGGATATATACATACATATGTTAAATATACATATGTATATATAAGAAATACTTAACTATAAAAATATACATATATATATATACAAATATTGTATACATATATATAATAGTATATATATAATAATATATATACACATGAACATATATATATATATATATATATATATATATATATATATATATATATATATATATATATATATATATATATAAATATATATATATACACACATATATAATATTATAAAGTACTAAATATAAAAAATATATATATATATAAATACAGTATATATATACTTATAATACAGTATATATAATAATATATATATACATATACATGTATACATATATACATAAATATATATATAAACAAAATAAAACAAAAGAAAATAAAAAGAAAAAGAAAATGAAACAGACAGCAGGGAGGGGATTCGAACTCGGCCCGAAGGGTCGGGTTCTTGAGTTTGGTCGGGCTAGCCAGGAGGTCAGCCCGAGCTTCGTGTTAGGGATAGGTTTTAGGTTAAATTTATTTAGGTTTTAGTTTATATTTTATTAAACCCGATAAAACAATCTTGTGTCCTGACAGTTAAGGACACAAGAGTCTACGTGTTTGTGCTAAGCACGACACGCACGATTCTAGTCTCGCGTGTCCGAGCACTGGATTAGGATCCTCGTGTCCGGGCGAACCACATACGTGTGTACGAGACACGTACGACACGATTTTCACACTGCTACTTACGTGTCCGGTGAGCTGGGGGGGGGGGGGGGGTTTCGAGGGTGCTGGACGGCGGAGGAGTTGACGTGGACGTGGCGCTCGGGCGGCGCTGCGTTCGTCTCGAGGAGACGCGTCGAATGGTGGCGGTGGATGACGACGGCGGCTGCTGTGGAGGTGGCGGCAGGGTTCGTCGGAGTTAGGGTTGCGGCGAGTTTTAAATGGGGAAAGAAATAGGCGGTGATGGTCGGAGATGGGTCATGGTGGTGGTGGTTGGGTCGGAGAGAGTGTGGGGGGTTCTTTTATAGGGGTCTAGGTCGGTCGAAGGTCGGTTGCTGGCCGGAAATGGCGGAGAAAAGGGGGTCGGTCGTCGGCGTGGCAGTCGTCGGGGGTGGGTAGGGTTAGGATTTTCATTTAGGTCCCCGTAGTTTTAGGATTTACAAGTAGGTCCCTAACAGTTACTAAATACAAAAATAAATTGCATAACATAATTAAAACAATTCATAATTTGCAAACTGTTTTAATAACAAATTAACAAATTGCATAATGATATTAAAACAATTCTAAATATTATAAAAAGATATTAAAACATTTTAATTAATTGCAAATTGATATATTTTGATTTAAAAACTATTTAAAAATTATTTAAAAATTCCAGAAAAATTCCTAAAAATCATAATAAATTATTTTAATGCTAAACAGGCCATTAGCAACTAATTAATTCTAATTTAATTAATTTTGAAAAACATGGGCTGATATGGACCGTCATGTAGATAGGCGTGGATTGGTGAAGAGCTGAACCCTGAGCCATAGCTGCTAGTATGCGTGCATATCGGTGCATAACTGACCCGGAGAGTCACAACTGCTGGTATGTGCACGTACTAGTGCATAGCTGAGCGTTGAGTCACATATGCCAATCGGATTACATGAGTCGGTAAATGTTTTGCTAAGAGGTATCAGTGCAGAGACGAACATGAGAAATGATGGTTATATTATGTTTATGCTAATCCTTGTCTTGTACAGGGATGGACCGTCGGCTATGGTAAAAATTACTGAAAAGCGATACATTTGTTGCTAAACTTCATGAATACGAGTTGCTTAAAGAATAACCTATTGCAAAGAATTGTTACGTCCCTTTCAAAGAAAATATATGATATCGTGCTTGAAATGAATAGTCTCTTGAATGCTTGAAATGAAATGAACTGTGGCTTTTCAAAGATGTATTCTGACTCTGAATATTCATGCAATGAACATAGGTAAAAGTAGCAAGATCATATCACAAAAAATATTTTCTCACTAAATAAATTAGTGATCATTTCAGACAAATGTAGCCTTTGTTTACAATCACCAGTATGCTGATATACTGACCCATCATCAGTCTGTATGCAGGTGCAAGACGCATCAAGAAGGATAGTCCGAAGCGATAGCCCGAGCCTCATCCTCAGGAGCCATAAATCAGAAGAGATGCCAAGAGAAGGCCATCTGTTGCTAAGAGTTGGTTTTGTATATAAAGGATGTAATGTACGGAACATGATCATTGTAATTTGTAATGTTTCTGAAAGAATGTAAGCATTATATCAGAGAGAATTGAGAGCTTGTAATATGTTTCGCTGCGTATTGTCTATCTTGTCTATTTTGTCATTATGCAGGTCTTGGCCTTGTGCAAGCGCAATATAGGCTCGCACGGCATCACGCCCAAGCGAGGACGAACGGTCTTGCAGAATCTGAAGCGAGGACGAAAGGACTCTGCGGGATCGGGGCGTGACAGAATGGTATCAGAGCAACACGATCCTCTGACCAATTTTTGATTCGATTAAATTCAAAGAAGTTCTCCAGATCAAAAATTTCTTGCCTGCTTGATATCATCAATGAGATGGACGTTCCATACAATAAGTCCATAAATATTTTTATGATGCCGGCATATGTTTTATCGATTTGATTGATTGAGATTGAGATGTTTATTGAACATGAATTTTGACATGATCTGGACTGAGAGTTTTATCTACTGATGATGGCGAGGGATAAGAACTATCGCTGCTAAGGATATCGTAAGTTTTTCCTTAAGTTTCGAGGACAAAACTTTTTCTTGCTGGATAATTATGTAGTGCATCGCTCTGCGAAGGCACTAGATAAACAGAGAGATCGGATTGCTGGCTCTGCAACAGAAGACGATTTATCTGGATAGGTGGACAAAGACTCATTTTATGATTCGCTTAAGCCTAATAAGAAGCTGAGTATTTGATTGAATGCTATTATTAATAACAAGATACTAAATCATTGAGTATGCTTATAAGAGAATTCACATGTTGTCATGCTAAAACAAGAAACAGAGATAATATGGTACCTTGCTAATAAATGAACGTTGCCTTGATCAAGAGAACCTTGCCAAGGCATCATATTATCTGTTGCTAAGAGTTGGTTTTCTGAGAGAATGCTAATAGATAATCTGTAATATTTTTGAGAGAATATAAGCATTGTATCAGAGAGAATTGAGAGCTTGTAATCTGTTCAAATAAATATCAATAAAGAGATTGTTTCTGCTACTTTGTGTTCAATTATATTCTACAATCTGTCCACTGCTAAATTCAAATATCTGCAATATGTTCCGCTGCATATTATCTATCTTGTCTATTTTTTCACTGTACAGGTCTTGGTCTTATGCAAGCGCAACTTCGGCTTGCACGGTATCACGCCCAAGCGAGAATGAACGATCTCGCAGAGTCCGAAGCAAGGACGAAAGGACTCTGCGGGATCAGAGCGTGACACCTAGCCCTAGGAGAACTACACTTGGCCATCCCTAAAATCCCTTTTGGGTGCCTCTTTTTTCGCCGACTAGTAATTGTAGTCCACCCTTCATTACACACCGACGGCAAGGAAATGGGCTGGAGAGGCTGGGGGCACGAGCGAGGAAGGAGGTATAATGCCCCGCTCCGTATGGTGCATTACGATGAGTTGTTGACTCGAAGAGTTGCATTGACCCGATGAAGTATCAATGCGAATCGATGCAAGAGTTACGTTGGCCCGAAAGAAGCTTTGAGTCGATTCGAATCTATGAATCGAAATAATGTAAGGCATAAGTCTGATTCGAAGAGATATTGATTTTAGTTGACTTCGAGTGCAGGCTACGCTTTTACGCTGAATCATAAGAGGTCGATATTTTGCCTTATTCACTAAAGTGTCCGCAAAACCAAAACCTCGTCCTACAACGGACTGAGGCATGGGCATGGTAGGCTGAATCGATCGAATAGCTCAATAGAATGGCTAAGTCAGAAGAGTTAGCCATGCAACCAAGTTATGGAATCGAGCCGCATCAGCTCGGTGAGACGACAAGGCGTATCGACTTAAGGTGGCCGGGTTCATGACTCTTCTCACCTACTCCTTCATGTCTAATAAAATATATCATTACATGTGTAAGTTGCTATCAAGTAAACGGGCATGGCTCGAATCGAATAAATGTCTTAGTATGTGTATCGAACATTAAGATTGAACATTGAGCATTGAACAATTGAGGCGACGTGTATCAAGTGCACGAGTCGCAATAAGACATTGATGCTAGAACATTGAAATACAACATCGAGATGTGCATCAAGTGCACGACTCGAAAGAACATTGAACACTACGGCTTAGAACATGGAAAATATGGTACCGAGGCGTGCATCGAATGCACGACTCGGAGGAAAGAAGATATATGTGTCAAAGTATACGTATGTGCATGGGACTCATACAAGATGGCTTTGTGGTGTCATGCCCCGATTCGAGGAATCGGTCGCCTCCATTTTGATTCACGCCGAATCGTTCGTCCTCGCTAAGGCGTGATGCCGTACAAGTCTAGAATTGCACTTGCACAAGGCGTGCTCGTGTTCCTTTTATAAAAGAGACATTTTGAATAGAGATTCGCAACAAGTTAACAAAGAAGTTGGACAACACAGATATGATCTAAAATAAGCTCTTTATTGATATCTTTGAAACAGAAAACATAAGGCTCTCAAACAGCCGAGATAAAATGCCAAACTTGGCTACAACTTGTAGAAATATTGAAATGAGATACAACTTGTTCCATACATCATATTCTTTTATTAATAATGCGGCAATAACCACCTTCAGCAAAATACCTTCTTATTTAAGTGAAAACTTCAAGAACGTATGATGCTTCTGAAGAGTCGGACAGCAAGCCTTCAGCGTCTAAGATTATCTACGAGGTTTCTGGCACCTGTGGAGACGAGGGTCAGTACATTGCCACATATGTACTGGTGAGCAGCCGTAACCAATCTCACCCTAAATCAACAGTAGTAAATTACATGAATGTTCACGATTGATTTGTGATCTTTCTATCTTGTCTTAGGGTCCATTAACAATTCATATATTTGATAATAAATATAAGAAGCACACAGTGACGTTAGAAACATAAGCAATTCATGTTGTTCTAACATAAGCAATTCATATTGATCACCAATTTGGTGTATCTTACCCACGGTCGATAGCCATCCCTGTATATTTATGAATAAAACTTACTCTTGTCTGCATAAGACATTGTTAGCTATGACACCTTTCTATATGAAGGTCACTGGCGACATGCCATCTTGGACCGTCTTACTGGTACAACGGTACCATTGCAGTACAGGTAGCTAGCCCCACTGCAAGTTCCGTATACCGATGTCAGTACGTCGGCATCAATCCTTGTTCTTCCTAGGATGAACCGGGTCCGTGGCTGCGGATTACCGTTCTGGGAACTAGCTTGTGCACATATTGTCCATGACCATGCACGTAATGCAACTTAACTAATAAGAGACATAACATGCACGATAATAACATCTTCCACACATAAGTCGTAGTTCTCATTTTATCTTGCCAACTTTCTATCTTACGATCTTGCCATCTTACCATCTTACCTTGAGCCATAGGCTCGTATACTCATTCATCCAACCGAGGGACTATTTATTAGTGTTATCATTCTTTCGAACCAAAGTCCGATATACTTACCGCCCACTACTTGGGTCTTTGCATCACCTGTTCAACAATTCATATTGCAACATACAAGCATCATTTGATTTGCAATATAAGCCTAGCCATATGATAATTTATCTTTTATTATCTTTCTGAGTTATTACTAGGCATCTTTTATTAAGCACCGAACACAATAACAAGTCTACCATTGTTACGCGCAAAGATTAAGGATCGTCGAAGGATCAAAGCCACTCACTTGTTGGTAAATTTTCGAGAGAAAGAGGTCTTCCACGCAACGTCAAGTTCGGTTCACTACGTTAGCACCTGCATTGGCACCAACGTCTGGTCAGCATACTTCTTCTCTTTCTCTCAGTGATTCGATATGAAATGCGTAGACAATGAAAGTAAATCCATGAAAGCATTCATCGAAAATAATCACAAAAATATACACAAAAGCCAACAACAAAAGCGACATCGAAAACCAGCAGGGCAATGATCTCGGAGCAAGCGACTCTTATATAGAACTCTTTCCCAAGACGCGTGCCACTGCATCTTGGGCATCATTTCAAAAGAGTCCAATCCATAATGAGGAAAGGATCTCAATTCATTATCCGGCGATCCTGGTAAAGTTTCCCCAAGTAAAGTTCTCTAATTCTCATCCGACTCGGCCACTCGGCCGCTAGCCCGCTCCGTGCTCTGCAACGGGATACAGGACATTACATGTGGCAAACATAATAGTTGTGGCACGAATGTTGTGACAAAACTATCGAATGTGGCACGGTGCCTTCGAGATGGTTAGGACATTCGGGTCGATATGTTGAGGAATATTGAGTCGAGGCATCGTGCCAATGGAATAGAGATAGGCAAACTTGTTTGGTTGTATAAAAATTAGAATGCGTTGCATATGGTCAATGAACTTGGATGTATGGCCCGTGCACGGGCGTGCTTCCCTCGAACGTAGGATCGCCGGGGCACCGTGACCGTTCGACCGCGGAGGAAATTAAGGGATATTGGTGGTGCACTTCATTCAGATAGGTTGCGCTCTCCTATTTATGTGATAAGCCACAATACCAGTAAGTTTGGGATCCTTTGAGTAGTGGGCTAGCAAACCGTGCCAAAGCGATCGTCGGCTTATACTTTAAGATACCAGTCTATTACGGCACGGAACATCGTGACCTTCATATAGATAGGACCGGTTGGCTGAGACTAGAATTGGGTGCAGACACAGAGCCTGCTACCCTTATGCATATGTTTAAGTTTGATTGGTTGGCTGAGTGATTTGTCGTTAATTATGTGAATTCTAACGATTGCAGGCTAAGGCGAAACGAGAGGGAGACATATACGATCACTATGATTATGTCCATATTATGACGTCTAACTGTATCTGTTGCAGGGACATGGCATTGGACATATTTATAATTCATTTGCTATCGATAACTGCTTTAATGCTTGGATATTGCCATGAAACTGATCCTAAGGCCAAATAGAAAGTTTACCAAATAATCTGCATGGTTCACTAAATTTACTTAGTGTTGGTTTGGGTGCGAGTGGGTCTTGATCAGTGCAGCGAGGACGAAAGCACTAATCCCCTACTAGTTTGCTTGCAGGTTCAGGATATGTTCGGCTCGGGACAAGGCTTGGCTTGGACGTGACGAGGCATAGAGTTCTTAGCGTTTTGAGGCGAGCTACCGCATTGGCATTCGGACTTGCAACATGAAGATGTTCGGCCGAAGACTACCTGTTGGCTATAAAGAGACATAATGTCTGGAACAATGTAATTCTTTGTGAGCTAGAGAGATCATGAGCGTTGTAGCCAGTTGACATATTCAGTTGGGCTATTCAAAGACTTTGTAATCTTCAGTTCATTATTAATAAAAGATATTCTTATTGTATACTATGTTTTCTTCTGCTGCTTACGTTATCAATTTGAGATAAACTTATGTGAACCTGTTATCTTGTCTTGCACGAGCGCAACTCCAGGCTCGTGCGGCATCACGCCCCAGCGATGACGACGATTCGGATGAAATCTAGCAATGACGAGCGATTTTCCGGAGCGGAGCGTGACGGAAGGTGGGGAGGGAGGGGTTAAGGGAGGGACAGAGAAGGTGGGGGAGGGTCTGGATCAGGATCGCCTAGGTTGGCTGCCAATATATATATATATATATATATATATATATATATATATATATATATATATATATATATATATATATATACTATTTTTCTTACTCCAATTGGGACGACATGACAGTTAGATCATAATCAATGTTGTGCAAGATTTCAATTGATTATTATGAGGTTGGGCTCGAATTGAAAACTTTTCTTTTTTCCTTTAGGGTCTGTTTGGTAAATCGTAATTATGGAAATTAAGATTTGGATTTGACTTTCATGAATGGAAGAAGGGTATGAATCCATGTCCTTTCTTGTCTCTATATTAGGGGGGACAAAGATGTTTGGTTAGGGTAAAAAAATACTAAAGTAAATAAATATATTTCAATATTATAATTTATATTTAGTTAAGCAATTTAGATAATACTTGATAAAATTAATTACAATTCACAAATGACTTGAACTGACCAAATTCATACACTAGTAAATTAATTAATACATTAATCTGAATACATTTGGCATAGCAGCTGTCGACTCTAGCAATTCATCTCTCTCCTCAAAAAAATCTATAGCAAAAACTGCAAAACAAATGACAGAAACCACAATCCCACCCGCCACTTCACTTCCCACACCATCTTCCTCCTCCCTCTCCTCCTCCTTCCCTTCGTCCGCCGCACCCACACCGCCACTTCCTTCCTTCGCTTATCGGATCGCCTCCGTCGAGATCGTCCTTCTTCTCCATGGCCTCAAATCCAGCTCATTCTCATTCCAACGAGACCATCCTCCTCCTCCACGGCCTCGGATCCAGCTCATTCTCCTTCCGTCGCATCCTCCCCACCTCACCGCCTCCGCACCGTCGTAGTCACCGTCGACCTCCCCGACCAGTTTTCTTTTATTCTACTGTTAGTTCCAACCCACATCACCTTTTTTTTAGAAGATGTGGAAATCAGGATTTGGCGGAGTACATGAACCGCACTCCCCCTGCATTCCAAATTTTTGTCCCCTTAATTTCTCTGAACCAAATAAAGAATTTGTGCTTTCCCCTCCAAATTCTTGGTAAATGAGCAAATCTATCCAAAATTCTGTTTATCAAACATGCCCTTATTCCAATCAAAAAAATGTAATTGTAGGACCCAGTTCCCAGTTTCACCACTATTGGAGATTACAGACCATGTTATTGTTGGTATTGTTGCTTGTGTAGCAACAATCATGTGATTTAAGAAAGTGATCCTTTCTTTTAGTCCCATATTGGAAAGAAAAAAAGCTTCTCCTTTGCATATATTGCTTTACCCTCCTTAGTAGGTAAGTGGATTTTCTAGGGAATAGGATACATCCCATCCAACCCGCGAGCGGGTGCGCAATTTAATGCACATTTTAAATTTATTGTTTTATTCCTATATTATTTGATTCGGTTGCCTGGTCTTCCGTAGACCTGTTATCACATAATCCCGTTACAGGTTTCGTGGGTTGTAGGAGATTACACGAAACGGTAGTCCAGAGACATATTTAAAACATAAACAATTTATCTGTTTCGGGGACAAGAAATCATTCTCTCTCTCGTTCGAAAATATGTTCGTAGTTTTTGGCACATAAGAGAAAAGGCAACTAGAATCTTTCTCCTCCGTCCAACTCCTCTTTCGGATAAGGGCTGTGATCGTTCGTGGGATTTACTACCGGGTGCACGGTGTTATGAATCGAAGGAATTCGTTGTATCTCGGGGATAGATCGCCTGGTACTCGCTGTACTGTTCATACGGACGAAATTCTATTCTAAGGACAGCGTTGTAACGTGCCTCGAATCCATTTTTTTTTATTTTACATCTTCTGATTTGCATGTGCTAGAAATTTTATCAAACAATTATTATAGGCTAATTCTAAGGGTATCCAAAACTTACTTGGGGCTAGCCCAAATTTTTCCAGGACTGCCAAACTTGTTGGCAGTTCTTACACCAAGTAGGACTGCCAACAAATTAAGTTGGCAGTCCTAGTTGCAGCCCTACTTGTTGTATCCAAACAGAAAATTCAGATAAGACTGCTAACTTTGTTGGCAGTCTTATTTCATGTTAGGACTGCCAACTTGAAATAAGACTGGTGTCACGACCCGCACCCTGATTAGGGGCACGAGAAGTGGGTACGTCCAGCCTACGCCGCAGCATCGGCGGTAGAACGCTGTCTAGGTCATCTAGAAATACTACAACTAAACAGATAAAGGTACCTGTACAGTATATATACTCCAAATGGAGGTGACATAGCAATACAGTCTCAATCACAAATGTAAAACTAAGGAAGATAGCATGGAAAGGAAATATGATAGATGAAGCAGGAAATAAGTTCGAGATCCACACAAGTCCAAAACTAAACATAACATCACAGAATATAATATAATACTACAGTCTGAAAAGTACTAGCTGGCTCGCAGGCCAGACAAACCTAACTAAACTACACTACTCAGGGTGAGCAAAGTCTAGTGGCTCTACTAACAAGCCACGGTCCAAGTCTACTCCATATAATCCGTCCCCATAATAGGTCGGGCAATCAGCCTCTGAATCATCTGTAAAATTTGTCAACGGTATCCTGTCAGGAAAATGAGCAAGTACAAGCACTAACAACAGTTCCATGTGAATTGACAAATTCTATAAGAGACAGTATAATGAACTACAAGACAAAGATATATGAAGACTTGGGAACCGTTCGAAAGTCGAATTACAACCCTTAAACCAAAAAAGGACCGGGGTTGTAACTCTTCTTCCGAGCAGAACTTAGTCTCCAATCAAGGTACAATGTAAAGGCATGTAGAGCATGTGAGTAACTGTATATCAGGCATGGAAAGGAAATACTGAATGTAGAACAGAACAGGATATATGATAAGATAAAGCAAATATAAAATGTGCCTCGAATATTATAGCATAATGTGATCGGTATGGGTCAAGAATCAGGCTTCCAGCCGACCGGCTACAAGTACGTGGACTCGGCCCGGCCGGGATGGTAAGCTATGGAGCGAAAAGTAGCACAGGTCAGGCTATACCCATCGTGAGGTGAGGATATAGCTATGGTGCAAGGAGTAACTCAAGGTGGGCATTGATCACACTATCTATAAAATTCTCCATTCCCCGAATAGTATACGGATCCGGACATAGCACGTCATGACGCGGGATTCCCTAAGAGGGGAGCAAGTCCTCTTCAGGAATCGATGTCAATACAAGTACAAGAATCAAGACCAAGCAAGTACCAGTATCCCAAGAAATCCAGGAATGATATCTTATGACAGGAATCCGATAATACTAGTCCGTGAACTATCGTGACTGAGAATCAAGTAAGACACTACGACTGAATCGGATATAACAAATATCAAGACAATGAAAACTATCAGTGAATGTACTCGCCTGCTGTCTTGAGCTGTAGGGTATATCAATGCTCAGAGTGGTAATCAGAGACCTAAAGATGAGATATTACAAGTCAAAACATAGTTTAATAATGAAAGGAAAGTTAATCTAATCATGATATGCAAGTCTAAGTCAAAACTAGGTCAAACTAAGTTACACCAAGCTAAACTAGGTCACACTAGGACAACCAAGGTCAAACAAGGTCACAGAAAGTCAATCCAAGTCAAACTAGGTCTCACTGAGTCACACTAAGTCTTGTCAAGTCAATCTAAGTCAAATCAAGTTATATTAAGTCAATCTAAGTCAGACTAAGTCAACTCTAGGTCATACCAGTCATCGCAGGTCAAAACAAGTCGAAGAAAGTCAAACGGGATCAAGAGTTGGCCTACAGATGACTTTTGGTCAACTGGTCAACTCTGGTCAACTCTAGGTCAAATCTAGGTCAACCCTACGTCAAACTGGTCAAAAGTTGACCAACAGTTGACTTTTGCTCAACCGTTCAAGTCTAATGGAATTTGGGACTAAATTAGGTAAAGTGTTACCCATAGTTGACTTTTGGTCTAAAAAGTCAACCATGGTCAACCAAGGTCAAGACTAGGTCCAGGCGACTATTCCTAATCATTACCAACCCTTACAACCCATATCCGATTCATCTCAAACTCCTATTCTTCTCCTTCTCCTTATTCCTATTCTCCTTCTCATTCCCCTTCTCATTCTCCTCTCCTCCTCATTCTCCTTCTCATTCTCCTCTCCTCCTCATTCTCCTTCTCATTCTTCTTCTCATTCTCCTCCTCATTCTCCTCCTCATTCTCCTTCTCCTACTGCTGCTCCTGCTAGTGCTATTGCTGCTACTGTGGCTTATTCTCTTCATCTTCTTCTACTTCCTTCACTACTTCCTTCCCTCTCTCTCTATATATATAAATACATACACACACACACATGTCTATATATATATCTATATACATATATACATAGGCACATACACACTCAAACACACACACCCCCTTGCACAAGCACACACACTCATGAAAATATACATAGGGACACAAAATAATATATATATATATATATATATATATATATATATATATATAGGGACACACAAGAACAACATCTAAATCTGAAATTAAAATAAGAATAATCAATCACACAAATATTAACCACATGGTGTGTCCAAAATTGGGGGTTTCCCACATGGACACAAAGCACAACACAAAGGACACTCCTATGACCTCCAAATGGACACGAAATGGACACAAATGGAGATACAACCATGAAAATTATTCCTATGGGTCAAAAATAATCCTATATGCATGTTGGGGTGATTTAGAAGAGAGATTATACCTTCCGGAAGAGAGATTCAAATGAAAAAGCTTTCCGACTCGACACCGACACGTAGAGATTCCAAAAGGACACGAACGAGCTCCGAATCCTCCCAAACTTGGCTAGCTCCTTCCTTTCATGGAGTAGAAGAGAAAAGAAGAATATTTGGTGGAAGAAATGGTAGATTTGGAGATGAAATCAATAGAATTGCTCTCTAGAAATTTGGGGAAGAACAAGAGAGAGAAAGTGGTAGATAGAAATAAAATGGAAAGAGAGAGGTTGCTTTGGAGTGAAGCAAAGGAGAGGACGTGCTCCATACATGGTCGACCACATCTTAGAGGGTTGGGAGCATTTGGCAATTTACCAAAATGCCCTCCAAGTCAAAGAAATGAGTGGTTTGAGTTGGGGTCAAAATGGTAACTTGAAAACTCCTAATTTCAAGTTCTAAATCTAATTCTAATCCCTAATCCCACTAAAATCAAATGAGATTAGTCAAATATAAATATCTGGGTTTGGTCATGACAAGTTGGTCGGTTCCAGCTGGGTCCCGATCAGAGTCTAAGCTATCCCGGGTCCCTGATACAAGTCGGAATGAGCTGAAATTCGAACCCGACTCAAATAACCCCAAAACAATATCATAAATAATAAAATAAATTTCAAAAAATATTCAAAAGATAAAATGACAAAAATACTCCTGTTCCTAAAAACTGGGGGTGACAACTGGCAACAAAGTTGACAGTCCTATATATCTGCTCGTCGGTGGCGAAGAGGCGGTCGGCGGCGACGTCGGTGGGGGAGTAGGTGGAGCTGCGGGGTCCCGACTAGCCAGGGCCGCTTCAGCGCGCACACGGGCTCATCCTCGCCGCAGGCGGAGTCGAGGTCGGCAGAGGGGGCTGCCCGTCGGGATGTCGAACACGAACACAAGGTCGGGGCTGATGAGGGTCTGCGAGAGCGGCATCAGCTACTCCGGAGACGGGAGCTCCTCCTCCTCGTCCACCTCCTCCTCCCATCTCGCGGCGTCGGGAATGAGCGGTTGCTGCTGCTTCTTCTTCTTCTTCTTCTTCTTCTTCTTCTTCTTCTTCTCTACTTCTTTTTGATTTTTAGGGTTTAATTAAGAATTGGAAGAGAGAATGAAAATTAGCAAATATAGTGTTGATTGAGGGTTTGAGGGGTGAGTTGCCCCAAGTAAAGTTCGGACTGTCTCCATTAAAAGTTTCACTCTACTGGACTATTCCCTATTAAAGACTAGTCCCAAGCAATCGTTAGAGTGCCCTTAGATTAGCCTTATTATATCTGTACTAATATATTATGTATAACATATTATATAGTTGAAGGGTTTGTAATTCCAGTGTTGCCGAATCTTTGCATGTTCGAGTACAGAAATCTTCAAAGTTTAAAGCTGCATCTCGAGTTACGTACCCCACGCACTTCCACACAGATTTTGTTCTCCTTCTCTCTTTTCCTACTCCTGTTTATATATATATATATATATATATATATATATATATATATATATATATATATATGAACCATACATACATGATCACTACCAACATCAGTTTCAATTGCTAACTTCCCTTTACTTCCAATGGCACACTACCTATTCCTCTCCTTACTCTTTCTCATCTGCTCCTCCTTCATCTCCACCGCCGGTCTCCCCGAGCTCCTCCGCTTCGGCGGCGTCGAGGGGTCCTTGAGCCTCGACCCCACAGACCTCAACTCCGTCTCCGTCGACTTCGGCGGCACGGCCCGCACCGAACCGGCAGCGGTCCTCCGTCCCGCCTCGGCCGACGATGTCTCCTCCCTCGTCCTCGCCGCGTACCGCTCCCTGAACGCGTTCGCGGTCTCCGCCAGGGGCCACGGGCACTCGATCAACGGCCAGGCCGGGGCCAGAGACGGGGTCGTCGTCGCGATGAACCACCACCACCGCCACGGGGCTCAGTCCCCAAGTCACGCGAAAAGCAAGCCGGCGTACTCGCCGGAGAGGAACGGCTACTACGTGGACGCTTGGGGTGGCGAACTGTGGGTCGATGTGCTCAACTGGACGTTGGCGAACGGAGGGCTCGCGCCCAGGTCGTGGACGGACTACCTCTACTTGTCCGTCGGCGGGACGCTGTCGAATGCCGGCATCAGTGGGCAAGCCTTCCACCATGGCCCTCAGATTAGCAATGTATATGAACTTGATGTGGTTACAGGTTCGTCTTCGACTTCATCCTCTACTATGTACAAAAATTATGCTTCATTATCTAATAAGTAATAAAAAAATGATATTTTGTCCGTCGTTGAAAGTGTCCGCCACTTCACTGAGCCTACGTGGCAGCAATCCATTGCCCCTTGCTAGTACCGGAGTCCACTTTCTTAAAATCCGGATCAGGAGGCTAATGGGTGGCCACTATATGGCACGAACCAGTGACGGTCATATCGACACGGGCCAAATAGTAGTGTCCTAAGTAATATCATAACTCTCTTTTTTTTCTAGGTAAAGGAGAGCTTGTTACATGTTCTGACGAGAAGAACCCAGAGTTGTTCCATGGAGTTCTGGGGGGTCTCGGTCAGTTTGGGATCATCACAAGAGCTAGAATCGCGCTGGAGCCTGCTCCCAAAAGAGTGAGTTCCATCATTTTTCTGAGAACTCTACTAGTGTCGGTTCCGACACGATACTGACATTCCAAAATATACCAAGACACGTTGACATGACGATGTCCTTCCTTAATTTTGTTCTGGTTAGGTGAGATGGATCAGAGTGCTCTACTCCAACTTCACGGCTTTCACCAAGGACCAGGAGCACCTCATCTCCCTAGGAAACAGCTCTCCGTCCCTGCCCAGGTTCGACTACGTCGAGGGCTTCGTCATCGTCGACGAGGGGCTCATCAACAACTGGAGGTCCTCCTTCTTCTCCCCAAGTAACCCCGTCAAGATCAGCTCCATCAGCACTGATGGCGGAGTCCTCTACTGCCTGGAGGTCACCAAGAACTATGACGACACAACCAAAGACTCACTGGACCAGGTCAGTTAGTACTGCTTTTATTCATGATGTTATCGTGTCCGACACGTATCGGACACTTACTGAAAACACTTGCTATTTTTTCAAACTTATAAATAGTAGGTATCAATAAATCTCCGGAGATAAATAAATAAATAAATAAATAAATAAATAAATAAATCTCCGGAGTCTCATTTGGTTGGTCATATAGTCTTAATTTATTCCTTAATTAGCATGGCAACATGGTGCAAAATCTCCTCCAATAGATTTTATTCCACCAGCTCTCTCTACTAAATTGTCAATCATTTGCTTACGAAATGCTAATTAAACAAACCTAATAGTAAATAGTTTGATTAGAAAATTAAATCAGCTGGTTATTTGATGACAGGAAGTGGATGCACTGCTGGAGGAGCTGGACTTCATCCCGGCGTCGGTGTTCACGACCGACATGCCGTACGTGGACTTCCTCGACCGCGTCCACCGCGCGGAGACGAAGCTCCGCGCCAAGGGGCTGTGGGAGGTGCCCCACCCCTGGCTCAACCTCTTCGTCCCCGCATCCCGCGTCGTCGACTTCGACCGCGGGGTCTTCAAGGGCATCCTGGGGAACAAGACCAGCGGCCCCATCCTCATCTACCCCATGAACAAGCACAAGTAATTAACCTACACTTTCATGCATATACAAATCAAATCAGTGTTGTTCGAACCGGACCGGACCGACAGTGGGACCGAGCCTGGCTAGATTTTGTAAAAAAATCGGTCCAGTCTGATTTGAACCGAGATTTTTTTAAGAACTGATAATTTTTTTTCCGAACCAAGATTTAAATGGTGAACCGTCTGAACCGGTTCACAATTGAACCGACCAATTCTGATTTTTCTAAAAAAAAAACTCAATTTTTTTTTATTACATAAGAATTGGACCATTTGATTCTTGGTTTGATTTTGAGAGATAGCTGTAAAATCAAACCAAACCAAACATACTTTGAACCAAACCAACAAGTAAATGTACAAGACTCAAATCATTTGGTTCCCATAAGGGCCTATTTGAATCCCGGTTGAACCCGATCAGAACTATACCAAAAAGTTTTGGTTCAACCATCAGTCCGGATTTAAAACATTGAATCAAACATTAATTATCGTTCCTAAACTATATATATTCTACATTTTAACTATATATATCATACATAATGATGACACAGTGTTATATTACACTTGTATAGTGAGCAACCCATGTTAGGTTATTCATCCTTCCACTAAGCAATTTATGCTAATCCTTTTTATAATGGCAAAGTTGTTGCTTTGGCACAACCTAAAAAGACTCGGGTTGTATACTAATTAAAAAAAACTTGGACGTTCTTTTGCTCAAGATCTTACTCAATCAAACAAAGAATATTTGTTGGAGATCACAAAAGTTGATAGAACCAATGATATATATATATATGTTTGATTATGTATTGTTAGTAGCTTAATCATAGACTTAAGTATATTATTTAAAATCCTTAGGTTAACATGAAATCTTCATGTGCAGGTGGGATGAGAGGAGCTCGGTGGTTACACCAGACGAGGAAGTGTTCTACTTGGTGGCCTTCTTGAGGACCGCCGTGCCCGGGTCGACCGAGCCGACGCAGAGCCTCGAGTACCTGACCCGCCAGAACGAGCGGATACTCGACTACTGCCGCGACACGGGGATCAAGATCAAGCAGTACCTTCCGAACCACGCCACCCGAAGCGACTGGGAGCGGCACTTCGGCGACGGGTGGGGAAGGTTCCTCCGACGCAAGGCCGAGTTCGACCCCAAGCACATCCTGGGCACCGGCCAGGGGATCTTCCAGCCCTTGTCGTCCCCTTCGTTCGCCTTGTAGTGACCGATAACTTAACACATACGCAATATCCCGACAAAGCTGGCTTGGACACGGCACGGACACTCCAAGATACAGAACGACGTTTGTATCACTTTGTATCGGGCACCGGGCACCATATTGGATATGATATGGACACTCCAAGATACATGGGTGCAAAAGAAAAGAGAACGCTTGGAACCATAAGCATATATGATCGGAGACCAGCTAGCCCTACCATGTTTTCCCTACATTTTGTTCTACAAACACACACGTACATACCTATACATGCATTGATTGTAACTTGTGTCTATGACTATGGATGAGTGTTCACATTGTAATTCTTCAAACGTTAAATTCATTTTGTTCTTCAAAGAGTATTTTTATGAGTACCGAGCTTAAATAATTCTGCCTACAGAAATGATATTTTGTCCGCACGGGGCCTCGCGCAGCCCGCAGCCTATGTGTCTCCCCCTGTGCTATTTCCGGGATCGAAAAATCCGGAACCCCACTCCAATGGGGTTGTGGTGGTGGTTGTGGAATGGGGGGTTGGGATGACGGATGGCTGCAGATAAAACTACGGTCCAATTATCACGGTCCGTTTGCCTATTGTGTACATTGAGAACATTCTTAATTGGAAATAAATACACTAACCCTACTAACCCTCCTACCAATGTTTTATGGGTATTACAGGGACTACACATATTTTGAAACTAATTACGCCTAGTCCTATTCTTTGTATAAAATTTTTTTTTAATATAAGAGTGATTAGTGTTATAATTTTCTATAAAAAATATGAAATATAGGAATGGTCTATGTAATTAGTTTCAAAGTAGGGATGTTGGATTTAAAAAAAAAATAGAAATAGTTAGTGTAATAAGTATTAAAGAAAATGTCCTATTGATTATTAATTAGTTTGGTAGGTTTTGTCCGACACCACAAGATAACAGAGCCAACCAACGAAGAAAATAGAGAATAATTAACATGACAATTATAATCTGGAAGAAAACTAGTGACGATACTCATATATAACCTACTAAATCTAATTATATATGTTGCTATATATATATACTAGTACCTAGCCTTTGTATAATCACCACTATAACCTAACGAGGATCGACCTGCTCCAATGAAGAAAATATTGCATGGTCCCCAACCTCCAATATGTTTAATTTCCTTTTTATTTTCATTCCCACCAAATTAAAGCATGCATTAACTATCTCTATTTCTTCATGCTTTTCATATATTTTCTCTAGACAATTTTTGTTTCGTCACTTGGGTTAAACATCATAGGACCAACAATATTTAATTTGCTTCGTGACAGGGCCGGTCCTTTGGTTTATTAGGCCTACAACAAAATCTAGAATTTGGACCCTTTTTCACATAAATAAAATATCTTTTAGCATTTTTACAAGCAAAATTATCAGTTAAGCTATCAAAATTATCAATCAAGCTATCATATATGTTGGCCCATTCCATGGTCACACCCGATTTCGATAATCAACATGAACTTAAGTCAATACACAAAATATACAAAATGCTGCTAATCATTTCAGGATATATGAAATCAATTTCAACGGACGTTGTACTGCATCAACGAAGCATCAACATCATCAAATCTGGAGATGACTCATTTTATATTTTATTCTGTATTTTTACATTTTATTGAGTCTATGATTTATTTTGTAAAATCAGTTTTGGTAATACTGGCTTAGGGTTATTTCAGTCCACTTTCTAAAAAGCCTACCCATTATCACTCATATTTCTTGTTACACTCATTTTACAAAATATTCCAAAATACTTTCGAAAACAATTCCTGTTAAAATATTTCGAAAATCTCCTGACAGAACTCCTAACCGAGTTCGACCCGAACTCTGTCCGAGTTCGGTCAGTTTGTATTCAAACTTCTGTTGCCTCCAAATCTGCGAGCAACGTCTCTTTGCGAGATATATGCATCCGAACTCTGCCCGAACTCTGTCCGAGTTCGGTTCCAGAAAACACCTATAAATAGAGAAGAACTTTTCATTTCAAATCATTCATTCACTCTTCATCTTCTCTTCTCTACTATTCAAGTGTTTTCAAACGATCCAAGATTTTCAAATCATACCTATACACCTCTTAGCCAAAAGTCAGTACTATCAGAGTTGATTTAGAGTCTTTTGGTATTCCAAGAGTTGTACAGAGGTCGTTCCAAGTTCAACAAATTTTCTTGTTGTGGAGCTGGTCGTGCGCTCGTCACCAAGCACGGTGTTGTGAAGCTGGTCGTGCGCTTGTCACCAAGCATGATGTTGTAAGAGACTGCAAGCTCTCAGTTAAAGCTTGTGCCATAGTGGATTAACATCGAGCAAGAGTACTCGAGACTGGATTAGTCCTCTCAGAGGGATACCAGTATATATCGTTGAGTCGCTGAGTTTGAATTCTCTATCTCTTGCTGCATTATATTTACTGTCTCTTATTTCACTGCCATAGTTTTAAAATTTAGTTTTAATTGGTGATTATTTTTTGCTACACACACACACTCTATTCACCCCCCTCTAGAGGTGCTCAACGGTCCTACAATTGGTATCAGAGCAGGTTATATTCAAATATAACATACCTCAGAGAGTATATATGGCAGCCGTGAAATCAATATTCAACGGTGAAGGGCAATCCACAAATAGACCTCCCCTATTTGATGGAACAAATTACACCTATTGGAAAACACGAATGACTTTCTTTCTAAAATCTCTTGACTTTGATCTTTGGTCAATAGTTATTGATGGTTATAAGAAACCAGCACCCACAGTGGTTGAAGGTATTCTTATAGAAAAGCCTCATGACAAATACACCGAAGCTGAAAAAGCTAAGGCTAGTCTTGATGCTCGTGCCATCAATGCACTATTCTGTGCAATTGACAAAACGGAGTTCAACAGAGTTTCAACCTGTAAGATGTCTCATAAAATTTGGAAACTTCTTGAGGTAACTCATGAAGGTACTTCCCAAGTGAAGGAATCCAAAATTAGTAGACTGACTCAGGAATATGAATCTTTTAAGATGAAATCCGGTGAGTCAATTACACAGATGTTTACTCGTTTTCTTGATATAACTAATCCTTTGCAATCTCTTGATAAGGATTACAGCAATCATAAGAAGATCAGAAAAGTGATGCAGGCTCTAACAAAGAACTGGAATCCAAAAGCCACAGCAATTATTGAAGGAAACGATCTCACCACTATGTCCTTGGAAACACTGATGGAGAAGCTGATGACCCATGAACTTGATTTGCAAGAGTTTGAGAAAGCAACACCAAAAGAAAAATCTATTGCCTTCAAAGCTCAAGCAAGAAAATCAACATGCAATGACTCTGATGAAGAATCATCAAGTGGTGATGAACATGCCCTACTTGTGAAGAACTTCAGGAAGTACCTAAAGTTTACAAGCAGAAAGAAGAAAGATATCCAAGAAAGCAATGAAGATGAAACCATATGCTTTGGATGCAAGAAGTCAGGGCACATGAAGAAGGACTGTCCAACCACCAAGAAAAGCAGTCCATATGACAGATCAAGATCAAGCAGAAAAGCAACAACCGGTCGAAAGTATGCCAACACAAGTATCTGGCATAAAAGTGATGCCAGTGATTCAGAAGAAGATGATAGACCCCGCGGCAATGCAAATGTCTGTCTTATGGCATTTGATAAGGTATCTTCAAACCCTCTATATGATGACTTTACTTTCGATGAGTTAGAAAATGCCTTTAGCGATTTACTTGAAGAACATAAAAATGTGCTTGACAAGTATAAGCAATCTCGAAAAGAGATTAAGGCATACACAACCGAGTTAGCTAGACTGTCCAATCTTATTGAAGATATTAAAAAGACGTCTACTACCGGTAACACGGAAGAGATAGCCAAACTCAAGGTAGACTATCATGAGGCTATCCTCAAAATTGAAAAGAAAGAAAGAGACTATGTCAAGATGCAAGAACTATATGACATAGAGAAGAAGAAGCACCTAGTAACAGAACAAAGACTCTCAGATATGACTGCTAGATATGAAGAGTCTATTGCGATTTCTAAAAAGTTAGAAATTAAGTTAGACAAACAGGCAATACCTGTGACACAGCCTAAAATTAGTCCTAATGCCAAGCATACACCTAAGAGGACTAAAAACAAGAAAGCACAGAAGAAACACGTATATAATCATGCTTTCACTTATAGGTTCTCCAAACCAAACAAGCATGTAAACACAGTGGTGACCACATCTAGTTCTAAGCTGACTTGCACTTATTATGGTACGTACGGTCACATATCACAATATTATTTAGCAAGAAAGCTTGTTAACAATCATACTTTAATTTGGAGACCTAAAGCTAATCAGAATGGACCCTTCAGAAAATGGGTACCAAAGGATTCATCTACTTGTCTTGTAGGTGGACCCTCAACCCTCTCATGCTAGAAGCAAATGGATCCTCGATAGCGGATGTTCGCGACACATGACTGGTGATGCATCTTTATTCGCTACGCTATCGATAAAGAAAGAAGGATATGTCTCCTTCGAAAATAACTTGAGAAGTGATTTAATTGGTAATGGTACTGTAGGTATTTCTCCCTATCCAGTAATAAAGGATGTTTGTCTAGTAATAGAATTGAAACATAACCTATTAAGCATAAGTCATTTGGCAGATAATGGTTATGGTATCAATTTTGTGAAAGATAAATGTACCATATATGATTTGTCCTCTGGTGATCCCATATATAAAGGGATCAGAGAAGACAATATTTATGTTTTCTTTTTGGAGAATACTAATAATGTAGGTAGGTGCCTAGTAGCCAATCAAGATGAAAGCTGGCTATGGCACATGAGACTAGGACATGCAAACATAGATACTATCTCACGACTAAGTACAAAAAAGTTGGTAAGAGGACTCCCTGAGATTCCATTCAAGAGAGATATGGTATGTGCTGACTGTGAAAAGAACAAAGCATATAGGTCTACTTTTAAATCCATCAACGCTGTAAGTACTTCTAGACCTTTGCAGTTGATTCACATGGATTTATTTGGTCCTAGTAGAGTCGCTAGTCTTGGCGGTAAGCTCTACGCTTTTGTTATTGTTGATGATTTCTCTCGATTTACTTGGGTTTATTTCTTATCAAACAAAAGTGATACAATTTTTGAATTTCAAATATTTTACAAAAAGGTATAAAACGAAAAAGGCTTCATGATTACTCGTATCCGAAGTGATCATGATGACGAATTCGAAAATTTTGATTTCAAAAAGTTTTGTGATGATAGTGGATATTACCACGAATTTTCTTGTCCTAGAAATCCCCAACAGAATGGTGTTGTGGAGCGGAAGAATCATACTCTGAGCGAAATGGCTAGAGTCATGCTGAATCAGTATAATCTTCCTAAATATTTTTGGACAGAAGCTGTTAGTACAGCCTGTCATATTTTGAATAGGGTGTTAATTCGACCAATCTCGAAGAAAACACCATATGAGCTTTGGTTTGGAAGGATTCCAAACATTTCTTACTTTAAAGTTTTTGGATGTCGCTGTTTTATCCTGAACACCAAGGATAACTTGGGAAAGTTCGACTCCAAAGTAGATGATGGGATATTTCTCGGATATGCTGCTAAGAGTAAGGGATATAAAATTTTCAATAAAAGATCTATGATTGTTGAAGAAACTATTAATGTTACTTTTGATGAGCTAAATAGTCACAGATTTAGCGACAGTGATGATGAAGATACACACGCAAGAACTGAGAAGAGTTCTGTGAAAGATCTGACCCAAGATGCAAGAACTGAGAAAAGTTTTGTGAAAGATATGACCCAATAGTTCGAATCATTAAAATTCAAGCCAGATCATCCAGAAACACTCATCATAGGTGATGTATCTAAAGGTGTAAGTACACGTTCATCTCTTAAAAATTCTGATATAGCAGCAAATGTAGCATTCATTTCTCAAATAGAACCTAAGAATGTAAATGATGCTTTTACTGATGAGTTTTGGATTTCTGCCATGCAAGAGGAACTTAATCAATTTGAGAGAAACCAAGTTTGGGAACTCGTTCCTAAACCTATTGGTCAATCGATAATTGCTACCAAATGGGTGTTCCGAAATAAACTCAGTAAAGATGGACAGGTTCTACGCAACAATGCACGTCTAGTGGCACAAGATTATAATCAAGAAGAAGGAATTGATTATGATGAGACCTATGCTCCTGTTGCTAGACTAGAGGCCATCCGTATGTTTTGTGCATTTGCATGCTTTAATGATTTTAAATTATTTCAAATGGACGTAAAAAGCGCATTTTTAAATGGATTTTTAAAAGAGGAAATTTTTGTGAAACAACCCCCTGGTTTTGAAGATTTTCAAAAACCTGATCACGTCTTCAAGCTTAAGAAAGCTCTTTATGGACTCAAACAAGCACCTCGTGCTTGGTATGAACGCCTAAGTGCCTTCTTACTTGATAATGGATTTTCAAAAAGAAAAGTTGATACTACTTTATTTATCAAATCCTTGAATGATGATATCCTTCTTGTGCAAATTTATGTAGATGACATAATATTCGGTTCTAATAAACGAAAGACTCTGTCAAGATTTTGCTAAGTATATGCAGAATGAATTTGAGATGAGTATGATGGGAGAGCTAAACTTCTTCCTAGGACTTCAAATCAAACAACACTCAAAAGGAACATTCATCAACCAAGCTAAGTACACGAAGGACATACTGAAAAAGTACGACCTCGAGAATGTAAAGCCAATCGGGACTCCTATGGCTACATTTACAAAGCTTGATGCTGATGAAAGTGGCAAACCTGTCGATCAGCGTAAGTATCGAGGTATGATTGGTACTTTATTATATTTAACTGCTAGTCATCCTGATATTATGTTTAGTGTTTGCATTTGTGCACGTTATCAGGCAAATCCTAAGGAATCACATCTTAGTGCCGTTAAGCGTATCTTCCGATACCTTAAAGGAACTTCTACAGTCGGCTTATGGTATCCTAAAACCAAATCCTTTGACCTGATAGGTTACTCGGATGCGGATTTTGCGGGATGCAAAGTAGACCGTAAAAGTACCAGTGGCACATGTCATTTCCTAGGAAAGGCCTTAGTCTCCTGGTTCAGTAAAAAGCAAAATTCTGTAGCATTATCAACAACTGAGGCTGAGTATATCGTCGCAGGACGTTGTTGTGCTCAGATTTTGTGGATGAAGCAAACCTTAGAAGACTACAATCTGCACTACACTAATGTTCCTATTTATTGTGACAACACTAGCACTATTAATTTGACTAAGAACCCTATCTGTCATTCACGCACAAAGCACATAGAGATAAGACATTATTTTCTTCGTGATCATCAACAACACAGGGATATCTGCTTAGAATTTATTGACACAGATCATCAACTAGCAGCCATATTCACAAAACCATTGGCTGAAGACCGTTTTAACATAATGAGACGTGAGCTCGGTATACTTGAATTTTCAGAGTCATAATACAATATAGTAATTAAAATTAATTTCATGACTTGCAACTTTGGAATTTATTTAACAGAAATTATTTTTGGGTACAAACCTAAAAAGGGTATGTCTGTCACTACGACTACGGTCGAAGCGAAGCGGTACTTAAGAGTTCCCCGGTGAACCTCCGTTAGCTGGGACAACCCCTACAGTTAACCCATAAATAACGTAAGTTATTAAATACTAGAGTTAAAAGTCATAAAGTTACTTTTTAACCAACCAGAACTGCATTTACTGTCTCGGGAATACAAGTGGCCGAACTCGGGCCGAACTCTGACCGTGTTCGGACCGAATTCGGACCGAGTTCGGTCGACGCTGTTATGGTTCCAGAAACGAACAGCCGGCCCTAGCCCCTTTATAAACCCCTCTTTCTCCACTCTTTTTCATTCACCAACTCGAGATTACTCCTCCTTTCTCCTAGAAAGTTCTTCCTCCTCCATCCTAGCAAGGAATCCAAGAGATCTGGTGGGCGTTTCGAATCTCATCTTCCTCCTTTATCTCAAAAAGGTAATCTACTTTCTTTCCTTCAATTTCTTTCAATGTCTCCTAAGCGTCATAGATCATCTTTCCAAGGTGCCTCATCATCTTCGGATTATACACCTGCTAGCCTTTTTAGTCCAGCACGACCAATGGATGCAGAAGACTATGACTCTACTTTGTTTCCGGACAAAGAGTTTTCTGATCTTTGGTTCGATTCTTTCTCTGGTCGTAGGATTTGCAATGGAGCTTTTGTAAATTTTATAATATTTTCTGAATACGCTCCTACTTTTGACCACTTAGGATACCGAGATTTTTTCGAGGTATCAGAAAACATTTTTGACAATGCCGTCCGAATGTTTTACTACAATTTGCAAGTAAAACCTAACGGAAATTTCTATTCTTGCATTGCTGGGCAAGAACTAGAATTCTCTGCTACCGATATCAGTGAATTTTTCCATGTTCCTGATCTTGGTGATGCTTTGGTTGACATTACCCATGTCCAGTTCCCTGCTGATGTTACCCTAGCCTCTTTTAGGGAACTCATTTGTCATCCAAATCCAGTTTCTCGTAGGGTTTATTCCAAGAACTTGAACCAATCCTTTTATGAACTTCATCGAATGATTTTCTCTGTCATTCTTCCAAAGAAAGGATCCACAGATGAAGTAACCTTCTTGGAACTCTCTGCTTTATATCACATTCATTTTGGCATTCCATTCTCTATTCCAAAGACCATGATGTCCTGGATGCTGAACTGCAGAAATGCAGGAAGGAATCTGGTATATCCAATGCACTTGGCATCTATCTTTCGTCGTTTTGAGATTGACCTTCAGACTTGTGCATTCTCCTCTACTCCTATCGAGCTTACCAGATCTCGACGGTTTCCTGCTCCACCTCTGCCTCCTGGAGCTCAGCCTGCTCCAGCTGCTGAAGCTGAGGTTCCTGATGCTCCTGCTCCTGCTCCAGCCCCTGCCCCGGGATTTGATCCGACTTTCTACCAGCGCTTTGATGATTTTGTTGCTATATCTGCGCAACGTCATCAAAGTTATCTGGATTCGAAGTTCCGACATATTTCTCAGGCCCAGGTGCTGAGGAATGGGATAGCTGATCTCCACTACAGCCTAGCCCATGATCCGGTCCATCCAGTCACCATCCAGCCTCACCCAGGCTTTCTGGGTCCTCGGTTCACAGATGAGGTCTCCTTCCAGCACTTCGACCCCACTGCAGCCTACTTTCCTCCAGAGGCTCCTGGTGCTGACGACCCCACTATGTGACGTGGATTCAGCTTTTGGATAGTGGATATTTGATAGATGATGATCTTTTATGCTTTGATGTAGCTTTTTTTATGTCTAAACTCACTAGTTAGACATTTTCTGATGATTGTACTCAGCACTTATTAGTATGACATTTCTTTATTTCCAGCATTAGTATTACTATAGTCATTGTTTTATGCTGTGATTATGTCTCTTTTACTTCACTTTGTCTTTTGTTTTCTATTGTTGGCTTCACACATTACGGGGGAGCCAAGTTATTTTACTATTTGACAAAGGGGGAGAAAAAGAGTACCATACCAAAAAGCATATCTAATTCTAAAAAAAAACTCTACCATTTTTTCAGGTATACTTGTATTTTGTTCTATTTTATCAAAGATATATTTTGGTATAGACTCAAGTTTGTCAATTATCAAAATGGGGGAGATTGTTGGCCCATTCCATGGTCACACCCGATTTCGATAATCAACATGAACTTAAGTCAATACACAAAATATACAAAATGCTGCTAATTATTTCAGGATATATGAAATCAATTTCAACGGACGTTGTACTGCATCAACGAAGCATCAACATCATCAAATCTGGAGATGACTCATTTTATATTTTATTCTGTATTTTTACATTTTATTGAGTCTAGGATTTATTTTGTAAAATCAGTTTTGGTAATACTGGCTTAGGGTTATTTCAGTCCACTTTCTAAAAAGCCTACCCATTATCACTCATATTTCTTATTACTCTCATTTTACAAAATATTCCAAAATACTTTCGAAAACAATTCATGTTAAAATATTTCGAAAATTTCCTGACAGAACTCCTAACCGAGTTCGGCCCGAGTTCGGCCCGAACTCTGTCCGAGTTCGGTCAGTTTGTATTCAAACTTCTGTTGCCTCCAAATCTGCGAGCAACGTCTCTTTGCGAGATATATGCATCCGAACTCTGCCCGAACTCTGTCCAAGTTCGGTTCCAGAAAATACTTATAAATAGAGAAGAACTTTTCATTTCAAATCATTCATTCACTCTTCATCTTCTCTTCTCTACTATTCAAGTGTTTTCAAACGATCCAAGATTTTAAAATCATACCTATACACCTCTTAGCCAAAAGCCAGTACTATCAGAGTTGATTTAGAGTCTTTTGGTATTCCAAGAGTTGTAAAGAGGTCGTTCCAAGTTCAACAACTTTTCTTGTTGTGGAGCTGGTCGTGCGCTCGTCACCAAGCACGGTATTGTGAAGCTGGTCGTACGCTTGTCACCAAGCACGGTGTTGTAAGATACTGTAAGCTCTCAGTTAAAGCTTGTGCCATAGTGGATTAACATCGTGCAAGAGTACTCGAGACTGGATTAGTCCTCTCAGAGGGATACCAGTATATATCGCTGTATCGCTGAGTTTGAATTCTCTATCTCTTGCTGTATTATATTTACTATCTCTTATTTCACTGCCATAGTTTTAAAGTTTAGTTTTAATTGGTAATTATTTTCCGCTGCACACACACACTCTATTCACCCTCCCCTCTAGAGGTGCTCAACGGTCCTACAATATATTTTCCAGATTGGAGCGCTAGGTTTATTGTTATTTCCATATTGGTTCTTTGTTTTAAATTTATTTTAAATTTTTTTATGATATATCTAGTCTATATGAGATCAGGGCCGACTCCACCATTTGGGAGATCCTAGATAAATTCCAAAATCGAGGCCCTAATCCATCTATATAAAAAAAAATTAATTCATAATCCAGTAAATCCAATAAATCCAAAATACAATATAACTAGTCCTTAAATACACATAAATTATTACGTTAAATTAAATCAAATAACACAAAACTAAATCTAAGAGAAAAAATTCATCACTCATAGAATCACAATCACATTCTCATCAAGTTTTCATCAGCAATCACACTCTCAGTTAAATTCGACAACATATTTGTAGGTTTTACATATCTATTCATAGATCCCGTAAGAGAATGAGTTTGTCTTCTTCTTTTTTCTTCCTCTTCGAACTTCCCGATTCGAATTTTTCTTTTTTCGTCATAATTTTCAAACTCATGCAAACCTAAAAAAAAGAAAAAGAAAATTAGGGAACATGTGAAGATAAAATTTTAATAGGTTAGTGCTATTAAAAATATAATGAAATAATAATAATGGCAATACTCATATACTGACAGAGCATCTAAATTAATGAGTGATGAATAAACGACAATTGATAAATTTTAGTTAATGAGTGATGAATAAAAAAAGTATTTAGTCATTGCAGAGCATCTGAATTAACTTTGACTTTTTCATATTGATCATATTGACAACTATTTTTTTATAGCCATCCGATCTTAATTCTTGCCAAATGTCAGTGACTCATGTAGCAACCTTTTCCTTGTATCAAAAAAAAATTTGGAGGCCCTCCTGGGGATGGAGGCCCTAGGCAGCTACCTATTCTGCCTCCCCTTGGAGCCGGCCCTGTATGAGATCTTCCAAAATTAGGGTCACAGACGGTCGCCCACATCGCCCGTGTCTTGGGCCGGCCCTGCATCGTGAAATCTAGCTAGAGCCCAAGAAGAATGCATCTTAATTAGAATCAACAAGTTGTTCTTGAGCATGTCTCCTAATTATTTGCTCGTTATAAATCTCATCGATCACGTAAATCTCACTCGAAATGAAATTTTGATAAATCAGTTGCCAAGATACATAAACCTAGGCTCTGATACCAAATCATACATATTTCACTTAACAAACTAAATTTAAAAAAAAAACTCACAAGAAAAAATGCATACTCATAATGGAGAACAAAGAGCCATAATTGTATCAAAATAATCACACAGTCTACTAAAAACAATGGAGACCCTGAAAGAATTGCTTAAAACAACCTAATTATATCAATTCCAAAACTTGTAAAAGATATGTCCTAATAAAAGATCTCTTTGATTTAGATGCATTCACCAGTATAATGTTGCTTTTTATATATATATATATATATATATATATATATATATATATATATATATATATATATAAAATATATATATATATATATAAATATATATATATATATATATATATATTCATATATATATATTCATATATATATTTTATATATATATATATATATATATATATATATATATATATATATATATATATATATATATATAAATATATATATATATATATATATATATATATATATATATTGAACAAGGTAAGTAGTTTTATTCATAATCAACGACCAAAAGTTACAGCCCCATCACTTTCGTATCATTTCCCTCTTACATCCCCATCCCCTTCACATCATATTCTATATTATGTATTAGGCCTATGATTACTGAATGGGAGTTGTCGAAGACCCGTTGGTTGCGCTCCTTCCATATGTGCCAGACTGCTGCGGAGAGCCTAGCGATCGCCTCTATATACAGTTCCTCCCCTTTCCTCTACTATCTCAGATCCTCTGTATAATGTCTTCCATGCCCTCCTCATGTTTCATCTATAGCCCTAACTTGTTCAGCTGTGTTTGGCCATATCACCTTCAAGACAATACAGTTGAAGTATATATGTTTGATGGCCTCTGCTTTCCAATTAGGCATAGAAGGCACCTGTTGTCACGTCCCGCTCCCGGAGGAGCGATCGTCCTCGCTAAGGCGTGATGTCGCACGAGCCTAGGTTGCGCTCGTGCAAGGCCAAGTCTAGAAACAGCCGATTGAAGTTAGGCCACAGAGTCGCACAGGGTCTCCCCATTTGCAGCGAAAAGTGAATAAACACATTGAAATAACACAATAGTCTTTATTGATATTCAAGAAGTATTACAAACGACGCTAGGCCGAGATTACAACTCGCTCAACCTCTCTCTCTCTGAAACATAAAAGACGTGCCAAGTGGCTTACAAGATGGAATGATTCTTGGCGATGTTCCGATACATTATGTCATGTATATGTTGCTCCAGTTCCTTTGTAACGCTCCAAGGCTCCAGAGTTAGCTCCGCACCTTAGCACGTTCGAGAGAAGTCTCCGCACCCGACGATGTTCTCCCGCACCCTACAAGCAGACTATGTGGTTATCAGTACATTGTTATACACTGGTGGGGAGGCTAGATCGTCCACTCGCTATCATTACCAAACACGTTCATTTTTACTTTTGCTCACCATCTATTAGTTATTGTCTTATTAATCTGGCCTCAATATCAGTTTCATGGCATATAATATAAAGCATATCCCATGTTATCGATTTCAAGTGCCGCATAAGAATAACATGCGCAACTTACCATACTTACCGTACGATCTTTCCTGTGCAAGGTAAACCAAGTTAGCCAACATTATCGTACATAACGACTTAACGAAATTTGCATAAGTATTCAAAAGTGTGAAGGGCGTGTTCCTGCCTCAAGTGGACGCCTCAAGTGGACGAAGTAATCGAGTTGTCAAGTATGTTATCATCAAGCTTTGTTAAATGTTCATTCAGTTATTCAATTGTTCAGCCTAATCAACTTGTCAGTCTGTGTTATACTCAAACGTTGTTCAGATATGTTACAGTCAGTAACTTAGCATGTTCAGCTTAGTCAGATTATTTGTTTTAATACAAGGTCTCGCATGCAGATTGCTGTAATCGAGCCAACTTAATCTATAATGCATCGGTCGCTGGCACCTGGCACCACAAGCCATTTGGACATTTTTCTTATGGTAATCGTACCTATCAAACGTGATGGCTGGTACACCCTGATAGGCTACACAATACCCGACGTTACGCCTCTTGTGTGCCCGAGCCCGCACACAAGCCGCCCATATGCCATGATTCCGCCAAGGCCGGCCATGATGTCGTTGATCGTTACCTTGGAATCCTTATTCACTTCTCTTCCTCGTGCACCGAGTTATCCGTAACCATTTCGTATTGTCTTTTCATAATCAACTTAACGAACTGTCATTGAGCCATAGGCTGTTTTTGAGCCATAGTTGTAACCCCCAAAATTTTAAAAATTTTTTATATATATATTTATTTCAATTAATAGCATGGTACTACCTATCTAGGATGTAATTAGAAAATAATTATAGGATATATATTGCTTGCAAAATTTTGGAAATATACTTAATAAGTAATTAGTGAGTTTTAAGATTTTTAGAAATTATTTATAAAATTTCTAGGTGCAAAAATGGAATTATAAAGATAAATATCTATATATATATATATATATATATATATATATATATATATATATATATATATATATATATATATATAAAACAGTGCTGCTCAGCAATTCCCGATCCCCCTTAACCCACAAGCCCCGACCCCAGCAGCAACTTGCTGCTTTGAAAAAAAAAAGGAAGCCCGGCCCATCTCACGAGTTGAACCCCCCAACTTCACCCACAAGCCCCAAACCAAAACAGAGTCGGATAGGGAGGGGAGAAAACAGCAGTATATATATGTGCTGCATTGAACCCACGAGAAAACCCTAGCATCTTCAAACACCGGACCTTAACTCCTCATCCCCGTGCGACTCTGACACCCTCGCGTGCCCGCCGCACTGCCTACAAGCTGCTGGCGATCAACTGACCGCCGTGGACGTCGCTGAATTCGAGTAGGAACATAGGACAACTCTGTTTAGACGACCGCGAGGTAATCACCTTCCCGCTTCGATTTCTTCGTCAATTCTGAATTTTTTTTGTTTCCGTGAAATATTTTAGAAACCCCACATGACCCTCTCGAATTCCCACCAAAGGGATTAGAACGTGACAACACAACCACCCCGTGAACTCGACACAAAGTCGATACAAAACTGCCAAAAAATAGAACTTAAGAACGGTCCAATACGCTGTTTTAGAAGAGAAATTCTAAACCAAACATTAAGAGTTTTTAAAAACTAACCGAAAATAGACCTAGACAACATATAGGGGATCGAAACCCTTTTTATAGATTAAATTTTCATCTCTTAAACAGAAAGTTATCCTGCACCAAAAATCATGAAAAATTTGTTTTACAAAACTAAAAATTTTAGAATTTCTTTCCTATACGACGTGTGCCCTGACAAACCGAATGACATGGTCGCACACTAACACATTGAAAGGCGCGTACGGATGTTGCGGACGTGTGGGAACTGACGAAACTCGATTTTGTTGTGCGTACGCGACGAAATCAGTGCGTATCCGTCAAGATACCTCCGTATCGACCTTTTGCAAACTTGACCACAACTTCGTGTACAGTCGTCGGTTCGAGACAAACTTGCGCCAACAGGACCGTATGCCTGTGTGCTAAGTTTGGTCCGATTCTGAGAAGGTCGACCAGAATGCCTATTTGGCGGGCCCGCGACCCGATCCAACGGGCAAAATTGTGCACAACCCTTCGGAATCCAACTTTGGACATACGGTTGGGTTCGTCTCCTCAAATCGGATCCATAGACATGTATTTTGATGGCACATATTTTAGTACAAAACGGGTCCAACGGCGGACATCGTTTTGACCCGAAATTACAATTTTGCCCCTATTCCAGAATTAAACTTTTGGATCGGCATTTTCTAGATGTATCTTTTACACAAAAAATGTTCTTGATGCATGTTTGTTTCAGCATTCGGAGCCGTTCGTGGATTTTAAGATTTATTGCTGACATACTTGATCGTTAGATTGTCATTTTTGTATCGCCAGGCAAGATACCTTGCCACCTTACTCTATAATTTACTTATTCTTATTTTTAGTTATTTATATTCAGCATTACTTATCTATTGTTAGTATTATATCACTGTGCGTCCAAGTCACACTTGGGTGCAAGCGACTTCATCGGTCGTTTTACTGCTTTCAGTTTTATTCTCTTGTATTGACTTAGCCTAGTGACCACCCAGTTATGATGAGTATTGGTATACCTCATACGTCCTTGGCGCAGGATCATCACGAGTTGTGAGTCACATGTAGGGCACGTACTCGCGTAGTCGGCTAGCCACCGATACGTATGAGGCATGCGACGGTTAGGAGTAACTGCCAATAGAATTGCATGCTAGTGGACTTGGCAGTTACTAGAGGTTCCTATGGGACATGGATGTGACCCTACTAGGCATTGGGTGGGGAGGAAAGTTCCTTAATGTATGGACAACGTATGCACTTTCCTATTCCTGATCCTGCTGGCCTCTGGCATTCGATGAATGTTATACTTTGAGGTCCCTGGTATCCTGGTGGGACCATACCGAGTTTCTGTAGCCAGAGTGCCCATGCTTTGAAGGTTTTTTCTTAACTGTATTTTCACTGTAGAACTGGTAGGCACCCTATTGTATGCATCCCTTTCTTTTCTATTATATATCACAATTTATATGGCATGATATTTTCTTGTATCTTGTTACGTCCCTATGAGAACCTAGTTATCTCTCCAAGGTTAGACGATTTCCCGCAGGAGTACGGAGCGACAATGGATCCTTCATACAATGATGAAGAGACATCTCCTACTGATTTCTAGATTATTGATTCATTGACATTTAGTGGACATCTTTTATATCTCTTTCTTTCTATTTTGCGGAGGTTGGACTCCGATTATTTGAGACTATTTTTCATAGCTGTTTGGAGTGGGTATGTCCACCCAGCTATCTTATTTGGACTCTTATATCTTCTATGTTGAGCTGTGATGAGATTAGATTATATTATTCCGGCCTGTGATTATTTTATATATACAGCTTATGTATGTATACGAGGATTCCATATATTGGAGTATTCTTCGTATATGTGCAGCTGGCATGTCTACGTGGTCGGTTCTAAGTAGTTTGGGACTGAGGCGTTACAATAGTCGTTTACCGACTAGGTTGGCGGCGGCATCCGTACAGCACGGGTAACGAGTCCCGATGCACGTCCCCGTCATACCTGTCGCTAATTCTTCTTTCCTTTCATTCATTCATTTCTTTCTTTCACTTGTTCTATCATTCACTTGTACATTCATTCATTTATTCGTTTGTTCATTCATTTATTCATTCGTTTATTTATTGATTCATTTATTCGCTTATTCGTTCATTCGTTCATTCATTCATTATGCAACTCCCTGTACGGGAACTATCTTGGTGACCCAACTATGTCGAAGCCTTTCGATGTTTCTATACTCTGCTCGAAACAACTATGTTGATAGTCTTCCTGCCTCATTTTTGTGAACCATTCGTTGTTCTGTGCTTCAAGTTGTAGTACAATCTAAGTGACAAGCATTTCGTTCATAAGTTAACGAACAAGTAAATCTACTCGAAACGTAAGCTATGCGTTGGCACGAGCGTGGAGTGCGGTGCGAGGGTTCAAGTAATTTCCTAAGTTCATTTCCATGTTCTACACAAGCATACAAGATGGGATTATTTCCATAGCTAGGTGCGTTGAGTCATTTTATTAGCATACACGGTGTTATCGCCTAGCGATCTAGCAATATTGTCCGTGTTATTATGTGTTTAGGCTAAGCAAAGACAGGTTCATCGGAGCTACCCACCTTAGCGATGATCGCATCAGCCGAACGAGACTCCGAACGCGCCTTTGAAATTCTAAGTCTCGATTCTTCTTGAAGAGCCAACTTAACGCTTGCATCGATTCACATCGATACTTCATCGGGTCACGGAACTCTTTGAGTCAACGATTCATTTGAGTAGTTGCACATGCCGTTTGAATCGACGTTCCGCTAGGGCGGAACGGGTCGTTACATAATATACCACTCAAAATAAGTCTCATCCTCGAGACTTCCTGAGTGCACATCATCCTACCATTCCTTGACTCATGCCGTGTACATATCTTAGACAATTCCTATCGAATGGATTTATCCTTCGATGGCATCAAACTATACTCGGGTAACTTTCTAAGTTTCGTGTCGCATGCATTTGGTAAATTTTATCCAATGACTTTACCACTCATTCGCGAGTTGATGGTACTCACTCAGTTATCGTGTTTCTAAGACTTGGTCACTATTGTGCCCTGTTGCGGGACTATAATGGTCACACGAGGTGTGTTATAATTCATCAAATATGAGGGTCATATTTTGAGGCTAACTCACTCATCCGTACTTCATCCATGCGCATCTCAACATATCCACTTGCAGCTGCATTCGAGTTCATCATATCGCTGAGTTTGGATCGTGCACATATTCAAGGCGTCTTCTGAATATATACATTTCAACCAAGCTTAGCGATAGTGAAGTCGGACAAGCTACTCGTGACAGTTTCGAATTGCCATTCGTTTTACTAACTCGATTAAAATCGAACTCCAGTTTGTTTCACTATCGTCTATCTCGATCTTCTAGATGACCCGATTTGTTTCTCAAGCTACGAAATTAATATGATTTCTTCTAGCAAAGTCGACCAACATCCACATAACTCTAGCCTCGTTTACGACCAAATATTGCACACCATCGAGCACGTCTTCAGAGCAGTGATTCAAATTGGTTATCCCAACTTTGCTTGCTCATTACTGATTTCTATCATTCACTCTGTTTGGGGCTGTTAATGTTGTCGCTAACGTATACTTCCAGTTCCACGTCCTAACTATAAGTCTTGTTGCCCCAGATTTATCGTCCGTCCGAACGATACTCTAAAGTCGGTCACACAAGTTCAATCACTCGGCATAGGGTTATCCACCTATCCGCTAGGTCAGCTCACAAGGTCATAATTACAAGTCAAGTTCTTGGTTCATCATGCAAAGTCGTTGCACGACGTTCTTCCCAATCCTATGGTCAAACCATGCTTCGTTTATACGGGATACTCTACCAAGCTCGTTTTACTCAAATTTCTAAACATCGAGCAGTATTCATCCTATTCGTATCAAGACATTCTTCACACGGGGTCCGAGTCTGCTCAGCAAGGTCATCCTATGATAGATTCTCCTCAACCAAATCTACGTCATATCAATATCATAAGTCCAAACTAGCAATTTGTATAGTCTATCTCTTCAAATATGTTTGATATAATTCACCTATACATCCTATCCAATTCACGTAGTCGATCAGAAGGTCGTCTAGCATTGCAATATGTCACACCCTAATCTCATACAAGTCTGATTATCTACGGTGGACATGAAATCACCATGTCAACTTTTCGTAAGGTAATCGTCCTCATCGGGACGTAACTCTTGCATTGAGTGTACACTAATTCATTCTCGATACGCAGATTGGGTCTATTAAATCCTCAAGTTTACTTAATCTTCAATCACAAGTTCGAACCATCCTCGAATTCACCTTCACTTCAAACCACAAGTCGAAGCAATCCAAATTGCCACGGCCTGATCTTCGAGTTGATCATTCTCGTTGGACATGAATTACCATGCCAATGCTCACGCAGAATAATTACCCCAAGTCCGACGTAATGTATGTGCAAGGCTGGAGTTACACTCGCACAAGAAAAGATTATTGACATTGTGGTTATCGACGAACAATTAAGACACTTCCATTTTCATCCAAACATTCCTTTCTATCAAAATCCCAAGCCTAACATCCATTGAAACAATAACTTTTAACACAATCATCATTCATCGAATCAGAGGTTAGCCAAAATTATTATACGTAATGACTTAACGAAATTTGTATAAGTATTCAAAAGTGTCAAGGGTGTGTTCCTGCCTCAAGTAGATGCCTCAAGTAGACGAAGTGATCGAGTTGTCAAGTATGTTTTCATCAAGCTTTGTTAAATGTTCATTTAGTTATTCAATTGTTCAGCCTACTCAACTTGTCAGTTTGTGTTATACTCAAACGTTGTTCAGATATGTTACATTCAGTAACTTACATGTTCAGCTTAGTCAGATTACTTGTTTTAATGCAAAGTCTCGCACGCGGATTGCCACAATTGAGCCAACTTAATCTATATGCACCGGTCGCTGGCATCACAAGCCATTTGGACATCTTACTTATGGTATTCGTACCTATCAAGCGTGATGGCTGGTACACCCTGATAGGCTATGCAACACCCGGCCTAACGCCTCTTATGTTCCCGAGCCTGCACATAAGCCGCCCATAAGCCATGATTCCGCCTAGGCCGGCCACGATGTCGTTGATCGTTGCCTTGGAATTCTTATTCACTTCTCGTCCTCGTGTACCGAGTTGTCCGCGATCATTTCGTATTGTCTTATCATAATTAACTTAACGGGTTATCTTTGAGCCATAGGCTGTCTTTGAGCCATAGGCTGTCTTTGATCCATAGTCGATTACCGACTAGGTTGGCGGCGGCGTCAGGGCAGCATGGATAGCGAGCCCCGTTGCACGTCCCCGTCATACCTATCACTAATCTTTCTTTCCTTTCTTTCATTCATTCTTTCTTTTCTTTCACTTGTTCTATCATTCACTTGTGCATTCATTCATTTATTCGTTTGTTCATTCATTTATTCATTCATTTATTCATTGATTCATCCTTTCGCTTATTCGTTCATTCGTTCATTCATTCATTATGCAGCTCACTGTACGGGAACCGCCTTGGTATCCCAACTATGTCGAAGCCTTTCGATGTTTCTATACTTTGCTCGAAACGACTATGTTAATAGTCTTCCTGCCTCATTTTCGTGAACCATTCGTTGTTTTGTGCTTGAAGTTGTAGTACGATCTAAGTGACAAACATTTCATTCATAAGTTAACGTATAATTAAATCTACTCGAAACGTAAGATGTGTGTTAGCATAAGCGTGGAGTACGGTACGAGGGTTCGAGTAATTTCTCAAGCTCATTTCCATGTTCTATACAAGCTTACAAGATGGGATTATTCCCTTAGCTAGGTGCATTGAGTCATTTTATTAGCATGCACGGTGTTATCGCTTAGCGATTTAGCAATATTGTCCGTATTATTATGTGTCTAGGCTAAGCAAAGATAGGTTCATCGGAGCCACCCACCATAGCGATGATCGCATCGGCCGAGCGAGACTACGAGCGCGCCTTTGAAAGTCTAAGTCTCGATTCTTCTTGAAGGGCCAACTTAACACTTGCATTGATTCGCATCGATACTTTATCGGATCGACAGAACTCTTCGAGTCAATGATTCATTTGAGTCGTTGCACATACCGTTTGAATCAGCATTCCGCTAGGACGGAGCGGGTCGTTACACCCGTTACCTATAACTTGTACTCAAATGCGCTATAATCTGTCTCTTGTAAGCAGTCTTTTCAGAAGAAGCTTGAAAATAAATGTACGATATTAGTATTTCCGTCCACCGTAGGGCTCGAACCCATGACCAAAAGGTTAAGAGCCTTGTGCTCCACCAACTGAGCTAGACGGGATCGGGTATCTCCATCATCATGCAAGCCTTCTCACATCAGAACAGGATCGGGTATCTTCATACAAGCTTTATCAAAGGTTTTTTGATGTCGAACAAGACTCATTAAACCAAAAAGATAAAAAAGTGAAGGGATTCCAATTAGTATATGTATAAAATTCTTAATAACTATGGATGAACATGACCACAACAAAGTATCTGGAATTCCAAGATCCTATCAAAATTTGCCCTTAATTATTTGTGACTTGCAGCTAGAAACAAACTTCAAACTGTGGTCCATATGGACAAACTCATGACTACATGCTGGCTTCCTTGTTTCTGTTAAATTACAATCATAACATACAAATATGTCAAGAACAAAGAGCCAGTGATAGAAATTTTGTTATTCAGCTCTAAGTTTATAGGGTTAATTAGACTACTTTGGGTCGCAAAAGCATTCGTAAGTTGGCATTTCGGTCATGAAGTGTCACGACCCGCACCCACTGTGAAGGTACGATCACGTAACAACGCCCAGCCTAGGCCGCAGTATCGGTGGTAGAACACTGTCCTAGGTTACAATCTAATCAACAACTCACGCAATTATATAATATACTTGTCAAATCTCAACTCCGAACGGAGGACAAGTATAGATATAATGAATCTCAATCACAGTCTAAGAACGATATGATAGCACAGAAGATTAAAACTAAGACTAATAATAGAAATAAAACCAACGACTAATAATATAATCTCAAACAATCTCAACTATAAATCTCAACTTATATACAACTCCAGTTCTAAAACATGAAAGCTAAACAAAACAACTAGCTAATCTCCCGATCAATCCTGAGTGTCGGGGCCATAGGTAGCTAAGCCATCTCTGATCCATAATATGTAGGGCACGTTTCCTCAGGGCAATCATCTGTAAAATTTACAACAGGTCCAGTTAGGACAAGAACGAGTACAACTCATCAAGGAAACCGAAGTAAATGACAGGGAACTATAAAGCAGTTATAGACAGTTTTATTGATGAATGTGGCAGTTTATATACAGGTGATGGTATGAAGAACAGATAATATACAAGGAAAGTAAGTAACTAAAACAAAAGAAGAATGATGGCAATGAAGACTGTAAAATAAATCTAGCTGAACTAAAGTAACATAATGAGTCTAGGCAGTAAATGTAAAACAAGTGTAAAACTACTATAAATCCAGTACGAGATGAATCTAATACAAGATGAATCCAGTACAAGATGATTCTAGGTAGTGATCAAGAATCCAGGTGAGTCCAGCTATTCTAACAGTGTGTTTTAAAATACCGAGATCGACATGTAAACGGCTGTAGGTAATCAGGCACATCTCTCACTGATCAGGCAAGAGATGGCTATGCTTCCAGTAGATTCCAGTTGGAGATTCCAGATTTGGGGTATGTCTACATGTCTTACTCAATATTTCCCTGCCTCGCAATACAAATGAATCCAAAATTTGACACGAAAATCGAGATGAGTCCAGCCAAAATATGATGATTCCAAAAATAGATTCCGGAATGATTCCAGTGATTCCTGTACTAGAGGCCAGATAAGTAAGGTATGTGTGTTGCATACATAAATCCAGAAATATCCATACGTGTGGTATCAGAGAATCACATAAAACTAAATAGAACTGAAGTACAGTAACTGGCAAATAAATGAGAGAACTATCAGAGAATGTACTCGCCTGATACTCTGAAAAGAGTAGTGTAATATCAGATGTCTGCACCGGAGTCACAATATCCTAAATAGAGCAGTACAGGTTATAATGTGTTTAAAATAAGGTAAATAATATTTATGATGCAATCTACATGATTTCTAGGCCAATCTAGGTCAAAGTCAATTCTAAGTCAAACCTGGTCAACTGTCTAGGTCAAACTAGGTCCAAGTTAAACTTCTAGGGTATTGGTCAACTCTGGTCAACATGGTCAACACTCTAGGCCACTAGGTCAACACTAGGCCTAAACCACGATCACTAAGCCTAATAGAATTCTATACTAGGCTATCAACCTAGGGAAACCTAATACTAGCTATAGGCTAGAAATCCTATAGGTCTAAATACCAAACCCAAGCCTATAAGCTAAACTAAACTCAAGCTAGCACTATAGCCTACTACTACTCTACCTATAGCCTAAACCAAGTCACAAGCCTAAGCCAATATACTAAAAACCTAACATCACATATATGCATGTACTCATATATATATATATACATTCATACATATATATAAACTCACATATATATAGCATACCTACATTACATAGATGCATACATGAATCCATTCATTATCTTACTTACATACATATACATATATTTTTAGCATACTTTCATTCTACATTCATTCACATATATTGCATATATACACTATATATATATATATATATATATATATATATATATATATATATATATATATATATATATATATATATATATATATATATATATAGAGGGCAAGGAAGGGGGCATGAGGAGTGGTGTGGGTATAATATGAATCCTGTTCTCAGATTAGTGCAATGACAGTTAACTAAATGGACTGAACTTCAATGCAAGGAACCTAAACCTGATAACCCAATTGAAATATCAAGTTCCAGTTCACATCATCAAATTCAGTCCATTACAGGAATTAGAAAATGAAAGTAGTTAAGTGTGTGCATATAGGACTGCAAATCTCAGGAATGGTGACAGTGTGTGAATCTCAACAATGTGTGACAGTGTGTGTGTTTGTAATCGGAAAAACAGTGTGTCAATTGAGGGTGGGCAAGTGCTCAAAAATCAGTTTGTGAATTTCAAAAATTTTAATGTGTGTTAGGGAAACAATAGAGTGTGTGTGGACTGAATAATGTACATGATCAATAGAGAGTGTGATACAAGGGGTTAACAGGAATTAAATAGGGAAAATGTGTTAGTGTCTAGGTGTTCATGTGTGTGTGCTCTCAGAAATTTGAGAGTGCCACCAACTCAGATTGGTTTCCAGGGAAGGGAAGAACCCAATGACAGTTAATAATTCATTCCAACCCAATAGTGAACTAGCATGCCTGAATATGACTGAGCATGGCAATCACATTTCAGAAATTAGTTGAAAAAAACTGGAAATCAAATTCAGTTAAACAGGGAATTATCTCAGGTTATTAGGTGCTATGCAATTTAGTAACTTAACATGCCAATGAAAGTGAACTAAACTCAGGAATATGATTCTCAGGCTTGTGATATATTTCAGGAATGTGACTGTGCAAAACAGTGGAAAGCATGGTGTCAAATGTGTACAACCTTAGGATTTGCAATGTGTGTGATGGATCAATCATGGCAATTAACTCTCAAATCAATATAGAAACTGGAATTTAAAGTCCAGAGTTCAAGTCTCAGGACTGTGTAACAGTCCATCCATTTAACAGCCCAAATTAATATCAAAATACCATTTTGAATTGCAAAACCAAACACAAATCAGTATCCCACATTGTAGTAATGTAATTACACCTGTACATGGATTAAAAACAGTAATTTAATTTATCAAAATAGTTTAAAATAGGGAATCAATCCCAGGATATTGAAAACTGGACTCGTATCAGTGTAATGGAGAATTTGATAATTCGAAACTGAAATCGTGGAAAAAAATACAAACTAGTGGTTGGTAAATGATCCCCCACCTGTGTTCGTGTCCCAGGAAGTTGTATCGTGTCCAACAAAACCCAACACGACCGTGTCCAAAACTCAAACGAACTCAAACAGTGCAACAGGACAGCAATCATCGTGCACGTGTTCACGCGTGTCCAGCACACGACATGACACGAAGTAGGACTCGTGCTCGTACCCAAGTGTTCGCCTAGACTAGGGGGACGTGTCCAAGTGCCTGTCCCGTATCCACATCACGTGTCATGTCGGAATTTAGGCCGTGTCAGTGAGTGAAATCCGCGCGGTTGGAAACAGCACGATTCAGTGCGCGATCGATAACTTCTCGAATACTCCACCATCTCACCCCAAATTTTGGAAGGATGGTGGCAGAGGTTGCCCCGACCTCTGTGACAAAAATTGGGTCTTGAAAGTTCGTGTCGTGTCCTACAGAAGTGTCGGGCAGCAGGGGACTGCACGGGCATGTGCTGTGTCTCGTGCGTGCGTGTTCCTGTGTCCATACTTACCCGATTCGTGTCAGAAACCAAATCAACAAGACACGAAAATCAAAGTATATATATAGCACTACAATTTTGTTAAACTAGTTTTTGAAATTATAAATTTTCAGTCCTTTCAAGCATTTTACCAAACACCTTAAATAACACAAAGATACGTGTCCGATACGGACACGTAACCTAATGCAAATGACCCGAAATTCCTCCAGAAGTTAGGGAACACCTATTTCTAAGCTATCATGCAAATAAATCAAAATAATAATACAATTTATGGGGTTTTACCTATAGGTGCAAATTGCATGGAAAAGCTCCAAATGGGGGGTGTTCCTTTTGATGGCCAAATGCTCCAAATGAGCCCAAAACTGAGATTAACCTCCAAAAATATTAAATATACAAAAATTAGAACCTAATGCAAAATACTAGGATAAAAAAGGAGATCAAATGAATAAATAGGAATTTTTGGAAGGGGGAAAAATACCTTTCTTTTCTCCAAGTGTTGGAATGATAAAAAGAGGCAAGCCCTAATGAATAAGTGTTTATATAGGGTGGGAATCCCTATGTGGCTAGTCATAAGCTCAATAATTAGGGTTAGGGTTCACTAAATGGCCCATGGGCTTAAGAAATGATCAATTAAATAATTAAGCCATAAGTCATTTCATGAAACCACAAGCCATGACTTAAATTCACTTAAACTAATCCTCCTAATCCAAAATTAGTTTCTAATGACTAAAAGTAGGTTAACCTAAGTTAGACTAGGGTCACCATGGCTAGGGTTAGCTTCTAGGCTAGTTTACTAGGTCTCAACAAGTCAAAGTCAAACTAGGCCTGTCAATGGATAGTCGAAAATTCGAATCCGATTCAATTCCGTATCCGAATTTTCGGATATTATTCAAAATTTCGGATATCGGATTCGGATATCCGACTATTTTCAGATATTATTTTTTTTCGGATACGAATTCGGATATTAAGGTATTTGAATCCGTTAATTTTCGATCCGATATTAAATTGCGAATTTCGGATATCGAATTTCGAATATCAAATTCGGATATCCGAATATATATATATATATATATATATATAGAGAGAGAGAGAGAGAAAGGATAGGCATCCCCATAATTTTTGCATCCCCATGCATCCCCATGTTCACATCCGTTGGATGTGCTTTAAGTCATCTAATCTTAACCATTGGTAAATCAACGGTTAAGATTAGATGACTTAAAGCACCATCCAACGGTGCAAATAGGGGGGATGCTTGGGGATGCAAAAAGTGTGACGATCTTGATCCTTCCTCATATATATATATATATATATATATATATATATATATATATATATATATATATATATATATATTTTAAAATATATATATATATATATATATATATATATATATATATATTTTAAAATATATATATATATATATATATATATATATATATATATATATATATATATATATATATATATTGTAAGAGAAGATGGAAAGTTTTATTCTCAAATCTAGAACTTATTTCTCTGTGATTCAAATTTGATTTGAGTGTGACTTTTCAAATTCTACTTCTTTTATACGGTTTTATACTTTTATCTATGTATTATAAGGTTATAATATATGTATCACTATCAATGTTTAGTTGGTGGACCATGGACATAATAATTACAAGAAGATGAAAGGGCTTTTATTTTATTACTCTCCAAGACTCCAAGTCTCCAACAGGCAACAACACAATTCTATTTCATATTAAATATTCCAAGTTCCAATTTTATAGTTAAACGTTCTTAAACTTTACACTATTGGAAACCATCCATAGCTAAACGTTCCAATGGTCTATATTTAATAAGTGAATTGGAAGATGAAAGGTCTTATTTAATATGAATGGATCAACTTTATAGCTAAACGTTCCAATGGGTGATATTTAATAAGTGAATTGGAAGATGAAAGGACTTATTTTATTACTCTCCAACAGACTACAGTACTTCTACTATATGTTAAATATTTCAAGTTTCAACATTATTTACTTTTTCAAGTCAACTGCACTGCAGAACATTAAAAAGATGCAAGTATGAAGTAGCTTGAAGCCTTGAATCACGGGTGGGGTGGGGACCACAATTGGCTTGTTAGATGATATTTTAGTTCTTATATAAAGACCATATGACTAGTTCAACAGTTTCCAACTTGTCATGTTCTCTTCTTCTTCTTCTACTAGTCTCTAGACATTCTTATTCCCACCAGAGGCCACAGACCCACCTAATCGGCTAATCCATGGCTTCTATTACTTCTTAAATTCTAAAGTTCTCCAACTCTCTCCTCCTCTTTGGATTGAAGAAGGTATGATCTCTATTTTTTTTTTCATAAATAGCCTTAACTATCTACTCATGTTTGGAGATTTCTCCTCTTTTATTTCTAATTTGTGTAAATTTTGTTTCCTGATAGGTTTAGTAACGAGCAAAAGGTGAAAAGGAGCAAAAGTAAGTTTTTGTTTTTTTTTGGAATTTTTTTGTGTTACATTTAAATTTTTAGAATGGGTTTATAGTTGTGATGAATTATTTGGCTTGTATTTGGGTTTATTTAGAGTGGAAGAACAATAAGCTTTCTGGGAACAATAATGGATAATTTTATAGTTATGATGAATAATTTTGCATAAAGTTAAAGACTTTTAACAGTAACAAATGTCTTTCCAAATTCTCTTCCTTGTATTTTCTATTTTCTGAATCATTTTCTTTAGTGAGTTCAAAGTTTGAAAAATAATTTTACAGTGATAAGGTTTGTTTTGCTTCCTATAACCCTACACCCAAGTAATTGAATGGAAGTCTGGAAGCCATAATCACATACATACCCAATATTCTCTCTCGATCAGTACTCGGTAGCAAGAAAAAAATCTAACATGATATTGTTATTTTTATAAATCCCATTAGACTATTTATTGCAATCAAAACTGTGGCAATTGATGTTATAATTCAGTGTTTTAACAATCGGACTCCAAACCATTACAGACTATTCATTGCAATCAAAACTGCAACAATTTTTTTCTCTCTTTGTTCTCCTGTTTTTTTCCTTTCAAAAGTAGTTTTTTATACTAGGTTCAACTTTTTTTGGGTGGATTTTATTTGTATACAATAAAGTTCATGTTGGTTTCATTTTCTAAAATTTGTAGATTGATAAAGATGTCAGAACCATCATCTACTGCCGGTAGTAGTGCTACTATTGCTTGTGCACCTGTTCCTGTTTTATCTCAAACAACTGTCAATGGCACGGGCACTAATAATGTTCCTGATGAAAACTTAAGGCCTAGTGGTGTTGGAGAGAAAGAAATTCAATTAGTAGAAGAACAGAAAAAAAAAGAAGGAGGTCTTTAGTGTGGCAGGATTTTGAAGAACAATGCTTAGCATATGGTAGTATTAATGCTATTTTTATGCATTGCAAAAAATTATTTGATGGGTCTAGTTCAAAAGGAACTTCTCATTTGAAAAATCATGCGAATACATGTCCAAGAAAACCAGCAAATCGCCAAGGTCAAAAACTCTTGTCTGCTATAACTATTCCTAACAAAACTCCAAAATTAGGAACTTGGAAGTTTGATGCAGAAAAAACACGATTAGCTTTTGCTCGAATGATTGCAAAGCATGATTATCCGTTCAATATGACTGAGCATGAGTATTTTCAAGATTATGTGAAGTCCATCAACCCAATTGTGAGATTTTATACAAGAAATACAGTTAGGGCAGATGTTTTAAAAGTTTTTAATGATATGAAAGATGAGTTGCAGAAGATCTTTGATCAATTGTCATCCCGAGTTAGCCTCACGACAGACTTGTGGACATCCGAGCATCAAAAAAAGGTTATTGTTGTGTAACTTGTCACTACATTGATGATAATTGGGTGTTACAGAAAAAAAATTGCATATCACATGATTCCATCTCCACATACTGGTATTGCACTTAGTGAATTCATCAAATCTACAATGCTTTCATGGAATGTTGATAACAAACTATTTTCTATTGTTGTTGACAATGTTTCTAGCAACGATGTTATGGTACGACATCTTAAAGAATGGCTTAATGATAAAAAGGCCTTGTTTCTTCATGGCAATATGTTCCACATCAGATGCAGTGCACACATTTTAAATCTCATTGTACAAGATGGATTGAAGGTCGTAGATGGGTTGTTAAAAAAAATTCGAGATAGTGTTAACTTTTGCAAATCCTCTCAAAGTAGAAAGCAAAAAAATTTGAAAATGCATTGTCTCATACGAAGTTGGTTGGTAAGGGAGTAGCAAGTGATGTTTCAACTAGATGGAATTCAACATTTCTTATGCTTGAGAGTGCATTAGATGTACGTTTAGCATTTGTTCGTTTAAAGGAATTAGCTCCTGATTACACATGTTTGCCTACACCAGAAGAGTAGAAGAAAGGTCAATTGATTTGTGATTGTTTAAAAGTATTTTATGAAGCTACACTTCAATTTTCCATGATTAAGTATCCTTCTGTTAATTTTTATTTCAAAGGAGTTTTAGATGTTTATGGGAGTATTCTTGATTGGCTATCTAGTCAAACAGATTATATTCGAGATATGGCAAAAGCAATGAAAGAAAAATTTGACAAATATTGGGATGCATGCAATTTAATGATGTGCATTGGTGTGGTATTAGATCCTCGATATAAGTTTGAATTTGTTGAATTTGGTCTTGAAGAAATTTATGGTGAAGATTATTGCCAGCCCTATGTCAACAAGATTCGTGAACAATTGAACGAGCTTTATACTTCATATGCAGTGTCATCTAGTCCTCCACTGGACAGTTGTAGCAATTCTCTTGTTACTAATTTGGATTTATCTAGATCTACTTGTGAGAGTAGTAATAATATGAACTCAAGTACTTCAAGGATGGAAGAAAAATTCCAGAAGTTAAGGATGCAGAAATTGGGCAATTCAGAAGAAGCTAAAAAAAGAACAGAATTAGAAAAGTACTTGGCAGATGATTGTGTTCCAATAAGTCAGAAAAATTTTGATATATTATCTTGGTGGAAATCTAATAGTCCCACTTATCCGATACTTGCAAGTATGGCTCGTGATATTTTAGCAGTTCCAGCATCAACTGTAGCCTCAGAATCGGCCTTTAGTTGTGGTGGGAGAGTAATCACCGAGCATAGATCTTCATTGGCCCCTGATATAGTGGAAGCATTAAATTGCATTAAGGATTGGTTGCCGTCACTTAAAAGTAAGTAAACTATTTAATTTTTGATTGAAATTTTATAATTTTAATGTTTATATCATTATTACTCTAATTTTATTATTCTTTTTTGTTTTCCTATGTTTGAGTTGTAACAGATAGTGACTTGGTTGATGTGTCAGAAGTTATGCATTTGACTACTTCTTCACCTGCAACAAGCTAGCTTGGTAAGCCTTTTTTTTGCTTTGAAATATATGTGAATTAACAAAAGGATGAAATTGAAGCAAACTATCTGCTTATGTGCTATCCTGATGGTGGGTGGACTAATTAATTTTTTCTAATGTTGGTCTTCTTGGACCATCTGTCCCTTTTATCATGTCTTACAGTTATGAATTAGTATAAGAATATTATGACGATAAAAGAGTCTTCTACAAATTGTGATTCATGTATCATGGCCGTTAATTACCTTCTTTTTTTCTTGTCTTATGCTATCAGTTTGGGCTGAAAGATTATTTGGGACCTTTGAAGCCTTTGCCGATTACTATTGCCGTGAATGGTATTTCTGGTGATTCCTAGATGAAATGTACTCACAAGTAAGGGCACCACTATTTCCATAACAATATGCAATGAAATTTGTTTCTTCATGTATATGTACTATTACAGATGTTTATAAGGACACAGATCATGTATAGAGATTTTGTACAAGAATTGTGTCTGAAAGCTTATTAATATATTATTCTATTTTTATTTCTATACAGATGGACAACAAATTGCAACAGTTTGCCATTATTGCATCAGGAAATACTGTATGTAGCATAAAGTATTGAAGATGGGTGATTATTTTTTGGGTTGACTGGGGTCTGACTGAATCAACGCTTGAAGTTTCAAATGCAATCTATAGTGTAATTCATTTTGTGTAGCAGCTTGAAGCTGCAATTTTGAGTATACTTCATTTTGTGAAGCTGGTTGATCAATTGCAATTTTGAGTATAAATCATTTTGTGAAGCTGGTTGCTCAATTGAATATTGCTTTGGTCTCTACATATTGAATTTTAAATTGGTTACTTTTATTTTCATTAATATTTATGTTATGGATTGTAATTAGCACAAATCAAATTTTGAATATTTTGAATTATGGATATTCAGATAATAACTGAATTTATAATATTCAGATTTCGGATATTCGGAAGATAGATTCGAACTTTTTTTTTTAACTTACCGGATTTCGAATATTCGGATAATAACAAGAAATAAGATAAATTCGAATTTCTTATAGCTTATCGGATCGGATCAAATATTATCCGATATCTGTTAAACTAGACGGATACGAATTCGAAGTGTCAAAAGAGATATCCGTTCGGATATCGGATCGGATTCGGATATTATAAAAAAATTCAGATACGGATACGGATAGGTCTGAGTCAAACTAGAATTCACCAATTCAATAAATCATCAAATAATTCAAATAAGTCAAAATGACCAAATTACCCCTAGGCTAAAAATGATAATTAAAACATCCTAATGACATGGTTAGGCTCTAGGTCAAGCAGTCTCTAGGGTTTCACTGGCAGCACATCAAAATCATAAGTCATGACTTAAGGCAGTTTTTAAATAGTTTAAAAATTATTAAAAATCACCAAAAATCATAATGTGAAATAAATATCAATAAATAATAATTATAATTACAAAATTTCAAATTTACCCTCATCTGGAAAACTGGGTATTACATTAAGTTGTCTAACTTAGAGTTTAAGTTGTGAAATGTAACATCACTAACAAAATACAGTAAATTAGCGACGGCACATTAGCGACGGATAATTTTCGTCGACGATAGCGACGGATTTGCGGCAAATAACCGACGGAATACCGACGACAAGTCGATACATTTTTTATTTTATTTTAAGGGGGCGAAAAGGTCGCTCATCCGTCGCTAGGGCGTCGGAGACATAGCGACGGATAAGCGGCCGTCGCTATGCAGTCGATTATTTGGCAGGAATTGTTGGGAGAAATGGCGGGACAATTCTTCGACTACGTAGCGACGGATATTCCGTCGGCAAGTATCAAAAAGAGCGACGGACTAGCGACGAATTTTATCCGTCGCTAGTCCTGTAGTGCCCTGTCCCTACATCGTGCCCCGTCTCCGTCCACGGGATGCGCGAGAAAGGAACACTGTCGCTATCGATTCGGTCGGGACCGATAGGTCGGAATCGGCCGAGTCGATCGAACGGGAACGGTTGAATTAAGATCCATTTCACGTTATGGAATGGCTTCTTCGGAACCAAGTCCCATATTAAGCGGGTTGCGCCTCGAGGATTGGCTCTGCGGCTGAGTCGGGAGAGACCTCCCGTTGCTCTGGTTTTTATGTCGTACTTGATTTGGCTTTGGCTTTCATTTTCGTAAATGCACTTTTCGTGAATATTTTTGATGGGTTTTTGTGACGCGTTTTCGAGCTTCACATTCATATCGAATATCCTTGAATTATACAGTGTTCTAATCAGTTGCTTATGCGATTGTAGGTGATCGCGTAGGTGACGTCAGCGCAGCCAACCGGTCGCTCGCTTAAAGCAAGCGTAAGGCGAGTGGCTGACCTCCTTCGTCTCGTCCCTCTACTTCAAAACTCAATATGTGAAGTAAATGAATGCTTGTCATAATAGTATAGAATCAAAGAAATCGTTGCACGATTCTTCACGAAATACTTGCTATCAAACTGCCGGTTTTGAAAACAGAAAATGTGTTTTCTTATACAAATCCACTTGGCCTATACAAAACAATGAATAAATCGATTAACGTTTATCGCAACGATACGGCTACGGAAGCAAAATCGACTAAGTCTAAAGGAAAACGGTCATTGGACAACTTGTCGACAAGGTGAAGTTTCCTCGAACGGTTGCCTAGGCCGAGGGACCGATTCGGCCCGAGAGGAACGAGTGTAGCAGCGCCAACCCATCATCGGCACGAGTTATGCGGGCACTTTCGCACAGGGCTCGCTACCCAACGCGAAAGGGACGTCGTCTAACCAAATGCTATAGTCCGAAATGGCTTGACATTGCCAGTGGCCTTCATACCCCTTCACTGCTTAACAGGTGCACGGGACACGGGATGAATATGATAGTTGCTTAATGATATCCAGTTTCATATGCTTGCCTCAAAATATGTTAACATACAAATCGAGCAGGATGGTTAGAAAGATCATTGAAATAGCTAGCTAACATGTTTACTGTAACACCCAGTTTCTGAAATGAGGGTATTTTTGAAATTTTGTTTTTATAAATATTATTTAATTGTATTTATTTTATATTATGATTTTTGGTAATTTTTAATTATTTTTAAACTATTTAAAAACTGTTTTAAGTCATGACTTGTGATTTTGACGTGCTGCTAGTGAAACCCTAGAGAGTGCATGACCTAGAGCCTAACCATGTCATTAGGATGATTTAATTATCATTTTAAGCCTAGGAATAATTTGGTCATTGTGGCTTATTTGAATTATTTAATGATTTAATGAATTGGTGAATTCTAGTTTGACTTTGACTTATTGAGACCTAGTGGACTAGCCTAGAACCTAACCCTAGCTATGATAACCCTAGTCTAACTTAGATTAACCTACTTTTAGTCATTAGAAACTAATTTTGGAATAGGAGGATTAGTTTGAGTGAAATCATTTCATGATTTATGGTTTAATAAAATGACTTATGATTTCATGAATTAATGACTTATGACTTGGCCCATGGCCCATAACTAGAAGCCCTAACCCTAATTCCTCCCTTTATGACCAGCCATAGGGATCCCCACCCTATATAAACACTTATTCTCTAGGGCTTGCCTCTTTCTTTTATTCATTTCAACATTGGAAAAGAAAGGTATTTGTCCCTCTTTCAAAAATCCCCATAAATCCATTTTTATTCCTTTTTAATCTTAGTTTCTTGCATTAGAACCTAATACTCTTCTATTTTCTGATTTTGGGGTTTAATCCCAGCTTTGGGTCAATTTGGAGCTTTTGCCATCAAGAGGAGGAATTCCCCATTTGAAACTTTTCCAAGCTTTTTGCACATATAGATAAAACCCTTTAAATTGATTTAAATTTTGGTTTTCTTTGCATGTAGGACTAGATCTAGGAGTCCCCTAGGTGTCCTCGAAATTTGGGTAGATTTCGTGTTCGTTTGGTGTCCGTATCGGACACGTGTCATAGTGTTGTGTAGGTATTTGTTGAAATGTCTCAATGGATTGAATGTTAATATTTTTCGAAACAAATTATATATTTGGATAGCTTATTATATGTAGATTATTTTTGTATATGACTGAGCACGAGTTCGAGTCGTGTCCGTGTCCAAAATGGACACGAACACGCCCGCAGCAGCCTTAGGACAGTGCCCTGCTACCCGACCTCTATTCCTCCCTACACAGGACACGTGGACATGTCAAACTTGACATGGACCTAGGGGTAATGTTTGAAAAGACACCCCTAAAGTCTCGTGTCGAGTCGTATCGTGTCGAGTGAGAAAACTCACTCGCACTGGCCGCATTGGCCGTCACTACTAAAATAACCCAGATTAGAGACGTCAGGAGACGTCGCTAAATACAGGAAATACGTCGCTAACAATGATTTGCGACGTAATTAGCGACGAAAAACCTACGTCGCTTATAGGCAAGTGGCAGATGGTAATTTAGTCGCAAAACGTCGCTATTTGCGACGCGTAGTTAATTGTCGCTAGACGTCGCTAAATGAGCGACAGATAGCGACGTATAAGTACGTCGCCAACATTGCGACGTAAAGCGACAAGTTGTGACGCTTCAAAAGTTTATAAATGATGACGAGGCATGGCATCCACGTGGCCACGTGGGCAACATAGCGACGTATATTAGCGACGTCGAGCGACGTAACGTCGCTAGTTAGCGACGTATAGCGACGTCTGTGTGACGTCGTAGTACGTCGCAGAACATCGCTATACGTCGCTAATATAAAAAAAATTTAAAAAAAATATAATTGATATTTTTGTTATGCTGTGTGTCTGTGTTTACAGTGTGTGTGAAGTGCAGTGTTCGAACCATCGACAGTTTCGCTTACTGTTGTATGTTTTATCTTTGATAGAAAGAGCAACAGTTCAGGGTGCACTTCTCAGAGCTTCCTCTTCACGTCCTTCACCTTCTCGGGAACCTTTACGACGTCCGAGAAAGTGAAGGACGTGAAAATGAAGCTCTCAGAAGTGCACCCTGAACTGTTGCTATTTCTATCCAAGATAAAATATACAACAGTAATCGAAACTGTCGATGGTTCCGAACACTGTATTTCACATTCACTGTAAACACAGACACACATCATAACAAAAATACACAATATATTTTTTTAAAATTTCGGCAGCATCTCCTTTGTATATCAGATCATCGCTTATAACCCAGCGTAGGTATATTTGTCATCCCGTCGCAGATATCACAGTAAAAATCACAATAAAAATAGGAGGCAGTGCAAAGTAAATATCAAAGACACACATCCTCACAAACATCCAATAGAGTCAAATAAAAATGGAAGATGATAAAAAGTCTCCCACCAAGTGTATAAACAACAGTGTATGAATAAACAATTTGCCCATAGGGCCAATACATACAAGTCATAAAAAAACTAATAAAATCACTGCGGACCCCTGCCGCGCAACTGGGATAGAATGTAGTCATACTGCTCCTGGGTGAGCTGTACCGTAGGGGCAGTAGGAGGCAGTACAATGTCTGGAGTCGGCGCCGGAGGCAGTGCAGTATCTGGAGTCGGTGCCGTCGATGGACCCGGAGGATGTACCTGCTCCAGCTCTCGTAGTCGCTCACCATGCGCAGCAAGGGCACTCACCACCTTCTCAGTATACTGAGCGACTGAGAGAGAAAGGCTCCTCTGCGATCCGTCCAGCTCGACCTGTCTACGCTCCGTGCGCTGCGTAGACTCGGTGAGCGTCTGCAAGTTGGCAGCTGCAGCCTGATACAGACTCACCAGCTCATGTATACTGTGCTCGACCGCATCAAATCGTCCGGTGACGATCGAAGGGTCGGATCGTCGCTCGACCGCATCAGAAATCTGCTGCTGCAACTCGCGACGCAGCTCCTCGATCTGATGACGAACATCCTCAGCTCGTGACGACGCCTGCGTAGCCAGAGACTGCGCACTGACAGAGGGGGCCCGGGATGACTCCGAAGCCAAATACGCGCCGTAGGATCCCGTACCGTAGTACGTACACTTCTGAAAACCGCCAACGACGGTCATCCAGAGCTCGTCCGACGATGGCTCTGCAAGCGGCTGGGAGGAAGTACCAGCCCCTCCCTCTGCTCGTGCACTAGCAGCAGCAGCAGCATCAGCCGCCTCCTTCTGTAGCCGAACAAACTCGGCTAGAACATGTTTGCTAACGTGTAAGTGTTTACTAAAGTCTATATTGATATCTATTTTCCTGTTTTCTAAATTATAGTCAGTTAATATTAGTTGAATAGAACTTACATATGCCTGCGTCGTCCTCTCGTCAATAAAGTCCCTAGCCCTCCGATAGGTGACCAGGAAGACGGTCACCATGTTCGGGTCCTCACCCTTCTTTACCTGTTAAAATATATTATCTATTATTAGTATTAAACATTATATCGAACTATATATAAATTAATGTCCGTCATAGGAAACGTACCAGACGACGAAAATGCTCCGTCATCGGAATGGAGCCGCCACACCACTTACCGGCGCTCGACCGCGCCACCTTGGCCTTCTCAGACCGCTCCTGGTACTGGCGCTCGCTGAATCTAGCCTTCATCGCAGTCCACTGCTCTGGCGTAATCCAACCCTGGATCGGACGTCCGGCGCGATCACGACGCTTCTGGTCGTCGATCGCATCACGGATGAGCTTGGCTATGACGGCAGGAAATTGGCCCTCGATCCTCGCCGCCCGGTGTGGTGGATAGAAATAGGTCCTCTACAAGAAGTAAAATACAAAAGTTGTATAATATACACAAATGATTATTAAAATTTAAAAATAAACAAATTTTTTACCTTGAAGTGGGCGAACCAAAAGGCCTTCCTATCTGCGGGAGCATCTGAGTAGTTGAGCCAAGGCCCACCATAGTTCTACCTCACAAATGTCCCCAGCTGTCTCTGTACAGCAGAAGGCCGATATCTATACAATAATAATTTTTCATGAATATATATGTACATATAATCCTTTGAGAAATATATAATAATTAATTAACTTACTTCATAGGCCCGTCCGTCCAAATCTCCATACGCGTCTCGCCCGGGGGAGCGCATGGAGGGTCGCTCTCACCTCCTGCCTGGGCAGGATCAGTCTGATCGCCGTCCTCCATATGATCGGCGTGGGCTCCCTCCATAGAGCCGTCGACAGTAGGAATGCTGGACGGGGGATCAGGGATGCTGGACGCGGGATCAGGAAGGCTGGACGACGAGGGAGGAGTCGCCAACCTGCTAGAACTGCCCTGTCCCGGTAATGGACCGGGAACATGAAGGCTGGACGACGAGGGAGGAGTCGCCAACCTGCTAGAACTGCCCTGTCCCGGTAATGGACCGAAAACAGAACGGTACACTGACGTACTCGGAGATGAGGATGAGGGTACGAAACTGCCCTCTCCATCCCCAGCCCGAGGCTGACGGGGCTGCCTAATATATAATCCTCCACGTCGTCCAGATGGTCTAGTCATACCTGACAATAAAACATATGACAATAAAACAAAAAAACATATTTATATGATAGACATCACAGATTTTTGAAAAATATCATAGTCAAAAAGTGTCACTGAAGTGTCAATAAAAGTATCAATAAAGTGTCACTGAAGTGTCACAGATTTATATGATAGAAGTGTCACTAAAGTGTCAAATATGATTATAAAACAAACGTACAGATTTAATCCTCTTCTGAAAATTCATCTAGTTCGTTTAGCTCATCTACTTCTTCTTCTTCTTCTTCTTCTTCTTCCTCCTCTACATCTTCACTTTCATCTGCATCTTCCTTTTCAGATAATTCTACTTCTTCTACACAATTAGATGTGTAATAGGAAACTTCCGTCGTGTCCACTTCTATAATATTTGTTACAAGAGGTAGTTCATCCTGTTGATAAGCTATATCGTCAACCTCAAAGGTATTTCTAGCTTTGGTCTTGCATACTGCCCACCAGTCCGACCTTGTTGTTCCCCGTTTAGGATAACTTGTGAAGTACACGAGCTGAGCCTGACTTGATAGGACAAATGGTTCATAGGCTTGATATCGACGCCGATAGTTTATATCAACAAGACCGTGCTTGTCTACTTTCCAACCTTGACCTTCAATCGGATCGAACCAATCACACCTGAATAACACAATCTTAGCAGGCTCTATTCCATAACTATATGTCAGCTCCACAATCTCCCATAACACGCCATAGAAATCGTTGTCCGTATCAACATCTTTGTAGTTCGAAGATCTGATACACAAACAGCTGTTTTTGGTGGAATCGAGATCCACAAAGTTGTCTCTGATCGGGCAAGTTGTTGACTTGAACCTAAACCCATTAACACAGTAGCTTGGCCATATTTTTGCAGCATAAATTGGTCCCTTGGCTAGCGTTTTAATAGACTCATTCTCAAGTCTTGCGTATGGACGATCGACCTAAATACCACGAAAGAAGCAATTAAGCTCATTCTCAATCAAGTGCATATACAAAAAGGTAATTACAGAGTTCTCAAGTCTTACATATGCACTCAACCATGATGGAAAATAATGCCTCATTTCTTGTTCTAGTTCTTCTTCTGTTATGTGTGGCCTACCCGACCTCACCTCATCATTAAATATGCTGAAAACAACATCGTTCAATTAATGTAATAGTATAATAATTAACACTATTAAAATAATATAGACGTATTAATTACTTACCCCTCCAGTTTCTCTACTTCCTCCTCGTCGCAGTTGAGTAATACATACACCTGAGCAGCCCTTAGCTCATCATCGTTCAGATATCTCTTTTTTATCTTACCCGATGGCTTTCCTGGAGCATTGAATACCTTCAGTATTGTATCATTACTTTCATGATCTTCCTCGTCGTTTCTGGAAGCTCTCGTTCTATTAGTTGCAACATGAGGCTTGAAATACATCGAACAAAAGGTTGTAATCTCCTCGAGAACATAGGCTTCACAAATAGAACCCTCGACCCATGCCTTATTTTTCACCTTTCTTTTTAGGTGATTCAAATGTCGCTCGAACGGGTACATCCATCGATATTCGACGGGTCCACCAACACGTGCCTCATAGGATAGATGAATCGGCAAATGCTCCATAGAGTCGAAGAATCCAGGAGGAAACACCCTCTCTAGCTTGCATAGTGTTACCGCAATGTCCTTCTCTTGCTTTTCTAGACGATCAACGAGCAATTTCTTAGAACAAAGATCCCTGAAGAATATGCTAAGCTCCGTCAATGGATCCCAAACTGCCTGCGGTAAGAATTCCCGAAATGCAATCGGAATTAACCTCTCCATGAATACGTGACAATCGTGGCTCTTCATACCCGTCAATTTATTTTCCTTCGGATCGACACATCTTCTCAGATTTGACACATATCCGTCTGAAAATTTTAGGCCCTGGATCCACCGACAAAGTCTCACTTTATCCTCCTTGTCCAGCGAAAAAATTGACTTCGGAAGGAACTGTTTTCCATTCTGCTGTATCAAATGCAACGCAGGGCGTTTGCATATTTCTTTTAAGTCCAACCTGGCCTTGGAATTGTCTTTCGTTTTTCCCTTTACGTCCATCACAGTATTAATTATGTTATCAAACACATTCTTCTCAATATGCATGACATCAAGATTATGTCTGATCAGATTGGTACTCCAGTATGGCAGATCCCAGAATATGCTTCTCTTTGTCCAGTTATGAACTCTACCAAATCCATCGCACTTGTACCCAGTTGTAGGATCCTCGATAGCACTTGGAAAATCTTTAACCTCCTCCCATATCGTGTCTTCGCACCACCTTGGCGGTGGATCACCCTTCTCTACAACGCCGGCACGGAAAGCATTCCTGTTCCTTCTAAACGGAAGATCTTTTGGCAGAAATTGCCGATGACAATCAAAGAAGCACGGCTTTCCGCCGTGTTTCAAGCGGAAAGCCTTACTACGGTCCATGCAATACGGACATGAGAGACGGCCATGAGTGCTCCATCCAGATAACATTCCATAGGCCGGAAAGTCGTTGATGGTCCACATAAGGGTTGCCTTCATCTGAAAATTCTGCTTCCTGGAAACATCGTACGTGTTAGCGCCTACTTCCCATAACTGATTCAACTCATCTATCAAAGGCTGTAAGTACACGTCAATGTTCCTCTTGGGATTGTTCGGACCAGGAATTATAACGGTTAGAAACATGTACTGAGTCTTCATGCACATCCAAGGCGGTAGGTTATACGGAGTAACAATTATAGGCCAGCACGAATACTGGGATCCCGAAAGACCAAAAGAAGTAAAACCGTCAGAAGATAGTCCCAACCTGACATTTTGCGGAACTGAAGCAAAATCTGGATACACTCGATAAAAGTGCTTCTACGCTTCTCCATCGGATGGGTGATCCAACACTCCTTCAATCTGTTCTCGCATGTGCCAACTCATATTTTTGGCCGTCTCTTTCACCATAAATAATCTTTGCAACCGTGGCGTTAAAGGCAAGTAGTGCATTGAATCGGTCGATCTTCTTGCTCCGGTAGACCTTCCTGTACTAGTTGTCTTATAGCGATCAGCACCACAAAATCTGCACACATCGGCGTCCTTGTCGTCTTTGTAGTACAGCATGCACCCATTGCGACAGGAATCGATTTTCTCGTATCCCATCCAGAGCGATCTCACCATCCTCTTAGACCGGTAGAAGTCTTTAGGCAACTTAGCACCCGCCGGCAAGATCTCTATAATCAACTCCAACACTCGGTTGTAGCATTCTTGCGACATGTTAAAATCTGACTTAATGCTCAATAGTCTTGTAACCACCTCCAACGGTGAATGATCCTCACAACCAGGATACAATGGAGTCCTTGCATTCTCCAGCAACTCTATGAACTGTGTAGCATCGGCGTTCGGTGCCTCCTCAGGTGCATCATGAACGAAACTAGGCCCCGCAGCGTCGAAAACCATGTTCACGCACCCGTCGTCGTATGCATGATTATCTGAAACAAAATTAGGTCCCGCATGCATATACGGCTCAACGTAAGGCTCTGACTCTGATGCTAAAGACACAAGTTCTCCGTGTGCGGTCCACTGATAGTAATTAGGCATGAAACCCCTCGAGTACAAATGATATGTTACTTCCACTTCTGGATAATATTTCACGTTATGACATTTCACACACGGACACTTAATTTTGGTGCCGTCCATGTACTGAGGGAACGCCTTAGCAAACTGCAGGAACTGCTCTACTCCCGCTATGTATTCATCTCGCACACCACACATATCATCAGGACGACGATTGTACATCCATGAACGATTCCGCAAGTAGTAATTCATATCCATTTGAAAATAATTCTGCAAAGATGGACACACATTATCCAACAGGCACAAATTCGTATATAATGTCTTATTATGGGACACACATTAGTAGCGGACAGTTACTAATAACAATGATATTGACCGATACCGATACGGTTTGGCATGTTCCGATCCGATACAGACCGATACCAAATATTGACCGATACCGACATTGGCATGTTCCGATACTATACAGACCGATACCGATACCAAATATTGACCGATACCGACATTGGCATGTTCCGATACCGATACTATACAGACCGATACCGACATTGGCATGTTCCGATACTATACCGACATTGGACAGTTACTAATAACAATGATATTATCCAACAGGCCGATACCGATACGGTTTGGCATGTTCCGATCCGATACAGACCGATACCAAATATTGACCGATACCGACATTGGGGGTCTTTGTTCCGGTCAATTCGGCAAAACCAATCGGTAAGGGTGACTACTATTTCATATAATTTCAAAACTACTAAAAAATAACGCTGAAATACTTAAAATTATGCCTAAATGTATAAAAAATATGTTTTTAAATGTAAATAATTTATTAATAATTATTTGTTTTCCGATACCAAAGTTCGATACTCCGATACGATACCGCCGATACTACCGGTATCGCCGATACCAATACTCATAGGAATAGTCCGATACCGATTCCGATACCGATATTGTGAACCTTGGGTATATATCGTCAACATTTCAGATTCTTAAAATGAATTTCAAATGGATTTCAAATGAATTTTAAATGAATTTCAAATGGTATATATCCCTACATTTTGCGAATCCCTTGAACAAAAAATAAAATCCTATAATGTGAAGTAGGCATGCACGAAGAATATTTCTTTTCGAGCCAACAAGATTTGTAACGATCCTAACATTTGGAAAGAATTAACATCACCATTATATATCATAATAAATCACAAACATAAGCAAGGAAAGAAAGTAGTTAACATGGCATTGTCTTCCAAAGTTCAAAATGTCATGAGCCCGGTTCATGTCCCGCTCTTACTGCTACTACTACACCTACTTCGGTCCATTTGAGTCACATCTATTCTCTCATTTCTTTCTTTTTTCTTTTTTCTTAGTACCACTTGCAATATGTGACAGAAAATCTATCGACCAATATTAATGGCAGTAGACCAGCATTCAATGGAGACCAAGAGGAAGAGCGAGAGAAGCAACAAAATCGTACTCGATAAAGAAAAGTGGCAGACTGTACCCACCCCAACCCTCCCCTGCCTTCCCTCCCCCCTTCCCCCCTCCCCCCTCCCCTGCCCCCCCCCTCCCCATACCCCTGCACCCACCCCAACCAAAATATACACTTCACCCCTGCCCCCCTCCTCCTACCCCTGTACCCACCCCAACCCTCCCCTGCCCCCCCCTCCCCTCTCCCCCCTCCCCCCTCCCCTGCCCCCCCCTCCCCATACCCCTGCACCCACCCCAACCCTCCCATGCCTTCCCTCCCCTGCCCCCCTCCCCCTGTACCCACCCCAACCATGCCCCCCTCCCCTACCCCTGTACCCCCCGGGTACCTCCACCCCTCCCTCCACCCGTCGACAGTAAGACCCCCCCACCCCCTGCACCCAACCCCACCCCTCTCTCCCCCCTCGACAGAAAGACCACCCCAGCAGCTAGGGTTAGAGTTCTCGTGTCCGTGTCTGTGTCTAGATAGCTAGGGCTAGGGTTAGGGTTTACCTGAGGAGGGTGGCTTCGTCGGAGGATGGAGGCGGCGAGGAGGGTGGCTTCGTCGGAGGAGGAAGCGGCGAGGAAGGCTCCTTCGTCGGAGGAGGGAGGCTGGTCGCCGGAGGGAGGGGTCAACGGGCGAGCGGGGTCTCCGGGGGGAGAAGGGGGAGGGTCTCGCCGGAGGGAGTGGTCGCCTAAGGGGGAGGGTTCGCCAGGGGGAGAGGGGAGAGCGGGAATAAATTTTTGGATGAAAATTTTGGGATTTCGATCGGGCCAGGAACCCTATATGAAATAAAATAGCGACGCCTACATGATACGTCGCTAAACGTCGCAAGCCAGCGACGTAAATTATACTACGTCGCTGAACGTCGCTACTCAGCGACGTACAGCGACGTGTAGCACACGACGTCGCTATATGCAATTATCAGCGACGCGTATTTCTGCCGTCGCTAATATACGTCGCTATTTAAGCATATTTTAGTAGTGCGTGCGCGCAGTCTGTGCATGCGTGGAATTTAACCACTGACACGGGCTTGTAACTTGGACACGACTCAATGTGGACTCTTTGTAGGCGGTTGGACACCTACCCAGAGACCTGGCGAACATACTTGCATGGCTACGTGTCTCCACGTGGCCTGTGTCACGCGCAGGACACGCGTGCATGCGTGCACGACGGTGCGTGCAGTCCAGTGCACGTGTGCGTGTCTGTGAGTGATTGTGTGTTCTGGACACGTTCGTGTCCACTTGGTTGGACACGAATACCTTGCTTGACACGTTTATACTTGTATTATGTTCTACCAACCATTTAAAATGTGAATTAACATGATTTGATTTCGAATTTGCATTTCCCATTATTTTTCTGATACTAGTGTCCTGGCACAGTTGGTTTACATGTCTTGGGACACGACTCGACCCTTGGACACGTGTGTTACACCCCCACACGTGTACCCCTTTGACACAAGTATGAATTTGTAGTTGCATGAGTAATTTAGGTTGTATTGGGTTCGATTTATGTTGACTGATACATGCAGTTAACAGTTTTCAAATGGGTTTAAAAGGGTAAATTCGAATTTAGGTTTCAAAATGAATTCCCAGATTTTCATGTTCTATAAGTTCCAGTTTTGAATAGGTTTAATTGTTAGATATTAGGTTGGTTTCCAGTCTACTTAATCATGTATGAGTTTTCACAATGGTATACCTGAGTTTAGGTTGTTCCCAAAAGATTTGGGTTCATGTATGTCTTGATTCAGGTTCTTTTTTTAAAGGACTGAAACCTGAGATTGGGTTATTCATAAACCTGAGCATACATGTAGGTATGTACTAAAATCTGAATGTATGTAGATATGTCTATAAATATGTGGTATGCATAGTATAGCTAAAGTATCAGTGTAGATTCTGTATAGGGATGAATATCTCTAGTTGTAAAGGTTAAGGGATTAAGAGAAATTGAAGTCTGAGACTTATTCTCAGTTTTTTTTAAGAGGACTGATTTGGGTTTTTGGTTTTATGAACTGACAGTTAGTGTTGATTCCTGAGATTTTTTGAAAATGTAAAATGTTAATGTCCATGCTAATTTAGGTTGTTAACTGAGGTTGATTGTTAACTGGGATGTTTCCCCTATTACCCACTGTCAAATTTCTGAGACACATTCCTGAGACACTCTTGAACACCTTCAAAAACACTGTTTGCAAATTGACATAAGTTCACAGCTATACACTGATTTATGGGTTAACTGGCATCCACTATTAGCTATCCAAATTGACACTCTAACACACATGTTTCACTATTACTACATAAACACACTATGAACCCTGTACACAAATGACTCTCTCACCTCTCACACACATGAGACATCTTCTAACCTATTACACATCACATCACACCCTAGCTAGCCATTGCCATGATTCCCTTGCACTGTTTCCTATTTTTTCTATTGACACTCTTCAATTCCTGTTAACACACATACCCTCTCACAAATTCCACTCTACACACACACCCATACTTTATGGTATCACACTCATGTCACCATGCCACACACTATATCATAACTCTCTACACATACACCCTCTCATGTACACAAACACACACATGCTATTCCCTATCACACTATGTATATATGTATGTATATATATATACACCTATTTAAGATATTGTCATGTAGTCTATATTATATGAATGTGTGTTAATTATATTTAATTAAATAAATGTGTATATGTGTGGAAAGTGTGTAATGGTCTATGTATGATATAGCTATATGGCCTATGGCCTATATACATGGCACATAGCCTATGGGTGTATACCTATGGCTCATAGCCTGTGTGTGTGGTTTGAATGCCTAGTGATTGTGTTGTTGGCTTGTATAGCCTAGATAGTGTGTGTGCTTACTAGAATAGGCTGGTTAGGCTTAGTGAGACTTGTTTGGCTTAGGCTTGACCTAGTTTGACCTAGACAGTTGACCAGGTTTGGCTTAGAGTTGACTTTAACCTAGAATTGACTTAGAATCATGTAGATTGCATTGTAGACTCCATTTATCTTATTTTAAACATATTATAGCATGTATTCCTCTGTTTAGGACATTGTGACTCTGTTGCAGACATCTGACATTATACTACTCTTTTCAGAGTATCAGGCGAGTACATTCTCTGATAGTTCTCTCATTTACTTGTCAATTACTGTACTTCAGTTCTAGATAGTTGTATGCGATTCTCTGTTACAACACGTATGGATATTCTGGATTCATGTATACGACACACATTTATTATCTGACCTCTATTACTAGAATCATTCTGGAATCATTTACTGGTATCTTCATATTACTGGCTGGACTCATCTTGAATCATTGTGTCGGAATTCTGGATTCACTTGCTGGGAGGGGAAATACTAGAGTAAGACATGTAGACATACCCCATTTCTGGAATCACCCTTTGCTGGAATCAAACTGGAATGATAGCCATCTCACACCCGGCCAGGTGTGTGATGTGCCGGATTACCCATAGCCGTTTACATATCGATCTCGGTATTTTAAAACACACAGCTGTTTGCCATAAAATATAAAAGAGCAGAACAGTTTTATGGGAGGACTGGACTTTTACTTCTCGTTACAAACTCGCTTGTACAAAGAAAGCCTAGGAACGAAAACCTAGGTACAGCAATCTAAGTATAATGATTTGTTTTTGATTCTGGAGGGTGACGATAAAGGCTCGAGAAAGCGACGGCAGCTCTGTCTTACTCCTTGGACGATCGGACGTAGCCTTGGCTCATGTGACGAGATGGTTGGCGTTGATGAAGAAATGCTCTTCTTGCTCTCCTCATATTGCTCTTCTGGCTTCTCTCTCTCTGAATTGATCTCTATGGATTTTTCTCTCTGATTATTGGGGGAGTGCCTCTCTGTATGTGCGTATCTCTCCCCTTGTATATTTTGCAAGGGAATGGCACCCTGCTATTTATAATAGTGGAGGGCATCATTAGGGTTTGCAATGATTGCCCATTCTCAAAGTTGCGGCGGCCTGATAAGTGATCAATCTGGGCCATTAATCTTGAGCGTGAAGGATCTGGGCCATTAATGAGGATTATGCCAAATTATGTCAGTCATTAATGTTGATTGTAATAAATCTCCATCATGATGATTTGCTGATATCCGCAAATCTGAATGAATCAATTTAATTCATTCTCTTGCCACATGTCCCAAATCATTGGGATCTGACCCAAAATTTGATTACCTTTAGGACACGTGTTCTGTCATCGTTGTTGAGCCGCATGAGGAGCGTTCATATTTGGGCCGCATGAAGGTCGTCATGACTGAGCCGCATGAAAGGTTTCATGATCGAGCCGCATGAATAGTCTCTATACTCGAACCACATGAAAGTTATCATGACCGAGCCGCATGGATATGTTCATGACCGAGACGCATGGGGGTCTTCATGGCCGAGCTGTATGAGAGTCTTCATGGCCGAGCCGCATGGGAGACTTTCATGATTGAATCCGCATAGGTTCTTCTGCACTGGCCGCATGAACTCATTTAGACTGGCGGCATGAACTTATTTAGACTGGCCGCATAAACTTGCCTCGGAGCTATGAGGATTTTCTCCAATTTTCTAGGAAGATAGTGCTTTTTTATCAGTCATTATGACTACTTTTCGTCAGGGTTGTCAACTGTCAGCTGTCAGTCGTCAGAGCATTAATTGTCGGCCGTCAGAGCATTAATTGTGTTTAAATGACGCTGGATACAGCCGTTCTAAAAAAGACACGTGGCTTCCCTTTGCTGGCCGCATGGAGTCCACTCTGTGTTTGAGCCGCATGGGACTCTTGAGCCGCATGTGGCTCCCGGGCTGCATGGATTATCTTCTCTTTTTCATGCTTCTACAAGACCCCCTTCAAAGTTTTCAATTTGCAAAATTGAAATACTTTGAATAAGAAGCATGATTAGGCCAGAGCCGCATGGATGTATTCTGTCCTAGCCGCATGAATTTGATCAGCCGCATGATTACCTCAACCGCATAACTCTCTGAGCCGCATGGGCTGTTTTGGCCGCATGAGCTTTTTGCCACGTCTTCCTGCCACGTGTGCAAATCTTCTGTGAATCTTCTGCATTTAATGTTCTTGATTTGTTGCAGATTTTTTAAGAGCCGCTTTCTTGGGCCAGGATCCCAAGAGTCAGGCTATTATTCAGCCGTTTTGCCTCGACGACCGAAGAGTCGGTCATCATATTTGCACGCAGATCGAGGCGTTCCTTCCTTGTCTATAAATAGGAACTCTTTCGTTCTAAGGAATTTCTTTTGCTCTCTTCGATCTTTCTAACTCTTTTCTCTCCCAAGCACCCATGGCTACCAAGAAGGCTGCTGCGTCGAAGGCTGCGAAGGGCAAGGCGGTCGCTTCTGCGACGGCTGCGGTGACGAACGTGGCCACCCCTCCGCCGGCCGCCGTTCACTCCGTTCATCCTGATGTTCATCCGCCTATTGCTGGTAAGGGCATTGCCTTAGAACCCTAACTGCCATGGCTCTGCTGTATAATCTATGCAGAAGCCGCATGTACAAGTTTCGTCGATATGACCGCATAAGTATTTCGCCCAGGAGGCCGCATGGGCTTGTCATACTCGATCTGAACCGCATATATATATTTTTGGTTTGGGCCGCATGAGCGTAGTTCACTTTTGAACCGCATAAGCTCATCTGCTTGTAGCCGCATGAGTCTGTCTGTTCATGGCCGCATGAGTCTGTGTGGTCGTTAAACCGTATAGTCTCACCCGAATCTGAGTTGCATCAATGCCTAGGTTTGTCGGTTGAGTTCATGTGGACCTTAAACCGCATAGGCCCAACCTGAGCTTTGATTTGTATGGACTCATCTGACTCGGAGCCGCATAAGGCTGTGACGACCCGGGACGCATAGACTTAAGTGATTTTTCAAATGCTTCTTTGTTTGACTATCTTCTAATCTTGTTTCTTTCGTCTTTTTTCAGTGAATCTGCCAGTAAAACCTGCGGGGGAACTCCTAGTGGGCTCGAATCAGTTTACCTTGGGCGTGCGTCTTGATGACTTAGTTAAATACGTGCTAAATCAATTTCCTGCTAACGAGCCTTCGGGGAGGTTGAACGCCATCGTGAATCAGACCCGCCATTATCTCCGTGCCATGATAAATTCTAGGAAATTGGATGGATCGTATCTGAAGCCCTCATTCCTCTTCGGAGATGCTTTAATCAATAAGAATCCCCGAGTATTAGAGATCTCTGAGAACTGGGATTTTACTTTGGATGGGGTGGCGATCCATATTCCTCTCATGGAGCATCATTATCCTCTGTCGTGGTTCAATATGGTATTGTTGGACAGGAAGATGGTGTATAACTTAACTCCTACCCAATCAGGGATGTTGATGGGCGACATCCATTACAACCCGAACATTAGGTCAGCGTACGCAGGTAAGGATTCCGTCCTCCGATACATGATGGGACTGGCCCCCGGTACTTTTATGAACGTATATGGTCCCAACTTCACATTCACTCAAGCTGATACATTCCTGAATCGGCTTGCTCGCAAAAAATCTTATCCCGTTGGCAGACTGGCATTGCTGAACTGGATAAACCCCACTTCTACGTGGGCCCACTTGACCACTTGGGTTCTGCAGACCTACGGGACATTCCTGCGGGAGGTGGGACTCTATCATGCCATCCGGGGCACCTGTCACGGGCTTCCTATCAATAAGCCATTGTTCATGGCGCTCCTGGAGATATATAACCGGCAAACGTGGACGTTCTTTGCACCCGGAGGGGAGTTGGGGTTTGCCCTCCACGAGATGTATACTGTCTTCAAGCTTCCGTGGGGGAACGAGCCTTTCGAGGTGTACACCCCGTCGAATGAGGAGCTCGAGGACCTGAACCGACGATTCCCAGGTTTTGTTGTGGTGTACCAGGAGTTGCTATGACATCATAGTGCTTGTCATCAGATGGCTATAAAAAAGGAGGATAGCTCAGAAAGGAACGCTCCCCGCACCACATCCTGGGTCAATTATCTTTTTAAAGTTGGCCCTTCTGGCGAGGTTATTCCTCGAACCCCTCAAATCGGGGGGGGGAGATAAAAGACCTGATGTTGAGCGTCAAGAAGTCGCGGTCTAATAGCGACATATTCGGGAGTCAAGCTGACTCTCTCAGCTATTTTTACTACGGCACCAGGCAGATGTCAGAGAAGGCGCTTCTGGCTAGATTTTTGATGATATGGCTACGAAATTGCGTAGTCTCGGGGGGGGGGGCAGGTTCTATTGAGAGGATCAACCGCCACTTCATTCTTCCTGCCGTTAAGCTGGTATTTGGAGTTAGACTGGCTCTTCTCCCGGCTATGGTGTGTAGCATACACCATGGTCTTCGAACATTCTCGTCCAAGGTTATTACCCGCAAGAAGACGCTGGACTTTGAGCGCATAGAGCTACCTTTCCACTATTTGATGGGCTGGTTGTTAATGCACTACAAGTCTTTGATGAAATCTGGAATAGCAGAAGATGCTACAGACCAAGACGCTTTCCTTTTCCAATGCCATCACCAGCCTTGGGAATACAGTACTATGCCAGCTTGTCGGAGGGCGTTGGCGAGGGTGGATGGGTGTGACTTTCTCGTGTCTGTTCCTGATTTTTTCGATGAGGAAGTGAGGGATGTACACCTTGATGTACCGGACCTTCTCACTTTCTATCTCCGAAGATGCTCACCTGGTTGCGCAACATTCGCTCCGCGCATCTGGTTTATCGTAACTGCGATAATGTGTACTTGGAGCCCTATCTGCCTAGTAGGTTTTCCCGCCAATTTGGCTATAGCCAGTTATTCCTTGACTGTCCCAGCCCTTGCTTGGTCTTTGAAGGTAGCGTTCTTGATGGTGTCAGGGCGTGGAATTATTATGACGCTTATCATACTCGGGCCAGCTTCTCGGTCCCTAATACTAAAGCGCCGAAGGAATTTTTGTACATGGCTGCCTTGTATCATGTCATGGCGAACAAGCCCCCTGTCAATTTCGATCCGAGTACCTGTTTCATCGTGGGTACCGGTTTAGAGGAAAAGCCCAAGGGGGCTAAGGCTAGAAAGCAACTAGCGCTCCAGACTCCCCTCCCTGAATCAGAATCTTCCGAGGCGGTCGAGGAGGATGATGATTATGATAGCGAAGACTCTCTTTCTTTTGGGGATGAAGAAATAGCTGATCAACCGCTTGCCACACCAGACGAACCGGCAGAGGGTCCATCGCTTGGTACACAAGAGAAAGTAGTGAGGGAAGGACAGCCTCTTGCTGTGCCTGGTCCCTCACGCAAACGAGTCAGACGCGAGTCTTCTGATGGTAGAACGACCTTGGGAACAGTCCCTCAGCTGGTGGTCCGCTGTTCCATATAGTAGGCACCTGCCCAGCCTACTCCTGCACTCACCCCATCCATGCCCCGGCTTCTTGCAGTAGGGACAACCGACTGCCTGCTGTCTGGGTGCCTGATGCTGTCTGGGCTACTACTGTCCCTGCTGATGGCCGTGACCCTGGAACTGCTGCTGAAATTGCTGCTGAACGTGCGACCTCTTGGCCGGTCCTCCGCTACTGCTGCCTCCCTGGGAGTCTCGTCCCCTCTTGAGCCTAAGCTCAAGATCATCCTCTGCAGCTAAAGCGTCCACCAGGATCTCCTCAAATGTAGTGCTGCAGGCATTCTTGGTGTAGGACTTGACCTCCTTTACCAAGCCCTTCCGGAACCTCCGGGCCTTCGTCGTCTCTGACAAGTCATCCATAAATCTGCTCAGGCGGCAGAACTCTCCTGCGTACTCTTCCACAGACTGGTTCCCTTGGACTAGGGCCTCGAACTGGGTCTCGAGGGCTCCCAGTGCTGCGTCTGGAAAGAACTTCTCCTTGAACAGCTTCTTGAATGCTGTCCAAGTCTGTCCTGCTGTACCGACCCTCGGGTCGGTCTGGTACCATGTACGGGCCAGATCCTGCATCATGCTGGCCGCTGCCTCTATCTGGAGCCTCGTCGGGATCACAGCCAACCTGAAAATCTCTTCCATATGCTCGATCCACTCATCGGCATACAAGATCCCCTCTGTCCCTCGGAAGTCTTTCGGGTGCATCTTCTGGAAATCTTGGATGCCCTTCTCCCGTGGCTGGTACGGCTGCGGGGCTGCCGCTGGCTGAGCTATGACTCTCTCTACCGCAGTCATTGCCAGCTCAATGCCTCGTACGAGCTCTGCTGTCTGCCCATGCTGCTGGGTCTGCTGACCCTCCATGTACTGTCGGAAGAAGGCTAACAGCTGAACGGCGTCAATCGTCCCTGCAGGTGGCTGCTGCTGCTGAAAAAGTACATCCGGTATCACCGGACTCGGCTCATGCCTCACTGCTGGTGGGGCTCCTCCAAAAGCTGCTGAAACGCCTACCCCAGCTGGCATAACTAGGGCTGCGGCACCAGGGGCTGACTGCTGAGCATGAGAGGTGGCAGACCTCTCATCGACGTCCCCCTGGCCCTGGCGATGCGATCGCGTCTCAACCATCCTGGAGACACAGATCAAAAGGAAACAATTGCTGAGAATGAGTCGAAATACCAAAGGAGGACAGTTTAAATTCAAGAAAGACAATAAGCGGCAAAATGTAGATATACGGAATCTGAATAAGAGTTTTTCCTATTTGTGATTGAGTACCTTCAAAAATATCCTAATCCTACTGCAGGCTGTAGTGATACTCTAGTTCGAATACCACTACATAAACTAGACCTGCATGGGCCACCACTAAAAACGTGTCACGACCCGTACCCACTGTGAGGGTACGAGAACGTAACAACACCCAGCCTACGCCGCAGTGTCGACGGTAGAACGCTGTCCTAGGTCAATCATCTATCAATAAAAGGTACCTGTACAGTATATACACTCCGAATGGAGGTGACATAACAGAACAGTCTCAATCACATCTAAAGCAGATATAGAATAGTAAAGGTAGATAGAGAGATCAGAAGCACAATGTAATACTATTAAGAGAGAGAAAATCTAAGTGTATAAGATAACAACTCAAGAACATCCAGCTCAAAACAAGTCTCTAAATATAAACTACATCTCAGAACAACAACTGAAATTCAAATAACAATGCTGAAAGAAAAGCTAAAGCCTAGCTATCTAGCCTAGACTCTGGGAGTAGCATCCTGTACTGCACTGGGTCCTCCAGAGGAACCAGGTCGCAGGTGTCGTCTAATCCTGCTCCGTAATAGGTGGTACATAGGGCCTCCTCCTCATCCTCTGTAATATTTTCAACAGGTCCAGTCAGGACAGGAGCGAGTACAGTACATATCAACAGTTCATAGCAGGTTAGAAAATATAATCATGCAGTAAAGTAAGATATAGATACTGAAGAAATGCAGTATGTAAACAGAGAGAGAAACTATAATGGAAATATCTACTATAAGTAGAGAGCTAATAGTGACTAGTGAGTCAGAGTAAAATATAAACATGTGAATGGCATAGGAGGTTCATGACTACAGCTAAGGGAGTGGTTCATGACTACAGCTACTTGGATAATATTCACATGTCTATTTCTACTCCCCCAACCCCAATCAATACACAAGGATCCGTTCAAGTTATGTTAAGGTTCGTAAAACTTCACATGGCTCATAAAATGAGTGGTACGTGAAGGTGATTCATGGGGGCTCTGTGAACATGAGAGTACATGTGTCACAGGCGGTTCGTGAATCAGAGAAAGCATAGAGATACGTGATGGTTCGTGAAACGCACAAAACATGTTGTATCCGATGCTCCCGAGGGGGATAACATCTCATGAAAAGATCCATATAGTACCAATCCGTGTGACCAACGTGACAGTATCAAGTAAAGTAATTTAAAGCAGGAAAATAATTCTAAGCAGGATATGAAATGATCAGAGAATGTACTCGCCTGTAACTGGTGAATCTGAGAGAATATAGACTGTCCGAGGAGTGGTGTCTGTCTCCTATAGAACAGTGCAAGTCACTATGAGTCTACAATGATAATAAGATGCAAATCAATGCATTCTACATGAATCTAGGTCAATCTAGGCCAAAGTCAACTCTTGGTCAACTCTAGTCAACTAGACTAGTCAAACTAGGTCAACTAGGTCAAGTCCTAGCCCAAACAAGTCTAACAAGTCTCACTAGGCCTAACCAAGCCTAGTCTAGCAATCACACACCAATCATAAGGCTATACAAGCCAAACACAAGCACATATCAAGGCACATCCTATTCATGCATATTCAACATTATATCTATATAAAAAGAGGAAGGAACTAACATGTAAGCTATGTGTGTATGTGAACATGGATGTGTATATGAAAAGAGAACCCAACATAAGGCTATATATCCTTGAACCCACATATTTACACATCTATATACATTACATTACATTTGGTTATAATTTCTATTCATTAGGAACCATCTCATATAATATACATATATATATACATATATATACATATATATATATATATATATATATATATATATATATATATATATATATATATATATATATATATATACATATATATATATATATATATATATATATATATGGGCTCAAAACATAAATAGAATATATATATATATATATATATATATTGTATCCACAAAGAGAGAGGGAAAGGGCATATCATGCCAAGGTGGGTGTCTATACTAAAGTGTGTGTCAATAGGAAATAGTGGCATGGCAATGTGAATTAGATACTTGTGTGTATGTGTATATGGCATGAGAGTGTGAGGGAACAATGTGTACATAGCCATGTGGGTTTGGGTGTGTGTACAGTGATACATGTGTGAAACAGTGAACAGTGCACACATAAGAATTCAGGAATCAAGCATAAGCCCCCAACAATCTCAGGTTGAATATGAAATAAAAACCAGTTCACACATCATTCAAAACAGTGCAACCCAATCAACTCAGTTTTGGGTTCAATATAACAGTGAACTCAGGGTTGTTCTCAACCACCCTGAAGTTCAGGAAATCAGTGAAAAGAAGGGGAAAATAATTCATGAACCCCCTATGCAGTACACCAGTTGTATCAAAACACAAATTCAGATTAAAAATACATCTCAGGTATTAGAAACATAGGTTTTGAGTTTCTAATTAGTATGAAAATTCAGGAAAGAGGATTTCAGTTTTCACCCAAAAAAAACAGTCCACACATATCAGTTCACAGGTTCAATTCAAATCCCAGTGTTCAGTTTATACAATGTTAGCTAAAAATCGCAAGCATTTAATCAATGGCTGACTTCAAACAGTTAAAAAAGAAAAACCAATAATCAATTAAGGAAGGGAATCGGTTTCCAGTTTTGGGATCATATGACAGTGTCAAGAGAGTGTACAGTCAGTAAAATAGGGAAGGAAACTCATATTAGTTTTCAAAAAAATAGGAAAGGAAACCAATTCATTAACCATTCAAAACAGTTTTCAGTTCATTACATTCAAGTCCTCATTTTGAATCCAAATTCAAACCAAAACACCTCAAAATCGACCCATAGTTAGACTACAAGTAGGAGAATAACATTAGGGACTTAAACCAACATTTAACAGCATTTAAATAGGTGAAATAGATTGCCAAAGTTCACATATTAAAACTGGAAAAACTGGATACTTGAATACACAGTTTCACAAAACTTAGGAATGGAAATTAACCACAAATCGAATTAAAATACCAATTGATAGGTTGGTACAGCAAAAACATATTACCTACATGTTGTGTGATGTGTTTGTGTCCACTGGAGTGGACACAAGCGTGTCCAATTGCAACTAAACCCAAACGGGTAAACTGGACACAGGGGTTGGGGACAGCGTCGTGCGGGTGTGCACGCGTGTCGTGCACCCGACACAGGCCTTCCTAAGCCTCATGCTCGTGCAAGGGGGTGCGCCTGGGGTAGGGCTAAGTGCTTGACACCCTGAAACGTGTCAGAGTGTGTCGTGTCCAAAGATTTGAAGCCGTGTCAGTGGCTGAAAATACTGTGCACAGTGACAGTGGTTTCACCGTACGTGGTCGACAACTTCCCAACTAGTGCACGAGACCCAATGAAATTTGGGGAGCGTGATGACAGAGGGTGCCCCAAGCTCCCTACGAAATTTCGTGTCAGGGCACGCTGTGTCGTGTCCTGTAGGGACCCCGATAGGCAGGGGATCCCCCAGCCGCGCGCGAGGCCGTGTCCGCGAGTCCATTGCGACTCGGACACGACTTGAAACCACCACAGCAATTCGAAAACATGTAAGCGACATCAAAACATAATTTTTCATTCAATTACAATTCGAAATTAACACAGAAAGTTCCATTGAGGCATTAACACAAACACTATGAACAGGACTCAGATATGTGTCCTGTTAGGATACGAAATGACACAAAAACCTGGGGATTCCTATTCCTATAGTTAGGTTAGGTCTAGGGCTCCCTATACATGCAATTAAATTAGATTTCTATGGTGAAAGTAGAGAGTTACCTCAATGAATCAAAACTCCCAAAAAGCTCAAATGAGTGAGGTACTTCCCAATGGTGAAACTCCTCCAAATCTTCCTAAATCTGAGAATGCTCATAGCCAACAGAAAGTAGGAAGAATTTAAAACCCAATGCAATTTGTTTGGATTAAAAAGGAGGAGAAATGGATTTCCTAGAGATTTTTGAACATGGAGACTCACCTCTTTCTAAAACTTGAACAAATCCCAATGGAGGCTAGCCCTAAATTCTAGAAGGGGATTAAATAGGGGGAAATGATCAATAGTGGCTGCCATGGGCTGATTAGGTTTAGGTTTGGCTACATGGTGTGGGCCTATGGGCTTTAAGTCTCAAGTCATTAATCATGACTTATGAAGTCATGAGCCATTTAGCCTAATCAACTCCAAAACTCTCCAAACAAGTTCTAATAACTTAAATCTTACTAAATTAGGTCTAACCAAGTTTACTTAACCTAACCAAGTGGTCTTAACCTAGGTCAGTCACTAGGTTAGTCTCCTAGTCAACACTAGTCAACCTTCATCTAAACAATTCCAAAATAAATTCTAAAAATTCCCATAAATTCAAATAAATTATAATAAATCCAAATAAACCTAAAAATGTCAAAAATACCCTAATTACATGGCTAGGCTCTAGGGTAGGCAGTATCTACTAATCACTAGCACAACACCAAAATCACAAGTCATAAATTTAAATAGTTTAAAAATTAATTAAAAATCACTAAAAATTTTAATATGAAATAAATATCATTAATTAATAATTATAATTACAAAATTTCAAAATTACCCTCATTTTAGAAACTGGGTGTTACATGAGTCTCTTTACTTTTCATGATTGTTACTTTCCTTATCAGTTTCTTCCATCTCATGATTTCTTGTTCATATTGTTCATTATTTCCATTGATTCTTACTTTCCATGTTTAGTATTTTATTACTTTATATTGTACTTGTATCATGGTGGTTAGACTTGTACTTGTTCCAATCCTGACTGGATAACCATTTTTCAGCTGTAGACGACGTGATCTGTCCAGAGGTTTACGGTGAGTATGTTGGAGACACTGACGTCACTGGCATACCCGGTTCCAGCACTGATGCGAATTAGCATATTTTTTTCCTTATGGATTCGCATTAGTTAGTAGCCATAGTTATGGAGTTAGTTGTCTATTTTATTTTCTATTATCCGGGTTTGTTCCCGAGACTTTCTGAGTTGTAGTGGATTTTTCACATTTATAATATTGAGACTATGGATATTTTAGTGATTTTTGCTGGCTTAGTTGTGGATGATATATATGCGTGTTGTGCTTGTTGTGGACCATTGTTATCATAGACAGCGTACTACCGCCGATGCTGCGGCGTAGGCTGGACTTGGCCACGTACTCGTATCCCAAAATTGGGAGCGGGTCGTGACACCAGTTTCCGACTACCTTTCGACGGAATATCCGTCGCTACCTGGAGATTTGAAACTGTTTCCAGTTAGCGACGGATGGTCGATGGATTCGCGTCAGAAAATCCGTCGCCAAGGTTCTGGAAATACATAGTTCGACGAAATAGCGACGGAACATCCTTCGCCATGCATTTTGAGAACAATGGCAACGGATTATCCGTCACTAGTCCGTCGTTTCGTCGACGGATGAGCGACGGAGTAGCGACGACTTATCCGTCGTCATGGTTCTGGAAATGCTTGGCATTTTCAGAACATGGTCGACGGATTATCCGTCAGTATTTCGTCGCTAATTAGCAACGGAAGTCGATGGAATATCGACGGAACGATACCTTCTGATACGCTGTTATGACGGTTTACCGACGGACTATCCGTCTCTAGCTTCTACCCAGTTTAGTATTTAATACTTGAAATCGACGAAAGACCGTCGAAAAGTCGTCGCTAATGCATCGTATTATGACGACGAAAAGCCGTCGCTATTCCGTCGCTTGACGACTACTTAGCGATGGATCTTTATTAGCGACGAGTTGATTGCCGACGGATTATTTTGACCAAGATCTGTCAGTGATCGGTCGCTAATACAAATTGCCGACGGATGGACGACGAATCTGGCCGTCGCTAAATCGACATATTTTGGTAGTGCATCCAAAATCTGTTAATAAATATTTTAAAATTAATTGGACGGAAGAAAAAAATCAAAATCAAAGCTCATGACGAAATAAATATATATTACTATTTGCTTTTTTTGTGATGTACATACGTGCTCTCTCAGTCTCAGGCAGACATTATTTTGTATGCACAATAAGGGGTAAATATGGTTTTATTGTACATATGCAATCAGAAAGACCTCCAATTACATAAATGATTTTCATGCATGTGCGTACAACAGGGGCGGCCCAGCCAAGGGCCCCCTGACGAAAGGGGGCACCAACATGAAACTGTCTATAGTAGAACTAGTATGTATTATGTGCCTTTTTTTAACAAAAAATTATTATGGTGTAGTGGATACAATGCTAGACTTATATATAGGAGGTTCTTGGTTCAAATCTTTGACTACAACAAATTTTTGTTTTATTTATACTTTTTTTTACATTATATTAGGACCCATTTTGGAAGTTTCGCCTTCGGCCCCCAATTGCTCAAGGCCCTGGCGTACAATTTCTCCAAAATTGTACACTGGAAAGTTAAATTGAGAAATGAAAAAAGTACCCTATAATTGCGAGATAAACATGTTATTGGAAACTGAAATATTGAAATATTAGTTAGAATTAATTAGTGTTTGGATTTGGTTTCCTTTTTTTTCCATTATATCCTGAACATGAGTAAAATGGCAACAATCAACACAAATTGAAAACGAGAGTATAATAGAAAAAAGAAAAGCAAAAATAGAAAATCAAAGTCCAAACTTTCTAATTAGACATATCCCAACCTATACTCTAAACTGATATAAAATCCAAATTATAAACGCTAATTAATTCTATTAGTTATGGTAGTATCTGTAAGATAAAATAGATCATGTGTATATAATATATATATATATATATATATATATATATATATATATATATATATATATATATATATATATATACCTCTCTATGAAACTTTAGATATTAAAAAAAAAATATTGCAGAGAATTTCCTCCTATATACCATTCTAATTTCAACGCCTTCCTGAGTTATTGTGGTGGAAACTAGCACTATGACAATCACATAGAAGGATCCCACGTGGGGAAACCTCAGTCCCATTCCAAGCCCATAGCAGGCTGGCAAGGCCCTAGGAGACTGTTAGGGCAGGCATTGTACAACATAGAAATGATAGAATGTGTGCACACAAAGGGAAAAAAGTCCCAACAGACAATTGGAGGACATATTGTCCAATTTTCTTTCACTATTGGATTTATCAAGGATCAACATTAATTATTTACCTCTTTAGACTGGTTATAATGAAATTATTAGACAAATTTAGGACGAGGTTTTCAACGAAGGTTAGCTTCTAATAAAGGAACTGAGGAGAGAAGTTTTGGGATCTAAGGGGTTTAAAATTAATAGGACACAAAGAAAGTATACGAAATATAACTTTGTCGTTGAAGTTGAAAGATACATATACATAAAACAACGACAAGATGAGCTATGTTTTTTGAAACTTAGTGTCGGACAATTAAGAAATATCTATATAACCAATAGCATAGTTAAAATGTGAGTGCAAAGATGGATGAGTGGTGATATATTGAAAGATAATAAATAAGTACGTAGTGGTGAAATTTTAGAGGTGATATAAAAATTGAGGACAATATAAGAGAAAATTACTTCAAGTGGTTTGGACATATGCAACATAGACTAACAGATCGATGCACTACTTAGGAGTAACATGATATCAATTAAAGGAGCTGCTAGAACTAGGGTCGCTCATAAATGAAAATCGTTTGAGATTGTAAAAAAGGATATATTGTCGATAGTTATACATAGGACATTATCCTAAATTTTGGTATAAAAGCTTTGATGTTGTTAAATGTCCTATTACTCTATTAGCAGGCCAACTATTATTAACTAAAAGATCATCCCATTTGAAACTTGCACCATCATAGTTCCTATAATCTTATATCATGTTTATATTAAAAGTGTTATGTTTGGTATAATCAATCTTAACATAAACATTAAGCATATACATAAAGGATATACAAAGCTCAACAACATTCTAGGTTGGCATCTGTTAGTTCATGTCAAGTTTTTCTGCTACTGCTCTATACCGTTTCAAATTACAGAAAAAATATGTTGACATCACATATCTAGATATCATTTGAGTTATTTATGGTCCAGTAACCTATGAAGCCAACCTGAGACAAAGCTACCCTACTTCTTACTGTAGGGATTTATACCCCTTTGCGATTTGTACAGAAACAAAAGCAATATAAAAGAAGAAAAAGAAAACGGATGAGAACACAGAATTTAACGTGATTCACTTCTCAAATAGAGAAGCTATGTCCATCACCACTGCAGGCAAATTTTTTACTATATTGTTAAGATCGTTTACAAGTTGTGCCCTAATGTTCCTTTTATAGACATAGATTATTATGATGACTTAATTATATATGAAATATCCAGCATATCTTGAAGAAGAAAAAATTCAGAGGCTACTGCGAACCCATGTCGATCTTATCACGAAAGTCGATATTTGGTCAGTAGGCTAAACGATCCACGATCAAACTGGAACAATCTAGCCAATTAGACACCACACAACCTAACACTTACAATACAAGAAATGTACATAGAGCTTCCAATGCAGTGAGTTGGAGGAGGATAAAACTACCTCAAACTCAATCTTCATAAAGGCTAGGAACCCATAGATGATGGAATGCTATTAAAATATTACAATGACGTTCACAAGGAAAATGATTAGAGAAACTCCGAATAGATGCTTTTCACAAGTTAAATTTATGATGCTTGTCACGCCCCGCTCCCAGAATTATGGCGGGCCGGGTACGTAACATCATACCCAGGCTACGCGACATACGAATACGCTGGTACCCATATTCGCGATTGTCGTCCGTAAGGTTCGTGCATAGGTAAAAGCAGGTCATACTTACATAAATTTAAGTCAGCAATAATCTAAAACTAAGACATTCTAACTAATTGAACATGAACATAACTATTTCTACCAAGTACAATTTTGAGCCCAACTATAAATAATACAATTATACCTTAAACAAGTAGATAAAAGAATTCTTGTTCTAACTTGAGCGTCTTCAATGGTATCATCACATCCTTGATCTCCAGTTGTCCTTCGGTACCTGATAGCGGCTTCACTTGGTACACTGCTACAAAACCTAGTGAATAATACTAGGTCGTTTAGAAACGACAAGCAAGTCCTCGGCCAAAAACGTTTAAGAAAATTTTAATAAGGAGTGAAACATAAAGATTTTCTATTAGGAATATGCAATTTACATTGTTATAGTTTTCATTCATTTAAGTAGTATAAACGTCCTTTTTGGCTTTATTTAAAATGGAGTAGTTTCCTCCTAGAATGAAATGAAATTTGAGGGACTAAACCATCCACCCGATGTTCTATCGATGTATATGAAAATTAAATTTCCGAGCTTTCCTTGAGCTTATCATAAATTTTGTCTCCCTTGGACAAAATTGAAATATGCCTCTTTTGGACAAAATAGAAATTCTCCTTTGGACAAAATTGAAATATGTCTCTCTTGGCTAACCCTAAAATGCAATGCAATTTGGAGAACAACCCTGAATATTCATCTAAACATTTCCCGTCAACAATCCCGTTAGCCCGGGATCATGCTGTGAATTTCGAGTCTCCCTTGGGCTTAACAATCATCTACTCGATGTTACTGTCGAAATAGATGTAAATAATTTTCGAGCCTCCCTTGGGCTTAGTTTGCCTCCCTTGAGCAAACAAAATAAGAGCCTCCCTTGGACTTAGTTTTCCTCCCTTGAGCAAACAAAATACTGATTAGCTTTTTGTTGTAATTATGTTACGGAACATTTAAGAATATTCAGTTTGTTCTCCCCCGCCCAATGCTTCCTAAATGATTTTAGGTCTTAAGTGCTAATCCGATATTTTCCGAAAGTCGAAAATTTGACTATCTCGTGAACCCAAAAATTTTGGCAAAGTCTCTTTCGTATAGGGTGACTCCGAAAATTCACATGAGACAAAAATATGATAAAAAATTAAAAAATCCGGGTTCGCCGACCCCTTCGGTGGAACAACTCTCAACACCGGAACCACGCAAGTATATATCGGGTTCGCCGACCCCTCCGGTGGAGCAACCCTCAACACCGGAAACACGCAGGTAATAATTCGGGTTCGTCGACCCCTTCGGTAGAGCAACTCTCAACACCGGAAACACGCAGGTAATAATTCGGGTTCGCCGACCCCTTCGGTGGAGCAACTCTCAACACCGGAACCACACAATAAAATAGAAGTGCAGTTTTTAAAAGTTTTCTTACCTTTGCAAGCAAGCAAGCAAACGATTTTTACCTTTTCCTTTTGCAAGCAAGCAAACTATTTTGGATTATTAGCAGTGCTCTTTCCTAAATGTTATCCAAGAATAAAACACAATTATTAGCAACATAGTACTATCAACATATAACTTTCAATTCTATATTTAAAGTACGAATTTCAGTCCTAGTGCAAAATATGAAGGAAGGGAACCGGTGAAAATTAAGAAACCAAAGATACAAGTAGAGGTAAATTAGCTCAGTGAAGAGAAAGAAAAATGAAAAGAAGATGAATCGAACTTCTGTTTTTCATAAAAATAATATTTTCATAGGACATTTTGCTCACAAATTAATCTTTCATGTAAGATCTTCTCTGAGATGTATGGTTCATGTACCCTAAGGAACGTAGATTTTGCAAATTTTAAGCATTAACTCTCGCTATTCAACATATATTTGTACACAATAACATTATCTTCTTATTAGATTGATAATACTGGATAGAATCCCCATATATTGATATTTGGATTTAAATTCGGATCCCCAAATCCTGTAGCTTTCAAATTAACTTTTTGGGTTAGTATTATTCAATTATTTCTCCTAATGCAACAAGGAGGTGGAGAATACACAAGTAGCTTGAAATATGAGTTTGTGTTTCATGCAAGAATTTGACTGAATTAGAATATTGGCCTAAAAGTAATGCGTATTAACTAGAAACATAAATGTTAATAATAAAACATATTCTAGATAAACAGGAGATTCATCAAAATCAGCTACTCAACCCGTCACTTGGACCTAATCATGTTTGTTCTATTTACATAATGCACAATGTACTCCATTAGTATTATCAAAACCATATGAACATAATGAGAACATAGAAAATTCTAAGTACTATGGCATTTGTGATGTTACGTTCACGCCATCTATGAAAAAAAAACAATATTCAGTTACAAGACAGAAAAATTAATTTTGTATAATATAAAATATCTTAGTGTAATGTCCCAAATTCGTGATACGTATTTAGTATACGTATATGTGTTTTGGACCCATATTTTTTTTATTTAGTCATGATTAGTTATCTTGGTTTATTTTACATTGGCTTGGTTTTAATTAGCATTGATAGTTCAATTGGTTTTAATGGTTCATGGGTTTATCTTGGATTAGTGAGGCTGGGTTTATTTCATGGTTCATTTGGTTTAAATTGCTAGAGAGAGAGTTTATTGGCCTTGACTTGGTTCACCTTGGTTTATTTTGGTTTGGTCTATTTTGGTTTAACATGGAGAACCCCACCCCATTATAAATATCAACTTCTCTCTCCCTCTCCTTATTATTTTCTTCATCTTCTTCCTCAAGCTTCTTCCTCTCCACCACCACCACCCACCTAGGCAAGTGCATCTTACTATCACTTAAGGGCTACATTTTATTTGCCTATTAGCTTTATTAGTTCATTTTAAGCAACATTAGAACTTGGGTTTTCTACATTTGGAGCTTGGAATTTTGTAGATCTAGGTTTGAAGTATTTTCGGATTTTGGTGGATTTGATCTATAAAACTTGTTCATTTTCATGTTTTGATTGTTCCATGTTGAAGAGAATTGAATTTTACACAATTTAGACCCTTGCAAAGTTGGATTTGGACTTGTTTTGACCTAGTTGTGGTCCTTGGAATTTCTGAGTTCCATGGCTTTTCTCTCGGTTTGGGAAAGAAGACCCCTGTTCCCGAGCGCAATCCAGTCCAGCGCTCTTTAGCGCCTGGCGCAATCCAGTTGGCCCAGCGCCTTTTTGGTGCTGGCGCAATCCAGTTAGCCCAGCACTCTTTAGTGCTGGCGCAATCCAGTGTGTGCGCAATCCAGTGTGTGTGCAATCCAGTGTGTGCGCAATCCAGTGCGTGCGCAATCTATCCCCCTGTGCAATCCAGTGTGTGCGCAATCCAGTGCGTACGCAATCTGATCCCTGCGCAACCCGACTCAGCGCGGCTCAGCTCTTGCGCAGTCTGACCCCTGCGCAGTCTGATCCCTGCGCAGTCTAATCCCTGCGCAGCTCAACCCAGCGCACTCTAATCCTGGCGCAATCCAACCCGACCCCAGGGACCCTTGCGTAATCTGTCCAATTATGGAGATTTGGTTTTATTTCTTTTTTCCTTAAGCTTGGCTCTTCTATAGCCCTGTATATTGGTATTTTATTAGATATTTACGCCCATTTTATATCCTTACGCCTTTTGTCATAAACTTGATAATCACGAATTTATTTAATATGTTTGGAATGATAACTTGACATGATTGGCTTGACATGATAGACTTGATATGACAACCTGACTTGATGATGACCCGTAGTGGTGCGCTCTCGACCAGTAACCTGACATGACATGATAGTGGCCCGTCGTGGTGCACTCCTGACTAGTATACTTGACCGGATAACCTGACATGTTATATCTCGATAAGCCGTTGCGGCGGCTACTTGACATGACATGACCTGTATAATGACTTGACACCGTGGGCGATTGTGCTTGTATAAATGAACCAGTCTTGTCTCGCATCATGTCTAGGGCATGGACCCTGAGTACCACGGTCAGGGGTACATATTGAAATAAACTAAGGCTAATAACTAGAATAATTTACTAGTCATGAAGAGATGTTCCCCAGTTACAGGCGACCCCGTTATTCCGGCCGCAAATGTTTGGACTTGTAGCCTGCCGACGAGTAGGGCACATTTTCAGCCCACTGTCATATGGGGCACTCTCGATTGTCACTCTAATGATTGAACTCTATTGTCTTGCACTCTCTCTCCATTGACACTTTAATGATTAAACTCTCTGGATTGTCACTATAATGATTGTCTGGGTAACCTGGGTAGCTGCAGGGCCTGTGACTACTTGGAGCATCTCATTGTATCTTGCTAGTAACTAGGATTGTGATAACCCTAGTTAGTTAATGTAGAAAGCCGTAGGCAATGATTGGCCGTGATTGATTGGATGGAGTCTAGTCCAGTATAGTATTGTCTAGAAGTGATCGATTGCAAGATTGTACCAGCATGATTGAATGATTGTCACTCCAGATTATCACTATAATGATCGTCACTCCAGATTGTCACTATAATGCTTGAACACTATTGTCACTCCAGATTGTACTATCCTGATTGTACCCTTCATTGTCACTTTCATCATTGTCTTCTTTTCATATATATTGTCCAGCTATATTTTATTTAACATGATGCTTCTCTTAATTATTTTCTCTGATTGGGACAAGTGCATTGGTAGTGCGCGAACCCCAATCTGTGTTACTTATTGTTTTCTTACATGTTGAATGCTAATGATTTACTGGTTTTAGTCCTTAAGTGAAGCCTCCTTTGTGGCACTTGCTCTTTCTGGGGTCTGACCCAGCTGGTTTTGTATGGCCAGATACCAGAGCAGCACCAAAGGATCTACCAGATTTTCAGCCAGATGGTGGCCACTAGGCGGAACCTTGGCAACGAGTGGGTTTTTTTTGTTCTCCCACTGTAATATTGTAAATTATTCTGTTGAGGCGTTTAGCCGACGAGCAAGTGTTAGCTCGTATTGCACTTTTCTTATTGTCTGCCTACGGGCTATAATATGATTGACAAGCCCCGGGGGTTGATCATCTATGACTGAACTCTTGCTAGTCCTTACATTTTGTACGACTAGCTTCATGATCATCTGGATATGTAATGTTTGGGACGCCTTACAATTGTATATTTGGAGATCTGACATCTTGTAATTGTTATTAGTTGGTTGAGATTGAGACAATGGACTATTTTATGACCTTAAGAGACTGATGGCTTGTAGATAAACCCTCACATATCTAGACAGCCGTGACCGTATGGTGAGATGGATTCTATTTCATCATACGTAGCTGGCTATGTCCGCCCCCGCTCTCCAGTATTCTGGTTCTGGGGCGTGACATGGTTTAAGTGGTGGCCCATGCAGGTCTTGTTAATCAAGATGTGTGAGGGTTTACCGAATAGATGTCTCAATCGGTACTCGCCCTTTATCTCTGCTCGTATCCTCTTGATTCCTGAAAATTCTTGTCCTGATCACATGCTTGTATCATTGATCTGTCCTGGTCCTTCCTTATTGTTTTCCTGTGTCGTCTTCCTCAGCGACACTGTACCTGGACCTACCGACCAGCAAGGAGGAGCACCTCCCGTGGACCAGCAGCAACCAGAAGATCAGGCCCAGCACTCAGGAGCAGCCTCCCGAGTCGTACCTACTAGAGAAGAGCCGCCAGTTCAGTCAGTCCAGCCTGCAGATCCTGATGATGGCACTTTGGTGGGTCTCATCAGATCATTGTTAGCTTCCCAAGATCGTAGAGGCGATGCCTTGCACCAGGCAGTGGAAGATGCTCTGAATAGAAGTGGACCCCGAGGGAACAGTGCGGTCAACAATTTCAAGCGCCTGAACCCTCCATTCTTCGATGGCAGCGAGGATGCCGTTGCTGCCGATGCTTGGCTACAGGATACAGAGGTGATTCTCGAAGCCGCGAAGATTCCAGAAGACGAGAAGGTGGCTGTGGTGCATCTACAGTTATTGGATCTAGCTCGCAGTTGGTGGGCTGCACAAGCAGTGGGATTGGCAACACCTGTCTCCTGGGCAGTGTTCAGCGAGAAGTTCCAGACCAAGTATTATGATGCAGTGGCTCGATATGACTTGCAGACCAGGTTCGCCAATCTGAAGCAAGGAGGCAGAACGGTCGACGGTTATGCGGCCGAGTTTTCCAGACTCAGTCGGTTTGCTCCTACCTTGGTGGCAACCGAGTTCGACAGAGCACAGAGGTTCCAGCAGGGACTTCACCTAGAGATCATATTGTCAGTGGAGCAGTTCGAGCATCAGACCTATGATACGGTATTGCGGGCAGCGAGGAGGCACGAGTATACCTCCCAGAGAATAGTAGATAGTACCGGAGGTCGGAAGCGGTCTCACGGCCAGGTGATCCAGTCTTCAGCACCAGCCCCGGCAGCCAGGGCTTTGACTATTGGAACTCCGAGGCAAGCAACCTCAGTTACGTCGGTCCAGTACTCGACCCCGACGTACCCTCAGCAGAAACAGAAGCAAGCGCAGTCTTCCGCCGTAGGCTGTTCTTATTGTGGGAAGCCTGGACACGTGGTAGCGGAGTGTCGCAAGGCACTGGGATTATGCTTGTTGTGTGGGGCACCGGACCATAGGGTGGGGTCCTGCCCATTCAGAGTCGATTCAGCATCCACAGTATCTAGTCCCTCGGTTAGGGGACCAGCACCAGCACCAGCACCAGTACCAGCTCCAGTTCACCAGCAACAGCAGTTTCCGTTCCCGAGGCCATTGCCGACTCAGGCCCAGACTTTCGAGCAACAGAACCCGCAGCAGTTTGCTCTAGCCCAGGCTCAGGTTCAGAATCGGCCGAGAGGTATATGCGTCCTCTCATCTTGCTTTTCTACCGTCATTATGCGGGGTGCATGACGTATTTCATGTATCCTGATTGCGACGGAACATCCCGGACCCGAGCCATATCCTAGATCATTCGAAAGGGTTGGTACCAATAACCGTAACCTTTTCGTATAAGGAGAGGCCCATGTCCATGTTTGACCAAAGAGAGAGACCTTAAGCGCAAGACTATCAGTTTAGTCCGTATTGCTTAGAGTCATCCCTCTTTGGGAGAGTCAGACTTGGGAGCATGAGGATGATATCTGATCAGGTCATCCCGGCTGGTTTGACTCGTAAGGTATAATATCTTCCTTATGCCTTACGTTTTGAATCCTTGCTTGCATGAATGATTGTATGATTGATTGGTAGCGTAGATTGCCTATGATAGAATAGCTTTCCCTTACATCTCTAGCCTCTTGATTAAATTCCGAGGACGAAATTCTTTTAAGGTGGTTAGGATGTAATGTCCCAAATTTGTGATACGTATTTAGTATACGTATACGTGTTTTGGACCCATATTTTTTTATTTAGTCATGATTAGTTATCTTGGGTTATTTTACATTGGCTTGGTTTTAATTAGCATTGATAGTTCAATTGGTTTTAATGGTTCATGGGTTTATCTTGGATTAGTGAGGCTAGGTTTATTTCATGGTTCATTTGGTTTAAATTGCTAGAGAGAGAGTTTATTGGCCTTGACTTGGTTTACCTTGGTTTATTTTGGTTTGGTCTATTTTGGTTTAACATGGAGAATCCCACCCCATTATAAATATCAACTTCTCTCTCTCTCCTTATTATTTTCTTCACCTTCTTCCTCAAGCTCTTCCTCTCCACCACCACCACCCACCTAGGCAAGTGCATCTTGCTATCACTTGAGGGATACATTTTATTTGCCTATTAGCCTTATTAGCTCATTTTAAGCAACATTAGAACTTGGGTTTTCTCCATTTAGAGCTTGGAATTTTGTAGATCTAGGTTTGAAGTATTTTTGGATTTTGGTGGATTTGATCTATAAAACTTGTTCATTTTCATGTTTTGATTGTTCCATGTTAAAGAGAATTGAATTTTACACAATTTAGACCCTTGCAAAGTTGGATTTGGACTTGTTTTGACCTAGTTGTGGTCCTTAGAATTTCTGAGTTCTATGGCTTTTCTCTCGGTTTGGGGAAGAAGACCCCTGTTCCCGAGCGCAATCCAGTCCAGCGCTCTTTAGTGCCTGGCGCAATCCAGTTGGCCCAGCGCCTTTTTGGTGCTGGCGCAATCCAGTTAGCCCAGCACTCTTTAGTGCTGGCGCAATCCAGTGTGTGCGCAATCCAGTGTGTGCGCAATTCAGTGCGTACGCAATCTATCCCCCTGCACAATCCAGTGTGTGCGCAATCCAGTGCGTGCGCAATCTGATCCCTGCGCAACCCGACTCAGCGCGGCTCAGCTCTTGCGCAGTCTGACCCCTGCGCAGTCTAATCCCTGCGCAGCTCAACCCAGCGCACTCTAATCCTGGCGCAATCCAACCCGACCCCAGGGACCCTTGCGCAATCTGTCCAATTATGGAGATTTAGTTTTATTTCTTTTTTCCTTAAGCTTGGCTCTTCTATAGCCCTGTATATTGGTATTTTATTAGATATTTACGCCCATTTTATATCCTTACGTCTTTTGTCATAAACTTGATAATCACGAATTTATTTAATATATTTGGAATGATAACTTGACATGATTGGCTTGACATGATAGACTTGATATGACAACCTGACTTGAAGATGACCCGTAGTGGTGCGCTCTCGACCAGTAACCTGACATGACATGATAGTGGCCCGTCGTGGCGCACTCCTGACTAGTATACTTGACCGGATAACCTGACATGTTATATCTCGATAAGCCGTTGCGGCGGCTACTTGACATGACATGACCTGTATAATGACTTGACACCTTGGGCGATTGTGCTTGTATAAATGAACCAGTCTTGTCTCGCATCATGTCTAGGACATGGACCCCTGAGTACCACGGTCAGGGGTACATATTGAAATAAACTAAGGCTAATAACTAGAATAATCTACTAGTCATGAAGGGATGTTCCCCAGTTACAGGCGACCCCGTTATTCCGGCTGTCACGACCCGATCCCAATTTAATGGGTCGAACCGGACCATGTCCAGCCTGCACCGTGGTGAGACGGCGGCAGTAAGCTGTTCCATTGCAGGTATTCACAACAACACAAGTACATTTGCCACAACTGTTCTATTCGGAATTGAAACTTTATTTGATAAAATATTCAGAAATACAACTGGAAGGAAAATGCTGAAAATAAAACTACAAACTCCAAATAAAAGAAAGATGCAGGAAAGGGAAACTATCTAAGCATCAGGTTCAGTGGTCCCAGGATCAGCGTCCTCAAGAGACGGCTCCGGTACTGTCGCAGGGTAGAAAACCGGGTCATAGTAGCTATTATAGTATAGCTCGTCATCCTCAGTGTTACCTAAAATGTTGTCTCCAGTCAGGAGGGAGCAAAGTACAATTCATGCTAATTAAACAGTTAAATAAGAAATAGAATCATGCAGTTCTAAACAGTTTTAAAACATGTTTGTTACAGTAGAAAACAGTGATTTGAATAGGTAATGACATATGACCGGCTTGGGTTTGTTACAGTAATGGATAAGGGGGTTTTGTTACAGTATGGTCATAATCATTACGCTATTCCCCAGTCCCCAATAGTTACAGTAGTTACAGTACAGTACTCTTGGTGAGAGTTTCGTGTTTGAGACGTGGTTTAGACATGCAGTAAAACGATTAAGTAAATAACTGTAAACTAACACAAACTATACTTGCCTCAATTGAATGACTGGAGAGACGGGTTGATACCGAGGAGGAACGTCAGGTGAATCTTCGAATTCCTACAGTTGAGAACTCGACTTAGATTCCTGAATAACCAGACTAAGTGTGCTAGTTGCAATCTCTAGTAGTCATGTCCTAGTCAGGTTTTAAGTTGTATTAATCTACAGCTAACGTTTACGTCGCAACTACGTGCGTTGATTAAGCCGGTTTATTGGATTATTTGGAAATACACGAGAATCAATTACAATTTGGAAAACTTTGTGTTTTGTAATATATTTATAAAAATATAATTTCTTTTAGTGATAAACTGTGAACTAGTTATTTAATAATATTCTATTCATTTTAATTAAATTCGTAACTAATCAGTAATTCGTGCTCTAATTTACGATTACGCGACTAATCAAAACCACCCAAATCACATCCACCAGAAAAGAAAAATAAAATAAAACTATGCTACACAAAACATTGGCACAGCTAATGGTCCTAGGATGGGCTTATGCCCGGTACAATTTCCTTTTACATCAAATAAGATAAAAAGACTTAATTAAAAATATTAAAGTGCAGGAATTTAAATATCTAATAATAAATAACCTAATATTAATTAAAATAATTAAAAGAAAGCTAAGAGTCTCAGACTCGGTCTATTCCTCAAAATTCGGCTAATACCACAACGTCCGGTCGGACCGGTGCGTTTGCATTTCGCCGGGGCCCACAGACCGGTACGGTCGTCGCCCGAAAAATCAGTTTAAAATTCATTTTCGAAAACCAATTTTGAAATCAATTAAATATAGTTTTTGTAAAAATTTGGGCAGCACTTCCTCTATTTCGGGACAAACCCAAAACTGGGAAATGCGCCACAGAAAACCTGCAATTATTCCAACCCAATAATAATCCCGCAAATATATCCACCAAAATATTTCCAAGCCACCAGAAATTAATTCCCAATCCACAGAACTTCCCGAAATATCCGGGAATCCCATAATCAAACCAAACCACCCAAACCAGCAGATAAAAATCACAGAAAATATGCTAACGCAGCTAACCGAATATACTACGCAGCTAACCGGATTTTCCAAAGGGAAACCGGGGACCGATTATCATTATAGACTCGACACGGGAGGGACGAACTACTCTGATTATCAAGAATTTTACCGAGAGGCTCGATGACGGAGTCCGAAGGGTGGCCTCGGACTCGGGACGTGCCGTCATGGACTCGAGTGTTCCCGGACAGCGTTACGATGCGCTGCGAAAGCCACAGACAACGGGAAACGGCCGAGATCGACGGAAGGCGGATCCACGGGCGACGAGGGGCGATGGACCGGGCACGAGGCCGGTCGGGGGTCCGGCGGGAGGCCGCTGGGGTACGCGCGGTGGGGCTGTCTCCGGCGGGGCAGCGACTGCAGGGTCGGGAACCCGCGGGGTCGCCGGGAGGCGCTCGGCCTAGGGCGATCGAGAGGGGCTGCGGACCAGCGTGGTCGGACACGGCCGGCGGGGAAGGGCGCGGCCCGCTGGGTTGCTGGAGAGGTCGCGCGCGAGGGCCGGCCTCGGGATGCTCGGTTTGGGGCAGCCGAAGAGGACTCGCGCGCGGATCTGGACGGCGGAGGAGGCGTCGGCCGCGGCGATGGCCGTGGAGGGTTGGCGGAGAGGGGAGGCCCGCGCGCTGGAGGCCGCGGTCGCCGGAGCTCGGGGAGCTCGCGGATCGGCACGACGTGAGGTGGAGCTCGCGGGAGAGGCACCGAGCTCGGGGAGCCGCGCTCTGGGCGGTCGGCCGGAAATGGCTCGCCGGATCTAGGGTGGCTAGGGCTTCTGGTGGGGTTAGGGTTTGGGAATGTTGTGCGGGAGAGAGAGAGAAAGAAGTTCTGTGTGTTTAAAGAGAGAGGAGAGTTTGAGATTTTTGGTTTCTCTTCACTGTGAAGAGCTCGGGAGTGAGGGAAATGTGGAGAGAGTGGGGGAAAAAGAGGGATGGGTTGAAACGTGTGTGGCTTTGTGTGGTAGGGAGAAAAGATGGGGAACAGAATTGGTAGAGTGAGAATGAGTCCCCACTCAACTGCTGGTCCTTCGGGTCCAGCCCAAATATATATATATATATATATTTTTTTAAGATTAACCAAGTCAAAATTTGAGAAAGAAGGAAACGGGCTCAGGCCTGGGTCTGGGCTCGGACTCGGGTCTGGGTCCGAAAATCAAAAAGCCAAGTTATAATAATTTTGAAATTACTTTCCACTCAATAATATTTAATAATAATAATACTAAAAATGATAATAATTTTAGAAAAAATTTGCTACTAATATTAACACGAAATTCCATTGAATAATGGGTTTCACAATCTTCCCTCCTTAGAAAATTTCGTCCTCAAAATTTAAAGTAAGGTAGGAAAGACAAACATGTACGGGTACTGCGCCCGTAACTCAGGTCCAATCATAAGGATTTCCAAGGCAGTCGTGGATGAGACGGTTTAGGGACAAGTTTTATGATATTATCCACGCAGAAAAATACAAAGGCGAACCAAAGTACACGAGGTTGATCAGACCATCATGCACCGGTCCTGATTAGACAATATATTAGTGGGTGCACCCAATAAAATACTGTCATGATCAAGCTTGATAAAGAGATAGCTTGCAAAACTAGGCTGACTTAGCAGCATTAGTCAAGTTTAGAACGAGAAAAGAAAAGATGAGGAATAGGAGTTTAAGTGATGGCTCTGATTTCTTCTCATCTCTGACTAGGCTTGCAACTGGTTTCTTTGGCACTGAAAAGGTTGATTCCAATCTTCAGCTCTGAATTATCCAAAATGTGACTCGGATCCGAAATGTAACGTCTGAGCTGTGACGTAGGAGTCGTTGCACACTCTCAAGATTAGCTGGTAGAGCTAACTGGTACGCTACTTCCAACGCGTCTTAAACTTCAAATGGCCTGATGTTCCTGGCCTCAATTCCAGCTCCGTCAAAACTGATTGTTCCTCTGGTGGGAGAAACTTCACCAAATGTAATTTGGTCTTCCCAAGACCTACCAAATTCCGAGACGCAAAATCTCAATACATCTTCAAGCGTCTGGATTGACCTCTCTGATTGCTCGTCCCGCGGTACTCCATGAATCCGGTAGATGTGCTTCCCGTACAATGCTGCCCACTTCTTAGTGGATAAACCAACTTTGAAGGAAAATAAAGTGTGCTGACTTAGTCAGTCGGTTTATTACAATCCAATTGGTGCCCTTCCCTCCTTGGGAACAAGACAATCCTTACTCAAAGTTTATTGTTATATGCTTCTACTTCCACTCCAAATTGTCCAGCGGCTCCAACAAACTTGTTGTCCTCTTGCTAAATTCCTCATGTTGACAAATTCACATCTACTCCCATACCTGGAATTGTCCTTCTTTATTCCATAACACCAATCAATGGAGGCATGTACCGATACGTCTTATTATCTCCTGAATTTATGGAACACTGCGACTGGTGCATTTCTTCCATCAACTCGTTCCTCCGTTTGTCAGCTGACACGCAAAGTCTCGCACCATTCTTCAGAGTTCCAATGCTGATTAATTTAGAAACCCTCAAGTGTTCCTGCCAACACTTGATCTCTAAGCCTGCAAAGTGCCTCGTTTTGAAACTTCGTTCTCTTGATTTTTGTCCCTCAGTCTCGAACTTCATCAATACTGAATCAGCATCCAGCTTCGTCTAGGTAGTATAACCTCCAGTCCCAACTTCTCGATGTCTTCTAGCAGGTGCTAGTCCTTGGTTAAGAACTTCGCCATCAGTATCGGCCAAGTGCATCAGCGACCACATTGGCCTCACCTGAATGGTACTGCAGGTTGATGTCGTAATCCTTCATCTGCTTCAACCACCTTCTTAGTCTAACATTCAGCCCTTCCTGAGTGAAGATATATTTCAGACTTTGGTAGCCCGTACGTATTTTCACTCCCTTTCCATAAAAATCATGCTTTCATAGCTTCCAGGTAAAGATAATTGCAGCAAATTTCAAATTAGGTGTGGGATGATTCTTCTCATAAGTCTGTAGTTGCCTACATGTGTAAGCAATTACTTTTCCATGTTGTTGAAGAACGCAACCCAGTCCTTTTCCAGAGGCATTACTATAAATTGAGAGCCCACCGGTTCCTGCGGGTAGCGCAAGGATTGGTGTAGTGGTAAATCTCTTCTTCAGCTCCTCAATGCTGTCTGACAAACTTTTCGTTCAGATGAACTCTTTATTCTTCCAAGTGAGCTTCGTCATCGACTCAGCAATCTTGGCGAAATCCTTCACGAACTTCTGATAATAGCCAGCCAAGTTCAAGAAACTTCCGAATTGAACTTGGGGTATACCACTTTTCAACAGCAGCTATCTTCCATCGAAATTTCTTCTCTTGATAACATGGCCAAAAGTCCACCTTGTCAAAATCTACGTTCAGATAACTTACTATAAAACTTCTTTTTCCTCAAAGTTTCCAAAACTTCCTCAAGTGTTCTTCATGCTCTTCTTCAGTCTTCAAATATATCAGAATGTTATCTATGGAGAAGATAAACTGATTCAAATACTCATGAAAATCTTTGTTCATGAGATTCATGAACACAGCAGAAGCATTTGCCAGTCTAACGTCCTGACCAAAGAAACTACCCATACTGGGTGTTTGAACGTCGTCTTGGAAATGTCCTCTTTCCTGACTTTGATTTGATGGTAGTCAAATCTTAAGTCAAATTTCAAAACACCTTAACTCCACACAACCAGATCAAACAGATCCTCGATCCGGACAGAGAGTACTTGTTCTTTAGTGACTGGTAATCGATGCACATCCGTCGTTCCATCCTTCTTGGGCAAAAACAAGATAGGTACTCCCTAAAGTGAAGTTCCACTCTGAATAAATTCTAGAGCCTTCATTGATCTGGTCCTTCATCTTCTTGGCCACCTTCGGGTTGACTCTGTAACATCCTTTAGAATTAGGGAAAGAGCCAGGGACTAGGTCAAGGGTGAATCCTATGTCTAGATCTGGGATAATCCGGAAAGACTATCAGGGAAAACATCTGCCATAAGGGTGTAACTAAAATTTCTATTCATGGGGAGAATTACAGCAAAAACTCTTATGATTGATCTAAGGACATCCTGTTACAACTTCCAAAAAGATGATGCTATTCTGCGGTTCTAGTTACTATTCTTCATGGTTCTGCATGAGCAGTCTCCAACTGCTTCCCTTTCTATGAACCTCAAGTATGCATCATGCCTTATTGTAAGGGGCAGGGTCTGCTGGATAGGAAGAGGGTCCCTAGATTGTGGCCTAACAGGTGTTGCTGGGTTATGAGCTCTGGTTTGATAGAGAGATAAGGGGCAGTCCTTTACCCGATGTTCAGCAGATCCACATGCCAAACATTGTCCCAATCTCTTACGGCAACTAACGGCCTGATGACCAGACCTCTTGCAATAGTTACAAGCCCATAGCTTCTTACGACAAGGCTGCCGGAAAGTAGAGTACTTGATGGGACCCAAATATCTTCTAGATTCAGGGGTATCCTTCTTAGGGCAAAAGTTCTGCTCTAACTTGGTTGGAGATAACTAAGGCTAGAACATGACGTTCTTCATGTCTTCTCTCGTGATATTCTTCTGTTCCTGCTGGGCTTCATCTTGAGCTTTTTGGAACTCCATGATTTCTCGAAATAGGGCAACCATTTGGGAGATGTTTGCTGGTACTGGTGGAGCAACAAAAATTGGATACTTCACCAAGGAAAAACAACTCAGTTGAGATGAGGTAGGAATCTCCAGTGTATAGAAAACTTCACTGGATGCACAATGAGGACGGTCAAACAGCCGCGAGGGAAAAGACCCTGGGCTTGGTTGAGGAGATGGGGTATGATCCGGAGAGAACACTTTATTGCCAGCAGGATTTGGTCAACGGTCATTCTCTGGAAGGTTTAGGACGCACACATAAGCAAGGTAGCCTACCGGTCTATAATCAAGCAAAAATATTTATTTATATATAAATCGGACCTATGTCGTGACAAATCAATGTTCTAGTGTTCTAATTGTTTCTAGGTATGTTTTCCTATGTTGTTGTTGTTGTGACCTGCATGGGCCACCACTGAAAACATGTCACGACCCGATCCCAATTTAATGGGTCGAACCGGACCATGCCCAGCCTGCACCGTGGTGAGACGACGGCAGTAAGCTGTTCCATTGCAGGTATTCACAACAACACAAGTACATTTGCCACAACTGTTCTATTCGGAATTGAAACTTTATTTGATAAAATATTCAGAAATACAACTGGAAGGAAAATGCTGAAAATAAAACTACAAACTCCAAATAAAAGAAAGATGCAGGAAAGGGAAACTATCTAAGCATCAGGTTCAGTGGTCCCAGGATCAGCGTCCTCAAGAGACGGCTCCGGTACTGTCGCAGGGTAGAAAACCGGGTCATAGTAGCTATTATAGTATAGCTCGTCATCCTCAGTGTTACCTAAAATGTTGTCTCCAGTCAGGAGGAAGCAAAGTACAATTCATGCTAATTAAACAGTTAAATAAGAAATAGAATCATGCAGTTCTAAACAGTTTTAAAACATGTTTGTTACAGTAGAAAACAGTGATTTGAATAGGTAATGACATATGAACGGCTTGGGTTTGTTACAGTAATGGATAAGGAGGTTTTGTTATAGTATGGTCATAATCATTACGCTATTCCCCAGTCCCCAATAGTTACAGTAGTTACAGTACAGTACTCTTGGTGAGAGTTTCGTGTTTGAGACGTGGTTTAGACATGCAGTAAAACGATTAAGTAAATAACTGTAAACTAACACAAACTATACTTGCCTCAATTGAATGACTGGAGAGACGGGTTGATACCGAGGAGGAACGTCAGGTGAATCTTCGAATTCCTACAGTTGAGAACTCGACTTAGATTCCTGAATAACCAGACTAAGTGTGCTAGTTGCAATCTCTAGTAGTCATGTCCTAGTCAGGTTTTAAGTTGTATTAATCTACAGCTAACGTTTACGTCGCAACTACGTGCGTTGATTAAGCCGGTTTATTGGATTATTTGGAAATACACGAGAATCAATTACAATTTGGAAAACTTTGTGTTTTGTAATATATTTATAAAAATATAATTTCTTTTAATGATAAACCGTGAACTAGTTATTTAATAATATTCTATTCATTTTAATTAAATTCGTAACTAATCAGTAATTCGCGCTCTAATTTACGATTACGCGACTAATCAAAACCACCCAAATCACATCCACCAGAAAAGAAAAATAAAATAAAACTATGCTATACAAAACATTGGCACAGCTAATGGTCCTAGGATGGGCTTATGCCCGGTACAATTTCCTTTTACATCAAATAAGATAAAAAGACTTAATTAAAAATATTAAAGTGCAGGAATTTAAATATCTAATAATAAATAACCTAATATTAATTAAAATAATTAAAAGAAAGCTAAGAGTCTCAGACTCGGTCCATTCCTCAAAATTCGGCTAATACCACCACGTCCGGTCGGACCGGTGCGTTTGCATTTCGCCGGGGCCCACAGACCGGTACGGTCGTCGCCCGAAAAATCAGTTTAAAATTCATTTCCGAAAACCAATTTTGAAATCAATTAAATATAGTTTTTGTAAAAATTTGGGCAGCACTTCCTCTATTTCGGGACAAACCCAAAACTGGGAAATGTGCCACAGAAAACCTGCAATTATTCCAACCCAATAATAATCCCGCAAATATATCCACCAAAATATTTCCAAGCCACCAGAAATTAATTCCCAATCCACAGAACTTCCCGAAATATCCGGGAATCCCATAATCAAACCAAACCACCCAAACCAGCAGATAAAAATCACAGAAAATATGCTAACGCAGCTAACCGAATATACTACGCAGCTAACCTGATTTTCCAAAGGGAAACCGGGGACCGATTATCATCATAGACTCGACACGGGAGGGACGAACTACTCTGATTATCAAGAATTTTACCGAGAGGCTCGATGACGGAGTCCGAAGGGTGGCCTCGGACTCGGGACGCGCCGTCATGGACTCGAGAGTCCCCGGACAGCGTTACGATGCGCTGCGAAAGCCACAGACAACGGGAAATGGCCGAGATCGACGGGAGGCGGATCCACGGGCGACGAGGGGCGATGGACCGTGCACGAGGCCGGTCGGGGGTCCGGCGGGAGGCCGCTGGGGTACGCGCGGTGGGGCTATCTCCGGCGGGGCAGCGACTGCGGGGTCGGGAACCCGCGGGGTCGCCGGGAGGCGCTCGGCCTAGGGCGACCGAGAGGGGCTGCGGACCAGCGTGGTCGGACACGGCCGGCGGGGAAGGGCGCGGCCCGCTGGATTGCTGGAGAGGTCGCGCGCGAGGGCCGGCCTAGGGATGCTCGGTTTGGGGCAGCCGAAGAGGACTCGCGCGCGGATCTGGACGGCGGAGGAGGCGTCGGCCGCGGCGATGGCCGTGGAGGGTTGGCGGAGAGGGGAGGCCCGCGCGCTGGAGGCCGCGGTCGCCGGAGCTCGGGGAGCTCGCGGATCGGCGCGGCGTGAGGTGGAGCTCGCGGGAGAGGCGCCGAGCTCGGGGAGCCGCGCTCTGGGCGGTCGGCCGGAAATGGCTCGCCGGATCTAGGGTGGCTAGGGCTTCTGGTAGGGTTAGGGTTTTGGAATGTTGTGAGGGAGAGAGAGAGAAAGAAGTTCTGTGTGTTTAAAGAGAGAGGAGAGTTTGAGATTTTTGGTTTCTCTTCACTGTGAAGAGCTCGGGAGTGAGGGAAATGTGGAGAGAGTGGAGGAAAAAATGGGATGGGTTGAAACGTGTGTGGCTTTGTGTGGTGGGGAGAAAAGATGGGGAACAGAATTGGTAGAGTGAGAATGAGTCCCCACTCAACTGCTGGTCCTTCGGGTCCAGCCCAAATATATATATATATATATTTTTTAAGATTAACCAAGTCAAAATTTAAGAAAGAAAGAAACGGGCTCAGGCCTGGGTCTGGGCTCGGACTCGGGTCTGGGTCCGAAAATAAAAAAGCCAAGTTATAATAATTTTGAAATTACTTTCCACTCAATAATATTTAATAATAATAATACTAAAAATGATAATAATTTTAGAAAAAATTTGCTACTAATATTAACACGAAATTCCATTGAATAATGGGTTTCACACCGGCCGCAAATGTTTGGACTTGTAGCCTGCCGACGAGTAGGGCACATTTCCAGCCCACTGTCATGTGGGACACTCTCGATTGTCACTCTAATGATTGAACTCTATTGTCTTGCACTCTCTCTCCATTGACACTTTAATGATTGAACTCTCTGGATTGTCACTATAATGATTGCCTGGATAACCTGGGTAGCTGCAGGGCCTGTGACTACTTGGAGCATCTCATTGCATCTTGCTAGTAACTAGGATTGTGATAACCCTAGTTAGTTAATGTAGAAAGTCGTAGGCAATGATTGGCCGTGATTGATTGGATGGAGTCTAGTCCAGTATAGTATTGTCTAGAAGTGATCGATTGCAAGATTGTACCAGCATGATTGAATGATTGTCACTCCAGATTATCACTATAATGATCGTCACTCCAGATTGTCACTATAATGCTTGAACACTATTGTCACTCCAGATTGTACTATCCTGATTGTACCCTTCATTGTCACTTTCATCATTGTCTTCTTTTCATATATATTGTCCAGCTATATTTTATTTAACATGATGTTTCTCTTAATTATTTTCTCTGATTGGGACAAGTGCATTGGTAGTGCGCGAACCCCAATCTGTGTTACTTATTGTTTTCTTACATGTTGAATGCTATTGATTTGTTGGTTTTAGTCCTTAAGTGAAGCCTCCTTTGTGGCACTTGCTCTTTCTGGGGTCTGACCCAGCTGGTTTTGTATGGCCAGATACCGGAGCAGCACCAAAAGATCTACCAGATTTCCAGCCAGATGGTGGCCACTAGACGGAACCTTGGCAACGAGTGGGTTTCTTTTTGTTCTCCCACTGTAATATTGTAAATTATTCTGTTGAGGCGTTTAGCCGACGAGCAAGTGTTAGCTCGTATTGCACTTTTCTTATTGTCTGCCTACGGGCTGTAACATGATTGACAAGCCCTGGGGGTTGATCATGTATGACTGAACTCTTGCTAGTCCTTACATTTTGTACGACTAGCTTCATGATCATCTGGATATGTAATGTTTGGGACGCCTTACAATTGTATATTTGGAGATCTGACATCTTGTAATTGTTATTAGTTGGTTGAGATTGAGACAATAGGCTATTTTATGACCTTAAGAGACTGATGGCTTGTAGATAAACCCTCACATATCTAGACAGCCGTGACCGTATGGTGAGATAGATTCTATTTCATCATACGTAGCTGGCTATGTCTGCCCCCGCTCTCCAGTATTCTGGTTCTGGGACGTGACACTTAGGAAGGCAAGCAATGCAAAAATTAAAAAAAATTGATCAAATATCCATAAAAATTTCTTGCACTTATATATATATATATATATATATATATATATATATATATATATATATATATATATATATATATATATACACACACACATTTGGTTATCAAATTAAATTTAGAGTCCGAAATATAGATTTGAATCCAATTAGGCATATTTAAAACTGAATATGAATCTAGGGTTTGAACTATAGATTCCGAAATTGAAATATGAGAATTCAGAGAGGACTTGCCTTGGGTTCTTGAGTGGGACCTATGATTTCTCCAAACTTCTTCTAAATTAACCCCCTAATATTGATAATTTCAGCAAATAATTAATTACAGAAAATTATAACCAATTTTTATCAAAGATGAACAAATTATTGAAGAAGAAAATTTATACCCAAGATGGATTTGGGGATTAGGACTTGGTTCTTCCATCTTCCTTCATCTTCTTCTCCAATTTCTTCTTTCTTTCTTTTTCTTAAAAGAAAAGGGGTTTTGGGTTTAGGTTTAATGGTGGTGGTGATGGTGGTGGAGATGGAGATGATGGGGTTGGAGGTGGAAGAAGTGGTGGTGGCCGGCGATGGGCGCACGGGTGGCCGACGGTGGCGGGCGGCGTCGGCGGTGCGCCAGCGACGGTGTCGGCGGTGAGCCAACGACGACGCGGCAGCAGCACAGCAGTGGCAACGCGGCAGCAGCACAGCAGCGGCAGCGCGCAGTAGCAGTAGCAGTAGCGGGAGAATGGGAAGGGAAGGAGGAGAAGAGGAAGAGTGGAGAAGAATAGGGAGATGAGAGTGAGAGAGGGAGATTTTTATAAATAGGGAGAGAGAGTTCGAGAGGGAGAGAGAGATGACCGAGAGAGGGAGAGAGAGATCGAGAGGGTGAGAGAGAGTTCGAGAGAGGGAGAGAGGGTACGGGTGGATGGGGCTGCCCCTCTCTCTTTCTCTATATATATTATTATTATTATTATTTTCTTTTTTTTTTCCCTTAGGTTTTCAAAATGAAAATCTCTAAAAATAAGAATAAAAACATTATTATTATTATTATTATTATTATTATTATTATTATTATTATTATTATTATTATTATTATTGTTTATATCATAAAAAAATTTAGCGCAAAATATTTAATTAGATAGAAATATAATAAAATATTAATACATTAATTTTTGGAAAGCAGCTATGACAATGCTACAAGTTTTGTTGTTTATGAACAAAATATTTATTTTTATTATTATTATTATTATTATTATTATTATTATTATTATTATTATTATTATTATTATTATTATTATTATTATTACATCAATTATTGTTCACGCACAAAAAAATTTTTGTCACATGTCAACCTAAAGTTACTTTTATTTTTATTTAATTTTTCTCATCTCATACCAATGGGAAAAAAAAAGGTTCTAGGTTGACCTTTAATAGAATGATGAACATCATCAAAATTTTGGTGAGTGAACAAAAATATACTCGTTTACGAATATTTCTTTGAAGAGATCTGAGATTTGGAATTTTGAAGTAGGATGTTGAATATGTTTAGGTATATGTTCTTTCTTCAAACACTTATATATATATATATATATATATATATATATATATATATATATATATATATATGCAACTATGCAAGACCGGGCTTGGGCTCATGTGGGCCGATACGAACTTCCGAATAGGGCCCATACATAAGGTAAAAGAAAATGTGATTAGAAGTAGAACAAACGAATGTGAGAAGTATTTAACTTTTTGTTGGGATATGAATCATGATTGGAAGTAATAACATTTTAAACAAGAATTACAACAATAAGGAACTAGGTTTTGTTGCATGAAAAGTCGTACAAGGCTTTCTTAATATTCCAACATTTATATCTAGAGAAAAAAGCGCTAGCATAGAGAAACAAGATTATAATTGTAAGAATTTTTCAAAAAAAAAAAAACTCCGGAATTTTGATTACTAGATTTCTTGTGTAATAATTAATCTGAAGGAAAAAAAAAACATGAAAAGAAACTTTCAATTTCATCTAAAAGCTTTTAAGTGGTCTTTGTGGTTCCTGATTATCTTTTGATATCCATAATTATTGTAGTTTTTTAAATAAAAGATAATCAGCAACCACACAATTATCGGTGACTGAATTGACAAAGAATACTGCACTAGTTACCAAGACAATGCATTATGTGCTATCTCTATTGAATTTAATATTCCATTTACCATAATTTTGTTTAGCTCTGTATTGGAATCGGCATTGGACCGGGTCGGGCCGCCCAGGCCCATAAAATACAGGCTCGAATCGGACATGGGCCGGACTTTTTTGGCCCTAGAGAAATTTCAGGCCGAGCCGAATCGGACTTAATTATTATCTATGAAGTCCAAGTCCGTCCACAAGGATCAAATTTTTCGGGCCAAATTGGGTCGGAACGGACCGGACTAGCCCTATAAAAAAAGTCCAAATGGACATTCTCGGACCTAATTATTATGTATGTTTACAAGGAAAAGCAAAACGAATTCATGAAACTAATTGTTTACCGTACAAATGATTCAATTCAATTGTTCACTATTAACATATGTTCAATTTAATTTGTTAATTAGAATTTCACTGACAATTTAATTTGTTAGTTAGAATTTCACTGTATTGTAAGTTGAAAATTGTGTTTTGTTCCGAGAGACGTTTTTTTTTTTCCTTTGCAAGAACTTGTGACCAAGATGCGATGTATAAAAGTCTGTATAACTTGGTTAAGAACAAATCAACAGTTGTGTGAAGCCTGCGACAGCGAACATTTTTTTGTTGTTGTTGATATCAGGCTCCAATTGCATATATCTATGAATGTCAAAATTTCATATTTTGTTCATTGTGCATCTTTATTTTCTATTTTCCTTTGATATAGTTTATGCACGAGTATCGGAATGTGACAACGACTGCATAATTCATTTGCTAATGGGATCTTGATTTAATGGACTAGATATTGAGGCCAGTTCCCACAGGAAAAAGAATACATTTACGTTTTTTTTTTATCTTCAGGGGAAAAAAAAACTTTGATATAACTCCATCTTTCTGTCATCTTTGCTTAGCAGTACTAAAAGTTGTTAGCTTACTGTAACTTTTATGATCATTTTCACGAGTGATGGAAGTCCATGAATGTATCGATTTTTTCGGATGGAACTTAGACGGACTTTTAGGGCCGGCTCGGACGGACTTGCTTGTATCAGACGGGCCTCGGAACGAACTCCGACGGACCGATGCTTACCCCAAGCTATGCCTTATACTAATATGGATCGGACTGGACTACCCTAATGGTTGGACTATATCGAATTTTAGTCCATCGGACCGGACGGACTTTTCGGACGACCATCGTCCTCGGGCCCAATGATGAACCTAACCTCTGTATTTGAATAGAGTTGAGCAATAATGAACTTGTAGTTGTAGCTACACTTGGTGAAGATAGGATTCATTTCAATGGAAAAATCCAGTGAAGAAGCAAAAGCTTGGTAGAACCTTTATATTTGTGCATCCAATCCACATTTGCAGCTAGTAACCTATCATATATCATCGTGAATAACATTTTTATCACCCGATTTATCCTCTGAGGTAAGAGATCATATCATCCGAATCTATGGTTTCAATGGAATGGATGCATGGGTTCCTCTCTACTTTGGTGAGTCTATTTTAGTTTGTTCACCTACCAAAATCTAAGGCCACTTTGATTTGCAGAATTGGAGCATTGAAAAAGGAACGCGATTTCTTTCTTTGTTTGGACGCCAAAAAAAATGAGCAGAAAATGAATTTGATTCCCAAGAGAAAAAAAAAATAGGAAAAAAAAATAGTTCCTCCCACTGATCCAATGATTCATTTTTTCCACTCAAGGCCCATCACACATTCTAGATTCTAGATTGAAAACGTAGGAGCTTATTTTGTAGAATAGTAAGTCTCATCCATAGTTTCAATTTCTTGATTTTGGATCCCATCCCACACATGAGAGCTATAGGTTGAGCCTCTCAATTTCTACATTCTAAATAGTAGAAACTCATTTCTTAGAATAGTAAGTCCCACTTGGAGCCCAATTTTCTAGATTCTAGATTTTACATTTTTTTCGTACATTAATTTTTGACCGCACATTTTTTGGGACCGGAGCTCACTTTATCATTTCCTACTATTCTTGTACAAATCCAACCTATTAAACATTTACATTTTTTTCTCTCGAAATGTTGGGCTCCAAATTGCATTGGAAAGATGTTCTAAGAATACACTTTTCCTCTCAATTTTTTGGTTTTTCTAAATACCGGAAAGAAAATTGATTGGAAATGTAATTTTTCAATGGAAAGAAAATATCATAGAATCAATTTTATTTCCTTGCCTTTTTGCGAACCAAATGAGGCCTAGAAATGTTCTTCGTTCCACTAGAGAATTAATTAGTGTGAACATTAACCAAACCACTCTTACTGAGGGGGCGTTGGGTACGCGAAATAGTATATAGTTGAAAATTATATATTTTCAAAAATCAAATTTTTTCATAATTGAATTTTCTGAAAATTAATTCACTGTTTGGTTATTATATAAATATTTCTACGAAAAAAATAGAAAAAATGATTAAAAAATGGAAAAAAAAAAAGAGGAAAAAACAAATAATTTACAAAAATACAAAAAAAAAGATCCTTAAAAATTTGTAAAATGAAAAAAAATGAAAAAAGATTGAAAATACAAAAATAACCCAAAAAACTGGAAAACAAATCATAAAAAAACAAATAAATGATAAAAAAAAACTTGAAAAAACCCTAAAAAAAGACAAAATTTTAAAAATTAAAGGGATAAAAAAACAAAAGAAAAAAGTATAAAATAAATTGTCCGGACAAAAAATATACCTAGTAGTTTTAAAGGATAGAATTTTTAATGTTTTATGGATATTTGCTATTTTCGAAAATAAATTACTACAACCTAAATCAAACATTAAAATAATTTTTTATCCACAAATTGTCCGAAAATAAAAATATAGCATATCAAATCTAATTTTAAAATAATTTTAGGTTGAATAAAAATAACGTTTAACAATTTTCTAATGGAATGGTAAACATTTTTATTTTTGTATTGATTTTGGTGGATGAATAAAAATGCGCCAGGAGTTTGGTGCCTGCAGAGTTGAATGAGCTCTGCTGTCTCCTTCAAATCATTCAACACTTTCATACATGAAAATCTCTTAATTGATTTCTTTACGACTTTTGTTGAATTAAACTATTTTAAGAATGACATTCACTTATGTCATCCTCTACGGTGGCGAGATGTGGCATGAATTGGTGAATGGTAAAATGTACCAAAACTATAACACAAAAGGTATGTGGCAAAGGATAAGCATCACACGTGTGGAATAAGGTTAGGATATTATCAGTGTCCCATCAACACGTGTGGTGAGATGTGGCCAACAACACGTGTGGTGAGATGGGGCAACAACACGTGTGAAATCAAAGACCGTTATGCAGGATTCTAGAAGTTTGATTTTTTTTTTTTTTTAATTGGTTTTCAAGGTTACCATCTATAAAATATGTTCGAGTGACACGGGACAAAGACCCATAAGAAACCTTCAAGATCACAAGCATCATATCAAATAACAAAGTACAATAACGACTGTATCCGAGGGCAGTACTGGCTGAGAAGAGATGGGATTAGGAGTACGCATTCGGTTAATTCGGTTCAAATCGAACCAAATAACCGAAAATTGAATTATACCGAAAATCGAATAAGCAAAATTGAAACCGAATCAAATTAGTCTATAACCGAATCAAATCGAACCAAATTCAATCGGCTCGATTTTTGGTTTATTTGTTTTTTAGTTTATTTGTGCTTTATTTTGTTAATATATACCTAAACTTTTTTAGTATATATATATATATATATATATATATATATATATATATATATATATATATATATATAAACTAAATTTTATTATTCGATTTTGGACCGAAATCGAAACTGGATAAGAAAATTTAGTATTTTCAAAACCTAAATCGAACCGATTTTTTTTAAACCAAACCGAATCTCTTATTCGGTTCGGTTTGATTCGATTTTCGGTCCAAAATCGAATAGTGCTCATCCCTAGATGGGACGATAGTTCAGGGTCCAAAAACTTAAGGGACATTAATATCAACGTATCTAAGATAGAACTAAGATAAATTATGTGCCCCCATTTGAACGGGGCCCAACCGGGCTTGATCCGGGCCCAGTCCGAACTGGGTTAGTAAGCGGGCCGGGCCTGGCCCGGCCCGGTCTTGGCACTGGCAACCCAGCCCGGACCAGCGACCAGGCCGGGGTAGGGCTGGGCCGGTCCGGGCCTGTTTGATTTTTTTTTTTAATTTTTTTTGGTTTATTTTTTTCGAATTTCATATTTTTTTATTAATTTTTCATTTTAATCTTTTTAAGCTTTCTTTAATTTAATCTATTTAATTTTACTTTTTTTTTATTTTGTTTTGTTTTGTTTTTCCCTTCAAATTTATATTCTATATATTTGAAGTTAAATTATGTTATTTGATTCTTTTTAAGTTTTCTTTTAAATTAATTTTTTTAACTTTCTTTTTTAATTAAATTTTGTTTTATTTTTCCCTCCTCTTTTATCCGGGCTTGGGACCGGCAAGACAAGCTTTGCTTGTCATAGACAGAGTTAAAAAATTTTGTTTTCAAGTTTTCGTGTTTTAAATTTTTTAAGTTTTTAAGTTTTTTTTAAAAGTTATATGTTAAGTTTTAAAATTTTAAAGTTTTAAAGTTAAATTTTAAGTTTTAAAGTTTAAAGTTTTAAAGTTTTAAAGTTCTAAAGTATTTTTTTTAAAGTTTTAAAGTTTTTAAAGTTTTTAAAAGTTTAAAGTTTTTGAAGTTTTTAAATTTTTAATTAAAAGTTTAAAGTTTTAAAGTTCTTTTTTGGAAGTTTTAAGTTTAAAGTTTTAAAGTTCTTTTTTGGAAGTTTGCAAATTTATAGGATTTTCACTACCAAAATTTACTGATTTTTTGGGTCAATATCCATCGTCGATCCGTCGCTAAACCAGTTTAGCGACGGATCACTGACGGATATTGACCCAAAAAATTCGTCAGCAAAAAGCTTGTAAGCCCTGTTTTTCAAAAATTATTTAATTAGTGTTAATTAATTATTAATGTCATATTTAGCCTTAAAATAATTATTAAGATTTTTTAGGAATTTTTCTAGAATTTTTAAATGATTTTTAAATGAGTTTTAAATGAGTTTTAAATGCTAAAATGTCATTTTGTAATTTTCTAAAATGTTTTTAATGCATTTTGTAATTTATTAAATTGTTTAGATATCAGTTTACAATTTTCTATTTGTTCATGCAAATTTTATTTGCATATAATAGCTGCGGGAGGGGATTTGCAAATTTTATTTGCATTGTTTAACTGTTAGGGCTTTTGTGTAATTTCCTAAAACCTAGGGACCCTAGTGCTAAATTCCCTATCCACTCCCTGCCCGACGACCGACGACCGACGACCCGGCTGCCCCCGCCATTTTCGGCCAGCGGACACCTCCCCGACCGACTCAACTCCCCTATTTAACCCCCCTCACTCCCCTCAGTCGACCACCACTCTCCTCGACCACCATCGACGCCCGCAGCCCCCATCCTCCCCATTTTAATCTCGCCTGAACCCTAGTTCCGACGACACCCTACTACCACCTCACCGACCGTCGTCGTCGATCGCCACCACCACCATTCGCTTCGCCTCGACGAGACGACCCCAGCGCCACCGGAGCGCCACCGTCCCGACGCCTCCTCCGCCCAGTCGCCGCCTCGAAAACCGCTCGACTTGGACACGTACGTGTCATCTACCCCCCCCCCCCTCCCGTGTCCTGTTGTGTCTCGTTCTCACGCACAGGACTCGCCTACACACGACAACTCTAAGGGTAAGTGCGGACACATGGACTCATGGACTCATGTGTCCCTAACTGTCAGGACACAGGATTATTATTATTTTTTTATGTGTAATTAATTCAAAACCTAATTAATTCTAACTAAAACCCTAACTCTAACACAACCCTCGGGCTGACCCCTTGGCCAGCCCGACCTAGCCTAACTCCCCCCCCCCCCCCCCCCCCCCCCCCCCTCGCGCGCAGTGGGCCGAGCTCGAGCCCTTGCTGCTGCGCTTATTTCTTTTTTTTCCTTTTTCTTTTCTGTTTTTGTTATTTTATATATATATATATATTTTATATATATATATATATATATATATATATATATATATATATATATATATATATATATATATATATATATATGTATATACATATATTTGTATATATATATGTATATACTATATATTGGCAGTATTTCTATATATGTATATGTATTTTTATAGTTAGTAAATTTATATATATATATATATATATATATATATATATTAGTATTTATATACATATGTGTATATATATATATATTTTCATATGTATATATATTATTATATATATACTATTATATATATGTACACAATATTTGTATATATATATATATATATATACTTTATAATTAAGTATTTTTCTTATATATATATATATGTACTTTTAACATATGTATGTATATATTCACTATGTATAATTTTACCTTATTAAAATATTAATATTTAATTTGCACTTTTATTAATTTGTATTTTAGTATATTTAAAATACTGCAACCATTTGGTGTCCAAGCCTAGCATGGGTTTTTGGGCCCAAATGTGTTTTCACACATTCAAGACCTGTACAAGTCATATTGGACTTGATTCATGGCCTTGGGTCCTGTATTTGAACCTTGGTTCAAATTGTATACATGGACAAAATACGCAGATAATTAATTAATTAATTTCAATTGTGTGCAATGCTGTTTTTGAATTTCTAAAAATACTTAAAGTATTTTTAAAATTCTGGAAAAAATAGTATTTAGATACTATGTTAATTTAGCTAATTTAGTATAATTTTTATAGTATTTAATTTACTGTTTTGCCACTAATTTGGCATATGAAACCAAAACTCATTTTCTGTATACTTAGGAAAACTGATTTTTTATAAAATACTTGTACTGGTTAATAAATTCCAAAAAAATTATAATAAATTTCTATGATTAACAAGGATCATTTTGGTACTTTACTTTAAGTAAAAAATAAGCTTTTTGTCTATCTCAAAAATTGTTAAAACACAATGATCATTTGATTTATTTATTGATTAATTATGACTTATAACTTTTTGTGTTACTTTGAGTTTTAGCCGTGTTGAACTCCACCCCTCACTAGTGTAAAGACCCTAGAAAGTTAGTTAAAGTAGTGTGTCACCCCACATTGGTCTCCTATGCTAAAAATTATTATTTTGGCTAGGTGCCCAGTCACAAGTCGTGTTTCACCAATTAGTGTCCTAGTGTTTTAGCTTAGTGTAAAAAAAACTAAGTTTATGTATTTATTTCTACAGTGACGAGTTACCAGACATCTATAGCACTTTTATTGCAGCTTGCTTTGCTTTGCTTTGCTAGAGGCAAGTACTTTTTACAAACTTTACATACTGTTACATAAAAGAACTGCTAATCCAACCATGTTAAATGCTGATCCTTGGGGTAGCAAGTTAGATATTCACATGTTGTACTTTCAGTTACTTCCATGCTTAGAACAATCTTTATATATCTCTCACATGATTAGAATCTGGGTTATGGAGAAACTGTTAGTAGCCTACGTGATCATACCCCCATCTCCGTACGTATGTACCGAGCAAGGTTGACATTTTATATGTATACCTTGTCGTAGGCTTTATCTCAAAGCAGATTTGTGCGTATGTACATCTGTCGCCGTTTCACTTGTACGAAAGTACATTTAATTATGTGTCCCCTGCACATTGTACATCTATTGACCGATCACGTACCTGCTACAGTTTTAAACATTACATATACATCTGTCTCTATGACATATGTGTCCTTGCCATGATAGATTGTGTGATGCCATGTTTCCAGTTATTTCTCTTATGTTCATTTCCATGTTTTATATGCTAGTTTGCTAGATTCAGTACTTGCTCCCGTCCTGACAGGATAACGTTGTAGGTGTCCTTACTGAGGAGGAGTTACTCTGCGACACATATTATGGAGTTACTGCCGAGGACCCGGCTTTGCTTTACGAGGATGTTCCTGCGGGGAACCTCGCCTAGTTATCTTTTTGCTTTAGACTTTTGAGAGTAGTCATGTATTAGACTACGTGTTTTGTAACTGGACATGTATCCAGTTTTATATTTCAGACTTGTACTTTGACATTTTACTATTATGAGACGACTTTTGTGTTTGGAGCATTTATGACTTTTATTCACTTATAGAACTGTTAGCACATTTAGTCTTATCTTGTTATCTCTAGAACAGCTTACTGCGTTTTATCCCAAACGCAGGCTGGACATGACTCGGCTCGGCCCAACAATTTGGGTAACGGGTCGTGACACAGCTCGTCGCTAAATCTATCCGTCGCTAGGTTGTCGCCAGGCGACGATTTAGCGACGGATTTTTGTCAGCCTTATTCGTACAACTAACGACGACTTGCCGACAGTTTTTCATAAAATCAAGTATCAGAAAGTGAGTGGTACAGCGTATTACCGACGGATATGTCCGTCGTCAACTTGTCGGTAAACGCGTATCAGAGAGTTTATGATACGCAAAGTCTGTCGCTAATCCGTCGCTCTTCGTCGTCACCTCGCGATGGATTAGCGATGGAATAGCGGCGGTAGATCCGTCGATCCGATTCTGGAAATGTTTGACCTTTCCAGAACCTTGCGACGGATAGTCCGTCGCTAATCCGTCGAAAATAGTCGCTAGCTTGTCGCTATTCAGTCGCGATGTTGGCGATGGATTATCCGTCGCTAAATCTTTACCGACATCTAGCGACGGAGTAGCGACGACCTATCCGTCGCTAAGGTTCTGTGTATCTTTCATATCTCCCGAACCTTGCCGACGGATAAGCCTTCGCTATCCGTCGCTAACTGGAAATTCCTAAAAATTTTCCAGTTAGCGACGGATATTTCGTCGCTCAGTCGTCGCGAGTGGTCGCTATATAGTCGCTAATCCGTCGCTAACTGGGAATTTTTTAAATTTTTTTGCATAAAACAGAGCATTTCCTGTTCACACAACATCCGAAACATCAAAATCTAATATCCAAAATTCTCACAAATATTCAACATTTAAAAACTATTCAAATACAATACATCAAGGAGGAGGAGAACAGTAGACGGACTGGCAGCAGTAGAAGGCGACGGAAAGTACGTGGCCAATTTCTTTCGCAAGGACGATACCGCCTCGTGCAGATACGCAAGCTGTGACCTCACATCATCATCTATCGGGACCGCGGGAGGAGGCGGGGTCGGTAGAAATCTCTGAACAGCCGCGTGCAACGGTGCCAGGGAGCCGACTCCGTACATGCGCCCTTTCCTAAAGCCGTCGACGGTATTTATGAACAAGTCGCCGTTGCGAGCGGCCATAGAAGAGGGCGTCCGGGCGGACGTCGTTTCGTCGACATCCTCGGCAGCAGATGGCTGAGCCCGACTAAAGGCCTCACGATACGCAGTCTATCAAATGAATGTGTTTATACTATAAGTTTACCTAAGTTGTAATCTAAATCCTATGTTTTCCTAAGTTATAGTCTGAATCCTAAGTTTACCTAAGTCATAGTCTGAATCCTAAGTTTACCTAAGTTATAGTCAGAATACATTTAATTCTAACATAAATCTCATAAACGTAAGTACTTACATCAGTCTCCTTAGTCCTATCATCGACGAAGCTCCCGTCCTTCCGTCTCTTGTGCGTATGCTAAAATACATCGTGCATAGTGACCAAATCTGTCTCTTTTTTCTCCTTCACCGCCCGTTGGGTCTTCATACGAAATATTCGTATAATTTAATTAACTCCGTATATTAATAATACCGAATTAGATAGTGGAATGAATTTGCAGTATCTTACCAGATCTGCAAGCGTTACTGCGTGGGGCCTTGATCCTCCCGTATAAAGCCCCGCGGCTCGTAGGTTCGCCTTCGCTTTCTCCGATTTCTCCTTGTATGCAGGAGTATCCATCTTATCCAAGACCTGCTCATAATAGTCCTTCCGGATCCTATTCGACTTCGAATCCAAATTGTTTATCGATTCTCCAACCGATATTTGGTGTCATATCGAACCACTCACGTTTGAACATCACAATATGCATATCATATGAGACAGTATATTGTAAATCTACAATATACCGAAGCACTACATAATAGTCAAAGTCCGGCTCGTCGTCATAGATGGTGCCTCTTATGCAAACACCAGAATCCTTGGTACTGAAGTCGTCTTGAAAAATTTGACATTTATAGCATTCTGAGTTGCCTTAAACTTGAAGCCATTAACGACATAGTCTGGCCAAGTTTTTGCTTGCTTCTTCGGTCCCAATGCCAGATAACGAACACTCTCATTTGTGAGTATTCTTTCAGGCAATAAAACCTGTAAACAAATATTGATAATTTAAATATTTTAGATGCCTATATTTTAATGGTAGTCGCATAACATATTATCTCAGTTACTTACGTATTTGCGAAACCAGGACAAAAATGTACAATCAACCTCTCTTTGAAGTCCCTCATCGGTAATATTGGGTGTCCACATTTTTACTTCATCTCTAAATATACTGTTAGAGAGAATAAGAATAAGTGTAGTCACTTACTTCACCAAATTAGAGATTATAACGAGTGTAGTCAGATATCGATACCAATACCGATATCGATACCGATTCTGATACTGATACCGATACCGATAGTCCGATACCGATACACATAAACCTATCTATCACTAGTAGCTATACTCCTCTACATACTCCTCTACACTAGGATACACTAGTAATGTAGTGCCCCGTCCCGCAAAGTCAATCGGAGGAATCGAAACGCCGACGGCGTTCGGAATTAGCCCCGCAACGGCTGCTCGAAGGCTCGCTTGGTCGAGGTGACTCCTCGCTCAGGTGGGATAGTTTCGGTGAACTTGCCTCATCTTAGCCTTCACATAATAACTCGCATGTTTTCAACTTGCACAAGTAGGCTAATATAAAAGCTACGAATGCACATAGCTAAGGAAATAATCCCGACGGGTCGATAAATGCTAGAACTTGGGAAACGTCCCACGGCCGTCTTAGAAGTGTGTTCAGCGTGCTTTCAAAGTGACACTCGTCCCGTGGCTTGGGAGAAAAAAGTTGGTTCAAATTGCTAAGTTGCCACGACACTCGAATTAGCCTAAGTCATAGGCGTCGCCCGCATAAATGCTTAATAAAGCATGCACGGTCCGTCGTCCCAGGCTTGGCATAGCCTTTGCACGTCCCGTGAGTTAAGTCGCCTTGTACGGCTTTTGGCTTAAGTCTAGGCACCCGAGAACTTGGTTCAAGTCGAACGCGTGCACGGCACGTTCCCTCGATTGCGAAGCTCGGCGTAGTCTTTGTTCGTCGAGTCGTTGCTCGAATAAGTTAGGCAAGAGTTGTGCTGGGCTATCAAAGCCATTTCTAGCACAGTCCCACTCTATCTGCGGTTGTCAAGTCGCGTAGTCCCTCGAAATCAAGGCTCGTCGTATAACTTATATGACTTCATCGACAGCGTCGCCTAGAGAACAAGGTCTGTCTAAGGCATGAGCCACGATCGGCACGATGTAAAGTTAGCCACGGTCTATAGCATTTAAGGAACACGTTTGGTTCAAGTTAAGTTGGAAGGCTATGCAGTAGTCGTTCCCTGATATATGAGGCGGTCCCTCGGTTGGGAGTCTCACGTTCCTATGTACGTTAAGAAGTATGAGGCGGCCCCTCGGTTGGGAGTCTCACGTTTCTATGCATGTTAAGAAGTATGAGGCGGTCCCTCGGTTGGGAGTCTCACATTCCTATGCACGTTAAGAAGTATGAGGCGGTCCCTCGATTGGGAGTCTCACGTTCCTATGCACGTTAAAAAGTATGAGGCGGTCCCTCGGTTGGGAGTCTCACGGTCCCGATGCACGTTATGTAAAGTGTGGTTCAGAGCATTAGTGCTAAGTATAGTTCCAATCGTACCAAAAAATTAGGCCATACATTTACGTGAGTCTAGATGTCTCGTAGGTGCGTGGTCATGGACAACTTGTCGACAAGGGCGATGTTTCTTCGAGCGGCAACCCGGGGCCACGGGACCGACTCGGCCTAGAAGGAAACAAGATATAGCCGAGATGGGTATAAAGCAACCGGTAGTTCGGGGACTTACATCGGGGATCACAACCTGCGGTGCAAGGGTCCCGATTGCCAGGCTATGTCCACGATGGCTTGTCGTGCCAGTGACCTTTCATATAGATAATTAGCGTGCTAAGCGGCGAATCCGCATGCACGGTGTCGGTCGTAACAAAGAAAGTGTAAGCACGGTATGACTTGAGTTATGAAACGTGTGCTCGGTTGCACCCAAAGTATTATGAGGCCTAGGGTTTGGCTAAGTAATGACCCGTGCTTCGGCACGAGATGTGGCGTCGAGTGTTAAGTCGTTGACATAGAGTTGCATAAGTCAAACTGGAGTCGTTACGAGTTAAGTCGAGAAGGGCCGTAGGGCAAGTTGGGTGAAGTTACGTTGAGTTGTTGGGTACGACCTCAATTATGAGGCACGGCTGCGCTGTCATAACACAAGTATAGGTAAGTCAGTAAGTGGCGAGGCACTGCCTCAAGGAGGTAGCACGGTCACACGGAAATGGGATCTATCGTGGAGTTGCGTCCCTGATATGGCCGTAAGGCAAACACGACTTTATAGGTTAACGTTGTTGGCACGAGAAGGGGTCTAGAGGCAGAGTATGAGTTAACGTTATTGTTGCAAGCACGAGATGGTCCTCAGACACAAGTATGCCAAGGCGTCTGTCATAAAATCGATCCTAAGGCAAGACTAGGAAGACAATCGTAAAGGGACTTGTATTGCACAAAGTAAAATAAACGTATCGGTTTTGTATGGGTGGGCGAGGAGCTCACTCCACCAGTACAGTTGAGTACTGACACCCACATAGTTTACATGTGCAGGCACAGGTAGAAGCTCGTGGCGCGGAGCTCACTTGGATGCGTCGAGACACGGAGTCCCTTGGCGATTCGAAACGTGCGGCCGCATGGAGTCAAGACTTATACGGGACATAATATATGGACCCTCTTCCCTTTCCATCCTCATATATACAGTATAAGTTTTTAAGCGAAAAATGAGGTTGTTGAACTACCAAAAAAAGGGGTAAACCAATGTGATTATGAACAGACAATCTTTTTGAAAGTTTGAGCGATGTTGGCGCATTGACGCAAAAATTGAGGCATCTATTTTGCACTTAACAGTCGCATGTCACATGAATCAAGGTGCATGATTCATGGCTTTCAATTGAAGTGTCATCGACGTATAATTTTTTTGAAAATTAGAGCGTCATCTATGGCTGACAGTGCTCTAGCCTGTACCTATAAATAAGAGTGGGTATATGTGAGTGAGTGTCATTAGAGTGTTAGAGAGTTAGTTCAGTCCTAGTACCTAGAGTGTATAGAGTATCTTAGAAGTATAGGTATGATTGGTACAGTATTTTGAGCCATTCTCTAGAAATTAAATTTACTTATGCTAAGCCTTTTGGGCCTATCAGAGTTATAGATTTTTTCAAAAATCTAGTATAACGCTGATTGCCTCAAAAGGCTTGCATAAGTAAGAGTGTATAGAGTGAGTATACTAGTAGTTTATCATAGTATCCTAGAGTGTATAAAGTGAGCTTTCCTACTTCTTTTCTTCTCATTCGGTTCATTGAGCCGACTATTCCGCATCATATGATATCTACCTCTACCTCAGCCTAGAGAAGTGTGAAAATATTAATATTAACCAAGGTTCACAGTATCGATATCGGTATCGGGCAATTCATTACTAAGGGTGTCACGACCCGTTATCCAAATTGTTGGGCCGGGCCGGGCCGAGCCATGTCCAGCCTACTCTTGGTAAAAGCGTAGTAAGCTGTTCTAAGAGTTTATACATGAAAGATATTAAGTGTGCTAACATTAATCCAAATAAGATTTTATCACAACACAGCTTCTATTAACGAAAGTAACAAGTGTTAAAAGTTATTACACTTCAAATGTATGAGACTGGAGACAAAGTCCAGTATCCAAATATAAGTTCAAACCAAAGTCTAAGTCTCAAAATACATAAAAGATATCTAAGCAAGGTTTCCCGCTGGGGCCTCTTCTGGAGCATAGGCCAGGTCCTCAAATGCAGTGCCATAATATGTATCACATAGCATTTTCTCCTCGAAAAGTACACCTACAACATTATTCTGTCAGGACGGGAGAAAGTACTTGTACTACAAACATATAATATTGATCATGACATGGTAAGAGATGAAATGACTGTAATCCTGACATGGCATAATCTATCATGTAAAATCACAACTATCATGGCAAAGATACATTTGTCATGGCGACACATGCATATATATAGTTCAAAACTGGAGCAGGTACGTGATCGGTCAATAGGTATATAATGTACCGGTGTACAAGCCATAAATCTGAAATGTACATACGTACAAGTAACAAGCATAGGTGTACATCCGTACAAAAATACGGGATAAAGCCTACGACAAGGTATGAATATACAATACGACCTTGCTCGGTACGTACGTACAAATAAGGGCATGATCACGTACTCAACTATCAGTTTTCCCCATGTCCCAGTAACCATCATGTGAGATCATGTAAAAGCTTTTCTAAGCATGTGAAGATACTGAGAATCCATATAACGTATGTAATGATATGACTTTGCAGTTTTCATAAAGCAGTATTTTAACATGGCTCATTCACAGTTCATTATCATATGCAGTAAATAAGTTTGTAGGGGTACTTGCCTCGAGCAAAACAAGAATAAGAATATGAAGGTACAGATGTCCGGTGTCCTGTCAAAATGATATACAACTCAGCCTCTAAGTTATGATTAAGATTACACTAGTGTTGTGACACGGCTCCTAATAGGACACTAACTAGGTAAAGCTCTAGTAGTCCAAAGTGAGGTGTTACAACATCTAGAATAACAAGTAGGTCTCTACACTAAGGTAGGGTAAGGTCCCGATACTAAAATATTCCAAAAACACACAAAAACACACAAGTCAATATTAATTAATTAATTAATCAGACTGTACATTATGTTCCAATAATTATTAAGATAGTTATATAGTTCTATTTTATATAAAACAATATACCAAATTGATCCTTGTTAATTATAGTAATTTAATAAAAATTTTCTGGAATTTATAATCCAGTGTAAGTATTTATTAAAAATCAGAATACAAGTGTTCATTGAAATGAGTTCTGGTTTACTATTTTTAAACAGTGTCAAAACAGTAAATTAAATCATGGATAAATTTTATTAAATTATATTAATTAACATAGCATTTTATAGTAATTTTTTTAGAATTTATTCAGCAATAAAAAGTTGTTTGAAAATTCAAAGTTCATAAATTACAGATTCTAAAATTAAATAAATAATTATTTAATGTATTTGTCCGCGTATTTGAAATTGAACCGAAGTTCAGTTACGAAACCCGAAGTCGTGAATCAAGTCCAACATGACTCGACTAGACTCCGAATATGTGTAGGCTCACCTAAGTTCGATCAAGCCATGCTAGGCTTGGACTTAGAGTGGTCGTTTGAACAAAGTACGTAAAAATCGTAATTAAATGCGGAATTTAAATACATGTAATTTAAATGAATTTAAATTACAGAAATTGAAAGCGTACATATTACAGTATAGGTACTGTATTTATAAATACGTATTACAGTATAGGCACTGTATTTATTTATATATTACAGTATAGGCACTGTATTTATAATGAGATAATTTAAATGACATAATTAAATGACAGAATTTAAAATACATATTACAGTATAGGCATTGTATTTATATTGACATGAATTTAAATGACATAATTTAAATGACGAAAATTAAATGATAGAATGGAAATTGCAATATTAGAAATATAATTATAATATAGTATGATGTGTTTACCAAAAACACAAAAAAGGAATTAAATGCTTTACTGATAATATTTTATCATTTATTGAATTTTATATATATATATATATATATATATATATATATATATATATATATATATATATATATATATATATACAAAATATATATATAATTAATAATTTATCAAAATACAGAAAAAGTGCTTTAAACAGTATTATACAGTATGAAATTTTATATACATTATAATTATATATATATATATATATATATATATATATATATATATATATAAACACTTAAGAAAGAAACTAAAAAAATTAACCCAAACATACAAGGGGCTCGAACTCTGGCAGCAAGGGGGGATGGTGTTTTACGCTGCTACACTGGCCAGTAGGCCAACTTGGCAGCTGGTTCAGAAAGGGGGTCCCTCTATATTTATGTAAAACCATTTAACGGGTTAGGTTAACAGCGTGTTGGAGATCCGACCCGCTAAGAGTCATCTCCTTCGTGTCCTGATGCCTTGGACACTTCACAGTGTGTCCTGTTCGTGTCGAAGAGCTTTTCGATACGAACTCTCATGTCGAAAGGTGTTGGCGTGTTCGCCGTGTCGCCCTTGACACAATGATAACAAATTCGTGTCACCACGACACGTTTCGTGCCGTGTCCAAGCGTGTCCTAAACTAGGGCTTGTGATTTCTCCGTGTCCTGGAGTCGGGATGCGACACAAATAGGGGCGATGTACTCGTCGTGTCAAGACGAACACAATATGGAAAACAAATCGAAGGATGGAAGAGAAATAGAGAAGTTGGCTTACTTGGCCGGTCGGGTGGGCTACGTCGACGGTAATGCGGCGGTCGTGGTCGGCGGCGGAGGGAGTCTTCAGGTCGGGCTCGCCGTGTTCGACACGATGGTGTCCTCGGCGGTGGTCGACGTCGCTGGGTTGGGGAGAACGAGGGTCGCCGGAGTAGCTCGTCGGCGGTGAACAGTAACTCGGGTTACTGTTCACTGCACAGTAACAGAGTTTTTTTTTGAATATTATAAATGAGGAATCAATAATTAAATTGATAGAAATTAGGATTTTTTACATAGGGGTGTGTGCCTATTTATAAAAAATATAATTAGGTCAAACTAACCATAGTTAATTACTAACTTGACCCTGGGGTTAGATTTTTACCGTTTTGCCAAAACGGGGAGAAATACAGTTTTTACGATAGCAGTTATTTAATTACAAAAAATTTAAATGACGTCCAAATGACTCCAAACAAATCGCAAAAAAATTCTAAAATTAATAGAAAAATATTTAGGACCTAATGGAATCAATTTGGGGCAAATTTGGAATTGTTTTTTATTTATTAAATTTTTTGAAAATGGGGGTTACAAATCTACCATCCTTAAAAAAATTTCGTCCTCGAAATTTAAGGTTGACAGGGGCTCAAAACACGATAGTGAGTTTAGGCAAATATCTTATGCACGATCAAGGAACAATGACTAGATGTGATTAAGGTAATCAAAATTGTTTAGTTACGATCAAGTTAGAATCAGACCTAAGTATAGAATGATCAATAGGATATGCACGATCTAATATAGGGATGATGCGATTAGACATTATTAAGAATAATCAAATATTTGGCACGATCAAGTCCTAGAATCACGATCGTGGGGATCAAAGTCGTCTAGCCGTGCCAGATCATCTAGGCATGATCAACATGAAAAATGATGGCTAAGTCAAATCATGGTTAGCACGAAACTAGTCATTATTAAGAATTTACATCGAAAGTTTAGGTACGAGTGATAATGGTATCTAGATCCAAACATGATCATAATCAAAATTTCGACACGATCAAAGATAAGGTTAATCTATCCTTGGTCAAACAGTAATTAGGCATGATGAGGAATATAATCGTAGTCCAAGCACGAGCAACATATTGATAAAGATCTATGCCACGATGGGATTTAAATCAATTAAGTACGATTAAGGATTAAGAATATTGGTATGATAAAGGAGATGACCAAAGTTGAATGGTCGTGATCAAAGGGATTTAGAAGTTAGCGATATTGGAACTTAAAGAATGATTTAAGGATAGGGAAAATCAAATTCCTCCTATTATGATAGAGAAATCAAAAGACAAGATTTCATAGGGAAGTCAAGATAATCATCTCACTCTGCTACTACCAAGTTTATCTGATCATCATTTGTCAATCATACGTTTATCTCACAAGTCCAAATATAAAAATAAAATCCTTATATGACTACTACCCAAAATTATAACATTCAGTCATGAAGATTGAACCCTGCCATAATACTATAGGCTTGACCTGTATTCCAAGGTTACTAATCCATAAAGTATGTTCTTGTTAGAGCTTCTCAAAATTTTCTACCTTCCTTAATTTTGCAGTTCATTCTCCATTTAGTCATCCTGAAGTCGAAATTCCTTCGTCTTGCCTTTAAACTAAATCCGAAATTCTTGAATCAAGGATCATAAATCCTTAATCATTATTCCAATTGATACTCTTGTATTGCTCAAGTCTAACGTCACTATTGCCATATAAAATTTTATCCTTCATTATAAAATCAGTTCACAATCCTTTCAATTTACACCTTTAATCATTATCATCATTAAATTCAGAATTCTTACAAAAATCACTAAGGGTTCCTTTACTAGTCATTCTCTTACCAATCATTGTTCAATTTCGTATCATCACAACATGCGGTTAAAGTCTCTTTCCCATTATTTTAAATTCCTAAATTGGTATCATAACCTCAAAATGAAATATCTCGAGAATTATTAATCCTAAAATCATCCAAGTTCTCAAAAATATTTCGACCTTGAATATCCATGTTAGTTCTAAAATACATATACGAAATATTAGTGTTCTAACCATTAATGTATATTCTACTGCTCTTTTCATTCGAATTTCTCCTATGTTCTTTCCAAATAGTTCATCCTCAAAATAATTCTCTAGTGTAATCATTTCTAAGCCGATACTACTGATCTCTTTATGTTTCTAATTTCAGTCATAGCTTTCTTCCATAATTTTATCTGAATGTCCAATATTTTATATTCCCACCAAGATTACCATATGTGTCACGACCCGCACCCTAGGTAGGGGCATAAGTGCGTGACCACGCCCAGCCTACACCGTAAAAACGGCGTAGAACGCTGTAGGTCTACTAGCCAACAAATAATATATAATAACCTGTCATCTCTGCACGGAGGAATATAGTATGAAATACTGATAAACTCAATCATAATCTAGAAGGAAGAATCATGACACGAAAACTAGATAGATAAAAACCACAAGTGCAATATCCAGCTCAACAACGAGAGAAAGAGAGAGAGTCACAAAGTAATATGGTTATACAATCCCAAATATAATATAATAACATAAGTAGCAAGCTGGAGACAAGGTCCAGTCCAAAATGTCTATTCTAACTAAACTAAGCTAGAGGCTCGTCGGCGGAGCTAAGCCCTGCGGAACCAAGGTCTCCAAGTCTAAGCCTACTATGTCAACCGGACCGTAGTAGATACAACAATCCTCCTCACCGTCATCTGTAATATTTTGTCAACATATCCAGTCAGGATGGAACGAGTACAAAATCTCAAACAACAGTTCTAGTTATACAATATTAAAAATGTAGCAGTAGATAGAGAGAATATACTAGGTAAAGTAGAGCATACATGCATCCTGACAGGGTATATCCAAAACTATAATAAGATAAGACAAGAGAACAGTGTATAACATGTACGAAAATTTGGAACTGCCATCTATATGAGTTTAGCACTAGTTTCAACATGTGATCGGCTTAGAACTTGATACAATCTTTAGCCTGGTTAATCATACGTGAGTGTATGATTAACACTATACAATAATGATACAATATAATACTGTGGAGTATTGATCACATATCTACGCTAACACCTCCATCCCTGACTAATATAGTGGATCCACTCATGACACGTCATGATACGCATTCTCTGTGAAGTAGCTCTCCTTCACAGGAATCGTGTCTATACAATGAACAAGAAAACAAGGAAGACTTGCACAAGGCATACCATATATAAGAGGAATAATATCTTATGACGGAATCCAAACAAATACCAATCCGTGTGAACAATGTGTCAAAAGAACGAGGATATCTATACTAAATACTAGAAACAAAGACGATATCATAAAACAGAATTATTATCAGAGAATGTACTCGCCTGTGATGTGATGGATAAGTCGACTGTGTCCAAGAACAGTACCTCGAGGACCTATAGATGGAATATTGTATCAATATAATGGTTTGAAAATGAAATTAAGTCATACTGAGTCAAACTAGGTTAAGACACGTCAAACTAAGTCAATCTAGGTCAAACTAGATTATACAAGGTCAATCTAAGTCATATTAGGCCTAATAAAGTCAAACTGGGTCAATTCAAGTCAAACAGAATTAAACTAGGTCGATTTAAGTCAAAGGTTGACTTATAGTTGACTTTTGGTCAACTGGTCAACTCTGGTCAACCTAGGTCAACTCTAGGTCAATTTTAAGTCAAACTTGACTAACGTTGACTAACAGTTGACTTTGGGTCAACTTGTCAAGTTTGGTCAAGTTCTAGTCAATTTTAGGCTTCGGTTGACTTACGTTGACTTTTGGTCAAAATAGTCAACTATGGTCAACCAAGGTCAAAACTAATCCAAGTCTACTATTTCTAACCATTACCAACCATAATATCCTAATTTTAGCTATATCTTAAAGTACTAAACCCATATGTTGTGAAATGGGTATTATCCCTACTTATCCCGTTTACCCTTTCTACCCTAATACTAAGGCCAAGTAGCTTTTCCTTAGGAGTTCCACTCCCGGCTTCCTAGGGTAGTAGGATACTAACCTACACTAACATTACCTACCAAGTTTTCTAGGTAGAGTGGACATCCAGTCCATCTTACGGTCCATGTTGTTGATTTACCCATTATCTTGGTAAAAATCCAAGTTAGCTTCTAACTCCCACTCCAAACTTTCCCACTTCATCCTAAGCTTTCCTCCACTCTCTATTATGGTATTTAAACCCTCTCCTAGAATCTCGATACCGTATCACTGTCTTTTGATATCTAAAAGTCAAAAAGGGTAAAAATCTCATTATCTTGAGTATTGAAGATACACAATGGTATCATGAGATACCATTCTCCTAATCCCAAATGAAATCCCGATTTTAACTTAGGAGCCTACCCGCAAACTCTATTTCACATATCTAAGTCCCATCTCAAATTTGGACGCGTTCCGACACTCGGAACTCAAAATCACCCTTTCACTCACCCTCTAACTAAATTCCAATTCACCCACACTCACTCCAAATCTCACTCTACACATTCACTCATAGGCCATTTTAGGGGGATATATATGGTTATATATAGGAGTATATATGGGTATATATTGGGCTACATATGGGTTATATACATGTGTATTTATAGGCATGTATATATGGTGCTTAGGGGGGTAAAAAGGGGGGTCAAATGGGGCTGAATTGCTGTTGTTACTGCTGCTAATTGCTGCTGTTACTGCTGCTATTTGCTGCTATTTTGGGGGGGGGGGGGGGGGGGACAGCAGCCCAAAACCCCCCTGCTGCTGTTGTGTTCCCTTCTTTCTCTCCTCTCTAACCCCTCTCTAATCTCTCCATTCCTCTCTAAAACTCCCCCATATATATATATATATATATATATATATATATATATATATATATATATATATATATATCACACTCACACCCACATTCATATCTACATATATAGATACACACACTCACACATACATATCTACATATATATATACACACATGGATACCTATATCTATATATAGACACACACACACATACATACATATATATATATATATATATATATATATATATATATATATATATATATATATATATATATATATAGACATACACACATATGGATATCTATATATATGGACACACACACTCACACACATGGACACACACACATATACTCCTAAACGACCCAAAACCTTATCTGAATACCCAAATCTTTGAAATTCTACCCTCTAGGGCCTAGACACGTGCCCCACACAAGCAAATCTAACTCGCACACGCGAGTGAAAACGAGAAACGAGGTCCGAATGGCCAAATGGCCATTCTGGCGACTTCAGGGTGTCCGATTCGCGATACCGCGTGATACGGACACCAAACCTATCCGAATTTGACCCAAACTCTACCCACGAGTTCTAAATAATGATTAGAACCTATTCTAAGTACTAGCTTGCCGATTCTAGTATCGGTGCAAAAAGTCACTCGTGTATTGGAACCCGAAAACCCCAAAAAAGTCTATTTTTATGATTTCTCGCAAAACGACCCCACGTATCCAAATATGGATACGTACATAGCCTCATCTCATCCAAACTAACCTAATTAGGTCTAATTAGGCTAGGGATAACACACAAATATGTCAATTTAGGATTTTTCCCAAAATTGGCACTAAACCTAGCCCGAAAGTTCCGAATTGAGTCCAATGGATTCCAAACCTCTTCTAATGGGTTGTCCTACGCCTCGAGTATCCTCTAATATGCAAATAACATTAATTAGGAGCAATTACAAGATTTAGAGTTAGGGTTTACCTCTTGGGAGTTGGAATCCCAAGGAAAAGCCCCAAATTGGTTCTTTTTAGGTCAAGAGCCAAATCTAAGCTTCCAACCCCTCCATGCTAGGTTCTACTTAGATAAAAATCATAAATAAGAGATAAACAAGGGTTAGCACCAAGATTAGGGAGAGATATAGAGTATGGAAGAGAATTAGAAGAGATTTGACTTACTTTTGAGCCTAAAATTCAAAGGAGAAAGAAAGGGATCCTTGTAGAATGAGAGAAAGGAAGAGAGAGAGTTTTTCTTGCAATAAGAAGAAGGGAGGGCTGTTTGCTGGTGTGGCCGGCCATATTTAGAGGGTTGGGGTCAAAAAGGTAACTTAAAAACTCCAAATTACAAGTTCTAAATCTAATTCTAATCCCTAATCCCACTAAAATCAAATGGGATTAGTCAAATATAATTATCTGGGTTTGGTCATGACAAGTTGGTCGGTTCTAGTTGGATCCCGATCAGAGTCTAAGCTACCCCGGGTCCCCGATACAAGTCAAAATGAGCTGAAATTCGAACCCGACTCTAAAAATCCCAAAATAACAATATAATTAAATAAAAATTTCTAAAATTCCTAAAAATACAAAAATGACCATTTTACCCTGAATTTTTTAAACAGGCAATTACATGTCTACCCCCCTTAGAATAATTTCGTCCTCGAAATTCAAAACGGTCGTACTCTTCTCTAGGTCAAGCACCCAACAATCAAGGTCTACTAAATTTTATCCTAAGTTATATAACATGTAATCCAGGAAATCAGAACACATGCATGGTTTTTAATCTCTACAGTATCATGTTATTGTAGTCTTCATTAGGATTTTCTATTTAATCTAGCATGATCATCACATATGCAAACTAAAGGTACTAGGAAAGCAATCATCAATCAATGGACGGAAAGAACAGGTAAAAAGAAAGAGCAAGACCCTATCTCCTAGTCTAATGCCTGCAGGATCCTCAACTGTCATCGTAAAAGCCTTGCCCTGGCGGGGTATATCCCGCTGCTGGTGGGGGCGTGATGCGGTGCCATAGGTGGCCTACCCTGTGCTCCCTGAGCTGCACGGCGATGGTTCGAAGGACAATCCTTCGCCTGATGTCCCTCGGTGCCACAGTATAGGCACACACCCAAACGTCTCCTGCAAACCTCCCAGAAATGTCCGGACCTCTTACAGTAGTGGCAAGTAGGTGCCTGCTGCGTCGGTCCCTGCTGCTGCTGCCGGGGCATCTGCTGAACTGGTGCCCTAATCGGAGCAGGAATCTGCTGCGGACGTTGCGGAATAGAATGATGCTGGAGTTGAAGACGCTTAGCAGCCCCCGCTCTGCTAGTAGTCCCCGAAAACATATTACGGTCGCTCTTGGGCTTCAGGCCCCACTCCCGCTCTACCTTGCGGGCCTCGCATAGATCTGGGTATAAGTCTCATAAAAGAAGGGAATGAGGATCTTGATATCCCAGATCAGCCCCTCTCTGAAACGGCTCGCCCTGATCTCCGGGTCACGAACCATGTACTCCGTGTATCGGCTCAGACGGCCGAACTCTGAGGCATACTCCTCCACAGATAAACTGCCCTGCTGCAGATCTTGGAACTGCCTCACCAGTTCGATCTTGTCTGTAGGAGAAAAGAACTTCTCCTTGAAGAGAAGCTTGAACTCTGCCCAAGTATGGCCCCCCCAAGCAAGGGCTGGCTCGTTCCTGAACCAGGTGCGTACAATGTCTAACAACTGCAAACCTACCGCCTCGACCTTCAGGTCGTCTACGAGGCGGGAGGCCCTCATCTGCCGTTCGATATCCTCGAGCCAATCATCGGCATAGACCACACCCTCGGTCCCACTAAATTCACGGGGCCCGAGCTTCATGAAGTCCTGGATATCTTCGTACCTCGGACGTGCCCCATGATGTGGAGCCCTCTGTTCCACGGCTGTAAGGGCCAACTGATGGGCATCCTCCATGCCCTGACGCATCGCGTTTGCCTCTGCTGAGCCTCAGCCTGGGCTCTGTGAGTTTTCAGCAACTGCTGGAGGAAAGCAAGCATCTGCCCCACGTCTGTAGGCAGAGAAGGTAGAGGTGGAAGTACGTCTGCAACTGGCGGAGGAATCCGCTGTGCAGGAGGAGGAAGAGTGCCCATATCAACCATTGGTACTGCGGCCGAAATAGTCGTAGCAACACCGGGGTCAGCCCTCGAAACTGGTGGAGGAGCGCCCCCAAGAGCTGCTGCCGACACCCCGACTGCAACAGGAGTGTTTGGATCAAGTCCGCGAGTCATAGCAGACCTCTCCATGTCTGCGGACTCAGGATGCTGGGACCTGGTCTGCACCATCCTGAAGATAGAATAAAGGAAGAAAATCAATATTGCACATGAAATATTATATCAATGAGGACAATTAGAATACAAAAATCAATATCAAAAAGGACAGTTAAAAGATCGGCAAGTGGAAGTTTTCCTATTTTGTGATTGAGTAACTTAGCCTATAGCCTATCCTAGATATGTACCACATGCTCGTAATAGCACTCTAAGTCGAGCACCACTACGACATCGTACTAATTGCGACTCTCGACCTGCATGGGCCACCACTAAAAATGTGTCACGACCCGTACCCTAGGTAGGGGCACAAGTGCGTGACCACGTCCAGCCTACACCGTAAAAATGGCGTAGAACGCTGCAGGTCTACTAGCCAACAAACAGTATATAATAACCTGTCATCTTCGCACGGAGGAATATAGTATGAAATACTGATAAACTCAATCATAATCTAGAAGGAAGAATCATGGCACGAAAACTAGATAGATAAAAACCACAAGTGCAATATCCAGCTCAACAACGAGAGAAAGAGAGAGAGCCATAAAGTAATATGGTTATACAATCCCAAATATAATATAATAACATAAGTAGCAAGCTGGAGACAAGGTCCAGTCCAAAATGTCTATTCTAACTAAACTAAGCTAGAGGCTCGTCGGCGGAGCTAAGACCTGCTGAACCAAGGTCTCCAAGTCTAAGCCTACTACGTCAACCGGACCGTAGTAGGTACAGCAATCCTCCTCACCGTCATCTGTAATATTTTGTCAACATATTCAGTCAGGATGGAACGAGTACAAAATCTCAAACAACAGTTCTAGTTATACAATATTAAAAATGTAGCAGTATATTGATTGAATATACTAGGTAAAGTAGAGCGTACATACATCCTGACAGGGTATATCCAAAACTATAATAAGATAAGACAAGAGAACAGTGTATAACATGTACGAAAATCTACTACCAAAATAAGTCATATTACCGACGTAATTTGCGACATTTTCCGAAAACGTCGCAGATAAAAAACAATTTACCGACGTTTTCTTATGACGTCGCAAGACGTCACTACTAGCGACGTTCAGCGACGTTCAGCGTCGTATAGTAACTACGTTTGCGTATTGAAAAACTCACGTCGCGGATATGTCGGTGAACGTCGCTAATATCATTGATATTAGCGACGTTTGGCGACGTTTTTACTATGGCGTCGTTAATATCAATAAAGTTGCGACGGTTACCGACGCGCTTATGTTACGTCGCTAATGTGCGAATATAGGTCAGTTTCGATTTCACTTCCCCCCATTTCCCCCCCCCCCCCAATATTTTCCTTCCCCCACCCATTATTTCCCGACCCCAAGCACCCCTGTCCCCTCGACCCCCGTCCGACCGCGCCCTCGGCGACCCCCACCGACCGCCGCGAGCACCGACCCCGTCCAGCCTCCTCCTCCACCGCCCAGCCTCCTCCTCCACCGCCTCTCCGACCTCCTCCTCCTCCTCCTCCTCTTCCTCCTCCTCCTCCTCCTTCCCGGCAGCCCCCGCCGAACCCGACCCCCTACCGCCGCCGTTCGCCAGAGCACCTCCTCCTCCTCCTCCTCCTCCTCCTTCCCGGCAGCCCCCGCCGAACCCGACCCCCTACCGCCGCCGTTCGCCAGAGCACCTCCACCGCCGCTCCTCCTCCTACCCTTCCCGGCAGCCACCTCCACCGTCGCTCCCCCTCGCCGTCGTCGCTCCCCCTCGCCGTGACGGTCAGGTAAACCCTAACCCTAACCGGTTGTATACCTTACAGATTTGGGCTATCTATATATAGATATGTGTTGATTTAAAGGAACAAATGGAAGAGAGGGTTAGATGTTAGTGAGTATATTATACATATTGCTATAAATGTGTGTGAATGCAAGTAGATAGTTAGAGCATCTCCAACCCTATTGTGACTTTGGAAAAAAGTTGTTGCCACATAGGAATGACAAAATTTTATTCAAAAGTTCTTCTCCAATGCAATTGTCAAGTCAATTGTGAAGCTTATGTGGCAAAAATTAAACAAGACATTGTGAAGTTGGTTGTCTAGTTCTAGACAATGCACTTGACAATGTCTTGTTCTCCATGTCATCAATTATGAATAAAAAATATTAGGAAAAAGAAAGAATATGAGTAGTTGTCTTGAAAGTTGGGAAAGAAGTAAATATCTTAATACTTTATCTTCCAAGTTGAAAAAAGTAAACATTTTGCATTGGAGAAGATTTTCTTACTTCATTGTCATTTGTCAATATAATCTTGCCACCTAGACAAGACATTGTCTTGTGCCTAATGCCACATATGATTCACAACATATAACAAGACAATAGGGTTGGAGATGCTCTTAGAGTATGGTGGGTAACAGTTGAGTTATAGAGTAGGTAATGGATTAGAGTATAGGTATATGGCTAATGAGATGCTACACTATGTAATGTGTTTGAGAGTCCTTGTAAGGGATATATGTTTAGACTATAGACATTGGGTATATATACCTTGATATGTATATATGATATAGTATTATGGTATCCTAGGATATCCTAGTTATATTGGCCTATAGTTAGTTATGAGTTAGTATATCATAGAATTGACTTAATAGTCTAAGTGACCTTGTTGACTAGTCTAGGTTTGACCAAACCCTAGATTTTGACTTAGTTTGACCAGAAAGTTAACCCATATTCAGTCAAACCCTAGATTTTGACTTAGTATATGGTTACTAGATCCTAGTGTAGAGTAGTATGTAGAGGAGTATGGCTACTAGTGATATATAGATATGTAGGTCCATGTGTATCTGTATCGGACTATCGCTATCGGTATCGAACTATCGCTATCGGTATCGGACTATCGCTATCGGTATCGAACTATCGCTATCGGTATCGGACTATCGCTATCGGTATCGAACTATCGGTATCGATCGAACTATCGGTATCGGACTATCGCTATCGGTATCGGACTATCGCTATCAGTATCGACCATATATACTTAGTATCGGGCGTAGCGGATTAGTATCGATCAGTATATAGGTTTGTGTTAAGATCAAGGTTCAAAGTATCGGTATCGGAATAGTAGGCCGAATAGGAGGCCGAGATAGTCGAATGAGAAGAAGGGAAGAAGGAAGGAGCAGATGGGTCCAGAGCCATGGTGGAGGAGGAGAAGTAACATGAGAGCAGTTTCCGCCGTAACATCTCCTGTGGCTCTGCTGGCAACTGAAGTCCAGATGCTACAAAGGACGATCCTTCGCTGAAATCGACTACAACACCCATCAGTTCAAGTTTATTCCTATATGAGTAGATTCCAATGCCATAGAAGCCATCAGTTTGTTGACCTTCCTCTATGGCATTGGAATATACTCATCTAGGAATGAACTTGAACTGATGGGTGTTGTAGTCGATTTCAGCGAAGGATCGTCCTTTGTAGCATCTGGACTTCAGTTGCCAGCAGAGCCAGGAGATGTTACGGCGGAAACTGCTCTCATGTTACTTCTCCTCCTCCACCATGGCTCTGGACCCATCTGCTCCTCCCTTCTTTCCTTCTTCTCATTCGACTATCTCGGCCTCCTATTCGGCCTACTATTCCGATATGCGTTTGATACGGTCTACCTAACCTATATACTGATACTAATCTGATACTCTCTGATATTAAGTACATCCGGCTTACTAGCTAGCGGATCCACCAGTTACATGATTATATACTAATTATGTTTAGTTTGTCTTACGATACAGATTTTCACATCCAATGTAATCCAGTTGACCAATGTAACCCAAGATGTTGTCTTATTGACCTAGTTTAGCCTTGTTTTACTAGATTGTTGATCGAAAAGATAAATGCAATGCATGAATGAATGGATGAAAAGATAAATGCATGTATAATAGTAGGTAATGATATACAAAACTGAAAAGATAAATGCAATGCATGAATGAATGGATGAAAAGATAAATGCAATCCATCGGAAAAGCTTTGACACTTGCATATCATTCACTACCTTGATGTATCTATCTTACAGAATTATGGAGCTGAATTACTATCTGCGGAATCGTACTTGGATGTACAACCGTCATCCTGATGACATGTGCGGTGTGCGGGATGAATTCATAGAGGGTGTACTTCACAGCTTATCCGAGACGGGGAGCAACGAAGTCTGACTGGTGGGCAGTATGCAAGACTAAAGCTAGAGATACTTTTGATGTTGATGAAAAAGCTTACCAGGAGGACGAGCTACCTCCTGTAACCAATATTGTCGATGTGGACTCCATGGAAGTTACGCATTACACGACACATAATGTAGAAGATGTAGAATTATCCGAAGAGGAAGACGAAGCCGACGAAGGTGAAGACGAAAGTGAAGATGAGGAGGAAGAGGAAGATGAGGTCGAGGAAGACGAACAAGATGATTATTCTGAAGATGATTGAGAGAGATGTACTTATCTGGACTTAGATGATTCTTGTAGAATGTATCATCATATGTTGTCTTGGTTATTATCTTGTCTTTGTTGTACTTTCATATTTCTAGTCTCTATTATTAATTTGTTGTATTATCCAATGTTGTTATCAGGTATGGCAGGTCGTCGCGGAGGGTACCGACCAGGAGGACGGCGAGGTCCTCCTATAGGTACTGGTAGAGGTCCTCCTTCGGTACCTCCTACTGGTACCGGCTCTGGATCCTCGTCGCCGATTACTCCGCCGTATCGGCCAGTAGCTGGGCCTCCTGGGACGATGCCACGTGAATTGTCTCCTGGGACGAGTAGTTCCAGGCCTAATGAGAGTGCTCACCCGTCTAGCGTTCCTATTGCTAATACGACGATGGAGACGACCGATGAGCCGATGGAGGAGGATGCGCCGACGGTCGACCAGCATCATGAAGATGATGCGTGCGCACCTCCGGAGGAGGGGAGGACGGAGATCTGGGCCGACGGTACAAAGTAGGTATTTTGGTTTATGATTTTTTTTTCTGTTTTTATCATAAATTAACTTTTTTCATGAATATAATATGTCTGTATAGATATCGTCCTCCAGGGGTACAGAGACGCCTAGGCGATATGCTGAGGCATAATTATGGTGGTCCCTGGATTAACTACTCTGATGCTCCAGACGAAAGGAAGAACTACTGGTTTACGCGCTTCAAGGTTAAAATAGATTTGTTTTTAACATGAATCATTTAATTTATGCATATTATATATAACTGATAAATATTTAGTTTCGTACTGTTCTAGGATATGTTTTACTATCCACCGCACCGGGCCGAGCTGATCGAGGGGATGTTTCCTTCCGTCGCTGCTAAGCTGATCCGCAACTCTATTAATGATCAGAAGGAACGTGATCGTGCTGGAAAGCCGATCAAAGGTTGGATCACCCCTGATCAGTGGAATGCGATGAAGGCTCGATTCAACGAGCCAAGGTACAAGGAGAAGTCGGAGAAGGCTAAGGCGGCTAGGCAATATGCCTCGAAGTGGTGCGGTGGGTCGATTCCGATGACGGAACATTTTCGTCGTCTGGTATGTCTTTCTCTTTTAGAAATATTATTTTAATGCAAATCCGATAAATTATTACTAAGATAATATATTTAATTACAGGTAAGGAAGGTCGGTAATGCCGACATGGTGACCGTCTTCCTGGCCACCCATCGGAAGGACGGAGTCCTTATTGACGAGAGGGCCGAGCAGACCTATGTAAGTATTACAATACGTTATCTTAATTTAATACTTCGTGTCAATTTTAATATAACTTAGTAAATATGATGTAAATAAATATTCATGAAGTTAGTAAAAATAAGTACATTAATTAGAAATTAGAAATCATAGAGTACTATCCATACTTTCTAGGCCGAGTATCAGAGGCTGCGGGAACGGGCGACTGCTAGTGCACCTGATGCAGGAGTGGCCGGTACTTCCTCGCAGCCCACTCAAGCTCCGTCGGCGGACGAGCTGTGGATGACCGCCGCTGGTGGCCTCCATAGGGGTACGTACTACGGTACGGGATCCTATGGCGCCCTAGTTGCGACCCAGTCCTCTAGGACATCTCCTGCTAGTGTGCATGGTCCACAGCCATCCCAGGAGTCTGCCCGAGTCCACCAGATGATGGAGTCTCTCCGTGACGACCTGCTACGACGGATCGAGCAGCAGTCTCAGCACCCTACGGACGATCCTGCGCTGATAGCACGATTGGATGCGCTCGACCGCGGCATTATGGGGCTCGTGGAGACGACTGAGAGGACAGAGCGCACCGTTGGAGGGTTAGAGCGCACGGTGACGGAGTTGCAGACAGGACAGGTGACCATGGCCGAGACGGTGAGATTGGCGCAGGATTCGATGGTCCAGAGCAGTGGTAGAATGTTATCTATCATGGATTCATATAACCAGCGACTTACAGCGTTGGAGCATGCTGGTACTCTGGGTGCGCCTTCATCGTCGTCGACTCCGCCGCCTCCACCGCCTTCTTCTTCGACATCGACTCCACCGACGTCACAGCCTGGCGCTCCATCTGTATCGATTTCACTTGCGGAGTATGAGGAGTTGTTATCCCTTCGTCGTGGCGGTGCCCCTCCTGCACCAGATTACTAGTAGTCCTAGTTAGGACTTTTGTTTGTGTTTGTATCATCATATGTTTGTGACTTATGATTGGATGTTTGGATTTGGATGTTAATTGTGTTTGTATCGATTTCACTTGTGACTTGTTTGGATTGGATGTTTGGATTGGATGTTAATTCCTTCGTCGATAAATGTTAATTGTGTTTGGATTGGATGTTAATTAACTTAGATTAAAGCTATATGTGTAGCATCTTGAATTGTGAGTGGGGGTTTGAATGCGCTATGATTTGGAATTGTGAGTGGGGATTTGAATGTGTACCTATATGTGTAGCATCTTGAATTGTGAGTGGTAATATAGAATCTGTGTTTTATTTTTTTTATTTTTTTTACAATTTTAGCGACGTTTAGCGACGCTTACTGACGTTTATCGACGTCATTTTCCGACGTTTACCGACGACAAGCTGCAAAAAATACATTTTTCCGACGTTTTTCCGACATTTACCGACGACTAACTGCAAAAAAAGTACAGGTCTCCGACGCTTTTCCAACGTTTACCGACGACTAGCTGCAAAAAAATGTACAGGTCTCCGACGTTTTTCCGACGTTTAAACGTTGGTGAGTGTCGGTATTATCCAGGACCTTTACCGACGTCTAGCGACTACATTCACGTCGCTATATTACCGACGAAATGACGGTAGACGTCGGGAATTATTCCAGGACTTCACCGACGTGTAGCGACTACATATACGTCGCTAATATACCGACGACACGACGGTAGACGTCGAGAACTCACCGACGTACAGTTACGTCGCTGGATGTCGGTAATTGCGACGTTCAGCGACGTTTTTGTAATCAGCGACTAAGGAAACGACGACAAAACTTAAACGTCGGTAATTACGTCGGTGCTTCATATTAGCGACGGATTTTATTGTTTTAGCAACGTTTTTGGGCGTCGCTAAAACCACTTATTTTGGTAATGATCTGGAACTGCTATCTATGTGAGTTTAGCACTAGTTTCAACATATGATCGGCTTAGAACTTGATATAATCTTTGGCCTGGCTAATCATACGTGAGTGTATGATTAACACTATACAATGATGATACAATATAATACTGTGGGGTAATGATCATATATCTACGCTAACACCCCCATCCCTCACTAATATAGTGGATCCACTCATGACACGTCATGATACGCATTATCTGTGAAGTAGCTCTCCTTCACAGGAATCGTGTCTATACAATAAACAAGGAAACAAGGAAGACTTGTACAAGGTATACCATATATAAGTGGAATAATATCTTATGATGGGATCCAAACAAATACCAATTCGTGTGAACAATGTGTCAAGAGAACAAGGATATCTACACTAAATACTAGAAACAAAGACGATATCATAAAACAGAATTATTATCAGAGAATGTACTCGCCTGTGATGTGATGGATAAGTCGACTGAGTCCAAGAACAGTGCCTCAAGGACCTATAGATGGAATATTGTATCAATATAATGGTTTAGAAATGAAATTAAGTCATACTGAGTCAAACTAGGTCAATATACGTCAAACTAAGTCAATCTAGGTCAAACTAGATTGTACAAGGTCAATCTAAGTCATATTAGGCCTAACAAAGTCAAACTGGGTCAATGCAAGTCAAACAGAAATAAACTAGATCGATTTAAGTCAAAGGTTGACTTACAGTTCACTTTTGGTCAACTGGTCAACTCTGGTCAACCCTAGGTCAACTCTAGGTCAATTTTAGGTCAAACTTGACTAACGTTGACTAACAGTTGACTTTGGGTCAACTGGTCAAGTTTGGTCAAGTTCTAGTCAATTTTAGGCTTCGGTTGACTTTCGGTTGACTTTTGGTCAAAATAGTCAACCCTGGTCAACCAAGGTCAAAACTAGTCCAAGTTTACTATTTCTAACCATTACCAACCATAATATCCTAATTTTAGCTATATCTTAAAGTACTAAACACATATGTTGTGAAATGGGTATTATCCCTACTTATCTCGTTTACTCTTTCTACCCTAATACTAAGGCCAAGTAGCTTTTCCTTAGGAGTTCCACTCCCGGCTTCCTAGGGTAGTAGGATACTAACCTACACTAACATTACCTACCAAGTTTTTTAGGTAGAGTGGACATCCAGTCCATCTTACGGTCCATGTTGTTGATTTACCCATTATCTTGGTAAAAATCCCAATTTAGCTTCTAACTCCCACTCTAGGCTTTCCCACTTCATCCTAAGCTTTCCCCCACTCTCTATTATGGTATTTAAACCCTCTCCTAGAATCTCGATACCGTATCACGACCTCTTGATATCTAAAAGTCAAAAAGGGTAAAAATCTCATTATCTTGAGTATCAAAGATACTCAATGGTATCATGAGATACCATTCTCCTAATCCCAAACGAAATCCCGATTTTAACTTAGGAGCCTACCCGCAAACTCTATTTCATATATCTAAGTCCCATCTTAAATTTGGACGCGTTCCGACACTCGAAACTCAAAATCACCCTTTCACTCACGCTCTAACTAAATTTCAATTCACCCACACTCACTCCAAATCTCACTCTACACATTCAATCATAGGCCATTTTAGGGGATATATATGGTTATATATAGGAGTATATATGGGTATATATTGGGCTACATATGGGTTATATATATGTGTATATATAGGCATGTATATAGGGTGCTTAGGGGGGTAAAAAGGGGGGTCAAAGGGGGCTGAATTGCTGCTGTTACTGCTGCTATTTGCTGCTATTTTTTTGGAGGGGGGAGACAGCAGTCCAAAACCCCCTGCTGCTATTGTGTTCCCTTCTTTCTCTCCCTCTCTAACTCCTCTCTAATCTCTCCATTCCTCTCTAAATTCCTCTCTAAAACTCCTCCTCTATCCCACTATATATATATATATATATATATATATATATATATATATATATATATATATATATATATATATATATATATATATATATATATATATATCACACTCACACACACATTCATATCTACATATATAGATACACACACTCACACATACATATCTACATATATATATACACACATGGATACCTATATCTATATATAGACACACACACACATACATATCTATACATATATATATATATATATATATATATATATATATATATATATATATATATATATATATATATATATATATATATATATATAGACAAACACACATATGGATATCTATATATATGGACACACACACACTCACACACATGGACACACATATATGTGGACACACACACATATACACACACACACATATGCTCATAAACGACCCAAAATCTTATCCGAATACCCAAATCTTTGAAATTCTACCCTCTAGGGCCTAGACACGTGCCCCACACAATTCTGGCGACTTCGGGGTGTCCGATTCGCGATACCGCGTTATACAGACACCAAACCTATCCGGATTCGACCCAAACACTACCCACGAGTTCTAAATAATGATTAGCACCTATTTTAAGTACTAGCTTGCCGATTCTAGTGTAGGTGCAAAAAGTCACCTGTGTGTTGGAACCCAAAAATTCCGAAAAAGCCTATTTTTATGATTTCTTGCAAAACGACCTCACGTATCCAAATATGGACACGTACCTAGCCTCATCTCACCCAAACTAACCTAGTTAGGTCTAATTAGGCTAGGGATAACATCCAAACATGTCAATTTAGGGTTTTCCCTAAAATTGGCACTAAACCTAGCCCGAAAGTCCCAAATTGAGTCCAATGGGTTCCAAACCTCTTCTAATGGGTTGTCCTACGCCTCGGGTATCCTCTAATATGCAAATAACATTAATTATGAGCAATTACAAGAGTTAGAGTTAGGATTTACCTCTTGGGAGTTGGAATTCCAAGGAAAAGCCCCAAAATTGGTTCTTTTTAGGTCAAGAGCCAAATCTAAGCTTCCAACCCCTCCATGCTAGATTCTATTTAGATAAAAATCACAAATAAGAGATAAACAAGGGTTAGCACCAAGATTATGGAGAGATCTAGAGTATGGAAGAGAATTAGAAGAGATTTGACTTACTTTTGAGCCTAAAATCCAAAGGGGAAAGAAAGGGATCCTTGTAGAATGAGAGAAAGGAAGAGAGAGAGAGAGAGAGGGTTTTTCTTGCAATGAGAAGAAGGGAGTGGTGTTTGCTGCTGTGGCCGGCCACATTTAGAGGGTTGGGGTCAAAAAGGTAACTTGAAAATTCCAAATTCCAAGTTCTAAATCTAATTTTAATCCCTAATCCCACTAAAATCAAATGGGATTAGTCAAATATAATTATCTGGGTTTGGTCATAACAAGTTGGTCGATTCTAGTTGGGTTCCGATCAGAGTCTAAGCTACCCCGGGTTCCCGATACAAGTCGGAATGAGCTGAAATTCGAACCCGACTCTAAAAATCCCCAAATAACAAGATAATTAAATAAAAATTTCTAAAATTCCTAAAAATGCAAAAATGACTATTTTACCCTAAATTTTGAAAATAGGCAGTTACAATATGATAAAAACTTACATCCTTTTCGAGCTAGATGATTTACGATACTCTTTTTTTTGTATTTTCCAAGTGAAGAAATACGAAAATTCAAAAAGATTTCAAAGTGTAACTAACTGAAGTAGATACGAGATAATTGAGATGTAATTAGGACAAGGTTAACTAAGATGAAAAAATAATGGTAAGACAAAAGAAATAATGATAGAAATTTGTTCTTGATTATTTGATCACAATGAAGTAAACTAATTTAAGATATGATCTGATAACTATACACGTCTTCCTGAAATCATGTTGCCAGAATTTTGCCACGCCAGTAAGCATAGATGCAATAAACGATGGAGTCATAACTAAAGTATACACCCTATAATCATGTTATCTAGAATTCTCACCACACCAACCGGTATGGCTGCAAGAAAATCTAAATTTTATGACTAGGATAAGTATATCCAAAATCAGACTCTATATTTTTGTCATACCAGCTAATATGGCTGCGATAAATTCTAAACTCCATAATTAAAGCAGACATTTACCGTTCTCACTGTCATCATCAAATATGTTATCAGAATACACCTTAACTCAATCCATAACTTTTACCTTGATGCAAATTCAAAGTCAATAACGAATATCAGGAATCAAATTCAACAACGAATTAGGGAAGAGGAAATGGAAACAAGCGGAAACAGATTTCGAGGTAAGATTTAGAGTGAGATCCTCAGGGGTCATCGCAAGGGTACTATCTTGGTCTAAGTTGACCCACTTAATTACAAATAAGAGACTAATTATATTTAACGGTCCTATGCTGTGATGAGTTCTTCCTATGATGCAATCCTAGTAATCTTCTAGGTGTTCTAAATGTTATCCCTAGTGTTATCAAGTTGTCCTAAGATCCTAACTGCAGGCAAGTTTGGTACAATGACGTAACCAAACAACTTTAGTCTCGACCTACATGGGCTACCACTAAAAATATGTCACGACCCATTATCCAAATTGTTGGGCCGGGCCGAGCCATGTCCAGCCCACGCTTGGTAAAATCGTAGTAAGCTATTCTAAGAGTTTATACATGAAAGATACTAAGCGTACAAACATTAAGCCAAATAAGATTTAATCACAACACAGCTTCTATTAACGAAAGTAACAAGTGTTAAAAGTTATTACACTTCAAATGTATGAGACTGGAGACAAAGTCCAGTATCCAAATATAAGTTCAAACCAAAGTCTAAGTCTCAAAATACATAAAAGATATCTAAGCAAGGTTTTCCGCTGGGGCCTCTTCTGGAGCATAGGCCAGGTCCTCAAATGCAGTGCCATAATATGTATCACATAGCATTTTCTCCTCAAAAAGTACACCTACAACGTTATCCTGTCAGGACGAAAGCAAGTACTTGTGCTACAAACATATAATACTGATCATGACATGGTAAGAGATGAAATGACTGTAATCCTGACATGGCACAATATATCATATAAAATCACAACTATCATGGCAAAGATATATTTGTCATAGCGACACATGCATATATATAGTTTAAAACTGGAGCAGGTACGTGATCGGTCAATAGGTATAGAATGTACCGGGGTACAAGCCATAAATCTGAAATGTACAACGTACAAGTAACAAGCATAGGTGTACATCCGTACAAAAATGCGGGATAAAGCCTACGACAAGGTATGCATGTACAATGCGACCTTGCTCGGTAAGTACGTACAAATAAGGGCATAATCACGTACTCAACTATCAGTTTCCCCCATGTTCCAGTAACCATCATGTGAGATCATGTAAAAGCTCTTCTAAGCATGTGAAGATACTGAGAATCCATATAAAGCATGTAATGATATGACTTTGCAGTTTCCATAAAGCAGTATTTTAACATGGCTCATTAACAGTTCATTATCATATGCAGTAAATAAGTTTGTAGGGGTACTTGCCTCGAGCAAAACAAGAATAAGAATATGAAGGTACAAATGTCCGGTGTCCTGTCAAAATGATATACAACTCAGCCTCTAAGTTATGATTAAGATTACACTAGTGTTGTGACACGGCTCCTAATAGGACACTAGCTAGGTAAAGCTCTGGTTGTCCAAAGTGAGGTGTTACAATATCTAGCTAACAAGTAGGTTTCTACACTAAGGTAGGGTAAGGTCCCGATACTAAAATATTCCAAAAACACACAAAAACACAGAAGTCAATATTAATTAATTAATTAATCAGACTGTACATTATGTTTCAATAATTAGTAAGATAGATATAAAGTCCTATTTTATATAAAACAATATACCAAATTGATCCTTTTTAATTGTAGTAATTTAATATAAATTTTTTGGAATTTATAATCCAGTGTAAGTATTAATTAAAAATCAGAATACAAGTGTACATTGAAAATGAGTTCTGGTTTACTATTTTTAAACAGTGTCAAAACAGTAAACTAAATCATGGAAAAATTATATTAAATTATATTAATTAACATAGTATTTTATAGTAATTTTTCTAGAATTTATTCAGCATTAAAAAGTTGTCTAAAAATTTAAAGTTTATAAATCACAGATTCTGAAATTAAATAAATAATTATTTAATGTATTTGTTCGCGTATTTGAAATTGAACCGAAGTCCAGATACGGGATCCGAAGCCGTGAATCAAGTCCAACATGACTCGACTAGACTCCGAATATGTGTAGGCTCACCTAAGTCCGATCAACCCATGCTAGGCTTGGACTTAGAGTGGTCGTTTGAACAAAGTACGTAAATATCGTAATTAAATGCGGAATTTAAATACATGTAATTTAAAAGAATTTAAATTGTAGAAATTGAAAGCGTACATATTACAGTATAGGCACTGTATTTATAAATATGTATTACAGTATAGGCACTGTATTTATTTACATATTACAGTATAGGCACTGTATTTATAATGACATAATTTAAATGACATAATTAAATGACAGAATTTAAAATACATATTACAGTATAGGCACTGTATTTATATTGACATGAATTTAAATAACATAATTTAAATGACAAAACATAAATGACAGAATGGAAATTGTAATATTGGAAATATAATTATAATATAGTATGATGTGTTTACCAAAAAAAAAATTAAAAGCTTTATTGATAATATTTTATCATTTATTGAATTATATATATATATATATATATATATATATATATATATATATATATATATAATATGCAAATGACCTCTAGCCTAGTGGTTAAGAGAGATGCATGCGACCCAAGTGGTCACGAGTTGGAGCCCCAGTGGATGCGAGTTCGTCACAATTACCCATTGCTTCAAATATATATATATATATATATATATATATATATATATATATATATATATATATATATATATAATGTATATAAAATTTCATAAACACTATATATATATATATATATATATATATATATATATGTATATAAAATTTCATAAACATATATATACAAATATATATATATATATATATATATATTTGTATATATATGTTTATATATATATATATATATATATATATATATATATATATATATATAAACACTTAAGAAAGAAACTAAAAAAATTAACCCAAACATAGAAGGGGCTCGAACTCTGGCAGCAAGGGGGGTTTAACGCTGCTACGCTGCCAGTAGGCCAACTTGGCCGCTGATTTAGAAAGGGGGTCCCTCTATATTTATGTAAAACTCTTTAACGGGTTCGGTTAACAGCGGGTCGGAGATTCGACCCGCTAAGAGTCATCTCCTTCGTGTCCTAATGCCTTGGACACTTCACAGTGTGTCCTGTTCGTGTCGAAGAGCTTTTCGACACGAACTCTCGTGTCGAAAGGTGTTGGCGTGTTCGTCGTGTCGCCCTCGACACAATGATAACAAATTCATGTCACGACGATACGTTTCGTGTCGTGTCCAAGCGTGTCCTAAACTAGGGCTTGTGATTTCTTCGTGTCCTGGAGTCGGGGTGCGACACAAATAGGGGCGATGGACTCGTCGTGTCAAGGCGAACACAATAGGAAAAACAAATCGAAGGATGGAAGAGAAATAGAGAAGTTGGCTTACTCGGTCGGTCAGGCGAGCTAGGTCGACGGTGTTGCGGCGGTTGTGGTCGGCGACGGAGGGAGTCTTCAGGTCGGGCTCGCCGTGCTCGACACGATGGTGTCCTCGACGGTGGTCGACGTCGCTGGGTTGGAGGGGGGTCGCCGGAGTAGCTCGTCGACGGCGGGCTCGTCGTCGGTAAATAGTAACTCCGGAAACTGTTCACTGCACAGTAACAGAGTTTTTTTGAATATTAAAAATGAGGAATCAATAATTAAATTGATAGAAATTAGAATTTTTTACTTTTAGGGGTGTGTGCCTATTTATAGAAAAATATAATTAGGTCAAACTAACCATAGTTAATTACTAACTTGACCCTAGGGTTATATTTTTACCGTTTTGCCAAAATTGGGAGAAATACAGTTTTTACGGTAGCAGTTATTTAATTGCAAAAATTCAAATGACGTCCAAATGACTCCAATCAAATCGCAGAAAAATTCTAAAATTAATAGAAAAATAGTTAGGACATAATGGAATCAATTTGGGGGCAAATTTGGAATTATTTTTCATTTATTAAATTTTTTGTAAACGGGGGTTACAAAGGGCAACATGAAAATCTCATCAACCCTTTCGGTCTATAAGAGTTACTTCACTCAGTTTGTCAAGACAAGTAAATTTTTTAAATGTTTACGGTATATATACCGTCAACATTTGGTTTTGCCTTGTAACTACAGGCAGTTGGCTGCATTTTGCCTTATAACTTGGCCTATGGCCTGTGCTTGAGCAGTGTGGACTTCCAGGTTAGGGTGTTAGTTCATGATTAGCATTGTTTAGATATTAGTTCCAGTTAAAGGGTTAGTTTAGATTAGGATATTAGTTTATGTTAGAAGGAATATGAGAGTTAGTAGATGTTAAAGTAGGATATTAATTTATTAGTTAGGATAGATAGTTTGAGTTAGGATACTGCTCAAGCACAGGACAAAGGGTCGATATTGGGTATTAATTTAAAAAGTTTTACTTGTCTTGACAAACTGAGTGAAGTAACTCTTGTAGACCCAAAGGGTCGATATTGGACAGTTGGTGTCGTGTACTCCTACAAGTACAATTATACCTCGACAGACACCTTTTTTACAAGAGGTTAGGAAAAATTTGCCCTTAGTAATGAATTGCAAGTAGGAGACAAGTGCATTTTTTGAGCTGCTGTCAAAAAAAAATAATAATATTGTGATAGATGTTGAAATTCTCGAAAGACGAAAGCAACTTAAAAGTATTTGTGGTGGTGAATTGACCCCTAGTGTAGCATTGTTCCTTAACATTGGAATATGATTCAGCTTGGCACTCGTCTCTAAATAGACCCCTAGTATAGCATTGTTCCTTAACATTTAAACTCCAAATTTCCTCCTATAAAAATATTATGTGCTAATAGAGTTCTTTCTTGTTTCGACTTAAAATTTCTCTGCAACTGTAGAACTCTATGATGATGTAGAATGTACAGTCAAAACACAACTTAAATTTTATGCAAAGATTTGCAGCTTCAAAATACGACTTACGTAACCCAAGCTCAACTTGCTGAATGATTGTCAAAACAATATTAAATTTTCAAGCTGAGACGGCCAATTCATTTGTGAGTAATAGTGAAGAAGTGCCAATGAGTGAAATGTCACCAATAATCTCAGTTTTCTCTAAACTGTCACTCTCTACTGACCTCTATCTAAATTGTGCACCCATATCTAAACTGTCTTAACATTCATTCACTGACTGCAATGTGCATGTATCTATCTTACAGAATTATCCTCAATTGGATATGGATATGAATTACTACTTACAAAATCGTTCGTGGATGTACAACCGTCATCCTGATGACATGTGCGGTGTGCGGAATAAATTCATAGAGGGTGTACAGCAGTTCCTGCAGTTTGCCAAGGCGTTCTCTCAGTACATGGACGGTACCAAAATTAAGTGTCCGTGTGTGAGATGTCGCAACTTGAAATATCATCCAGAAGTAGAAGTCACGTATCATTTATACTCGAAGGGTTTCACGCCGAATTAATATCAGTGGAGCGCGCACGGAGAACTTGTGTCTTTAGCATCGAAGTATGAGCCCTATGTGGATGTCTACAACAACGCTGCTTACGACGATGGATTGGTGAACATAATTTTTGACGCGACGGGGCCTAGTTTCAATCCGGACGATCATGATGCACCTGAGGAGGCACCGAACGCCGATGCTGCATAGTTCATGGAGTTGCTGGAGAATGCAAGGACTCTATTATATCCTGGTTGTGAGGATCATTCACCATTGAAGGTGGTTACAAGATTGTTGAGTATCAAGTCCGATTTTAACATGTCGTAAGATTGCTACAACCGTCTTATGGAGTTGCTTATAGAAATATTTCCTGAGGGTGCTAAGTTGCCTAAAGATTTCTACCGGTCTAAGAGGATGGTGAGATCGCTCTGGATGGAATACGAGAAAATCGTTGCAAGTCGCAACGGGTGCATGTTGTACTACAAAGACGACAATAATGAAGACGCTTGCAGATTTTGTGGTGGCAATCGCTACAAGGGCAGTGGTAGAGAAAAGTCTGTCGGTGCCAAAAAGCCTACAGATTCGATGCTGTAAGCCCACTTCCTAAATTTTTAATTTTTTTAATTTTATTTGTTTATGATTAATTTTATGGTCATTGTGAGTCATTTAAAAGCTTGCAGGTGAGTTATGACCATCTTATGGTCACATGACCTTTAGGTAGAGTAATTATGCATTTTATAGCTGAAATATATTTTATTATGATTTTTAGACATTTTTAGATATTTATTTATTGAAGATATATTTATTTCATTGACTTTCGTGAATTACTACAAGATCATTTGAGACTATTTTGAGACCCAGTATTTTTCTTAGGCTTTAATACCTTAAAAACTAATTTCTATATTTTCTAGGAATTTTTAAGAATTTTTTGGAATTATTTTGATTATTAAATATTGGGAAAACCTATTTTCTAGGACTTCTGAAATTTATTGTGCTAGCCTAAGAGCAAATATTGACCCCAAATATTTTTCTAGGGTTCATTATGCTATTTTATATTTTCTAAAATTTTTACAAAATTTTGGCAATATTTAAGTATTTATTTATTAGGGTTTACATATTTTTAAAGGCTTTCAATATTTATTATGAGGCCATTTGGGACTAATATGAGACTAAGTATTTTTATTTTGACTCTAAGGGGTTAATTATAATTTTTATAATTTTCTACGATTTTTCTAAATTTTTTAGATATTTATTTGGAATTATTTGGAGTTAAATTAATTTTTAAAACAGTTTTTCTGAATTTAATTAACCAGTCAACTGCCCTGTCAGCAGGCCGGGCCCACCTGTCAGCCGCTGGGCAGAGCGGGGCGGGCCTAGCTGTCAGCTGCGTCAGCAGCTGACTGTGCAGCTCATGAGCCATTAGGAAACCAACTCCAAGTCGGCTTTGTCCCAAGCAACTCGGCCATCTAGCCGTTCATTTATTTGAGCGAGGCTAAGGAGATGCTGCCACGTGTCCCTAGCCGCCCACCAACTCAGCCAAGCCGCCTATATATATATATTTGTGGAGTTTTTTTGAAAAACCCTAGATTATTATCAGCCGACTTTTGTGGTTTTGATCCCGGTGATCCTCCGACTTTCAGAGGTGATTTTCGCCAACCCCGACCTCCTTTTAGCGCACCGTTTTTTTCTTGGATTCGTATCGAAGTAAACTTTCTGAATATGTAATTTATTTTTGTAATTTTTGAACCTAAATTTCTGGAAAATTCGTAGAGTGTCGGTTGTCCGAAACTTGACACGTTTGGTGTTTTCGAGATTCCGGGAGAACCAGAAATCGAAATCACAAACCTTTTGAAGTTTCGGAACCTAATACAGAGCTCTACGACATATATTTTTTCTAGAAATTATTTTGTTCATTTAGTATTTTAGTTTTTCTGTTGAACTCAGAACTGATCGATTGATTTCCGTTTTGGTCATAATTAGCCATAACGGCGATATCTTTTCACCAAAGTGTGATTTTATGGCACGGTCGATTCCAGCGCAACGTGGTGCTGAAATCAACCAAGGTACACTTTCAAAATCTTGAGTTCACAGCATTTGACTAAAAAGTCAACGTCACGTCTCGATTTGTGTGCCATGGTTTCCAAAATTGGAAACATGACTTTTGGATGGCCAAACTTGCATGTTTAGATTATATTCAAATTATTATTAGGTTAAATTAGATTTTTAAGTAAATTATTCCAGAATTAATTATTATTAGATTAGTAACCCAACTAGCCACTATTTAGAACTAGAATATTAGAATTGATTTGTGGTTTTCGTGCACGGTTCGTGGTGCGATGTGTGTTATAGGTTGACCGCTTATAGATTGGCATCCCCTCGTCCTCGTCTTGTGACTATAATTTGTGAAAGGATTCAGGCAAGTACAGTATTGCATTTATATTTTAGTTCATTATAACGTTTACTCTATAGTTTTCTTGTTTGATATTCCGTTGAGTCATTGCTTGATATTCCATTGAGACACGATTGTGACACTGTAGTTACCGTATCCTTCTTAGTGTGTCATTGACCGTTATTGATTATTAGAGAGTCGGGAGGGGAAATACTCGATAAATACGTGAACAAACCCAATTACCGTTACCGAATGATAGCTAAGTCATACACACCCACGTATGACTTAGCCGTACCAATTACTGAATAATAGCCATCGTATGATGTGCCGTATTAGTCTAGCCGTTCATATATTAAAAGGTATTTCACACACACATAGTGGTTCCTATTTTTCCTTTATCTAGTCCATTATCTTGTTAGTTCATTTCTTGCTAGTTTACATCTTGCCAGTTTATATCTTGTTAGATCCCATCTTGCTAGTTCATATCTTGATCGTTCATACCTTGCTAGTACTAGTTCTTTATATACTCTTTGTCATCATTGTTTCTCGCTTGTTCTAACTTATTTTGGACTAACAATATTAATTGCAATATGGTTGTACTCTGCTCCTTTCCTGACTGGATCGTTGTTATAGGTGAGGTTGACGTGCCTACTCTTGCGCTATAGACCATACGAGGGGAAGATAGAGACTCGAAGGCTAAACCATAGAAGACTAGTTAGATGTGTGATAGTTTTCTATAATTGTAAAAGCTTACATTCTTCTTCAAATGTAAAACTTCTATATTTTATAAAGTTGATTTAGTTGTTGTGAATGAGCAGTTAGTATTTGTGAGCATTTTATTTATTGTGGGCTAGACAGCATTCTACCGCCGATACTACGGCGTAGGCTGGGTTTGGACACGCCTCGTATCCAAAAAGCAGGTACGGGTCGTGACAAGTTTTTTTAGTGGCCCATGCAGGTCTGATTTCGCAAAAGATTGTGAACTTGTGGTAGTACTTAAGTTAGTCGTACTACTGCAAGCCTGCGACTAGGATGCTCATTCACAATTAGGTTTGATTTGATTTTATGAGAATGAATAGGACTAGGAGTTCCTTATTCAATTTGACCCTTGGATAGTTAAGATTGTTAAATAGGCCACGTGATTTAGCCAATGATTTATTGAAGTCTAGGCATGGATAAATCGAAGGTTTTTTTTTTCTAAGAGAGTATGTTATTTTATTTTGACATGTTGGTAGGATCCAAGGTGGGTAGAATATACGTTTGGTAAGTTAGGACTTCATAGAATTCAATTCCTAATTTTGATCATTTTGTGCCATTTTATCTTTTGCCTTCTCTAAACCTCGTTTTATTTTCAAAACTATTTTACGATCGTTTTATTTTTTTATTCCTAATCTTGGTTCAATTATCTATATATTAATTCAAGTCGTCTTCGTTCATTTTGTGATCGTTTTGTTTTCAAAACTGATACTTTTTACTCAAGGACAGATACTTTTTTTTTATCATGATCGACTTATTTGAATTTATTGAAGTTCCTTAAAAATTCTTATGGATATAGTTGAAATAATTTTTGATGACTTGCAATGGTAAGGCAGATGCGCATTGTCCCCATTTATTTGAATTATGGAGACTGCGGGTTCACTGCAGTCAGAAGCGCACTGGCGTGGCATGATCCCTAAGTTGAAATAATTTCAAGTATGCGTAGGTTGTCAAATATTACTAAAACTATATCCTAGTTTTATTATTGATCTTTTGATTTATTATGTCAATATTGGGTAGAGTTGATAAAGTGTTCGATAACATATTATACTAGAGTCATGAATCCAAGGGTTCACGGCAGCCAGATGTACACTGGCGAGGTATGGATTCTCGGTTAAATGACTTTGGATATACATATGATTTTCGAGTATCATAGCGACTATATCTTTTATTGGCATACGACTATTTTTTTCTTTCAAATTTATTTGATGTCTTATTTCTTGTTACCACCTTCTCTACAACTAGTAGTTCTTTATTTCTTTCATATTTTTCTATTTTTGAATCATCATATTTTAAACCTATTTTGATTTCCTTCCACTATATTTCTAAAACGTATTTAGATTTTGATTTTATATGCCTAATCAATTTCGATCATTCATCACATTATTTTTTTGATTATATTCTTTGTCATGCTTATTCATATCGATTGCTCATGTCATATTTTGATGATATTCTTGGTTGTGCCTATTTGTTTCTTTTAAAATTTTGAGGAAGAAATTTTTCTAAGGTGGATAGATTTGTAAGCCCACTTCCCAAATTTTTAATTTTTTTAAATTTTATTTGTTTATGATTAATTTTATGGTCATTGTGAGTCATGCAAAAGCTTGCAGGTGAGTTATGACCATCTTGTGGTCACATGACCTCTAGGTAGGGTAATTATGCATTTTATAGCTGTAATATATTTTATTATGATTTTTAAACATTTTTAGATTTTTATTTATTGAAGATATATTTATTTTATTGACTTTCGTGAATTACTACAAGATCATTTGGGACTATTTTGAGACCCAGTATTTTTCTTAGGCTTTAATACCTTAAAAACTAATTTCTATATTTTCTAGGAATTTTTAGGAATTTTCTGGAATTATTTTGATTATTAAATATTGGGAAAACCTATTTTCTAGGACTTCTAAAATTTATTGTGCTAGCCTAAGAGCAAATATTGACCCCAAATATTTTCTAGGGTTCATTATGCTATTTTATATTTTCTAGAATTTTTACATAATTTTTGGCAATATTTAAGTATTTATTTATTAGGGTTTATATATTTTTAAAGGCTTCCAATATTTATTATGAGGCCATTTGGGAGTAATATGATACTAAGTATTTTTATTTTGACTTTAGGGGGTTAATTATAATTTTCATAATTTTTTATGATTTTTCTAAAAATTTTAGATATTTATTTGGAATTATTTGGAGTTAAATTAATTTTTAAAACAGTTTTTCTGAATTTAATTAACCAGTCAACTGCCCTGTCAGCAGGCCGGGCCCACCTGTCAGCCGCTGGGCAGAGCGGGACGGGCTTAGCTGTCAGCTGCATCGGCAGCTGACTGTGCAGCTCATGAGCCATTAGGAAACCGACTCCAAGTCGGCTTGGCCCCAAGCAACTCGGCCATCTGGCCGTTCATTTATTTGAGCGGGGCTAAGGAGATACTGTCACGTGTCCCTAGCCGCCCACCAACTCAGGCAATCCGCCTATATATATATATATATATATATATATATATATATATATATATATATATATATATATATATTTGTGGAGTTTTTTCGAGAAACCTTAAATTATTATCAGCCGACTTTTGTGGTTTTGATCCCGGTGATCCCCCGACTTTTCGAGGTGATTCCCGCCAACCCCGCCTCCTTTTAGCGCGCCATTTTTTTGTCGGATTCGTATCGAGGTAAACTTTCTGAATATGTAATTTATTTTTGTAATTTCTGAACCTAAATTTCTGGAAAATTCGTAGAGTGTCGGTTGTCCGAAACTTGACACGTTTCGGTGTTTTCGAGATTCCGAGAGAACCAGAAAACGAAATCACGAACCGTTTGAAGTTTCGGAAAGCTAATACAAAGCTCTACGACATATATTTTTTCCAGAAATTATTTCGTTCATTTAATATTTTAGTTTTTCTGTTGAACTCAGAACTGATCGATTGATCCCCGTTTTGGTCACGATTAGCCATAACGGCGATATCTTTTGACCAAAGCGTGATTTTGTGGCACGTTCGATTCCAGCGCACTCGTGGCGCTGAAATATACCAAGGTGTACTTTCAAAATCTCGAGTTCACAGCGTTCGGCACGTCTCGATTTGCGTGCCATGGTTTCCAAAATTGGAAACATGACTTTTGGATGGCCAAACTTGCATGTTTAGATTATATTCAAATTATTATTAGGTTAAATTAGGTTTTTAAGTGAATTATTCTAGAATTAATTATTATTAGATTAGTAACCCAACTAGCCACTATTTAGAACTAGAACATTAGAATTGATTTGTGGTTTTCGTGCACAGTTCGTGGTGCGATGTTTGTTATAGGTTGAAAGCTTATAGATCGGCATTCCCTCATCCTCGAATTGTGACTATGATTTTTGAAAGGATTCAGGCAAGTACAGTATTGCATTTATGATTTAGTTCATTATAACGTTTACTCTATAGTTTTCTTGTTTGATATCCCGTTGAGTCATTGCTTGATATTACATTGAGACACAATTGTGACACTATAGTTACCGTATCCTTCTTAGTGTGTCATTGACCGTTATTGATTGTTAGAGAGTCGGGAGGAGAAATACTCAGTAAATACATGAACAAACCCAATTACCGTTACCGAATGATAGCAAAGTCATACATACCCACGTATGAGTTAGCCGTACCAATTACTGAATGATAGCCATTGAATGATGTGCCGTATTAGCCCAGCCGTTCACGTATTAAAAGGTATTTCACACACACATAGTGGTTCCTATTTTTCCTTTATCTAGTCCATTATCTTGTTAGTTCATATCTTGCTAGTTTACATCTTGCCAGTTTATATCTTGTTAGATCCCATCTTGTTAGCTCATATCTTGATCGTTCATACCTTGCTAGTACTAGTTCTTTATATAATCTTTGTCATCATTATTTCTCGCTTGTTCTAACTTATTTTGGACTAACAACATTAATTGCAATATGGTTGTACTCTGCTCCTTTCCTGACTGGATCATTGTTATAGGTGAGGTTGACGTACCTACTCTTGCGCTATGGACCATACGAGGGGGAGATAGAGACTCGAAGGCTAAACCATAGAAGACTAGTTAGATGTGTGATAGTTTTCTATAATTGTAAAAGCTTACATTCTTCTTCAAATGTAAAACTTCTATATTTTGTAAAGTTGATTTAGTTGTTGTGAATGAGCAGTTAGTATTTGTGAGCATTTTGTTTATTACGGGCTAGACAGCGTTCTACCGCCGACACTGCGACGTAGGCTGGACTTGGACACGCCTCGTATCCAAAAAGCGGGTACGGGTCGTGACAAGTTTTTTTGGTGGCCCATGCAGGTCTGATTTCACAAAAGATTGTGAACTTGTGGTAGTACTTAAGTTAGTCGTACTACTGCAAGCCTGCGACTAGGATGCTCATTCACAATTAGATTTGATTTGATTTTATGAGAATGAATAGGACTAGGAGTCCCTTATTCAATTTGACCCTTGGATAGTTAAGATTGTTAAATAGGCCACGTGATTTAGCCAATGATTTATTGAAGTCTAGGCATGAATAAATCGAAGGTTTTTTTTCTAAGAGAGTATGCTATTTTGTTTTGACATGTTGCTAGGATCCAAGGTGGGTAGAATATACGTTTGGTAAGTTAGGACTTCATAGAATTCAATTCCTAATTTTGATCATTTTGTGCCATTTTATCTTTTGCCTTCTCTAAACCTCGTTTTATTTTCAAAAATATTTTACGATCGTTTTATTTTTTTATTCCTAATCTTGGTTCAATTATCTATATATTAATTCAAGTCGTCTTCGTTCATTTTGTGATCGTTTTATTTTCAAAACTGATACTTTTTACTCAAGGACAGATACTTATATTTTCTTATCATGATTGACTTATTTGAATTTATTGAAGTTCCTTTAAAAATTTTATGGATATAGTTGAAATAATTTTTGATGACTTGCAATGGTAAGGCAGATGCGCATTATCCCCATTTATTTGAATTATGGAGACTGCGGGTTCACTGCAGTCAGAAGCGCACTGGCGTAGCATGATCCCTAAGTTAAAATAATTTCAAGTATACGTAGGTTGTCAAATATTACTAAAACTATATCCTAGTTTTATTATTGATCTTTTGATTTATTATGTCAATATTGGGTGGAGTTGATAAAGTGTTCGATAACATATTATACTATAGTCATAAAACTAAGGGTTTACGGCAGCCAGATGTACACTGGCGAGGCATGGATTCTCGGTTAAATGACTTTGGATATACTTATGATTTTCGAGTATCATAGCGACTGTATCTTTTATTGGCATATGACTATTTTTTTCTTTCAAATTTATTTGATGTCTTATTTCTTGTTACCACCTTCTCTACAACTAGTAGTTCTTTATGTCTTTCATATTTTTCTATTTTCGAATCTTCATATTTTAAACCCATTTTGATTTCCTTCCATTATATTTCTAAAACGTATTTAGATTTTGATTTTATATGCCTGATCAATTTCGATCATTCATCACATTATTTTCTTGATTATATTCTTTGTCATGTCTATTCATATCGATTGGTCTTGTCATATTTTGATGATATTCTTGGTTGTGCCTATTTGTATCTTTTAAAATTTCGAGGACGAAATTTTTCTAAGGTGGGTAGATTTGTAAGCCCACTTCCCAAATTTTTAATTTTTTTTAATTTTATTTGTTTATGATAATTTTATGGTCATTGTGAGTCATGTAAAAGCTTGCAGGTGAGTTATGACCATCTTGTGGTCACATGACCTCTAGGTAGGGTAATTATGCATTTTATAGCTGTAATATATTTTATTATAATTTTTAGATATTTATTTATTGAAGATATATTTATTTTATTGACTTTCGTGAATTACTACAAGATCATTTGGGACTATTTTGAGACCCAGTATTTTTCTTAGACTTTAATACCTTAAAAACTAATTTCTATATTTTCTAGAAATTTTTAGGAATTTTCTGGAATTATTTTGATTATTAAATATTGGGAAAACCTATTTTCTAGGACTTCTGAAATTTATTGTGCTAGCCTAAGAGCAAATATTGACCCCAAATATTTTTCTAGGGTTCATTATGCTATTTTATATTTTCTAGAATTTTTACATAATTTTTGGCAATATTTAAGTATTTATTTATTAGGGTTTATATATTTTTAAAGGCTTCCAATATTTATTATGAGGCCATTTGTGACTAATATGAGACTAAGTACTTTTATTTTGACTCTAGGGGGTTAATTATAATTTCTATAATTTTCTACGATTTTTTTAAATTTTTTAGATATTTATTTGGAATTATTTGGAGTTAAATTAATTTTTAAAACAGTTTTTCTGAATTTAATTAACCAGTCAACTGCCCTGTCAGCAGGCCGGGCCTACCTGTCAGCCGCTGGGCAGAGCGGGGCGGGCCTAGCTGTCAGCTACGTCAGCAGCTGACTGTGCAGCTCATGAGCCATTAGGAAACCGACTCCAAGTCGGCTTGGCCCCAAAAGCAACTCGGCCATCTGGCCGTTCATTTATTTTAGCGGGGCTAAGGAGATGCTGCCACGTGTCCCTAGCCGCCCACCAACTCAGCCAAGCCGCCTATATATATATATTTGTGGAGTTTTTTCGAGAAACCCTAGATTATTATCAGCAGACTTTTGTGGTTTTGATCCCGGTGATCCCCCGACTTCTCGAGGTGATTCCCGCCAAACCCGACCTCTTTTTAGCGCGCCATTTTTTTATTGGATTCGTATCGAGGTAAACTTTCTAAATATGTAATTTATTTTTTTAATTTCTGAACCTAAATTTCTAGAAAATTCGTAGAGTGTCGGTTGTCCGAAACTTGACACATTTTGGTGTTTTCGAGATTTCGGGAGAACCAGATATCAAAATCATGAACCGTTTGAAGTTTCGGAAAGCTAATATAGAGCTCTATGACATATATTTTTTCCAGAAATTATTTCGTTCATTTAATATTTTAGTTTTTCTGTTGAACTCAGAACTGATCGATTGATCCCCGTTTTGGTCACGATTAGCCATAACGGCGATATCTTTTGACCAAAGCGCGATTTTGCGGCACGGTCAATTTTAGCGCACTCGTGGCGCTGAAATCTACCAGGGTGCACTTTTAAAATCTCGAGATCATAGTGTTTGACTAAAAAGTCAATGACACGTCTCGATTTGCGTGCCATGGTTTCCAAAATTGGAAACATGACTTTTGGATGGCCAAACTTACATGTTTAGATTATATTCAAATTATTATTATGTTAAATTAGGTTTTCAAGTGAATTATTCTAGAATTAATTATTATTAGATTAGTAACCCAACTAGCCACTATTTAGAACTAGAACATTAGAATTGATTTGTGGTTTTAGTGCACGGTTCATGGTACGATGTGTGTTATAGGTTGACAGCTTATAGATCGGCATCCCCTCATTCTCGGCTTGTGACTATGATTTGTGAAAGGATTCAAGCAAGTACAGTATTGCATTTATATTTTAGTTCATTATAACGTTTACTCTATAGTTTTCTTGTTTGATATCCCGTTGAGTCATTGCTTGATATTCCATTGAGACACGATTGTGACACTGTAGTTACCGTATCCTTCTTAGTGTGTCATTGACCGTTATTGATTGTTAGAGAGTCGGGAGGGGAAATACTCGGTAAATACGTGAACAAACCCAATTACCGTTATCGAATGATAGCTAAGTCATACACACCCACGTATGAGTTAGCCGTACCAATTACTGAATGATAGCCATCATATGATGTGCCGTATTAGCCCAGTCGTTCACGTATTAAAAGGTATTTCACACACACATAGTGGTTCCTATTTTTCCTTTATCTAGTCCATTATCTTGTTAGTTCATATCTTGCTAATTTACATCTTGCCAGTTTATATCTTGTTAGATCCCATCTTGCTAGTTCATATCTTGATCGTTCATACCTTGCTAGTACAAGTTCTTTGTATACTCTTTGTCATCATTGTTTTTCGCTTATTCTAACTTATTTTGGACTAACAACATTAATTGCAATATGGTTGTACTCTGCTCCTTTCCTGACTGAATCGTTGTTATAGGTGAGGTTGACGTGCCTACTCTTGCGCTATGGACCATACGAGGGGGAGATTGAGACTCGAAGGCTAAGCCATAGAAGACTAGTTAGATGTGTGATAGTTTTCTATAATTGTAAAATCTTACATTTTTCTTCAAATGTAAAACTTCTATATTTTGTAAAGTTGATTTAGTTGTTGTGAATGAGCAGTTAGTATTTGTGACCATTTTGTTTATTGCGGGCTAGACAGTGTTCTACCGCCGACACTGCGGCATAGGCTGGGCTTGGACACGTCTCGTATCCAAAAAGCGGGTGCAGGTCGTGACAGATGCACTACTTGTCGTTGACGCCGCGGTTGCAGCGGTTGTTTATGGTGAAGAAAACTGCAGAAAATATGAGTTGGCATAAGCGAGAACAGACTGAAGGAGTGTTGGATCATCCATCTGATGGAGAAGCATGGAAGCACTTTGATCGAGAGTATCCATATTTTGCTTCTGATCCACGTAATGTCAGATTGGGTCTCTGCTCCGACGATTTTACCCCATTCGGACTTTTGGGATCCCAGTATTCGTGTTGGCCTGTGATCGTCACTCCGTACAATCTACCGCCTTGGATGTGCATGAAGACTCCGTATATGTTCCTCACCATTATTATTCCAGGTCCGAACAATCCGAAAAGGAACATCGATGTGTATTTACAGCCATTGATTGATGAGTTGAATCAGCTGTGGAAAGTAGGTTCTAACACGTACGATGTATCTAGAAAACAAAATTTTCAGATGCGGGCAGCACTTATGTGGACCATCAACGACTTTTTGGCCTATGGTATGTTATCTGGATGGAGCACGCATGGTCGTCTTTCATGTTCGTATTGCATGGACCGCACTAAGGCTTTCCGTTTGAAACACGGAGGCAAACCGTGCTTCTTCGATTGTCATCGACAATTTCTGCCGAAGGATCATCCGTGCCGAAGGAACAGGAATGCTTTTCGTGTTGGCGTTGTGGAGAAGGCTAATCCCCCGCCAAGGTGGCCCGGATACACGATATGGGAAGAGGTAAAAGATTTACCATGAGCTATTGAAGAGCCTGCTACGGGCTACAAGTATGATAGATTTGGTCACACTCATAACTAGACGAATAGGAGTATATTCTGGGATCTGCCATATTGGAGCACCAATCTGATTAGACATAACCTTGATGTCATGCATATCGAGAAGAATATGTTTGACAACATAATTAATACTGTAATGGACGTAAAGGGGAAGACGAAAGACAATCCAAAGGCTAGATTGGACTTGGAAGAAATATGTAGACGTCCTACATTGCATTTGATAGAGGACGGGAATGGGAAGTTGAAGCAGCCTAAGGTAATTTTCTCACTGGAGAAGGAGGATAAAGTGAGACTTTGTAGGTGGATTCAAGGTCTGAAATTTCCAGACGGGTATGTTTCGAACTTGAGAAGATGCGTCGACCTCAAGGAGAACAAACTGACAAGTATGAAGAGCCATGATTGTCACGTATTCATAGAGAGGTTAATTTCGATTGCATTTCGGGAATTCTTACCTCCGGTTGTTTGGGATCCATTGACCGAGCTTAGCATATTCTTCAGAGATCTTTGTTCTAGTAAGTTGCTCGTCGATCGTCTAGAAAAGCAGGAGAACGATATTACGGTAACACTGTGCAAGCTCGAAAAGGTATTTCCTCCTGGATTCCTCGACTCCATGGAGCATTTACCAATTCATCTTTTCCACTAGGGACGTGTTGGCGGGCCCGTCGGTTATCGATGGATGTACCCGTTTGAGCGGTATTTGAACCACCTAAAGAGGAAGGTGAAAAACAAGGCTCGAGTCGAGGGTTCTATTTGTGAAGACTATATTCTCGAGGAGATTACAAACTTCTGCTCGACGTATTTCAAACCTCATGTTGCTACGAATAGAACGAGGGCTCCAAAAAACGACGACGGTTATCAAGAATCTAATGATGGAATACTGAAAGTATTCAATGCGTCCGAAAAGCCTTCGGGAAAAATAAAGAAGAGATATTTGAATGACGAAGAGCTAAGGGCTGCTCAGTTGTATGTATTACTCAATTGTGACGAGGATGAAGTGGATAAGCTAGAGGGGTAAGTAATTAATGATGAGTTTACGTCATCTCAATGTAATAGTATAAGCTAATATTATTGTACTAATCGGCGGTTGCTTCGTTATTTTTCAGCACATATAATGATGAGTTGAGGTCGGTCAGACCCTACCTAACAGACGAAGCATTAGAACAAGAAATGAGACGTCAATTTCCTTCTTAGTTAAGCAAATATGTAAGCAGCCCGGTAATTACTGACCTCTTTTAATGCAACTGTGCAATAGATAACTTACTATCTCTTCTTTGGTATTCAGGTCGATCGTCTAATTTCACCCGAGATTGAATTAATTAGAACTCTTGCTAAGGGACCAATTACTTTTGTTAAAATATGGTCAAGTTACTGTGTCAATGGCTTTCGGTTCAAGTCGACAAATGCTCCGATCAGAGACAGCTTCCTGGATCTTGATTCCACGAAAAATAGTTATTTGTGTATCAAATCTTCGAACTACAAAGACGTCGATCCAGGAAATAATTTTTTTGTCATCTTGCGAGAGATTGTGGAGTTGACGTATAATTATGGCAGAGAACCTGCAAAGATCGTGTTGTTCAAGTGTGAATGGTTCGATCCAACTGAAAATCAAGGTTGGAAAATTGACAAGCATGGTCTTGTGGATATAAACTACAAGCGTAGATATCAAGGCTACGAACCATTTGTCCTAGCAACTCAAGCTCAGCTCATGTACTTCATAGCTTATCCGAGACAGGGAGCAACGAAGTCTGACTGGTGGACAGTATGCAAGACTAAAGCTAGAGATACTTTTGATGTTGACGAAAAAGCTTATCAGGAGGACGAGCTACCTCTTGTAAACAATATTGTTGATGTGAACTCCACGGAAGTTACGCATTACACGACACATAATGTGGAAGATGTAGAATTATCCGAAGAGGAAGACGAAGCCGATGAAGGCGAAAATAAAAGTGAAGATGAAGAGGAAGATGAGGTCGAGAAGACGAACAAGATAATTATTCTGAAGATGATTGAGAGAGATATACTTTCATCTTGTAGAATGTACTATCTGAACTTAGATGTTTCTTGTAAAATATACTATCTGGACTTAGATGTTTCTTGTATAATATATCACCATATGTTGTCTTGGTTATTATCTTGTCTTTGTTGCACTTTCATATTTCTAGTCTCTATTATTTGTTGTCTTTATTGTATCTCATTATATGTTGTTATCAGGCATGACAGGTCGTCACGGATCGTTCCGTATTTCTCAACATAGGGCACGGGGTACTGATACTGGCAGAGGACAGAGTACTCCTTCGGTACCTACTTGTGGTACTGCTAGAGGATGGGGTTCTTCTTCGGTACCTCCTACTGGTACCGGCTCTGGATCCTCGTCGCCCAGTACTCCTGTGTATCGGACAGTAGCTCCGCCCGCCACGATACTACGTGGCATATCTTCAGGGACGAGTAGTTCCAGGCATGAGACTGCTTCCGAGAGTAGCGTACCTCCTGCTGATACGACGATGGAGGCAGATGAGAAGATGGAGGAGGCTGCGCCGACGGCCGACCAGTATCAGGCAGATGATGCCTGCACACCTCCGGAGGAGACGAGGACGGAGATCTGGACCGACGGTACAAAGTAAGTATTTTGGTTTATCATTTTTTTGTGTTTATCATAAATTAACTTTTCTCATGAATACAATATGTCTGTATAGATATCGTCTCCCGTCGGTACAGAGACACCTAGGCCAGCTCCTGAGACAAAATTATGGTGGTCCTTGGATAAACTACTCGGATGCTCCGGACGATAGGAAGGCCTACTGGTTTGCGCACTTCAAGGTTAAAGTATATTTGCTTTTAACATTAATTATTTGATTTATGCATATTATATATTACTGAAAAATATTTGGTTTGCGTACTCTTCTAGGATATATTTTCTATCCACCGCACCGGGTCGAGCTGATCGAGGAGATGTTTCCTGCTGTCGCTGCTAAGCTGATCCGCGACGCTATTAATGATCAGAAGGCTCGTGATCGTGCCGGAAAGCCGATCCAAGGTTGGATCACCCCTGATCAGTGGGATGCGATGAAGGTTCGATTCAACGAGCCAAGGTACAAGGAAAAGTCCGAAAAGGCCAATGCGGCTAGGCAGCATACATCGAAGTGGTGTGGTGGGTCAATTCCGATGACGAAACATTTCCGTCATTTGGTATGTATTTTTCTTTCAGAAATATTATTTTAATGCAAATCCGATAAATTATTACTAAGATAATATATTTATTACAGGTAAGGAAGGTCGGTAACGCCGACATGGTGACAGTCTTCCTGGCCACCCATCGGAAGGGCGACGGCCTTATTGACGAGAGGGCCGAGCTTACCTATGTAAGTATTACAATACTATTTGTTAATTATAATACTTCGTGTTAGTTTTAATATAACTTAGTAAATATGCATGCAAATAAATATTCATGTAGTTAGTAATAATAAGTACATTAATTAGAGATTATAAATCATAGAGTACTATCCATACTTTCTGTAAACCCCCCTAAATTTTCTACAATTTTTTTATATAAATAATTTGAGTATTGATTTTGGACTTCGTATTTATACGTCGCGTGCAATTCATATTTTCATAATTGCTCGTTGAGTACGAATATGTACGAGGCACATATTTTAGAAAGATATTATGATCATAGATTTTATTTAAATAAGAGAAATAAGGTTTAAAATAATATATGACAAATATCTTATATTGCTTAGCATGATAAATGCATCACTTTATTTTATTTTTTTATAAAAAGGCTAATTTAAATTATGGTACAAAATAAATAGTAATTTTATTTACTATATTTCATGCAAATATTCTTTTGTATACGAGGTAAATGAAGTTTGATTCATGTATATAACTGTATTTTCGAAATTATTATTAATATATTTTATTATTTATGAAAATCATATTTGAAATATTGTTTGGTTTAATATTTAATTAATTATTATGATTTAAATTGGAAAAGATTTTATTGACCTTATTTTAAATAGCTTTTAAATTAAAGATAAGTTTTATCTATATTGAATTGGATTTTAAATCGATTTGAATTAATATAGAATTTATCGCATTGGGTTTAAATAAATCCTAATCCCTATCCAACTGGGAATTTCTACCTCCTATATAAGGAGAAGTACTCATCCATAAATTCTACGAAGCCGATCTCCACAACTGGTGCATCGTGTCTGTGTTCCACGCCTGTCTACTATATTATCCATTACATTTACAATTCCCTCAACAGCATCCCGACCCCCTCTCCGTCGTGTCGGACATCCCCGACACGATGATACAAACCACCACAACCACCTGCCTCCGTCTCCCCGGCACCCCGTCTCTGACATCGCCACCACAGCCCCGCCTTCACCGTGCTCGTCCCCGATCTTCCGGCCAGGCCGTACAGCGCCACACCCCCAAAACCATCACCCTTCACCACCGCAATCACGACCACAACCGTCCTGCCCCTGGCCACGACAAAACTCTCCCACCACCAGCACATCCCCATCTCCTCCCCTGCCATCACCTTGGCCTTCACCACGCCCTCGATCCCCCGCTCCCTCACGGCCACACGCCAATACCACCATCATCCCTGTCAAGCGACACCACCCCCAGCACCATCCGCCCATATCTCCGTCGTGACCAACTTTGGCCGACGTCAAGACAATCATCACCACCAAAATTTAGGAGACACCAGAAGAAGAAGGGAGGGGGGGAACCCTAACCTGACAAATGCCCATGTCAGTCGCCGACTTCCCGTAGCGCCGCGTCCCCCTACCGGATCGTGGTGCCACCCCAACCTCAACTCCCCGTCGACGTCGCGTTCCTTCGACGGCGTCGACCGCAGCGGGCCACCGCGGCCTCCAGGACAGCGCGCCCCAGCGCCGCCGCCTCAGCCGCCGACGCGCCTCCACCCATCTCCGGTCGGCCGCGGACCGCGCCTCCTCCGCGCGCTGCCCCGTCATCGAGCCCCCTGTAAGTGCCCCCTCCGACTTCCCGTTCGAAAATTGATCGCCGGCCCCCTCCGATTTTAGCACCGCCTCGAAACCCCACCGTCGTGCCCTCACGGTCGCCTCCACCGCGCCCGACTAGCCCGACTCTGTCGGCGCCGATCGCCGCCCTCCGTCGAAGCACCGCGGACCACCCCCGCTGCTTTCCCTCCGCGCGCCGGAGCCGCGGCGCTTGTCAGCCGACCGCCGCTTCCTCCCAGCTGAGCCGATGCCGAGCGCCTCCGAGCAACCCTCGGGTGAGCGCCCCCTTTTCTTTTCCACTCTCTCTCTCATTTGTTGAATTTGGGGGGAGGTCTGTAATAAGGGGGTTATTAATATTATTATTATTATTATATTATATTACTGTTATTATTATTATTATATTATTATATAATTATTATTATTACTATTATTAGTGTTGTTATTATATTTATTATTATTATTTTCGATTTTATTACTAGAAATATTATTATGGGTATTATTATTAATATTATTATAGTAGTATTATTATCGTATCAATAATTGCATTATTTTAGGAATTCTAGAAATATATATTTTGTAAATTTCAAGGATAGTTCTTTTTACCTAAAAAGCTTTATTTTGATAAACGTGGAATTTTAGTCCATATGCCATTTATTACTTTTCGAGGACGTCTCCTAAAATAATTTTAACTAATAGGAAAGGTACTTTTCAAAGTTATCAATGATTTCTAGTATTCCCAATATTTACCTAAATTATTTTTACTAATAAAAATATAGCTTTTAAACTAGAAAAATATATTTTGATGAACTTAGATTTTTCCTAAAAACGTATTCTTGAGTTTCATGTATTTGTGTAAAATATATTCTAATAAAATTAGTCTTCAAAACAATAAGGGAATAATTTCTAAAACTAGTATATATTCAGTTACTCCTAAATTTCTCGATTATCAATCTTGACCATGACTAAATCCAAATTCCTCGCAACTCCAGACCACTGTCCATCGATCATAGCTATTGGACACCTCGGGACTTGTCAGAACACCGTACCATACCCGACGACACACCAGGCAAGATACCTTGCCATTATACTATTTATTTTCAGTTTGCATTTTATTACATATCACTGTTCATTTATTTCCAGTTCTTGATTTATTGTCTGCTCAGTGATATTAGATGTACTTTGTTATTATCCTTTGATTGCATATGGACTTAGAGCTAAGAGACTACCATTGTAGTGTATTGCATATACCTTGACACAGTTGTAGCACGAGTGTCACACCCCAGAACCAGAATACTGGAGAGCGGGGGCAGACATAGCCAGCTACGTATATGAAATGGAATCCATCTCGCTATACGGTCACGGCTGTCTAGATACATGAGGGTTTAACTACAAGCCAACAGTCTCTTAAGGTCATGAACAAGCCTAGTGTCTCAATCACAAGCAAGTAAGTAAGGTCACAAGATGTATGATCATTAAATATACAATAATAAGGCGTCCCAAATATTAGATATTCAGCTGATCATAAAGCTAGTCGTTTTAAAATATTAGGACTAGCAAGAGTTTAGTCATGCATGATCAACCCTAGGATCTGTCAATCATGTTACAGCCCGTAGGCAGACAGTAAGTAAGTGTAATCGAGCTAAACAGGTGCTCGTCGGCTAAACGCCTCAAAAGAATATTTTTACAATAAAGTGGGAGATCAAAAATAAACCCACTCGTTGCCCTGGTTACGTCTAGTCGCCACCATCGGGCTGGAAGGTCGGTAGATCCTCTGGAGCTGCTCCAAAATCTGGCCATACAAAACCAGCTGGGTCAGACCCCAGAAAGAGCAAGTGCCACAAAGGAAGCTTCACTTAGGAACTAAACCAGCAATTAGCACAAAAGATAATAGTAATATAGTAAAACTGGAGAAATATAACATCACGAGGAAATACGGTAAGATAACCATAGGACCATTCAGATAACCAGGTTATAATCCTTAAACCAAATAAGGACCGGGATTGTAACCCTTCGTCTGAACCAAACTTGGTTTCTCCCATTTATCAGCAAGATAATATAAGAAAATCAAAACATGTAACAAGCTTATACAGGATCAAGACTAGACTGGTTATTCCTCATTCAATAATCACGGCCAAGCAATAAGTACGGCTTGATACTTTAACTAGCTAGAGTTATCACATGCCTAGTTACTAGCAAGATACAGTGAGATTATTCCACAGCCACAAGTCCTGCAGACCATCCAGGTTACCCAGGTCGAAAATTAGGAGTTGAATTCAGGTGGGTACATCGTCCAGGAAACGCATGTACCTTTAGGTAGCTTGAAGGGTGAAACACATGACAGTGTGCTGGAAATGTGCCCTACTCGACGGCAGGCTACAGATCCTAGGCGCGCCCAGGTAACGGAATTGCCTGTAGCTGGGAGATCTCTTTATGACTAATGTATTAATCTAGTGATTAATCTTAGTCCATTTCAGTAGGTACTCCTGACCGTGGTACTCAGGAGTCCCTTTCTAGACATGATGCAAGACAGGACTGGATTTATTTGTACAAGCACAATCGCCCACGGTGTCCAGGTTACTTATACAGGTCATGTCATGTCAGGTAGCCGTTGCAACAGCTTATCAAGATATATCATGTCAGGTTATCATGTCAAGTTTACTGGTCAAGAGTGCACCACGACGGGCCACTATCAGGTCATGTCATGTCAGGTTTACTTGTCAGGAGTGCACCACGACGAGTCACTATCGTGTTCAGGTACAGGTGCAGGGCTTCATAGTGCATGCATTCAATCAGGAGACCCAAGTTGATCTGAGGTTACCAGACATGAATTAACATTAATAATCAAGTAATAATAATAACTAATCATTAAAGTAAGGTACAGGAAGGGGCCATGCGGCTCAGGGTCTAAAGCCCATGCGGTTCAGAAATCAAGCTAATTTAGTTCAGGACGGTTCGGGGTTCAGGGGCTCATGCGGCCAAGAAATATGAACCCATGAGGTCGGACTGATGCGGGTCCATGCGGCTCAGGGTCCTAAGCCCATGTGGCTCACGGAGAAGGAGGCATATACGGCTAGCGGGAAGAGTGGAGCTTATACGGCTGAAGGAGGAAGGGTTCCTGCGGCTGAGAGCAAGTAGGTTGCATGCGGCTCAAGAAGTTGAGCCTTATACGGCAAGCGGGAAGCAGGTCTATGCGGCTAATGGGACCAGAAGGCACATGCGGCTCGGGGAAGAAGTTCTCGTACGGCCAGCGGAAAGCAAGGCCTATGCAGCTCAAGAGGAGCGGAGTCTTATGCGGCTGGGGTTGAGCGGGTTTATGCGGCTAGATATGGCTTGGGTATATGCGGCTGAAAGAACACTCGCCGCATGAAACATTCATGCGGTCAAGTCAAGCACAGTTCATCTTCTCCAAAATTCCGAGAAGAAGAACGCCATGGGAGCCAACTTCTCAAGCTCCATGAAACCTTCATCCAGAGTCTAAATCCGAACTTCCATAGGTCAAAATGGGGTAGAATGAATTTCTCTACAACATGGAACCATCAAAACTTAGAAATAACAAGATTAAGTAGATCAAAACTCAAGAAATCTGAAAATAAAATAGACTTAGATCTACAAGAATCCGGCCATGAAAAGTAAAAATGCCAAGTACTAAAGTAAGTTAAAATGCTGCAAGGAAGAGAATGAAGCAATAAAATTGGAGTTCCTCCATGAAGCAAGTTGTACTTGCCTAGGCCTCTCTCTCCCTCTCTCTGGTAGGTGAAGAAATTAATGGAGGAAAGAAGAAGAGTAATGAAGAGAGAGAAGGAAGTGGAGGTTAATAAATGGTAGTGGTGGTGGTAGGTAGGTGGTTCTCTCCTTGGTTCATAATAAACCAAAGAAAACTGAGCCAAACCGAACCAACCCAAGGAATAACCAAGCCAAGAAGGAAGCTAAGCAATGAATCATGCAATACAAGATAAAATACGTACACGTATTCCAAAAATATGTAATACGGACCACAGGCATTACAACTCTACCCACCTTAAAAGAATTTCGTCCTCGAAATTTAATTAAGAGACTAGAGAGACGAGGATAAGCTATATTAATCACATGCAAGCTATAACTAGGCAATCAATCACTCATTCAAGCAAGGAATTGAAGGCATGGGGCATAAGGAAGATATTATACCTCACGAGTCAAACAAGTCGGGATATCGCGATCGGATATCATCCTCACGCTCCCACGTTGACTCACCCAAAGAGTGATGACCCCAAGCAACTCGGACTAACTTGATAGTCTTGTTCTTGAGTATCTTCTCTCTCCGGTCCAATATAGACACGAGCCTCTCCTCATACGAAAGGTTGGTACCAATGACCAATTCTGAATAATCCATGATGTGGCTCGGGTTCGGGATATACCGTCGTAATTGGGATATACGGAATACATCATGCATCTCGTTTAGTGACGAAGGAAGAGCAAGACGATAGGACACATCTCCTACTCGCTCTAGAATATCGAACGGCCCTATATACCTAGGACTAAGCTTTCCTCGTGCGCCGAAATGAATGACGCCACGGTTAGGCAAAATCCTCAGGAATACATGGTCGCCGACAGAAAACTCAAGAGGGCGCCGATGAGAATCGGCCCAATGGCGCTGGCGATCTTGGGCAACTCGAAGATGATCCCGGACTCTTCTGACCACTTCAACTGTCTGGAAAATCATTTCTGGGCCGAGCATCTGTCTCTCTCCGATATTATCCTATGCTAACGGGGATCGACACTTCCTACCATACAGTGCCTCGAACGGTGCCATCTGGATACTGGCCTGGAAGCTATTGTTGTACGAAAACTCCACCAGGTACAGGTGATCTTCCCACGAGCCACCGAAGTCAAGTGTACAGGACCGTAACATATATTCAAGAGTCTGGATTGTACGCTCCGACTGACCATCTGTCTGCGGATGATATGCTGAACTGAACTGGAGGTGAGTTCCCAAACTCTCCTGCAGGCTACGCCAAAAGTGCGACATGAATCTTAAATCTCGGTCCGAAGTGATACTAACTGGTACTCCGTGCAACCTGACAATCTGCCTGAGGTACATCTCGGCTAACTGAGCTGTCGACTGACCGACTCTGAACGGGAGGAAGTGAGCTACCTTCGTGAGCCTGTCAACTATAACCCAAATAGCATCTCGACCAGCTGGGGATCTAGGTAATCCAGTCACAAAATCCATGGTCACATGTTTCCACTTCCATTCTAGAATCGGCAAGGGCTGAAGAAGTCCAGCGGGCCTCTGATGTTCAGCCTTAACCTGCTGGCAAACCAAACACCGAGAGACAAACCGGGCTATCTCCCTCTTCATGCCATTCCACCAAAAGTGCTGACGGATATTACAGTACATCTTTGTACCACCAGGATGAATGGAATATTATGAACTGTGAGCTTCTGTCATGATCTCCTGTCTGATATCTCCACTGGGTACACAAAGACGCTTACCATGCCAAAGTGTACCGTCTCCATGAATACACAACTCTGGTCTTCGTCCTGTCTCACACTCTGCTCTGAGTCGTCGAAGCTTGGAATCTGCTGATTACGCCATCCGGATCCTCTCGACTATGGTGGACTGAACTTGCATACTGGCCATCAATGCCACACTAGAAGGAAGAACAACTTCAATACCCATCTTCTGAAGATCTGCTAACAGCTTTGATTGCATTGTTTGGAAATAAACTCCGGCTCTCCTGCTCAATGCATCTGCAACGACGTTGGCCTTCCCTGGATGATACTGCAAGTTGACATCATAATCCACAAGAAGCTCCAGCCACCTCCTCTGACGCATGTTAAGATCCTTCTGGGTGAAAACATACTTCAGGCTCTTATGGTCGGTAAAAAACTCCACCCTATCTCCATACAAATAGTGCCTCTACAACTTAAGTACAAACACTACAGCTGCCAGCTCCAAGTCATTGTTTGCCATTGATTGTAAAAGAACAGAACAATTATCGGAGGACTGAACTTAGACTCACAATACAAACTCGCTTGTACAAAGAAAGCCTAGGGACGAAAACCTAAGTACAGCAATCTAAGTACAATTATTTATTTTAGATTCTGGGGGATGACGATAGAGGCTCGGGAAAGCGACGGCAGCTCTGCCTTACTCCTTGGACGATCGGGTGCGGCTTTGGCTCTGTAGAAGAACTGCTCGGCGTTGATGAAGAAATGCTCTCCTTTCGATCTCTGTATATTCTCTCTCTGGCTCTCTGGATCTCTGTATCTTTTTTTAAAAAAAGTAAGAGCCTCTCTTTTTCTATATGTCTTCCTGTTGCAAGGGAATGGCACCTTGCTATTTATAAGAGTGGGGGCATCATTAGAGTTTTGCAATGATTACCCATTCTCAAAAGTCGGCGGCTTAGGATCAATGAATCTGGGCCGCTCATCTTGAACATAATGGATCTGGGCAATTAATGTGATTGCATCAAATCTTTGTGGGTAATTAATGATGATTGACATAAATCCCCATGATTTGTTATGCCAATCTCGGACTTCCAGCCACGTGTCATTGATTTGCTTGATTGCAAATGATCTGATTTGATCCCAATATTTTATTGGGATCTGTTGATGGATTTCGGTTGATTTCATGCCACGTGTCCTATTATCATGCCACGTGTCTTAACCGCGAGCCACTTAGAAAATTTGAACCGCATGAGGGTTGCTCCTCATTGAGCTGCATAAGGCTGGCCACGTGTCAAGGCTGCTTGGGAGTGACCACTGAACATTTGAACCCCATGGTGGTGATATGAGCCGCATGAGCGTAGGTGACCGCATGGTGGGCGCTTTCTTCGTGAGCCGTATGGAGATAGTCCTCGAGAGCCGCATGGAGATAGCTTCTGCTTGAGCCGCATAGGGTAGTTCTTTGTGAGCCGCATGGGATAGCTTTGGCCTAAGCCATATGGGTGGCCTCTGTCTGAGCCGCATGCGACGATACACGTGTCAAGGACGCATGAAGGTTTCTGGATTCCTGGGGATTATGTCAGAGATCTCCTTTATTTCCCTAGGAGTCTGCCATTATGACAGAGTCATTATTGCATCTTTCTGTCAGTGGTCAGAGCTGTCAGCCGTCAAGGCATTAAGTGCAGTAGAAGACAAAGGGGGATAGCTGTTGAAGACCACGTGGCTCCTCTTTGGGCCGCATAGACGCTTGAGCCGCATGGGTCCCTGAGCCGCAAGAGTTCTCTGAGCCGCATGGGGATCCTTGGCCGCATGGATCTTTCTTTATTCTTTTCCATGCTTCTACAAGACCCCCTTCAAAGTTTTCAATTTGTAAAATTGAAATACTTTGAATAAGAAGCATGGCCATGTATAAACTCTTCTGGCCGCATATGATGTCCTTACCGCATGGATGTCCCAACCGCATTGCCTCCTCAGACGCATTGGTCAATCAGCCGTATGGACCCTTTGGCCGTATGGACTGTCTGGCCGCATGAAGCTCCTTGCCACATCATCCTGTCATGTGTGCAAATCTTTTTGCATTAATTGCTGTTTGATTCTAAGGCCGCTTTTTGGGGCAGGGGTGGCTGTACTTCTGGAGGCAAAATTGCTGGAGACTGATTAGCTGGTGGCCCAGCTTCAGGTATTGCGGCAGGCTGATCTGCCTACTGCTATAGATCAGGAGCGTGGTTCCCTCATAGCTACTATAGAGAAGGCAAGGGCTGCTCGGGATAAAACTAGGTCGGCCATACTGAAGGACCTCTGCGATCTGTCCGATCGGTACGATCAATTGAGCCACGAGAGTGAAGATGTTACGGCCCGGGAAGCGACTGCCTCCCGCGGGATTACTGACACGCAGGAGCAGATCCTTGAGCTTCAGAGGAAGTTAGCTTTTTTTGAGTCTGAGCTTGAGGCTGCCTGTATCGACAGGGGACTAATTATCCAGGAGGCTGACAGAGTTAATCAAGCTTCGGCTGACCTGGAAATTGCCCTGAAGAAGTTGGAAGACGACTGGCGGGCACTCATGGACTTGGATAGTGGGGAGCGATTGTCCGAGGAGGCTGAGCGCCGAGCTAGACAGCGGCTTGAGCGGGGGACCACCTTAGTGAGAAACCGCCTTTTGGAGTTGTGTAATGTCGAACCATAGTCGGCCTTTTTCTCCGTTTGTTTCTATTCTCCTTTTTTTTTCTTTTTTGAGAGGGACGTGGTCCCAAAACATGTAATGCTTTCTTGGCTTCCAAATAAAAGAATATGTTTTATTCCATCCTTTATTTGTACTTCCTGTTGTGCTTGTGGTGTTATGGTGGCGTTTGCCCCGAACGGGGGGACTTTTTGTGGACTTGTTACCATTGGCGAACCTTGGTTTTAGCTACGGATAACAAGTTAATGGGGATACCTAGAACAATTTCATGGCAGGGTGCTCATGGACGTTCCGGGTATCGGGAGAGAGAATACCATGGAGCAGCTGGGCTCCCGGGGCATGATGATGAATGGTGGGCCTGTACTAAGAGACTTAGCAAAGGACATTTGTGGGCCTATTATCCTTGGCGTACCCCGACTTAGGATACGGATAATAGGATGAAGGGAAACCAACATACTTACTCAGAGGTAATGAGGACATGACAAGTATGAGGGTTTTACCGTGGAGTCTTCCTACTCAGAGGTAATGAGGACATGGCAGGAGTAGACTCAACGGAGGGTATTTGTGGTCAACAGAGGACATTTGTGGGCCTATTACCCTTGGCATACCCTGGTTCAGGATACGGATAATAAGTCGAAAGGGAATCAACATACTTACTCAGAGGTAATGAAGACATGGCAAGCATGAAGGTTTCTTCGATGGAGCCTTCCCACTCAGAGGTCATGAGGACATGGCAGGAGTGGGCTCAATGAAGGAGGGTACGTAGACCGACTCAGAGGTAATGAGGACATGGAAGTTCTATGTAAAGGGGTGATTTATTTTTGGCAGAAGTGAAACGACTCAGAGGTAATGAGGACATGGCCGTTTTGGAAAGTTGTGGATCTGTTACCCTTTTTGTGCACTGGGAGTGCGGGTAGTGGATCATGAAGGAGGATCTCTTTCAGGAAGAAAGTTCAGAGGTATGGTCATACATGACTTACTATCTAAAAGAGTGACCGGAATATGAGTTCAGAGGCACCTGTGGGTACATAACTTGATAATTTGGGAGATTGTGAGTTCAGCGGTACGGGAGGGTACATGACTCAATAATCTAGAATTTAGAAATGTGAGTTCAGCGGCACCAGCGGGTACATAACTCGATAATCTGGGGTGTTGTGGATGTGAGTTCAGCGGCACCAGCGGGTACATAACTCAATAATCTGGAATGTTGTGGATGTGAGTTCAGTAGCACCGGTGGGTACATAACTCAATAATCTGGAATGTCGTGGATGTGAGTTCAGCGGCACCAGCGGGTACATAACTCAATGATCTGGAAAATGTCGTTTAGACATAATATTTTTTCAGAAACTTGCCGTTGATGGGCAACATGAGCAAGTCTCCGTTTTGTTTTGCGAGGCGGTAAGCACCGTTGGAGAATACGGCCTCAATGATAAATGGACCTTCCCATTTTGGCTGAAATTTGCTGGTAGTTTTGTGAGTCATGACCATCGGCCTCCGGACTGCCAGAACGAGATCGCCTACTTGGAATGTTCTGATTTTAACCTTCTTGTTGAAGGCTTCAGAGATGCGTGCTTGGTATAGCTCGATCCGTTGCTGAGCCAGGAGGCGCTTTTCATCTAAGGCCTCCAATTCTTGTAGTCGGCGATGGTAGTTATCATCCGTCGTCAATTGGTAAGTAAGGGCAGCACGGAGTGAGGGTATTTGAGTCTCCAATGGAAGAACTGCCTCACTCCCGTACACCATGGAGAATGGTGTGTTCCCTGTGGCTGTTCGGACTGTAGTGCGGTACGTCCATAAGCATTCACCAAGCTTCTCGTTCCAGTCACGTTTGTTGGACGATACGAACTTCTTGAGAAGTTTGATGATTGTTTTGTTGAATGCTTCTGCCAACCCATTCGCTGCAGGATTATATGGCGTTGAAGTAATATTCTGGATGCGGTGCTTGTCGCAGAACCGATAGAAGGCGTGGCTTGCGAACTGTGGACCATTATCGTGGATGATCCTTCAGGGCAGTCCGAAGCGATAGATGACGTGATGCTTGAGGAAGCTGATCACGTTTGAAGTTTTTACTTCTGCAAGCAGAACAGCTTCCGTCCATTTAGAGAAGTAATCTGTGATGGCAAGTATAAAGCGGTATCCTCGGAAAGAAGACGGAGTGATCGGACCGATGATATCCATTCCCCACGCTTCGAATGGCCAGGACGCTACTGTCGGATGTAGAAATTCGGATGGTTGGTGGATGAAGTCCGCGTGGACTTGGCAGGCTTTGCACTTTCTTACATAGTCTATCGCATCTGCTACCATCGTGGGCCAGTAGTAGCCCATTCGGCGAAGACGATCTTGCAATTTTGGGCCAGGCTGATGGGCTCCGCAAACACCGTCATGAGCTTCGCGTACGGCTTCGTTGGCTTCTGTATTCGACAGACACCGAAGTAATAGCCCATCGTAGGACCGTCGATACAGCATTTTCGTCTCTGTATCGTAGAAGAATCTGAGAGAACGCCTTCTGATGGAAGTGGCTTCTTTTGGGTTCTCGGGCAGGATGTCGTAGACTACGAAGTCAATGAATGGTTATCTCCAGTCTGGGACTTCGTCGATCGTCTGAGCGGAATAACTCACCACGAATTGAACATTGTTCTTGGGACAGACCAGTTCATGGCCTATCACATCCACTGATTGGCGAGCATAGATCGGAACTGCTAGGGAAGCGGCAAGGCCAGCTAGGGCATCGGCTTCGATATTTTGGAGTCTGGGAACGTGTTCGATGAAGAACCCCTCGAACGACGAGATGATGTTGATCGCTATTTGGTGATAGGGGATCATGTCTTCATGGAAGACTTCGTATGAACCCCGGATCTGATTGACGATTAACTGCGAATAGCCGTATGCTTCAAGGTATTCTACCCCCAGCTCTATTGCAAGTTGGAGGCCAATGAACAAAGCATTGTACTCGGCCACATTGTTAGAGCAGGGTTCTGTGAGGGAGTAAGCGCGATTGATCACCAATCCGGAAGGAGAAACCAGCACCACCCCGACTCCGACGACGATGTTGCCCTTAGGTTCGGTCATTGAGGCGCCGTCGAAGAACATTCGCCATATATCATCGTGAAAGGTTGCATGCGAGTCGGCGACCTCATCTCGGATTCCTTCATATATTCTGGATGACTCCGAGCCTGGGTGGACTGCTAAAAAGTCTGTCAGAGCTTGACCTTTAACAGTCTTTTGTGGGACGAAGATCATATGGTAGGGGGACAGCAATATTGCCCATATAGCGAGGTGAGAGCTGAGTGCCCCTGGTTTAGTCATGAGGACCTTGAGGGGGTTGACTCGTGAGATCACATGTATGGTTTGTCTCGTGACATAGTACCGCGTCTTCTGAATGGCGAACACTAGGGCGAGGCATTCCTTCTCTACGGCGGTATATCGGTGCTCTGGCCCAATCATCATTCGGCTGAGGTAATATATAGCTTGTTCATGGCCTGCATCATTTTTTTTGTGCTAACAGGGCGCCAAGGGAATGCCCCATCGCGCGTACATAGAGCAGGAATGGTTTTCCAGCAACCGGGGCCACCAGGACTGGAGGGTTCGACAAATATTCTTTGATGCTGTTGAAGGCACGTTGACATTCTTCATCCCATACGAACGAGATGCCTTTCTTTATGAGATGGGTGAATGGCCGACATCGCCCGAAGAGGTTAGAAATGAACCTCCTGATGTAAGCTAGCCTCCCTTGGAGGCCTCAAAGTTCTCGGAGATTTCTCGGGGGACCCATCTCCATGATTTCCTTCGTCTTCTCAGGGTCTACGTGGATACCTTGGGCGGTGATGATGAAACCCAAGAACTTTTCGCTGGATACGCCTAAGAAGGATTTTGTGGGATTCATCTTCAGGTTGTGTGCTCGCATCAGGTCGAATACCGTCCTCAGATCCTGGAGATGGTCTCCCTTACAGCGACTCTTGACGGCAATGTCATCAACATAGCACTCCACCGTCTTGCGTAAGTGGTCTCTGAAGATAATACTCATGGCTCTTTGATATGTGGCGCCAGCATTCTTTAAACCGAAAGGCATGACTGTGTAGCAGTATGTGCCAATCGGTGTTCGAAATGATATATGCTTTTCGTCGTCAGGGAACATCTTGATTTGGTTGTACCCCGAGAAGCCATCCATGAATGACATACATTCGAAGCCGCAGATGTTGTCAATCATGATGTCCATGATAGGGAGGAGGAATTCATCTTTGGGACATGCCTCGTTTAGATTGCGGAAGTCGATGCAGATTCGAATCTTTCTATTCTTCTTGAGGAACGGTACTATGTTGGCGACCCAGTCTGGATGTTGCTCTTCGCGTATGAAGCCGCTGGCTATCAGTTTGTTGACCTCGGCTTCGATTACATCCATGATACCTGGGCGGAAGCGTCGTTGTTGTTGTTTGACTGGCTTTACATCTGGCCGAATGTTGAGTTTATGAAGAGCAATATCAGGATTTAACCCCGACATGTCTTCATAGCTCCAGACGAACACATCAATATATTCTTTGACAAGTTCCAGTAGCGACTCTCGCTCTTCGTCTGTCAGGCTTTTACTGACGAAGATTGGTTTTGGAGAAGATTCGCTGCCGAGATCCACTTGTATGACTTTATCTTCAGTAGGAGGTTCTCTCTGTTCGAACCGTTTTTCCCATTATGCATCCAATTGTTGGGCCCTCGGCTCTAACTCGAGGATTTCATGAATGTCTTCATCTTCTTCGTAGGCGTCGACAAATGCCATGTTGACTGATAGGACTTGTCTGAATACGTCTCCGATGCTGGTGTCCGAATCAGAAGTCGGTGACTCGATTGAATGTGAATGTCAGTCGCATTCCTTATCTGAACTTTTGGGGGTCGTTGTGGGCGTAATGTACCCTAATCCACATCGGGTCTTGCTGTAGTAGTCCCGTTGTTTGCCAGCCGGGACTGGTGGCTTTAAAGGTAATCGTCGCCCAGTACCGTAGTTCAAGCCTGGCGTAGTCTCCTGATCATACCCTTATTTTTGCATGAGGTATTTGGATTGGGGGCTATAAAGATACAGAGGCAGTCTCCCGACATCTGATTCAAGATCGACCTCTTCTACGGTGAAGGGCTGCGGGTCGTCCTTTCGGCCGAAGATGATTGGATGATCCCCTCCCTCGATTATGCGGTAAGCGTCTTCCACTGGAGTAAGCTGGTTTACGGTGTACACATTTGTCACCTGTGTGTTTAGGTGAGTGCCTATACCGTATTCCATAGCATATATTGTACAAAGCTTATCAAGCTCGAGGTAATTCAAAGATAGCCCTTTATTGATGAAGTAAGGTATCTTTTCTAGCGGGATTACATCATCTGCGGAGGGAACATCAGTGTGGGCAGCCACGTACTTGGCTAGCTCCGATTCTTCTTCGGCCACCCCCTGTATAAATGAAGACTGAGAGGACGACCTGGGCAGCTTGATCGTCAGAGGTTCAGCAGGTGGAGCAGAACGTGGAGTCGTTGGCAAGCTAACGACCTCCAGTTTGGTACTCGATGCTGGGCGGGGAGTTGTTGGCTCGCTAGAAGCCCCAGACTTTGTATCGGGGTGACGATTCTTCCTGGGAAGGCGTATCGTCATTGGCTTGTCGGAGGGATTAAGATTCTCCATTTGTGGCTGGCCGACTCTTGGTAGTCTAATTGTCAGTGGCTCCGTTGTGGGTCTTGGCACTTGGCCAGACCTTGGCAGCCGGATTATCATTTGCTCTTCTTGTGCTGATAGGCTGATTGCGTCCTTACGCAGAGTGGCTGTAAGGGGTACGGACTTGCCAGGTTTGTGAGCTTGGAGGTGGATCGTCAGAGGTTCTTCTGATCCTGTGGCTGTCTGAGCTTGCACATCTCCTTCACCAAGGTGCCTCTTCGACTTTTCGTATAGGTAGGAGTCTGAGTTGTAGGATTCGACCCCTTTGAAGGGATCGATGTCGACAAATTCTGTCCTCACGAAGCCGTGTTTGTCGACATACTTGAAGCACTGGTGCAGGATAGAAGGCACGATCATGTAATCGTGTATCCAAGGGCGTCCCAAGAGGATGTTGTAAGAAGTGTCTGTATCTATGACGTAACAGGTGACTTCTGACTGGAGATCGCCAATTTGGCACTTCAAACGAATCTTCCCAATTGGGTAGCTCCTGCCCGAATTGAAACCGCTGATGGCGGTACTTGTTGGTGTCAGGCGATGCATAGGAATACGGAGATGATGCAACAGACCCTTCGGGATGATGCTTATGGAAGAACCGGGATCAATGTGCATCCGATCCACCTTCACATCGCCGATGTATCCAGTGTAATATAATGGCGATCGTGCAGGTTAGTTTTGATGAGCATATCCTGCGGAGTGAAGATAATGTTGGGCATCGCTCCTGTGCAAGCGCTGTCTTGGAGATCTGCATGCGGATTCTCTCCCGTGAGGTTGACCTGAGCCAGATAGGCATCGGCATTCTGGAGTGCATCGCTCAAAGCCACGCGAACATCCTTCAAGAGTCTCAGGAGCTCGTATAATGACAATTTGGCTGGTGTGTTGGCCAATTGCGCCAAGATATCGAAGTTGTAGGGCCTCTCCAGCCCCTGCGGTGCCTCTTTTCGGAGGGATTTGTCAAAGCGAGTCTCCTTCGGCCTAGGCTTGTTGGTCGTCGGAGGCTGGGAAGGTCCCGGAGGGTCAGTTGTAGCGGGCTGATGATCTTCGGCCGAGTTATCAGCCACAGGTTGGGATTGTGCCCCAGACCGAGTGACGACAGCTGTGGCTTCTTCGATATCTACCGAGATTGTGCGGCAGGATCTGACTTTTCCACTCTTCTTCTTGCGAACGGAAGGGGGTGTGGATTGAGTCACCTCGAGTACCAGGTCCGGATGGACCCACATGACCTCCTCCCGTGATGTGGTGAGGGGCACTAGACCAGCTGCCTGATCTCGGGGAGGTGGAAGATTAGCGATCTCTATTGTTGCCAGAGGGATGGGTACCACACCGTCTTGAGTTTCTGTTGGAGGAAAGCTGCCAAATTGTACTGACACCATATTGGCTGCCACAGTTACCTCTTCGAAATCGATGGCCAGAGCGTTCGAATCGATGAGATTTTAGATATACCATTTTAGTTGGTAGCAGTCGTGTGTAGCATGGTGGACGTAGCGGTAGTAATGGCAGTACTTTGGGTTCTCCATTTCTGCCAGCCGAGGTTTCCATCTTGGTGGAGGGAGCTGAATTTTGTCTCCTTGTATGAGCATGTCTAAGATGGGCTTGACGTGGCCGTCTTCGAAGGAGTAGGTCATTTGTGGCCATTGTTTGTCTGCCGGTTTTGACTCAGGTTTCTGTGCTGTGTCGGCCACCATAGCCTGCTTGCCCTTATTGTCCCGGTTGTTGGTGGAGCTACCTCCATTGTTATTGTTGGCATTAGGATGCATGCCCTTGTCTTCTCCCTCAGAAATGTGCAATCCCAGTTGGCGAGCCTTCTTCAATCGTTCTTCGACGCTTGTGGCACTGATGATAAACGTCTTCCAGTCCTTGAATTGACTTTCGCCCATCCAGAGGCTGATTATTGGTAGCAGTCTCTTTTGGCAAATTTTAATTAAGGAGGAATTCGGATTACCGGATGGCAGCTTCATTGTGGTTTGGCAAAACCGCTCAATATAGTACCTTGTCAGCTCTTTCTCCCCTTGGACGACGTCCATGAGGGTGGACATCGTGATGTCCTGTCCTACTTCGTAAAATTTCTCCAAGAACATGTGCTTGAAGCTGGCGAGGGAGTGGATGCAGTTGTCCGACAGGTTGCGATACCAGTCGAAAGCGACTCCTTCCAATGCTTCGATGAATAGTCGTATGAGGATGGCATCGTCATAGGGCAGATGGTCGGTGGTGACCTCGAAGTAAGTGATGTACCGACTGGCGGAGGTCTTGCCATCATAGGGATTGATATTGAACGGCTTATATCTTGGTGGGAAGGGGACGTCCCTCCATGCAGCAGGGTATGGTTGCCGTATTCTGAGGTCTTGAGAGGTTTATCGAACGTGAAACATGGCTCGGAGCTCCTGGACCTCTCTTCTTGCTTTCCTGGCCTCATCCACAGCGGTAGGGGCCATCATTTCAGGAGGATTGTTGCCCGGGTTCGGTGCTGCTGAGTTCGAGTCTGCATTGACCGCGGGACCCGTGCTTGTTTGGCCAGGCGTCCCTCCTTGGAGAGTTGGAAGGGCCGCTTTGATCTCGTCTACAGACTTGACCAAGGCATGCAGTATGGCTTCCAGAGTGTCGATGCGTTGGCGATCACTGGAACTACCTTGGTTGCTGTCCGTCATGAACACCGTCTTTACAAGAGGAGAGATGGAAGGAACGGTGGAGGACGTGCCCTCCGAATCATACCCCTGTAGCGAGAAGTCATCGGGGTATGTGGGAATGTTCTCCTCTGGTTCGGACTCAGAAGGGATAGTACCCCCAGCTTCAGAGTTTGCTTCATCTTGGGAGTCGTGGACGTCGTCGGGGACGTCGGCCCTTGCTGTATCTGATGGAAGAGTTGTTTCCTCGGGCTCATCTCCTTGGAACATCGGATTATCGTGGATGTTATGAGGAGTGCTACACCCAGTCCCAGCGACCCCCAGTGGTGTGGACGATGAATCTCCTATTGTAGCAAATTTTGTCTTTGAACGGGTACCTTGGAAAACTTCGGTAGCGGGCACCCATTTAGACGATAGTCTCTTAGTCATAGTGGTTGAGCATTGGTCTTCTTCCCTCTCCCATTGGTGGGGATTTTCTTAGCAGAGTTGCAGGAGACGACGGGAGGGGCCTCATCCTCTGAACATGGTTGTTGCAGTCTTTGAAAGACGGATGGCCGGTCTTCTCGTACCGTCACATTATTGTAACAAGAATTTAGATAGCATGAATCCAGTTAGAGTTTTTCCTAATGTGATTGAGTACCTCAAAATAACTCCTAATCCTACTGCAGGCTGTAGTGGTACTCTAGTTCGAATACCACTACACAAACTCGACCTGCATCGGCCACCACTAAAAACGTGTCACGACCCGCACCCACCGTGAGGGTACGATTACGTAACAGCGTCCAGCCTACGCCGCAGTATCGACGGTAGAACGCTGTCCTAGGTCAAGAACTATGACTAACTAACATGAATACTCCCATACGAAAACCAACACAGAGGTACAACTCAATCATAATCTAAGGCAGAATGTAGCACGATAAAAGATAAGAGAAATCCTCAACTGAGGTACAACAGGAATGAATAACAAATTTCAACATCTACCAGTCTTAATATCTCTAAATATACAACTCTGGAAACAAGACAACAACTAAACATGAAAAGAGAACAGACTAAGCTAACTACACTATGCAAGGGTGCCATCCTCAGCAGCTGCCTGAACCTCCCCTGGGGTCCAGGTCGTGAGTGTCATCTAGGTAAGCTCCAAAGTAAGGGGTACAGGGTTCCTTATTATCCTCTGTAAAATTTTCAACAGGTCCAGTCAGGACGGGAGCGAGCACAATACATCTCACGCAGATCATAACAGGTTAGAAAATATAAACATGCAAGAGAGTACGATACACGAAACTGAAAGAAAATACATGATGTAAACAGGAAGAGAACTGTAATAGAAATATCTACCATAAGTAGAGAGCTACCAGTGACTAGTGATTTAGAGTACAAAGTCGACATGTGAACGGCTTGATTTGCACATGGCTATACTAAAGAGGTGTACATGGCTATTCTACTTTGGAATTGTTCACATGACTATTTATACTCCCCCAAGCCCCAATCAATACACAAGGATCCAGACAGGTTATGTTACGCACATGATTTTCACATGAAGCCCATAGATGGGTATACATGAAGTATTCATGAGGCTCAGAGAACTGAGTGCACATGAATTCCACACGAAGGCCCACGAAGGGTGCACATGAAGTATAGGTTATACATGAGATTCATGGGAATCACGACCGATCATGATAGCACATGAGAGTACACAAGCAAGCACGAACGAGCATAAAGCACATGATAAACATGGATAACATGAGAGCGAGGAATACATGATGTACATGAAACACATGACACAATGTATCCGATGCTCCCGAGGGGGATAACATCTCAAGCAAGGATCCATATAGTATCAATCCGTGATAATGTCGTGACAGCATCAAATAAGGTAAACTAGAGCAGGAATATAATTCTAAGCAAGTTATGAAATGATCAGAGAATGTACTCGCCTGGTATCTGAATATCTGAAGTAAATGTACTGTCCGAGATGAGGTACCTGACTCCTAGTTAGAGCAACACAAGTCACAACAAGTCCAGAATGGTAATGAAATGCACTACAATGCGTTCTACATGAATCTAGGTCAATTTAGACCAAAGTCAACTCTTGGTCAACTCTGGTTAACCCTAAAGTCAAATCTAGTCAAATAGTCTAATCTAGGTCTAACCAAAACAGGAAACTAAAACTCAGGTTTAGACATATTCAAAAATGGAAGGGACTCAATCCAGGTTTCAACAGGGATTCTCAGTTTACATGTAACAATATGGTTTAAAACCATTCTCAGGTTCAATAACCAAATGAAAGGGAATGAAATCAGTTTACAATGTTAACCTTCATTTCAGTCAATTGGAAACAGTGTGTACATGTACAATGGATGTGTGTATATCATAGACTAGAGAGCAAAGTGATATGTTAGAGTGTTAAGGAATAGCAACAGTTTACCAATGACATGAACCAAAACAAGAGTTCAAAACAGTCCTCTATAACTAATCAATCTCAGATTTTACAAAAGCCATTCTCAAGTTCACAATTTCTCAAGTTCATTCATTGCAAAAAGGAAAGGAAGTCAATTTACAATCAAAACAATACCCAACTCAACATCCTATTCTCAGGTTGTAATAAAACTGGAAAAATAGTGGGAATTAATTACAGGGTATCCTATCAGTTAAGAGGAGAAATGAATTCAGTTATCAAATGCAAAAGGGAATTCAATGTATAGTCTAACAATATAACCAACATCTATACTCAGTTTGAATTAACAGTGAACATACTCATTCAATTCCCTTTCAACAACATGAATCTCAGGCTATAGGAATAAAACACAATTGTCAACCAATGCAACTATCATGTAGAATAATTGGTGAAGTAAAATCCTTAACTGGAAATTAATTTAGCAATGCATTATTCTCAGGAATTTGGTAATACAACTCAGTTCACATAAAACAGGGAATTCCCATTCAGTTCACCACAGTTTTGAAACCAACCCAAATACCAAAATCCCAACTACACATCCCAAAGCCAAACTTGAATGCCCTACACTTAGTTAACATGATATGTAACATGTAAGGATCAAAATCAATTGAAATATAACACCAAAAGGGAATTAAATAGGGTTTTGAAAACATGGAACAGGAGTATCAATGTATGTATCAGGGAAACAGTTATTTGAACCCATTTCGAGCCAAAACACCACCTTAACCCAAACAAATATGTAACCCTATAATAACAGAGATTAAACATGATATTTAGGATCTATTTAATCATTAAAACATAATTTAAGAACATTAAAAACGATTCAAACATGAGAATACTAACACAGAACACGCACGCACACAGTGTGTCCCCGTGCACACTGAAATACGTGTCCGACACGACACGAGGACTCGTGAAATTTTGCGAGCCTCGTGTCAGACAGTGCCCCTATCACCACGTCAAAAATCTCGTGTCGAGGTGGCGTATTCTGCGCGCAGTAGCCCCCGAGTAGCAGGGGAGCTACAGTGCCGCGCGCGCACCCTCACCCGCGTGTTCCCGTGTCCCCCACGACTCGACACGACACAAAAATTACCACACGACACTGGAAATCCTTAAACGACACCTAGGGCTAAATTCCAGTTCAAATAGATTCCAAAAACTCGAACGAAGTGTCCTTTGAGACATTTCGTCGAACACCTAGAACTAACCCCTGCTACGTGTCCAATACGGACACGAAATGGGTCCAAAACCTAGGGTTGGCCTATCCTACAGTTAGATTAGGGCTAGGACATCCCTAAAATGATTTTTAACAGAATTTAGGAGCAAAGGAAAGGATTATACCTATATGTGTACAAGCTCTCAAAAAGCCCCAATGAGAATGATTCCTCAAACCACCAAAAGCTCTCCAAATTGATTCCTCCCTGTGAAAACTTATTACCAACAGCAAGAACAATGGATTTAGGTCCTATTGCAATTTGTTTGAGGGAAAAAGGGTTTAAAATGAATTTAATATGAATTTTTGAAGATGGAACTCACCTCTTTCTAAAAACTTGGATAAACCCTAAGAGAGAGGCTAGCCATAATTCCTAGGAGATGTTATATAGGGGGGGCTGACCTAGTGGCCGGCCATAGGCTAGGGACTAGGGTTTTGCCAAGTTGGGTTGAGTCCCTAAGGGTTTAAGTCATGATCATGACTTGTGACTTCACAAGCCATTCTAAGATCAAACCAACTCCTAATTGCCCCAAACTAATTCCAATGAACTTGAAATCACTAACTTAGGTCATACTAGGGTTTCTTAACCTAACCAAGATGTCCTGACCTAGGTTAGCCTATAGGACAGTCTCCTAGTCAACACCAGTCAACCCTCATTCAACAATTCCAAAATAAATTCTAAAAATTCCCATAAATTCAAATAAATTATAATAAACCCAAATAACCCTAAAATATCAAAAATACCCTAATCATATGGCTAGGCTCTAGGGTAGGCAGTCTCTACTGTTCACTAGCAAAACACCTAAATCACAAGTCATGAATTTAAATAGTTTAAAAAATAATTAAAAATCACTAAAAATCATAATATGAAATAAATATCATTAAATAATAATTATAAATACAAAATTTCAAAATTACCCTCTTCTCAGAAACTGGGTGTTATACTTTGGCTAGTAGTCTCTGCCGCATGGTCATCATTCATGCGGCAGGCAATCTTGGCCGCATGAGTCTTCGTTTGGCGGCTAGTGCCCTTGTTCGGTTTCTTCCTGGAGCACATAGAATCGCTCTTTGTCCCTACAAGTCCAGCATCGTAGTGCTTTTCTCTGCCGAACTTGGGGACAACAAAGTCCTCTATGGCTTGAAGTGGGGCCGCGCGAGAGTTGCCTTCGCCGTCTTGGGCAGCAGAGAGTACTCCGTCCAGAGCTTGGGGAGGAGCAAATGACTTTGGCCTCCACTCGCTGCGAGCTTTCTTTGTGCGGGTTCGCTTTTAGACCGGGCCAGCGCTTTCCTCGGAGAGCATTTCTTCAAACCCCTGTTGGTCGAAGCGGACGACCATCTTCTGTTGCGTGGAGCCAAGTTTGGCTGCATCCGATTGCGTCACCAACTCCTCAGCCGTGAAGAAGTTTTTCCCCAGCAGAGTCGCCATCGTGTTTGCCATTGATTGTAAAAGAACAGAACAATTATCGGAGGATTGAACTTAGACTCACAATACAAACTCGCTTGTACAAAGAAAGCCTAGGGACAAAAACCTAGGTACAGCAATCTAAGTACAATTGTTTATTTTAGATTCTGGGGGGTGACGATAGAGGCTCGGGAAAGCGACGGCAGCTCTGCCTTACTCCTTGGACGATCGGGTACGGCTTTGGCTCTGTAGAAGAACTGCTCGGCGTTGATAAAGAAATGCTCTCCTTTCGATCTCTGTATATTCTCTCTCTGGCTCTCTGGATCTCTGTGTCTTCTTTTTGTAAAAGTAAGAGCCTCTCTTTCTCTATATGTCTCCCTATTGGAAGGGAATGGCACCTTACTATTTATAAGAGTGGGGGCATCATTAGGGTTTTACAATGATTACCCATTCTCAAAAGTCGGCGGCTTAGGATCAATGAATTTGGGCCGCTCATCTTGAACATAATGGATCTGGGCAATTAATGTGATTGCATCAAATCTTTGTGGGTAATTAATGATGATTGACATAAATCCCCATGATTTTTTATGCCAATCTCGAACTTCCAGCCACGTGTCATTGATTTGCTTGATTGCAAATGATCTGATTTGATCCCAATATTTTTATTGGGATATATTGATGGATTTCGGTTGATTTCATGCCACGTGTCCCATTATCATGCCACGTGTCTTAACCGCGAGCCACTTAGAAAATTTGAACCGCATGAGGGTTGCTCCTCATTGAACCGCATAAGGCTGGCCACGTGTCAAGGCTGCTTGGGAGTGACCACTGAACATTTGAACTGCATGGTGGTGATATGAGCCGCATGAGCGTAGGTGACCGTATGGTGGGCGCTTTCTTCGTGAGCCGCATGGAGATAGTCCTCGTGAGCCGCATGGAGATAGTCCTCGTGAGCCGCATGGAGATAGATTCTGCTTGAGCCGCATGGGGTAGTTCTTTGGGAGCCGCATGGGATAGCCTCGGCCTAAGCCGCATGGGTGGCCTCTGTCTGAGCCGTATGCGACGATACACGTGTCAAGGACGCATGAAGGTTTCTGGGTTCCTGGGGATTGTGTCAGAGATCTCCTTCATTTCCCTAGGAGTCTGCCATTATGACAGAGTCATTATTGCATCTTTCTGTCATTGGTCAGAGCTGTCAGCCGTCAAGGCATTAAATACAGTAGAAGAAAAAGGGGGAGAGCTGTTGAAGACCACGTGGCTCCTCTTTGGGCCGCATAGACGCTTGAGCCGCATGGGTCCCTGAGCCGCATGAGTTCTCTGAGCCGCATGGGGATCCTTGGCCGCATGGATCTTTCTTTATTCTTTTCCATGCTTCTACCGTCATGGGTTGGATAATTCCTCTCATGATCACGAAGTTGTCGTGACGCGTAAGCTATTACCTTCCCATGCTGCATCAGAACACATCCTAAACCTCTGCCCGAAGCATCATAATATACTGAGAATCCTCCGGTTCCATCTGGAAGCGTAAGAATGGGAGCCGTCATCAAGCCTCACTTTAACTTCTCAAAAAAATCCTGACATTCTGCTGTCCAAGCAAACTGCACCTCCTTGCGGGTCAACTGGGTCAATGGCGCCGAGATCTGGGCAAAGTCTGAAACAAATCGCCGGTAGTAACCGGCCAATCCGAGAAAACTGCGAACCTCTGCAACTGTGCTGGGCACTGGCCAAGACTCAATAGCCACAATCTTCTGGGGATCCACTTCTACTCCTCCTCGAGTGATGATGTGACCCAAGTACGAAATACGATCGAGGTAGAACTCGCATTTACTGAACTTGGCATATAACTGGTGCTCCCTGAGAATCCGAAGAACAACTCTGAGATGCTGCTCATGCTCCGCTTCACTCCTGCTATAGACCAGGATGTCATCCAAAAACACAATCACGAACTGATCCAAATAAGGCATAAAAATACGGTTCATGAGATCCATGAATACAGCCGACGCATTGGTCGCTCCAAATGGCATCACTAGGAACTCCCAATGTCCATACCTAGACCTGAAAGCTGTCTTCGGAATGTCCTGCTCTCTGACTCTGATATGATGATATCCTGAGCGCAAGTCGATCTTCGAGAATACTGCTGCCCCTTTAAGCTGATCAAACAAGTCATCTATTCTCGGAAGAGGGTATCTGTTCTTGATTGTCACTGAGTTCAAGGTACGATAATCAACACATAACCTGGACGTACCATCCTTCTTTTTTACAAGAAGCATCGGGGCTCCCCAAGACGATCTACTAGCACGAATGAATCCCTTGGCTCGAAGTTCTTCAATCATCTTGTACAAGATCTCCAATTCTGAAGGCGCCATCCTGTAGACTCTCTCTGACACTGGGGCTGTTCCGGGAATCAAGTCTATGGTGAACTCGATCTCCCGTTCTGGCGGTATACCTGGAAGCTCTTCTGAAAAAATATCTGGAAACTCTTCGACTATCCGAGGTAACTGCACTGCTGCTACTGCCATCCGTAATACTGGAGGAGAAGGCTCAATTGCGCCTCTGAAAAATGAAAACTCTGGCTCTCCTGGAATGCTAAAAACAACCCTACCAATATGGCAGTCTATTCTAGCATACTGGTTCCTCAACCAATCCATCCCTAAGACCACATCATAATCGGCCATCGGGAACTCTATCAATCTAGCGGGAAATTCTTTACCGCTAACTACGATCCGACACGAGGAAAACACTCTATCAACTCCCACAAGGCCGTTACCAGTAAGTATATTGAGCCTTACTGATAATGACTCGGGCTCCAATCCTATCCGTGTCGCGAATCGTGCAGACATAAAAGAATGCGATGCACCAGAATCAAATAAAGCTGAAGCTGGAAAGGAGTTGACGAGAATAGTACCTGCCACTACCTCTCCTGGTGCCAATCCTTCCTCTGCGGTCATCACCATAACCTGACCATGCCCTCGGGGTGCTGGTCCCCTCTGCTGAAATCCTCGCTGCCTATTCTGACTCAAGGCTTGGGTGAGGGTACGTCGGGGTTGAATGTTGAACCGACGTCACTGAGGCCGCCCGCCTCGGAGCTCCAATGGTCAAAGCCCTGGCGGCCGGGGCTGGTGCCAAAGACTGATTCATCTGGCCGTGGGATCTCTTCCGACCTCCGGCCCTATCCACAATCCTCTGGGAGGTATACTCATGCCTCCTAGCTGCTCTCAAGACTGCATCAAAAGTCTGATGCTCAAACTGCTCAACTGCCAACAAAACCTTCAGGTAAAACCTTTGCTGAAATTGCTGGGCTCTATCATACTCGGTCGCCACCAAGGTGGAAGCAAACCGACTGAGCCTCGAAAACTCGGCTGCATATCCGTCGACCGTTCTGCCCATCTGCTTCAGATTGGTAAACCTCGTCTGTAGATCGTACCGAGCTATAGCATCAAAATACTTGGTCTAGAATCTCTCTGAACACTGCCCAAGCAATGGGTGATGCCAATCCAACGGCCTGAGCCGCCCACCAGCTGCAGGTAAGATCTAACAACTGCAGGCGCACTACGGCTACCTTTTCGTTCTCTGGGGTCCTGGCTGCTTCTAGAATCACCTTTGTGTCCTGAAGCCAAGCATCTACAGCGATAGCATCTTCACTAACGTCGAAGAATGGAGGATTCAAGCGCTTGAAGCTGTTGGCCGTGCTGTTACCCTGATGACCTCCTCTGGTCAGAGCATCCGTCACTGCCTGGTGCAAGGCATCTCCACGATGATCTTGGGAAGCTATCAAGGTCATGACAAGACCTACCAAAGTGCCATCATCAGGCTCGGCATGCTGAACTGGCTGGACTGGTGGCTCTCCGTCAGAAGGTACGACTTTGGAGGCTACTCCGAAATGCTGGGCTTGATCCCCTGGTTGCTTCTGATCCACGGGAAGTGCTCCGCCTTGCTGACCGGCAGGTCCAGGAACAATGCCGCTGAAGAAGACGACAGGGGGAACAATAAGGAAGGACCAGGAAAGATCAACGATACAAGCATATGATCAGGTCAAGAATCCAGGGATTCAGAAAATACGAGCAGAGATCAAAGGCGAATACTGATTGAGACATCTATTCGGTAAACCCTCACATATCTTGATTTACAAGACCTGTATGGGCCACCACTTAAACCATGTCACATCCCAGAACCAGAATACTGGAGAGCGGGGGCAGACATAGCCAGCTACGTATATGAAATAGAATCCATCTCGCTATACGGTCACGACTGTCTAGATACATGAGGGTTTAACTACAAGCCAACAGTCTCTTAAGGTCATGAACAAGCCTAGTGTCTCAATCACAAGCAAGTAAGTAAGGTCATAAGATGTATGATCATTAAATATACAATAATAAGGTGTCCCAAATATTACATATTCAGCTGATCATGAAGCTAGTCGTTATAAAATGTTAGGACTAGCAAGAGTTTAGTCATACTTGATCAACCCTAGGATCTGTCAATCATGTTACAGCCCGTAGGCAGACAGTAAGTAAGTACAATCGAGCTAAACAGGTGCTCGTCGGCTAAACGTCTCAAAAGAATATTTTTACAATAAAGTGGATGATCAAAAATAGACCCACTCGTTGCCCTGGTTACGTCTAGTCGCCACCATCGGGCTGGAAGGTCGGTAGATCCTTTGGAGCTGCTCCGAAATCTGGCCATACAAAACCAGCTAGATCAGACCCCAGAAAGAGCAAGTGCCACAAAGGAAGCTTCACTTAGGAACTAAAACCAGCAATTAGCACAAAAGATAATAGTAATATAGTAAAACTGAGAAATATAACATCATGAGGATATACGGTAAGATAACCATAAGACCATTCAGATAACCAGGTTACAATCCTTAAACCAAATAAGGACCGGAATTGTAACCCTTCGTCTGAACCAAACTTGGTTTCTCCCATTTATCAGCAAGATAATATAAGAAAATCAGAACATGTAACAAGCTTATACAGGATCAAGACTAGACTGGTTATTCCTCATTCAACAATCACGGCCAAGCAATAAGTACGGCTTGATACTTTAACTAACTAGGGTTATCACAGGCCTAGTTACTAGCAAGATGCAGTGAGATTATTCCACAGCCATAAGCCCTGCAGACCATCCAGGTTATCCAGGTCGAAAATTAGGGGTTGAATTTAGGTGGGTACATCGTCCAGGAAACGCATGTACCCTTAGGTAGCTTGAAGGGTGCAACACATGGCAGTGTGCTGGAAATGTGCCATACTCGACGGCAGGCTACAGATCCCAGGCGCGCCCAGGTAACGGGATTGCCTGTAGCTGGGAGATCTCTTTATGACTAATGTATTAATCTAGTGATTAACCTTAGTCTATTTCAGTAGGTACTCCTGACCATGGTACTCAGGAGTCCCTTCCTAGACATAATGCAAGACAGGACTGGATTTATTTGTACAAGCACAATCGTCCACGGTGTCCAGGTTACTTATACAGGTCATGTCATGTCAGGTAGCCGTCGCAACAGCTTATCAAGATATATCATGTCAGGTTATTATGTCAAGTTTACTGGTCAAGAGTGTATCACGACGGGCCACTATCAGGTCATGTCATGTCAGTTTTACTTGTCAGGAGTACACCACGACGGGTCACTATCGTGTTCAGGTATAGGTGCAGGGCTTCATAGTGCAAGCATTCAATCAGGAGACCCAAGTTGATCTGAGGTTACCAGACATGAATTAACAGTAATAATCAAGTAATAATAATAACTAATCATTAAACCTAGGTACAGGGAGGGGCCATACGGCTCAGGGTCCAAAGCCCATGCGGTTCAGAAATCAAGCTAATACAGTTCAGGGCGGTTCGGGGTTCAGGGGCTCATGCGGCCAAGGAATATGAACCCATGAGGTCGGACTGATGCGGGTCCATACGGCTCAGGGTCCTAAGCCCATGCGGCTCACGGAGAAGGAGGCATATACGGCTAGCGGGAAGAGTGAAGCATATACGGCTGAAGGGGGAAGGGTTCCTGCGGCTGAGAGCAAGTGGGTTGCATGCGGCTCAAGAAGTTGAGCCTCATGCGGCAAGCGGGAAGCAGGTCTATGCGGCTAACGGGACCAGAAGGCACATGCGGCTCGGGGAAGAAGTTCTCGTACGGCCAGCGGGAAGCAAGGCCTATGCGGCTCAAGAGGAGCGGAGTCTTATGCGGCTGGGGTCGAGCGGGTTTATGCGGCTAAATGTGGCTGGGGTATATGTGGCTGAAAGAACACTCGCCGCATGAAACATTCATGCGGTCAAGTCAAGCACAGTTCATCTTCTCCAAAATTCTGAGAAGAAGAACGCCATGGGAGCCAACTTCTCAAGCTCAATGAAACCTTTATCCAGAGTCCAAATTCGAACTTCCATAGGTTAAAATGGGGTAGAACGAATTTTTCTACAACATAGAACCATCAAAACTTAGAAATAACAAGATTAAGTAGATCAAAACTCAAGAAATCCAAAAATAAAATAGACTTAGATCTACAAGAATTCGCCCATGGAAAGTAAAAATGCCAAGTACTAAAGTAAGTTAAAATGCTGCAAGGAAGAGAATGAAGCAATAAAATTGGAGTTCCTCCATAAAGCAAGTTGCACTTGCCTAGGCCTCTCTCTCCCTCTCTCTGGTAGGTGAAAAAATTAATGGAGGAAAGAAGAAGAGTAATAAAGAGAGAGAAGGAAGTGGGGGTTAATAAATGGTAGTGGTGGTGGTAGGTAGGTGGTTCTCTCCTTGGTTCATAATAAATCAAAGAAAACTGAGCCAAGCCGAACCAACCCAAGGAATTACCAAGCCAAGAAGGAAGCTAAGCAAAGAATCATGCAATACAAGATAAAATACGTACACGTATTCCAAAAATACGTAATATGGACCACAGGCATTACAACGAGGATGTGTGAGATGAGTAGCATGTAGAGGTTCTTGTGTGTGGGCTGATCCCCCATGTGCATGCGTTAGAGCTAACTGCTAATAGAGACGTGTTAGGAGACTTAGCGGTTAGTAGTGTTACATGGTCGTGGATGCGACATGATAGGTACATTGGGTGGGGAGGACATTTCCTTGTCGTATGGGCTTCGATTGTACTTCCCTTGTAACCCGAAAGCTCCGCTGGAGATACAGGTATGAGCCTCTCAGGTTGGCCACTGTCGTTTTTGAACGTCATGAGCTTAGGTCACTGGTGCCCAAGTGGGAACTATACCAGATCCCATTTACAGCCACGGCTCATGCGACGAAAGGTTTGTTCTTACTGTATGTTCACTTTAGTACGGTTAGTTTACCTTATTTATGTCTTATCACTTTCTTTGATTGTAGCATATTTGTATTCAGTATTATATGGCATGTTATTGTATCTTATTACATCCCTCTGAGGATCTGGTTATCTCGCCAGGTGTGTGCTCCTGTCTTTCGCAGGTGTTCTAGCCGTGGCCATGATCGTCACTATTTCTTCGAGGATGATTGTGCCTTGATCGTCTTCGCTTCGTCCGCCAAACTTATTTTATTTTCCATGTATTTTTCCTTACTTGTTGGTAGTGGATTTGTCTCCGCCCAACGATTGTATACATGACAAATTCAAAGTTGCTTTTATATCATTATTTATCTTTATGGATGAGATTTAGTGCCTTGGTTACTGTATTTTACAGCTTACGTATATTGATTATACGGCTGGCATGTCTACGTTCCTAGTCCTACATATTTTGGGACTGGGGCGTTACATATTTTTGTGGTGGCTCATGCAGGTCTAGTTTATCATTTCGGTTACATGACTGTACCGAACGGGCCTACAGTATAGGATTAGAGTTTAGAATCTCATCCACCTACTTGACATCCTTTCTTGACTTCAAATTCCGAACTCTCGTTCGACCTCCTTGATTTGCATCTTGCTTGACTCCTTCTACCGTAAATTCTTAGTTTCGTGTTTAGTAAGATGACTACACTAGTATATGCCCATAGGTTAAACACATAGCTAGATGGATTGTATTGACAATTGGTATGCATTGGGGTTTTATTAGAGTTATAAAGGCATTTATTTTCCTAGAAATATAATTTTAAGGATTAGTTAATTCCAAGTTGGGTAGTAGCATATTACCGCTTCCAAAAGATAGTTGGAATTTTAATTTGATATTACAAGGTGATATACACAAGAGGATAGCTAGATCGAGAAAACAAATTGATTTGATCTTGCATTTTGATTTTTGAAGGTCTTTTATGATTTATTGAGTTATAGCTATATATCTTTTGGAGGGATATAAATTTGATTTGAAAAGGATCATAAAATTTTAAACTATGATTTACGATTGACCAAAATTTGAGGACGATTGATAAATTTTGGTAAAATGTTTTGAATTAAATTACGTCATATGATTTATGATTTATAAGGTTATTTAGATTTCAAGTTTAAGCCTTGATTATGGATATTTAAATTTTGGGCGATTTTTTTTTTATTATTTTGCGATATACAAAGGTTGTTTCAAGATTGACTAGAGATTTAAATTGTGATTTAAGTTGACAGCCTACGACGATTGGAAATTTTGGTGGAGTATCTTGAAAATTTTAATTGAGAAAATTTCGAGGAACTTAAAATTTTAGATTAGATCATATATTGGTGAAGGACCAAGAAACAAGTAAGGTCACCCTAGTGAGATAGAAGTATTCCACATTAGATTGCCATACCACCTATGATTATGATATTACATATACACAAGTATAGTTAGTCATCGACCAAACCAATGAACATATCTTTGACTTACTCGACCTTTCCTCAAATCTAGATCTTTATTCATGACCATCTAATTGTTTGAAACTTAGAAACGATTAGAATCATTCCCTTGACCATACCTTTATCTAGGAGACTATCTTCTCCCTAGAAACCATGTCCCTAACTTATTTTTACCTCGATCTACGAGATTCCATTAATTATCTTTATTTTGTGCTTTAACTGCATCCTTTTTGTGCATTAATTAGTACCTTAGGAAAACCCACTTTCTATTTTGATCATTTGGCGTTCCCTATCGTGACTTCAATATTTGGAGCACAACACTAGACTTTTCCTTCCAACAAATTTCACATGCAAGACCTAGACGAACTCACCTTCATGTAGGTATATCATGTCCCACTAAAACACGTCCACTTGTACTCTATTTTTATGGTACGACTTTCGGGTCATAAAGACTAACTATAACGTATACCATGGTACCGATATACTTTTCGATCACGGATAGGGATTCCATCTCGACTCAATTCTTTCGACCGATATGTGATGATGTTCTACTTGATTTCCTTTAATGCTCAATTTTGTACCTCACCTTGATTGCTTAACTCGTTGTCCCATCACATTACTAGTTCAACTCTTGTAAGTTGGGTAGAATACCTCACGACCTAACCAACATTTTTGTGGACCACATTGATAGGTTCACTTGGACCAAAGAATTCAGTGGACCCTAACTTATCTAGTCAACCAAGCCGACTGTATAGGCCCGAACTTCGGGCAAGACTCAATTAAAAAAAAAAGATCTTGGACTATTTAATTTTCTTCATCATCCACTGCTCATATTTTGACTATCTTATGTTGCTGTTATAGCCTAGTTTTGCAAGCTTAGTCTTTATCGAGCTTGTTCGTGACATGTGTTTATTGTGGGTGCCCACTAATACATTGTCTAATCAGAACCGACGTATTATGGTCTGATCAACCATAGTGCACTTGGTTCGCTTTTTGTATATTGTTCAACGTGGATGGAGACATAGTTAAACTTGGCCCTAGAGTCTCACCCGCGACTGCCTTGGCAATTCTTTTGGAACTTATTCAGTCGTCTTCGAACCACTCATTCGAATTCAATAATGTCTTCTTCGAACTCTTTATTTTGCCTTTCGCCTGTTTTAGAAGGACAAACACCCGTACTTGATGTTCTCTTAGTTGTCCACTATCTATTGCCAAGATAGTTAGCCAGTTACCAACCGAAGTGACTGTAACCCCATCTTGAGTTAATCATCCTCCTCGTGACACTAGATTTGCTATCACAACTTTCTAATCATTCTTGAGACTTAAGAATGATTTAAATCATTCCTTAAGCAAACCTAAACCCAAACGACCATATTTTCTCAAGGAACCATACCTCCCAAGTCCCTAATTTATTCTCCTTGATCCACCCAATGCCTTATTATTTCTCGAATTATGTATCATAGCTAGCGACCCTCGTCCATTACTATATTCGTGAATTATTTTCCTATTTAACAAATTCTTTTTAAAATACCGTTTTCTTGCCTCGCCAAATAAATTGCTCATACTTTTTTATCGTTAAACTCTTGTACCCCACCTATTCCTAAATTTCGAGGACGAAATTCTTGTAAGTTGGGTAGGATGTAAACCCCCCTAAATTTTTAAAATTTTTTTATATGATAATTTGAGTATTGATTTTGTACTTCGTATTTATACGTCGCGTGCAATTCATATTTTCATAATTGCTCGTTGAGTACGAATATGTACGAGGCACATATTTTAGAAAGATATTTTGATCATAGATTTTATTTAAATAGGAGAAATAAGGTTTAAAATATTATATGATAAATATCTTACATTGCTTAGCATGATAAATGCATCACTTCATTTTATTTTTTTTATAAAAAGGCTAATTTAAATTATGGTACAAAATAAATAGTAATTTTATTTACTATATTTCATGCAAATATTCTTTTGTATACGAGGTAGATAAAGTTTGATTCATGTATATAACTGTATTTTCGAAATTATTATTAATATAGTTTATTATTTATGAAAATCATATTTGAAATATTGTTTGGTTTAATATTTAATTAATTATTATGATTTAAATTAGGAAATATTTTATTGACCTTATTTTAAATAGCTTTTAAATTAAAGATAAGTTTTATCTATATTGAATTGAATTTTAAATCGATTTGAATTAATATAGAATTTATCGCATTGGGTTTAAATAAATCCTAATCCCTATCCAACTGGAAATTCCCACCTCCTATATAAGGAGAGGTACTCATCCATAAATTCTACGAAGCCGATCTCCACAACAGGTGCATCGTGTCTGTGTTCCATGCCTATCTACTATATTATCCATTACATTTACAATTCCCTCAACAGGATCCCGACCCCCTCTCCGTCGTGTCGGACAGCCCCGACACGATGATACAAACCACCACAACCACCTGCCTCCGTCTCCCCGACACCCCGTCTCTGACATCGCCACCACAGCCCCGCTTTCACCGTGTTCGTCCCCGATCTCCCGGCCAGGCCGTACAGCGCCACACCCCCAAAACCATCATCCTTCACCACCACAATCACGGCCACAACCACCCTGCCCCTGGCCACGACAAAACTCTCCCACCACCAGCACATCCCCATCTCCTCCCCTGCCATCACCTTGGCCTTCACCACGCCCTCGATCCTCCGCTCCCTCACGGCCACACGCCAACACCACCATCATCCCTGTAAAGCGACACCACCCCCAGCACCATCCGCCCATATCTCCATCGTGACCAACTCTGGTCGACGTCAAGACAATCATCACCACCAAAATTTATGAGACACCAAAAAAAGAAGGGAAGTGGGGAACCCTAACCTGACAAATGCCCACGTCAGCCGCCGACTTCCCGTAGCGCCGCGCCCCCCTACCGGATCGTGGTGCCACCCCAACCTCAACTCCCCGCCGGCGCCGCGTTCCTTCGACGGCATCGACCGCAGCAGGCCACCGCGGCCTCCAGGACAGCGCGCCCCACCGCCCCACCGCTGTCGCCTCGGTCGTCGGCGCGCCTCCACCCATCACCGGTCGGCCGCGGACCGTGCCTCCTCCACGCGCTGCCCCGTTATCGAGCCCCCTGTAAGTGCCCCCTTCGACTTCCCGCTCGGAAATTGATCGCCGGCCCCCTCCGATTTTAGCACCGCCTCGAAACCCCGCCGCCGTGCCCTCACGGTCGCCTCCACCGCGCCCGACTAGCCCAACTCCGCCGGCACCGATCGCCGCCCTCCGCCGAAGCCCCGCGGACCACCCCCGCTGCTTTCCCTCCGCGCGCCGGAGCCGCGACGCCTGTCAGCCGGCCGCCGCTTCCTCCCAGCTGAGCCGGCGCACAGCGCCTCCGAGCAACCCTCGGGTGAGCGCCCCCTTTTCTTTTCCACTCTCTCTCTCTCATTTGTTGAATTTGGGGGGAGGTCTGTAATAAGGGGGTTATTATTATTATTATTATTATTATTATTATTATATTATATTACTATTATTATTATTATATTATTATAATAATTATTATTATTACTATTATTAGTGTTGTTATTATATTTATTATTATTATTTTCGGTTTTATTACTAGAAATGTTATTATGGGTATTATTATTAATATTATACTAGTAGTATTATTATCGTATCAATAATTGCATTATTTTAGGAATTCTAGAAATATATATTTTGTAAATTTCAAGGATAGTTCTTTTTACCTAAAAATCTTTATTTTGATAAACGTGGAATTTTAGTCCACATGTCATTTATTACTTTTCGAGGACGTCTCCTAAAATATTTTTAACTAATAGGAAAGGTACTTTTCAAAGTTATCAATGATTTCTAGTATTTCCAATATTTACCTAAATTATTTTTACTAATAAAAATATAGCTTTTAAACTAGAAAAATATATTTTAATGAACTTAGATTTTTCCTAAAAACGTATTCTTAAGTTTTATGTATTTGTGTAAAATATATTCTAATAAAATTAGTCTTCAAAATAATAATGAAATAATTTCTAAAACTAGTATATATTCAGTTACTCCTAAATTCCTCGATTATCAATCTTGACCATGACTAAATTCAAATTCCTCGCAACTCCAGACCACTGTCCATCGATCATAGCTATTGGACACCTCGGGACTTGTCAGAACATCACACCATACCAGGCGACACACCAGGCAAGATACCTTGCCATTATACTGTTTATTTTTAGTTTGCATTTTATTACATATCACTGTTCATTTATTTCCAGTTCTTGATTTATTGTCTGCTCAGTGATATTATATGTACTTTGTTATTATCCTTTGATTGCATATGGACTTAGAGCTAAGAGACTACCGTTGTAGTGTATTGCATATACCTTGACACAGTTGTACCACGAGGATGTGTGAGATGAGTAGCATGTAGAGGTTCTTGCGTGTGGGCTGATCCCCCATGTGCATGCGTTAGGGCTAACTGCTAATAGAGGCGTGTTAGGAGACATAACGGTTAGTAATGTTACATGGTCGTGGATGCGACATGATAGGTACATTGGGTGGGGAGGACATTTTCTTGTCGTATGGGCTTCGATTGCACTTTCCTTGTAACCCGGAAGCTCCGCTGGAGATACGGGTATGAGCCTCTCAGGTTGGCCACTGTCGTTTTTGAACGTCATGCACTTAGGTCACAGGTGCCCAAGTGGGGACTATACCAGATCCCATTTACAGCCAGGACTCATGCGATGAAAGGTTTGTTCTCACTGCATGTTCACTTTAGTACGGTTAGTTTACCTTATTTATGTCTTGTCACTTTCTTTGATTGTGGCATACTTGTATTCAGTATTATATGGCATATTATTGTATCTTGTTACGTCCCTCTGAGGACTTGGTTATCTCGCCAGGTGTGTGCTCTTGTCTTTCGCAGGTGTTCTAGCCGTGGCCATGATCGTCACTATTTCTTCGAGGATGATTGCGCCTTGATCGTCTTCGCTTCGCCCGCCAAACTTATTTTATTTTTCATGTATTTTTCCTTACTTGTTGGTAGTGGATTTGTCTCCGCCCAATGATTGTATACATGACAAATTCAAAGTTGCTTTTATATCATTATTTATCTTTGCGGATGAGATTTAGTGCCTTGGTTACTGTATTTTACAGCTTACGTATATTGATTATACGGCTGGCATGCCTACATTCCTAGTCCTACGTATTTTGGGACTGGGGCGTTACACTTTCTAGGCCGAGTATCAGAGGCTTCGGGACCGGGCGACTGCTAGTGCACCTACTGCGGGAGAGGCCGGTACTTCCTCGCAGCCCACTCAAGCTCCGTCGGCGGACGAGCTGTGGATGACCGCCGCTGGTGGCCTCCGTAGGGGTACGTACTACGGTATGGGATCCTATGGCGCCCTAGTTGCGAGCCAGTCCTCTAGGGCATCCCCTGCTAGTGTGCATGGTCCACAGCCGTCCCAGGAGTCTGCCCAAGTCCATCAGATGATGGAGTCTCTCCGGGACGAGCTGCTACGACGGATTCCGGACCAGTCTCAGCACCAGTCGGACGAGCCTGCGCTTATAGCACGATTGGATGCGCTCGACCGCAGCATTATGGAGCTCCAGAATGTGACTGAGCGGACAGAGCAGAGCGTCACCGATCTTAGAGCGTCGACGAAGTACAGTGTATTAGATCTGCAGGCATCACAGATGACCATGGGCGAGAGGCTGAGATTGGTGCAGGATTCGGTGGCTAATAGCAGTGATAGAATATTATCTACCATGGATTCATACCACCAGCGACTTGCAGCGCTGGAGCGTTATCGTCCTCCGGGTACGCCTTCATCGTCGTTGACTCCGCCGGCACCACTGCCTTCTTCATCGACACCGACTCCACCGACGTCACTACCTCCTTCATCTGTGTCGATTTCACAGGAGAACTATGAGCTTTTATTGGCCCTTCGTCGCGGTGCGCCCCCTCCTGCTCCAGATCCCCAGTAGTCCTACTTAGGACTGTTTGTATTGATTGTTTGAGTACTTATTTTTCTTTGTATTTATTTGTGACACTTATTTGTTTGTGACACTTGTTTGTTGGTTGCATAGATACATTAGTTATTGGTTGTGTAGACCCATGACAATTTGGATATTGGTTTATATATGTTGTGTGGACTTTGGTTATTTTATGTTGTTATTCGTTTCATTTGGATGTTAATTTACCGGTGTTGAGTGTTCCACCGAAGGGGTCGGTGAACCCAGGGATAAAATGTGCTTGTGTATTGTGTTTCAGATTAAACTGTAGGGAGAAAATGATTCTGTGGAGAAAAATGCATACTGTAATTTATTTATTTTTATTTTTTTTCAAATTTAGCGACGTCTACCGACGTTTACCGACGCCTTCTGACGGCACATTGCGTCGGTAGACGTCGCTAAACTGGCATATATTGCCAGGATACCGACGTATAGCGACGTCAGTTTCGTCGGTATACGTCGGTAACCGTCGGTAGACGTCGGTAACTTTTTCAGGATTTTACCTCATTTTTCCAGGATATACCGACGTATAGCGACATCACAAAACGTCGTTAATATTCCCCAGGATATACCGACATAGTGCGACATCGTAAACGTCGATAATTTTCCCAGAAAATATCGACGTATAGCGACATCCTAAACGTCGCTATTTCTTCGACGTAACGACGGTAAACGTCGGTATATTACCGACATAGCTCTACGTCGGTAGACGTCGGTGTTGGCGACGATCAGCGACGTCTTTCCAAACAGCGACTAAGGTTTCCGCGACAAGAGGAAAACGTCGCTAAATACGCCGCTAAACTAGTTTAGCGACTTCGTTAGGCGTTTTAGCGACGTCTTTAGGCGTCGCTAAAATGACTTAATCTGGTAGTGACAGTTGACAGAAACTTAATTTTTTATTTTTTTGTTTTGTTGAAAGAAATTTGACATGAATAAAGATTCAAGAGTTTTCGTTCTTCTTTCAAAACGATGCTAACTCTTATGGAAAAGAAGAAGAAGATCTTCTCTCCATAATTGACCTAATTGTCGAAGAAGAAGAAGAAGAAGAAGAAGAAGAAGAAGAAGAAGAAGATGAGCGATGATCGGAGTTCGACTGAAAAAAAAAGCACGGTGAACTACGAACGATCTTCGCGATCTCTGCTGAAGATGAGAGCAATGGAATTCAGATCTCTCGTGAAGAAGAAGACGCCGAGAATCGCAATCCAAATCTGAGTTTGTGCGGAGAGGTAGTTATGGTATTAATTTTGTAAATACAGAACATCTAAAGGGAATCTTGGAATACTTAACGTAAAAATATATAATTTTGGGCATTTCATAAAACCCATCCTGCGGGTGGGTTTTTCATAAAAAGCAACCCCGAAATTGGGTTTCTCAGCAATTTTCAGATAACCAAATTCTATCTTTTTCTTTCAGTGTTTCTCTTTCTTTCCTTTCCGCGACTGCTCCAGATTGAAGGAAAATCTAGTAACTTGTCTTGTACTTGTCCTTGAAGCTCTATTGGGTGCACTGTGTAGAGTTGTTTTTTTGAAACAAGAATGCAGGAAAAACTTTTTGATGCAGTGGTTACTTTACGTCCATAAATTCATATTTTATCAAAAATAACTTTCAATTATATATGGACATAAAGATAATTTTATTATTATAGAAAACTTTCAGAACTGATGGTTAATGAATTACCAAGCATGGATTGGACTAGTTTAAAAGTCGCTACTTAAAACTACCAAAAATCGGATCTCTCATAACCGTTCATTTCCGCTACTCTAAAAATATCTCATAACTGCTACCTCCATAATTTTTCAGCAGACCGTACCTATCCATATTTTTTAATTTTTCTTCCTAGATAGAGGGGTGATCAGTATGATTAATTTAGGGTGTGTTTGGTAGGAGGAAAAAATGGGAGGAAGGAAAATATGGGAGGGAAAAACGAAGGAAAAGATTCATTTTCTCTTGTTTGGAATGGAAGCAAAATATGAAGGAAGGAAAAGTGGAGGGATTACTTTTCCTTGATAACCTAAGAAATCCAATCTCCCAAAAGTGGGAGAAAAAATGGAGACTTGTATTAATTAACAATTATACCCCCATATGAATGTATTATTTAAAAATTATTTATTAAGTCAAATGGTAAATAAGTGTTTTTAGTTGAGGGTAGAATTGGTAAACCCTATATTTTTTACTTTCTTTCCTTTCACTTTTTCTTTCCTACCAAATAAAAGAAAATGCATCTCTTATCTTTTTCATACTTGCTACCAAACACAAAGGAAGGAGGAAAAGTAAATCATTTCCTCCCTAGCGTTGGGGGTTGCTGCAAAAGTTGCAACAAAGAATGGCCAATTTGGTAACTCCGCAGAGGAAATAAGTCTATAAAATGACGAGAGCCACGCCGAAGGTCATCAAGTCTGAACAATTTTGCCCTTCAAAAAGGTTGAGAGTAAGAAAGAGGGGTAGAGAGAAAATGGCAGAAGCAGTGATCTGCTGCCACACCAAGGATGAATGGGTAAATCAGCTCGACCAGGCCAAGGCAAACAACAAGCTGGTATAATATTATGTTTGTTTCTGTTCTTTATTTTTTTTTAAATTATATATTATGTTGATTCGTTTTTTTGTTTGTTTGTTAATGATGGGTATTTCTTAGATTTGATGATCTTATCTTATGTTTCATTACCTGGATCTGATGATTGTATTGATTTTTTTTTCTCCCTTTTCTTTTTCTTGTGTAATTTCGTATTATTATTATTATTATTATTATTATTATTATTATTATTATTATTAATGAATTAAGTTTTATTTATCTTCCTCTAATGATGAGGAAAGAGTAAGGAAACAAAGGAGATGGTAGATAGTAACTCGTAAGAATTAATTGAGTTTTTTTTTTCATGGAAAATATTTTCATCACAAATTTTCCATCAATTGTAGTGTTTGATAGCATATATTTTTTATGGTATTATTTTCCAAAACTCATTATATATATATATATATTTTTATTCAAATGATGAAAAATAAAACTTAGCTCAGACCATAGGACAATTGTAGTATTTGATAGTGTATAATTTTTTATTTTCTAAAAAAATATCATTTTCTATATTTTTCTCCAAAATGGTGGAAAATAAAACTGGACCAGCCCATAGGAAAATATCAATTCGCCCAAAACCCCAAAAATCAGTATAGTGTAATTTTGATTGTCTTTATAAACACCTGAATATGTGAGATTTTTTTTTTTTTCATTTATACCCTCGTCAAAAAAACTTAATTACAAATTCGCGGGTGTTTGAAAATGCTAAAGGAAAATTTCCTTCTCAATTTCTTTGACACCCAAACGTAAAAAAATAATAAATTTTCTTTTCCAATCCCATGATTCCTTGAACCAAATGAGACGTAAATCTATCCTTTGCTTTGCTCTTTTTGCGATATTCCTTCCTCCAATATTTTCTTGTCATGACTTAACAACAGGCCATGGTATAATCTTGCTTTGGAGGTCTTTTGTTTATATGTGAGCATATGGTTAATTTTATGCTTTTGTTTATATATGCCCAATATTTTCTTGCTGTGACCTAACAACAGGCAATATATAATCTTGCTTTGGAGATATTTTGTTTATATATGATCATATAGTTACTTTAATTTTTTTTGGGCTTAATTGCTAATTGCTACCCTCAACTATCACACTTTTTCAAGTTGATACCCTAAACTTTTTTTCGTAACAGATTGATACCTCAACTATATTTTTTTTTCAACTTAATACCTAACATTTTAAAAAACCCCAAAATGCCCTTATCCCTTCCCTCCCTCCACCCCCTCCCCCACTCCGGCCACCCCCCCTGCTAGCTCCGGCCGACCCCCCCCCCCTCCTCGCTTCCGGCCAACCTCCCCCCCCTCCTCGCTTCCGGGCCACCCCCTGCCCCGCCTCCCGCCCCGCACCCCCTCCCCAGCCCCCCTCCTCCCGCGCTGCCACGACCTAGGGGAGAGACGGGAGCGGACGGGCGGACGGAGCGAGAGGGGGGGGGGGTGGGGATGGCCTGAAGCCAGCGGGGAGGGGAGCCAGCAGACGGGTGGGCGGCCGGAGCTAGCAGGGGGGGGGCAAGCGAGCAGGGGGGAAGGAGGGTTAGGGGTAGGGGCATTTTTGTCCAAAATAATATCCGGGTATCAAGTTGTTATAAAAAAAAGTTTAGGGTATCAACTTGAAAAAGTGTGATAGTTGAGGGTAGCAATTAGCAATTAAGCCTTTTTTTTGTTTATATACCATGTAGTCCCTTAATTATATTCTTTTAAAAGACTAGACATCTAGTTAATTTTATTCTTTTAAAGAAACTTTTAGAACCGCCCGACAAGCACGGGTTTAAACTACCGCTACTTACAACCACCAAAAACCGGACCCCTCATAACCAATAATTTGAAAACACCTTATAACCACTACCAACAATTGCTAAGCATACCCTAGAATTTTGATAGTTGACGAAAAATATTTTAGGGTAGCAAGTTGCAAAAGCCTTATAGTTGAGGGTATTTAAAAGTCTATTATTATTATCTTTGGTTAATGAATTAACTTCCATCTAGGTCCAATGCTCATGCTCATGCTCATATGGATGTTTGTGTTTTGTTTATCTTGGTCCAATGATCTTGTCCATATGGATGTTTGTGTTTGATTATATGGAGTGATCTATTATACTTCTATTTTGCAAAAAAAATTCAATGGGTTTGGCCCCATTTGCGTCCAAACCCTCAAATTGCGTTCTACGGTGTCCATTGTTTGTTGTAGTTTGTGTTGGAAAAGTGAATGAATGATTGACTTGAGAAATTAATTAAAAAATATTTTAATTAATTTTTGTAAATTTTCAATAGGTATTTATTGGAAAGGTGTGTCCAATGTGCAACGAATCTTGTGCAACAAATCTTGTGCAACGAATCTATCTATTGGAAATGTGTGTTCTTTTCATTGTGTCTCTTCATCCCTTATAAAAGGATAGTCCTGAGTGTTTGAATCAATGAATCAAAGACTCAATCAATTAATCCATCTAATGTTAAGTCTAAGAGAGAGAGAGAGAGAGAGAAAGATAATCAACATTGCTTCGACGAGTTTCTACGGTGTTAAGTGCTGCAACCGAAGGAAAAGAACCATTGTATCCTGGGAGACCAATCGCCATTAAAACCGTAAGCACCAGTGCGGGACGAATATTGTCTTAAGGACATTGAACCAAGTTCAAGCCTCGGTATCGGTCAGATTATTTATTTACATTATATTCTATTATTTTATCTCTAAAATACAGACTTGAAAATTATTTTTACTAACAGTTTGATGGATCTAGTATTCTGGCACTTGGGAAAACATAGATTTTCAAATGTTTTGGTTAAAACCACCATGTTAAACGGACATGATACCAAACTGTCGACAGAACATAGTTTGGTGTCCATGCTTCATGGTTAAAACCACCATGTTAAACGGACATGTATATTTTGGAGCGTATGTGTCATGTCCAACACGACACGACATGAACACCAACACCAATTTGTGATGTCCATGCTTCATGGTCACCTTGTCGTTCATATGAGTGTCACCTACTGTTATCTCAGAGTAATACTTATTTACTTCGTTACACTAGTAATATTTTGTCCTCTACTTTATAGGTATGCAATTAGAAGAATTAAAAGCCTACTTCTGTAGGAAACCAAAGGTTTTTTTTATTGCTGTTTGAGGGGGGAGTAGCACTAGCACTTGAAATGATTGGACTTCGTGCAGGGTCATAACGATCAATTTGTTGAAAACTGGACATTTTTTGAGTAAGACATTTTAACGGGCCTTTCAAAATGGAAAATCTTCTATAATATAGCAGCCATTTTTAGAAAGACCACGTACCGACCGTCCAAAATCTATCAAGTTTGACGAATTCCACTTTTTTTTTTTTGATGCAAAGTTGATTTGCCTTTTGTTACTGTAAGAAACCAAAGCTAGTTATTGTTTTTTAAGACTAAATGGTGGGAATAGATTTCCCACATTTTAATGATAATTAACAAAACAGTGACCCAATTACAAATATAAGTCCCAAAAGAAGCAACAATAAAAAATACAAGATACAAATCCAAATCAATGTAAAGAGCAGAATTCTGCCGTTTAGCCCGCAGATAGAACCCAAAGCTTGTTGGTGCTGCAAATGAAAATCCTCTTAATAAGTAAAAAGAAAATGAAAAGAAACATGTATAGACTTGGAGAATACTTGATCAAACTTGTTTGTGTCGAAAATAAATAATGAAATCAGAGTGAGTTCTTTAACTTTGGAAATATTTAATACATAGTTTGATTATACATGTTGCTATCTTTTCGTACATGGTTTTTGCAGTCCTTATAATCAGATTTTGTTATATGATTTAAAATAGTATAATCAAACTTAGTCAAGTGCTATATAAGTAACTTACATTCTCTGTCCTTTAACTTATCTATGTATTGTATATTCTCAAATGATTAAATTTCAAACAAAGAGGGTCTCAGGTTTCATGGTTCGAAGCCTATGCTTTATCGCACATAAAAATGGAATGATTTGCCTTGTGTGGATGTGAAAACTCTAGTTTTGTATCTAGTTATATTAATCTGGTGCATGTTATAGTTTGGGGATACCATAAAGGCTTGCAGTCCGTGATTAAGGTTATTTGTAACCCTAACCCTAATAATATTGCTATCAGTTATACCTGCATCCACACCTGCCACACGCACTTCCCGACCCTCCTAACACCCTTGTTCCAAATTTGAGAATATATTGACAACCAAATGTATCACATAAAGTGATGTTTTAAGAAACCTGTTGAGACTCTTTATCACAAGTGTGGAACCTGGTGCGTGACTGATCAGAAATAAAATATTTCTAGCCTCCAGAAAACTATCTTATCTCTAAATTTCTTTAAGAAAATTGTGAACTGGAATGATATAATTATTAGTTTCTTTTGACATAATTATATAGATTCACTTTGTATCTCCTTTGTTTTTTCCTTTCTATCCATCGTCTTTGGGTTAACTGAAATGAGCTTGGTAATTGCCCACATCCTCCATGAGTAAGATACTAAAGATGTCTGAGCTTTGTGATTTCCTAACAAACTTTGTTAACTCAATTAAAATTATTCAAAAATTGGTGCCGTATCCGAGTGGCATTGTGTCAGAAACGTATGGAGACAAGACAAACACTTGAAAATACACACTGACACATCAAAATATGTGTCATGCCAGCACTTCCTCAATTTTTATTCATGTCCATGCACATGGAATTTGTGTAACCAAATGTATTTAGGATATTTTTGTGCTTATTTATAACTAGTTAACAACACTTCTGATTAAGGGTTTGAATTTGCGAGATATTCAATCATGTAAATAGTGGTATTTCTCCTAAAATTGAATGGTTTGTTACTTAGCACCTTACTACTTTCCCGTTTCTTGTTCTTTTGTTAGTGATACTCTCTACCTTTATCCTTGGTGTGTGTATATTTTTGCTTATTTTATTAGTGATATTCTATCTTCATCCTTGGTGTCTGTATAATTTTTTGCTTCTTTTATTAGTCATTTCTACCTTCATCCTTGGTGTCTGTATACACCTTTTGCTTCTTTTATTAGTGACATTTTACCATTATCCTTTATATGTGTATACTTTTGGATGGTTAGGGTGGGTGTTACTATCAGGTGATGTTCCATACAAGTATATAATTGTACTTTTATGTGATGTAACTTTGGTGTTGGTTGCTCCTGTGATTGACTTTCTTCTTATTCACGGCGATGTTATCATGCCTATGCTTCTTTGAAGTATTATTGCATGCGGTAAAGGTGCCCTGTCTGTGACAATAAATTGGTCTTTGAGAGGAACCTGTAATAGTAGCTAATCTTTTTCTGGCTGAGGTGGTCCTTCACTATTTACATTTGAATTGTTATGAACTGAATTTGTTTTTTCTTTCCATCGATATGTTTCATTATCTACATAAATCTTTGTTTAGCAATACTTTCAAGTCTTCCATCGCTACTGCACAAGATATTGGGTGATACCCAGTGTTCTAAAAATCGGCCTAGGCGGCCGCCGGCCGCACCGAAAAGGCCCTAGGCGGCCGTAGGCAGGGCCTATTTTAAAATTTCAAAAAAAAAATTTTGAAAAAAAAGTGACCGGTGGTGGTGGTGGTGGTGGCTCTGGTGGTGGTGATGGTGGTGGTGCTGGTGGTGGTCCTGCAAAAAACTTGAGGTTCGAACAGTCGACCTCACAAACCCAAATCCATTACTTAAACCAAACATGCCAACCAACTTCTCCATTAAGACTTTTGTTAATATATGACATACATATATATATATATATGTTATATACTTATATATGTATAAAAAAAATTCAGTTCATCGCCTAGGCGGCGCCTAGGCGCTAGGCGGGCCCTTGGCGCACCGTCTCCGCGTAGCGAAATTTATAACATTGGTGATACCTAATTTTATTTGGTGAGAATTTGTTATAATCTTGAGTGAACAAGGGGGTACCAAATACTATGGGACATCTTACAGTCCCTTGGCGCATTTTAGGATATCTAACATATGTTGCTTCTTTCATCAATGATAAATATAAGATCGCAACGAAAAATACTGCCATTGTCCTTTTTCCCTCTAATAGTGTGGAGTTTACAATAGCTATGCCTTATCTCAACACTGCCTTCCCTATCTCTTGTCTTTCTCATCTGCAATTATGCCTTCCCTCTTTTCCTTACTGCTTCCGGTTCTTATTTCTGGCTTTGACTCTGCTTTGCTTTATCTTCTTCCGCCATAATTAGATCTTTGAACCTTGAATTCTAAGTTCTCAATGCTACATGTTTTGTATCCTATCTATTCTATATATCTACGTGTACATACACACATTCCTTGATAATTCGTTTTTGAATTGCTTCTTATTTATATCATTTAATAATCTCTTCTATAATATATTTTATTAGCTTTAAGGTTTTTATTGACATGTACGCATGTCATATCTGTAGCCATTTGATATACCTCCCATCTTTTAATCATGACCCTTCCTTATCCCTTTTATGTTTTGGTTCTCTTTATATATATATATATATATATATATATATATATATATATATTGTTGAAGGCTTGGAAGGACTATTTCTTGCAACTAAGAGAAGATAACTAATATCCATTCATAGTCAGGTTTTTAGTATTTACGACCTATTTGTACCTGAAAAAGGTTGTTGTGACCTATATATTAGTTAAGACGCATGGAGTTATAAAATGTTCTGTTTTTTTTTTGTTAATAATTTTTTTTTCCAAAGAATTAATTGCCTGTAGTATCCTTTTATCTTTTTGCCTGTAAAGAATATCATTTACTTGAGGTCATATTTGTTTTATGGTTCTAATGGGCGACACTGGTATTTTTTTACTTCCTTTAGGTGGTGGTTGACTTCACTGCTACTTGGTGTGGACCTTGCCGTATGATGGCCCCAATTTTTGCTGAACTGGCCAAGAAGTTCGCTGATGTTGTTTTCCTTAAGGTGGACGTCGATGAGTTGAAGGTAGGTAGCCCTTAACACACCATGTTACTGTAGAACCGTTGCATTCTACTGTCCTAACATATTTTGTTTCTTCTATGGCAGGATGTGGCCACTGAGTGGGAAATCGAAGCAATGCCTACCTTCTTGTTTGTGAAGGATGGTAAGATTGTGGACAAGATTGTTGGTGCTCGCAAGGATGATCTGCCAAAGAAGATCGAGCAGCACAAGTCATGTGCTTGAGCTTTCCATAATATAAAACCTGAACTTTGTCTAATAATTAGCGCTTGTCGACTTTATGCTTGGTGTTTGTACTATGTGAAAATACTGGAGTTTGCTTGCTTTTATACTAAACATGGTACTTGTGGGAAATGTTTGAGTCAGTTAATGCTTGCATGGTTTCAATCTCCAGTTTGATTGTTATGAGACTCGCTTCTTAACATTGAATGCGAGTTTTTTTCTTTTCTGTTCCACTTAGGATTGTCAAAATTTACAGATCTGGTGATGCCTTGATCATGTATGTTGACACACAAGCAATAGCTCTTTCACTGTAGAACTTGGTTGGAATGCACAAAGTGCTAATAGCCCTTTCAAGTAGAGAGTATCATCTATAACATTTAGCATTCTGTTCTCAATGACGCAGCTATGTGACTACTCTCTGGTATTGTTCTGATTAACTTAGCGAACATTTAAGCGCCATTTTATTTCTCTGATAAATTCATGTGAGGCAGGGTTCATGTACATGATTAACCCAACCATCAGGAACGATATGAGCAAAGCACTACATAGTTCACTGAACTGAGTAACTGAGTTATATGCAGAGTGGAAATTAAGCTGGTGATTGTTTGTATGCTCATTGTTTTCTCATGACCTTGCATAGTTCACACCCTCTGCCTTCACTGCCATGACTATTTCATTTCCTGGAGGCGGTTGCGCCACACTGAATCAGCCACTCGAGTGCCAGAATCTGAGCAGCGCCTATATAACGATACTCTGCCCAGAGTGAAGAAAAGTAAAATATCGAAGCCATGAAGAGAGTTTGTTGCTTCGTGATTATGGTTCTGTTGGCAGTGGAGCTTGCAGATGCCGTGCCCATGGCAGCTCAGGAGCCAGGTCTGGTGAAAGGAATGAAGAGGAAGAGGTTCCTGGTGAGGAATGGCAATGCCTGGACTTCTGGCAGCAGAAAACAAGCGGCAACCGGGGGTGCCACCAAAGCGGAAATTCAGACCGGTGGGATGAAAGAAGAAGGTGGCCTTGTCGGTAAGAAATGCATCACTCTTGAGTATTGCAAGAAGAAGATGATGACTTGCGCAAAGGAGTGCGGCGTGTCACAGGGCCAGATCAGCAAGAAACACATTCCTGGAGGAAAGTGTTTCCTCAAGTGCAAGAAGTGCATTCCGATCTGTTGAGTCTTGTTAGTGTAGGTATCGATGTTTCACTGATGAAGTTTCCTGATCTGCTTAGTCTCGTTAGTTTAGTCATCGATGTTTCACTGATGAAGTTTCCTTAAGCTGTAGGTAGTTATTTCTATTGAATAAAAGTTGTGGTTTTTCTTTCTACCTTGAGCTTAATAGCTAGTTTATGTCTTCATAACTACTGAGAACAGTTTCAAAGTTCAAGTTCTTAATATCTAAGTTGATATCTTGGCTTGATCAACTTGTTTCTAGTTAATGTCTTGTTCAACTTGACCAACTACTGTGAACAGTTTCAAGTTCTTATAATATTATATTCTTGTCAAGTTTAGTCTTGATCAACTACTGAGTCAATTATAAGTTAATTAATTTAATTAATTATTTTTATTACTTGCGATGTCTGGGGTCGAATACAGCAACTTTCAAATGATTCTCATATATATATATATATATATATATATATATATATATATATATATATATATATATATATGACCGTGGATCAAAATCTTCGTTCGGGAGACCCGCCAAAAGTTCCGTCCCTCCCCCCTCGTGCGTCGGATCGAGCGGACCCAATGGTTGAGGTAGCAGCGGGGCTTTCGCGGGGCTCCCGCTCCCTATATATCTAATTTTCAAAGAAAATTGTGAATAGTATAAACTATTAATTATTATTGGAGTCCTTCCGGAACTTATAAATGAAAAAGAGAGATGGAGAAAGGATAAATTCTGTTTTATGTAACTTATTCTCCTTTGGGTCAAACGGAAGAGAAACAAGTCGCGCTCGGAGGGTTGGCGAGGTAGCCTAGGGACAAGACAAGGACGATCAGACGTAACCAACATAGCCTCCACCAGCTTCCTCTTCCCCATGTCAGAAGGGGGCACCGGAGAAGGAACCCTGACAGGGACAGAAGAGGCAGCAAGGCCCGTAGTAGACGACGGACGGGTGGTAGCCCAGACCGACCCATGAGAACACCTACGACGAGAGTCTCTTTGGAGCCATGGGGACGGAGGGGGTAGTGAGGAAGTGATAGTCCTCCTCTATATTTATAGTAGTCGTATGCACCAGTTAATGCATGGGAAGATAAAAGAGTGTTGATGATGAATCAAAGCATGTAACTCACGCCTCGATCTCCTCAAAGGGTGATTCGAATCCCCCAACTGACGACAATTCAAAATCCGAGACAAATCTCTTCGATTACAGTGGATCACATTAATAAAGACATTGCCTGATAAATCAGCCCATGCGGTCGACATATTCATGCGTCTATGCTTCTGTTCAAAGTGTTTCAAAACTTATTCAAGTTTTGAAAACTTTGAAGGAGGTCATGCAGAAGCATGAAAAAATCTTCCAGCCTCGTGGGCCCAACATCCGAAGCCGCATGTTAAGAAGACGATTCTCTATGCATCTCCTTCCACAATGCGGCTGATAGGCCATGTCAAGACTGCTCCACAAGGACACATTTTCATACCCTTGACAATATGTATCCCAGGGTATAATGAGCTGACTATTCACGCTCTTGTGGATACAGGGGCTGAAGTTAGTTTATTAAAAGAATTGTTCATACCCGAACATCTAAGGCTTAAGCTCGAACGTCCATGTAAATTAAATGATTTCATGGGACGTCAGGTTTTGGTTAACCATAGAGCTAATATTGAGGTGCAACTTCCAGATATACATGGGAATTGTAAGACCTATCAATATACATTTATATTACTCCCAAAGGAGTTTGATAATGACTGCTTAATCGGAATGGATAACCTAAAGCAGTATCCTCCATTTATTCGGCACTATTTTGACATTGATGGCCGTTCTATACCTCAAATCCCATTTAATGTCTCAATTGTTGATAAATATGCACCGACAGCACAGCGTGGTGAGATCACTACGACTGACAACAAAGTGTGCACCTACAATATCCCAACGGATAACAATTTCCATAAGACAGAAATTGATTTCTTGGGAAAAATAATTAAAAATGGCCAGATTGAGCTACAACAACACATCTATGCCAAGATAAAAGATTTTCCTGAAGACTTCAAAACGTTGAAGGAACTTCAGAGCTTTCTCGGACTGTCCCTCTTAATCATTACTCCGATCCCGAAGGCCAACACAATATGACCGAAATCATGTGATGTTATCCCATGCTAATATATACAGAGCGAAGGCTTGCTTTGAGCACTCTAATTTCTTCAAAGTAACGGTGCCGGAGGCACGACCCGGCCAGTTAAGACCAGGAGCGCATCGCCGGCAGAAGGGATGGGACGGCCGGTACTCACCGTAAGGCGGACCGACCGGCCCATCCTAAGGTCCAACTACGAGCTTTTTGACTGCAACAACTTAAATATACGCTATTGGAGCTGGAATTACCGCGGCTGCTGGCACCAGACTTGCCCTCCAATGGATCCTCGTTAAGGGATTTAGATTGTACTCATTCCAATTACCAGACTCAATAAGCCCGGTATTGTTATTTATTGTCACTACCTCCCAGTGTCATGATTGGGTAATTTGCGCGCCTGTTGCCTTCCTTGGATGTGGTAGCCGTTTCTCAGGCTCCCTCTCCGAAATCGAACCCTAATTCCCCTAATTCTTCGTCACTCGTCACCACCATGGTAGGCCACTATCCTACCATCGAAAGTTGATAGGGCAGAAATTTGAATGATGCGTCACCGGCACGAATCGAGTTAAAGAAATACTATTCCCACAGAAGAAAACTTCATCATGTTGATGTTGTTTGCCCATTGTCTATGGGTTTGTACAACCGGGGCAATTTTTGCTTTAATAGCAGGTCTAACAATTTTGCTAGAAACACTATCATCATCGTTAGGATTTTTCCTAAGCTTTTGAGTTCATTTCTGATGTGGATGATTTCTCGTCCGACATCAGTGAGTTCTCTAAAAGTATTATGTATATTGTTATTCATGGTCATCAAAGTGTCCACGATATAATTATAGATCCTGTTTTCAGGATTTTCATGAGAAGTGAGATGAACCAGATGTTCAAATCCTTTCAAGTCAAAGGGACAATGGTGGTTGTCCGTTGATACACGATAATCGGCTTTCGTCTGAGTATTTTCTTCCATGGTGAGGAGTTGTTCTTGATTATATGAGCTATGGTAGGTTCAAGTATTTTCTAACAAAAAAATTCTCAGATTTCTGTGATCGCTCGCTTTGACCCTTAATTCTGTGGCTTGACATAGCTTCCCTACGTTCCTCGATAACACAGATCAAGGAACTACCGTGGCTTCTGGCAGGGTTTGGCCTCGAACATACGACCACAAGCCTAAACAACTGCTTCACAGAATTAGAGCACAGCATTGGTTCGTTTCCTACACCATGCGTAAGAGCTTGCACACAAAACTCAGCTTTATTTTTGTTAGAATAACTTGACTACCTATCATACATCCATACTCAAGAACGCAGGTTTACTCAAACATAATTAAAACGAAAAGAAAAAAAAGAAGGTAAGAAGCCTTACTAGCAAACCAGCAGGATTTCATTTATTACTCTGGCTCTGATACCAGATAAGTACACTCACAACGGAAATAAGAACACTCAGAAGAAATATTACAAAAGCACTCAAACTCCGTTGGCCTTACAATACAATGAGCCTGCCTATATATAAGGCTCAGGGTCGGCACTAACCGGTTTAGCCGGTTAAGGCTACCGGTGTCAACAATCCTCCTTCAATTATTAAAGAAGGATTCCTTCTTATCCTTTGGATGGTGCACCATTACATCACTGTTGGCTGGTGCACCGTCACATCATAGCTTTATTCGTTTCGGATAGAAACGAATCTTCCACCTGTTGTGAATTATTGTTATGGTGGGTCCTCCTGATAGACCCTATTCCACCAGCTTTCCCACTCAGCAAAATCTGGCGGTAGGGGTGGCACCGGGCCCTCCTCAACATTCTCATTAGCAATATCCCACCAAACTTCCCATTCCTCAAAATCAGACGGAAGGGGGGATGTCTGGACCGTTGATAAAGGAGATGGTTGCAGCTGCAGAATTGGCAGACGAACCTTCCTGCTTCTTTTCCGTAGACGCCAACCAACACACCTTTGGTAGCGCCTAAGAAGCATGCCCACCATGCTTCACAGTTGTTGGAGTTGGGACATAATTGCGTCCTCCGCGCTGTCGTCCCCTTTGGCTTGTAATCCTGTCGGACCAAGACACGTATTGTTAAAAAAATCCTGGACCAGCGCAGTGTTCTCCTCTTCATTAACTGGCTTGACTGAAAGATAGTCCGCCAGGATGACATTGCTGCTGCATGAGAGGACCGCCTGTCCTCCGGCCAGCTTTCGTGCTTTAGAAAAGAATTCCCTTGTAGCGTCGTAGCGTTCTTTCCCCTCGTTGAAATTACCTTTCTTGAAAGGAGAGAACTGAAGGCCTGGATCTCCAGTAAGACGATGGAGCTCCCAGATCTGGTAAGAAGAGAAGCACTTGATATATCTCTTCTCCTCCCAGATACTCCAAATTCGGAACCGAAACATGGTCTAGAACCTGGAGGCATTAGCTTTAGTACCTTCCCAGCAAATTTCTGGGATTAATTGTTTGTAGATGTTGTCATCTGAAGAACAGATGAACATCTCATGGACAAAGCCTTTTTTAATTTGTACGAGTAAATTTACAATATCCTGGAAACAATAAACCAGGTATATATTTTCGTAACTAGAGTAAATAATCTCCAATCCCTCAAAGTACTTAGTGATACTGGAGTCATCTAAGCGCCTAAAGTAAGTTAAGAGACGGGCTTTATCAATTAGCCCCTGCTTGTATCTAGTAATCATTCCCTGTGCCATGCCTTCGGCGTCCATGCTTTGTGTTCCTTCATCATCAATGGACAGGGAGGAGGAAAGCTTCAGCAAGTCTGATATTCTTAGATTGACCAGATCATGGTTGTTAATCTGCTCAAGAATCATACTTAGTTCTTTGTGTTCTGAAGAAGGTCCACCGAACAAATCCTTCTCCATAGCATCAAGAGCAGGTGATCTTGATGTAGCACTATATGCCCTCATCACGAGCGTCTACTACCTGACCTCGTAGAGTTTTGCGTTTAGCTGTTCAGCTTTTGCTCTCACGGCTAAAAACTGTTTCTCAATTTGGGATAACCAGAAGTTGGCTTCCTTTGTGTCGTTAGACTAGATGGCTCGGTAGCAGTCATTGAACTTGTCCTAAGAATCCTTGTCATTTTTTTCTAATTCTTGGTTATACCAGTTCTTGATGACAGTACTGGCAAATGTTTTATTCTGGAAAGGGACGAGCCTTTTTGGGCCTCCCTTTTGAGCCTGTATGGCCTGAGACTGTGCCTGTGCGGCCTGTGATTGGGTTTGTGTGCCCTGAGATGCCTGTACGGCAATTTGGCTATTCGCCAATTGGTTGTTCGCCTGTGGCACTCCAGAGGAAGAGGATGCTGCCAGGTTAGCAGCATCGAATTTGGCCTTTTTCTGGCCGACTACAGGAGTAAACTCATCCTGTCTCTTCATTTCTTCGTGGGTAGCTTTCATTTTCCTGTATTCCTCTGGATCCATAGCATCACAGCCTGGTAAGAGTATCAGCGAGGAAATTAGTATAGCCTGGAATATAATTATCATAATTAAATATTTCCAAGTACATAGCAATTCTAATCATTCGAAGATTTTCTTCAGAATTATTAATAGTTTTTTTCTTAAGAAACTGAGCGACAGATTTGTTGTCAGTCTCAATGATAAATTTTTTATAAAGGAGACAAATCCTTAAACTTTTAACAGCTAATTTAACAGCTAATAGTTCCTTATCATAAGTCGCATATTTAATCTGGGTTTTCGTAAATTTCCCAGAAGTATATGCCACTATTATTATTATTTTTGCAATTAATACTCCTGCCCAGAAATAGTCAGAAGCGTCAATTTGCAGAACTAACTTGTCATCGTCAAGGGGGAAATAAAGGATTTTTTGATCTCTAACCAGGTCCTTAATCTTAGCAATTTCTTCTTTCTCTTTTGGTGAAAGAGAAATAGATATCTTGTTGGTGTCCCACTTTCTGGGTTGTTCACCAGTTTCTATTTTATATTTTGCTTGTTCAGCGGCAAGCTTATCTTGTAACTTTTCAACTCTAGCAGAAAGATGTGGAATAAACTTTCTACCATAGTTAAGCAATTCGAGAAAACTCTGAAGTTCCTTCAACGTTTTGAAGTCTTCAGAAAAATCTTTTATCTTGGCGTAGATGTGCTGTTGTAGCTCAATCTGGCCATTTTTAATTATTTTCCCCAAAATTTCTGTCTTAAACCGTTCAATCTTCTTAGGACTGAGAATAATGCCATTATCCAGCAGTAGTTTTACTACTTGTAGTAAATGTTCTTTATGTTCTTCCGCAGTTTTGGAGAACACAAGCATATCGTAAATATATACGACCACGAATTCAAGATGACCAAATATGGAATTCATCCATTTCTGGAATATTTGTGGAGCATTTTTTAATCCAAATGGCATAACTAACCATTCAAAGTTTAATTTGCCAGAAACCAGATTTGGCATCAAACTTACTATAAAACTTAGCTCCCTGTATCTGCTTGATTAGATTTTCAGCAGAGGGGATAAAATATCCGTCAAACTTTGTATAGCTGTTAAACTTTCTATAATTTATGACCATTCTAGCCTTTCCACGGTTTATCTCAGCATGATTCCTAACTAGGAATGCCGGAGACGAATGGGTACCTGAACTTTTCTGTATTAATTTTAATCGAAGTAATTTATCAATCTGTTTAGCAAATTCCTCCTTATCTAAAGGAGAAACCATTATGCTATTGACTCAAACTTTCGATTCTTTGTGAATATCTAAAAGCTTAATTTTATAATATCTAGGAGCTTTATCAAACTATTTTAATGGGTTATCAGAATACAACGGTTCTAACATTCCATGAACAATTCTATGGAAATTGTTATCCGTTGGGATATTGTATGTGCACACTTTGTCAGTCGTAGTGATCTCACCACGCTGTACTGCCGGTGCATATTTATCAGTAATTAAGACATTAAATGGGATTCGAGGTATAGAACGACCATCAATGTCAAAATAGTGCCGATTAAACGGAGGATAATGCTTTAGGTTATCCATTCCGATTAAGCAGTCATTATCAAACTCCTTTGGGAGTAATATAAATGTATATTGATAGGTCTTACAATTCCCATGTATATCTGGAAGTTGTACCTCAATATTAGCTCTATGGTTAACCAAAACCTGACGTCCCATGAAATTATTTAATTTACATGGACGTTCAAGCTTAAGCCTTAGATGTTCGGGTATGAACAATTCTTGTAATAAACTAACTTCACCCCTATATCCACAAGAGCGTGAATAGTCAACTCATTATACCCTGGGATACATATTGTCAAGGGTATGAAAATGTGTCCTTGTGGAGCAGTCTTGAGATCAAGAGTCGCTCTTATCATTATTGGGATAAATAAGTTTGTCCCAATCCAGGACTTCTGTTGTAGTCAGCTGGTCATCAGCATCTAACTGAAGCCAATCATCGACATTGTATTTGTTTAATTGTTCAAATTCTATTCCCACCTGGTCTACCGAGGTACTCGGAATTTCAAGGTCAAGAATATCTTTGAACGGGAGATCAATGTGATCTGTATTATAAGATTGGTGTTGATATCAGACGAGTCTGTATCATCATCCAAATCAATAACCCTAGCGAAGGTTACCCGTTTCTTCTCTTTATTTTGTTGTATATAATCCTTGTTACTTCTATTTTTATAGAGATGGATATGCTCTCTAAGCAATCTTTTTGTTTTCTCCACATGTCTCATTACAATTGTCCTTTAATTCGACTTAAGAATCTCAGTTTTTACAATGTCTTTGAATTTATTTTTTAGACACAATAACTTATATGCTTCGCGAATCTGGAAAGCATTATAGCTAGTTGTTCTTTTATATTTGGTTTGTTTTTCTCGGTTTTCATTCATTAAGATAAATCCGAGCCTTGTTTCCGAATTCGGTGTAATGAAGCACTAATTACTAGATTATCTCTTCTAGATTTTTCATCTAGCAAGAGTCTAGTTCTTCCCTCAATAGGGGATTCACTAATGCTAGCTCTATGAGCATTCTCGTCAGAAGACGCTCTCTCTGAACTGAGATGTTCCATAGAATTAGATCGTGAAATTTTTACCATGTTAGAGGAAGAGGCCTCAGCATCATGCCTTCTGGGCCTATGTCCACTTAAAACAGTAGATATCGTATTGCCAGAAGCAATAAAGTACTCGGTAGGTACTTCAAGTGGCTTTAAGGACTTAACAAATACTTGAATTTCATTGTCAAGCCTTAAATGTTATAATTTTATTAATCGTGGTTATATAGTCTTTCCTATACCAACCTCGAATAGCTTAACCAAATGCTTGGGAGTAATGGACTTAAACGTTGGAGTATCGTTTAAAGCCATACAATGCTCCCATTGTATACCCAAAACCTTAGACCCCGACATAAGTTCTATGCCTTGCAGGTTTATGGATAGGGTACATGTTTTCTCAATATTTTCATCGTCGAGACTTATAGAAAAGTCCGGATGAATATTTATTCCAAATAACCTGTTTACCAGGTTGGACTTAGCACCTCCAATAATACTACTTAGAGGGTTGTTTATTATCCTTTCATCCATACAGACGACCAGAATAGGAGTATCTATTCCTGTTCGGAACAAACCTATTATTTTTAACTGTATTAACCCAATATGAAGATATTTCATCCTTGGGTATTTTTTTTTCAATTTTTCAATCTTCTTTTTATCGACAAGGCAGATGGAGGAAAAGTCTTCTCCACCACGTAGCTCGATATTTCCTTGCATTCTTTCGAATACATAGGTATGTTTGTTTAAAAACCTAGACTGGAAGATATAGGTTTATAAACTTCTTTTTTATCCGAGTGAGGAATAGCTTCTTTCAGCTTTTCCAGATCTTCGTCAGTGATTTCAAATTGCTCGCCTTCACTTTGCATTAGGATAGAATTTGAAGTTTCTTCTGACGTTAATTTATTCATATATATTCTGAATTCGTAGTAATGCTCTTCGGAGTCTTTCCTACTAGAGCCACTACTGGATCCAGAACCAGGCTGAGGAACAACCCTAGGAGTAAAAGATTCTTCCACAATAGGTAGATCCTCATATTTATGAATAACCAATAACCCAATAGGGTCACCTCTGTGAATTGTGTAATCACCCTCATAAACCGTGTTTTTGACGGTGATACAAATATTGTGTCTCGACACAGGTTCAATAAATCCTTGTGTCAGAATTATACCCTTATTTGTATGTAACGGAACACTATGAATAATGCCATAGTATCCAATAGGTATAAATATTCTCATTCCGAGGAATATCTCAGAACTTCTGTATCTTTTGATACAAACTTCTTCCTTGGAGTATCATGTAACTCACTCCTCGATCTCCTTAAAGGGCGATTCGAATCCCTCAACTGACGACAATTCAAAATCCGAGACAAATCTCTTCGATTACAGTGGATCACATTAATAAAGACATTGCCAGCTTGATAAATCAGCCCATGCGGTCGACGTATTCATGCATCTATGCTTCTGTTCGAAGTGTTTCAAAACTTATTCAAGTTTTGAAAACTTTGTAGGAGGTCATGCAGAAGAATGAAAAAATCTTCCAGCCTCGTGCGCCCAACATCCGAAGCCGCATGTTAAGAAGACGATTATCTATGCGTCTCCTTCCACAATGCGGCTAGCAAGCAGGAATCCTCTATGCTGCTCCCTCTTAAATCGATCCTGACTCATGCATTCTGACCAAATAGTCTGACAACATTAAATGTTCTAGACAATCTGTACTCTGTGGAAGGCGACATGCGTCACTGATTACGCCATTATAATGATTACCTTTTGTCAGTGTACAACTGTACAGCATCACGTGTATACATAGCAGATTTTCCTCATGCGGTTGAGCCTTCATGAAACAGTGTTCCCATGAGTTCTCATGCGACCAAGTTTTCATGTGACAATGTTCCTATGAGATAGTTGATTTACTCTTGTGTTTATGACGTATACGTTATAACCTCCTTATCAGACCTGAGATTTCTTCAAATCACGACATGTGCCACGTGTCAAGCTGACCGGGCCATGCGGTTGTCACTCGCATCTCTCAGATAACTGGATACGAACCGGACATGTCCATCCTACACTGTCGTTGACAGCGTAGTAAGCTGTCTAAACCTCAGTATTCACATGATCAACTCGTCACAACACTATGGCGTACTATGTAAACCACATCACAATCACAGAGTTTCCACTATGCTTTAGGAGCACACTTTTACAGAAGATGTCTGAAAACAGATCTGGTAAAAGGTAAAGTGCATCCTAAGCTATTATTACAATTATCCAGACTATACGATACAACAATGAACAATACAACTCAACTCCCTACAACACTACAACACTGTGCTCTAGATCTCCGGATCTGCAGCTAGCTCAACCTCCTAACTAGGTCATCCATGGTCGCCTCATCTGCGGTACCATAGTAGCTAGTGTAGAGATCAGTGTCTAACTCACCTGCAACACATCCAGTCAGGAAATGAACAAAGTACAACCTTATGATGAATAGTACTGAATAAACTGTAAAGCAATGCTAATAATGATAAAATGTAAAGAAATATAGCAATGGAACGACCAAGTGAAATAAGTTTGAAATGATACTATACATGTGATCGGCTCAGGGTACAATAGAACAATAGTACAATCAATAAGGTACGGCTTAGACGTACGTACACGATGTGCGACTAAGCTATCAACAATATTACACTAGGGCTTTGATCACATGTAAACTATACATTCCCCCAATACCCAACAATAGCAATGAGTACGATAAAAACAATAGAACAACCAAATCTCCGTGTCAGCTATGTGTCCAATATGAACATGCATACAGTTATAGAGTACGAATTCAGTCATAGTGTACTTGCCTGGATTTGTCGTAGGATCTAGTCCAACGTCCAGAGAACTGTGCCAAAAGACACATTTATTCTTAGAATATACTATAATTAATTATTACTTCTATAAACTATTCAATTGCTAATCACTTCTAACTATTATTGGCCCTAGTCTTATTTAATAACTCAACTCCTATATATATATATATATATATATATATATATATATATATATATATATATATATATATATATATATATATATTGAACTGACCTAAAGCTCAGCCATCTCCCAATTATTCTATTTTAATTATTAACAGATGGTTACACAGTCCATTATGGCCTAAGCCCAACAACAGACTTAACATCTAATAATAATTGACCAAGTCCATAAGCCAAATCCAGTCTGTACTGCAAGTACTCTGTAAATGCATAATTTAACCCACGGATTTAATTGCTAAACTTTGGCCCAAAGGTAAATCCTGGGCTGGCTTAATATCCCTCCTCTCCTCTGTATGAATCGGTTTGCTAGTCTCCAAGAGGAAGGTGAGCCCTACACTACTGGTCGAATATGATAATACTTGGCAGTAGGTTATACAAGTAACCGTTGGATTCAAATTCTTCACAAGGCAGAAGCGCAGAACGGAGTTCCGTGTCAGCCTCTATTGTATATGAGCTCCGTCGGACACAAGATGCCTTCTATTAGAAATTGTTAGTACTTCACTTCTGAGTTCTGCGAAGTTGAAAATGTCGTCGAGGCTTGAATCGTGCGCATTTAGCAGCACTTTTCTTAAAGTGTTTCGGGCACTCCGGTAACGTCTTAGAGTCAGCACGCCAGAACACCCAGGATAAGACATCCTTCTGCCGGAGGTTCACCAGACGTTGTGAGACACCGGCGTAGGGAAGAACACATTTATGGAAAACTTTAGAAGAGAAAAGAAAGAGAGAATGAATACTGAGATTCTGTGTGTTTTAGACTCAGAGATCTGTAGTATATATAGATGGATTCGTGTTGTTTCGTGAAGTCGCGACCCTTCCAAAACAACATTCATTCACCTGTTCGCAGGTTCATTCACCCCTTCGTCTGTCTGGGCCGCAAAAATGGGCTAACAGTGGGCTGCAAAAAATAGGAATTCTCGGAGCGAGAATCGCCACGAGGAGTCCGAGGCCCGAGCCTACGCCCCTCGCCCGATGCCACGTTGCCTAAGTGCATAAGTGCGTCTACAATGTGCCACTATCGCCTCTACGTCCGAGCCGGAGCCGGAGCCGGTGTTGCCGGTGGCAACACCGGCTACATTTTCATGAAGAAGATAAAACAACAACCAATGGTCACCCACTAGCAACCCTTTGGTTGTTGCACACTCCTCATGAGTGCACATACCTATTTAAGCACCCTCGAACCTTTCTCTCTTTCCGATGTGGGACTAAAGTCCCTTCTCTTTCCTTTTCATCCTTATGAACAATAAATGGAATTAATAATTCCAACAATCCTCCACTTGTTCCATAAATGATGGAAAGGAATTCCAGAATACATCACTTAAAGAATGTTAATATAGTTAGGTATCTTTCGATTTGAACCTAACCTTAGTAGATGCAACACAAGATTTTATCAGAATCTCTGGTAGCTAGGCTTTGAACCAGTTATTCCTTGTGATAAAATCGATGTTACTTTACACACATTCTTTTGTAGTTCTTCGCCTACATCTCTCGCTTAGCACTATTAATGGCCATGTGCTGATCTTGTCTCGTGAATTTTTTATAAGATAAACTCCAGATCTTACTGAGACGGCACCATCTCTAAATTCACATAGGTGAAGTTCTTTCAGTATCTCTGTTGCTTTACAGATACATGTCAATATTACTGAACTTCATTAAGAGTTTTATAAACTCAACCCTCAAATTGCAACAGTCGACATTATCATGTCGTATACATCCAAATCAACAGTTTGTTGTTACCCATTGAATTTAATGTTAAGGTTTTCTTAACATTAGATTGGGTTGCCACTGTTGTTGGAACTCTTACTCAAGGAGTTTCAATCCCATACCTCTCGAGATAGATTTTACTAAATCCCTAGCTAGTGGTTTAGTAAAGGGATCAGCTAAATTATAGCTGGTACGCACATACGTAAGAGAAATGATTCCATCTTTGATCAATTTTCTTATGTAGGTATGTCTTAGAGTTATATGTCTAGACTTTCCATTATACACTTCGTTGTAGGCTCTTGCTAGAGTAGCTTGACTATCGCAATGTATTGACATTTTTGATACATTGTCCTAAGCCAGCGGAACTTCTAATAGAAGATCCCTCAACCACTCAGCTTCTTGTCCTGCAGAAGCTAGAGCCACAACTCTGACTCCATGGTCGAATGGGTAATGCACGTTTGTTTCTTGCACTTCCAAGAAACTGCCCCTCCGGCAAGCGTAAATACCCAACCTGTCGTAGATTTGTTATCCCTGACACTTGATATCCAACTAGCGTCTGTATATCCTTCTAATATGGCAGGAAATCTACCATACTGTAATCCAAGATTCTTGATTTTCAAAAGATAACCAAAAATTCTTCCGATAGCCCTCCAATGCTCATTATTAGGGTTGCTAGTAAATCTACTCATTTTACTAACTGCAAATGCTATATCAGGTCTTGTGCATTGCATCAAATACATAAGACATCCAATAGCACTTGCATATTCTAATTGAGCGACGGCTCTTCCAGAATTCTTTTCTAGTTTAACACTTGGATCAAATGGAGTGTTCACTTCTTCGAACTTTAGGTGTTTGAACTTGTCTAGCACTTTCTCAACATAGTGCGACTGCGTAAGTTCAAAACCCCCACTGTTTTGTATTACTTTGATCCCCAAAATAGTGTCAACTATTCCAAGATCTTTCATCTTGAATGTGGAAGTTAGAAACCTCTTCATTTCTGTAATTCCACTCATCTCGTCGCTAATGATCAACATATCATCAACGTAGAGACAAAAAAATATCACGATATTTCTATATACTTTAGTGTATAAACACTTATCACAAACATTATGAACAAAGCCATTAGAAATTATGACTGAGTCAAATTTCTGATGCCACTGCTTTGGTGTTTGTTTTAATCCGTACAAGGATTTAACAAGTTTGCATACATTTTGTTCATTTCCCGGGAGCATGAACCCTTCCGGTTGCTCTATGTAAATCTCCTCATCGAGATCTCCATTTAAGAATGCCATTTTGACATCCATCTGATGAACATTAAGATGATGCAATGAAGCTAATGCAAACAATATTCTAATTGTAGTCGTTCTTGCTACTGGTGCATATGTGTCAAAATAATCAATTCCTTCTCTTTGTCGAAATCCTTTGGCTACTAGTCTAGCCTTGTAGGTGTTTAAAGTACCATCACTATGATACTTTCTCCTGAACACCCACTTACATCCAATAGGTCTTGACCCTTTGGGCAGATCGACACTTTTCCAAGTGTGGTTAGATATTATCGAATCCATCTCATCTTGGATAGCATCTTTCCAAAAAGATGAGTCCCGCGAAGCTATTGCTTCCTTAAAGGTTTTAGGATCATCTTCCACCTGAAGAATGATAGGAATCTTTCAAATAAATTTATCTATATTTCCTTCTACTAAGTAAAAAAGAAATTAGTTGAGAATCTATTTCGTCAGATCCTAGATCCTTAGCCTTTCGAACTCTCTTGCTGATCCGAAGCTCGGGTCGTTTTTCAACTAACCATGAAGAGCTCTCCTCACGAGACTCTTCATTAGCAGGAATCTCAGAATCCTTATTTTTAGTAATAAGGTTCTCGAAAAATTCTACATCTCTGGATTCGACAATAATGTTAGACTCTAAGTTTAAAAGTCTATATGCCTTACTATTGGCAGCATAACCTACAAAAGCACTTTTGATTCCACGAGAACCTAATTTGGTCCTTTTAGGATCCATGTTTTTGTAATAAGCTATGCACCCCCACACTCTAAAATAACTAATATTAGGCTTACGGCCTTTCCATATCTCATATGGTGAAATACCAGTTTTCTTCAAAGGAATTCGGTTCATTATATGACATGCAGTAAGTAAAGCTTCTCCCCACAAACTAAATGATAATTCAGAATGCATTAGCATTGCATTTATCATTTCTTGATATGTTCTATTTTTTCTTTCGGCTGTCCGTTCTGTTGTGGTGTCCGTGGTACAGAACATTCGTGAATAATACCGTTCTCTTCACAGAAGGTATTAAATTCAAAATAAAAGTATTCACCACCTCTATCACTTCTAAGTATTTTAATGTTTCTACCAAGTTGATTTTCAACCTCTGATTTGTATATTTTAAAAGCATTAAAGGCTTCATCTTTATGCTTTAATAAATATACATATGTAAATCTAGAGCAATCATCAATGAAGGTAATAAAGTATTTATTACCTCCTCGAGATAATGTGACATTAAATTCACATAAATCAGAGTGAACTAAATCTAGTAGGTTGGTATTACGCTCTACAATATGAAAAGGTTTTTTAATCATTTTGGATTTTGCACAAATTTCACACTTATCTAAGTCTTCAGAATTGCATGAAATTAATCCAGATTTAATTAATCTTTTCATAGTGCTAATACCTATATGCGCTAATCTACTATGCCATAAAGTAGAGGACTCAATCATGTAAGCAGAAGTAGAAACTTTATTGATATTATTTTAAATGATACAAAGTTTGATCATACCCTTATCGGTATATCCCTTTCCAACAAACACACCATTACGGATCAAAATTAATTTGCCCGACTCAAAGACAGATTTAATTCCTGGTTTACCCAACAAGACTCCACTGACGAGGTTCCTACTCATATCCGGGACGTGAAGTACGTTAGTCAGAGTTACTTTCTTCCCGGAAGTGAATTGGATTTCCACATCACCTGTTCCCACGACCGTTGAGTGTCCTTCATTTTCCATCTGAAATTCTTGTCCATCATTGACTTCAGAATATGTCTTGAATGCTGCTTTGTCGTATGAAACATGAACGGTAGCCCAAGTATCTTACCACCATCCTGGAGCCTTCCCTTTGACCGTCATGAGTTTGCTCACCGTAGCAATTATGTCATCTGTCTCAGTGAGATTTACCTCGCTGTTTTGGGTCTTTCGAACCCGACAGTCTCTGGCATAATGTCCTGCTTTGCTAAACACAAAACAGCCGGTCTTGGATCCTTTGGCGGTGCTGGAGTTCTTAAACTTTTGTTGGTCCTTCTTAGGACCGAGAAAGTTCTTCTTTCCTGCAGACCTCTTGCCTTTCGCGCTCACCGCGTTAGTTTTAGAAACTCCGTTGTTCTCGGATTTCTGTCTTTCCATCGATTCCTCTTCGATTCGAAGGTGTTTTTGAATCTGTTCCAGTGAAAAATCCTCAGAGCTGTGAAGTAGTTTCTTTCGATAACTAATTCAAGATGCTGACAATTTAGTAATTATAGCACCAACTTGGAATGGTTCCGAAAGTTCTATCTTTACTGCCCTGAGTTTATTGACTAGAACTTGTAGTTCATGTACTTGGGCGAGTATAGGCTTTGTATCAATCATTTTGAAATCAAAATACTTTGATATAAGAAATTTCTTTGTACCTTCTTCTTCAGCTCTGAATTTGAAATCCAGAGCCTTCCAGATGTCAATCGTCGAAGGATTTTCTGTATAGAGGTCGTACAGTCTGTCCGACAGGGTATTCAGAATGTGACCACGGCACAACAGTTGTCCTCTTTGCGTTATTGCGTTCTGCCTTGACTGTATCAGAATCTGCTGCAGTGGATTCTGAAACAGGTGGAAGATCTGGGTCGAGGACGTAGTAGATCTTCAGCACCGTCAGGAGGAAGATCATCTTGTTCTGCCAGCGTGTGAAGTTCATCTCGTCGAAGCGATCCAGTTTGACTAGATCATGATTCATGACTTTGATGCTCGAAATTGCAGCCTCGGACGCTATTATTTGTAACACTTTAAGATTGTTAGAAATTGCTAGTACTTCACTTCTGAGTCCTGCGAAGTTGAAAATGTCGTCGAGGCTTGAATCGTGCGTATTTAGCAACACTTTTTTTAAAGTGTTTCGGGCACTCCGGTAACGTCATAGAGTCAGCACGCCAGAACACCCAGGATAAGACAGCCTTCTGCCGGAGGTTTACCAGACGTTGTGAGACACCGACGTAGGGAAGAACACATTTCTGAAAAACTTTGGAAGAGAAAAGAAAGAGAGAATGAATACTGAGATTCTGTGTGTTTTAGACTCAGAGATCTGTTGTATATATAGATGGATTCGTGTTGTTTCGTGAAGTCGCGACCCTTCCGAAACAACATTCATTCACCTGTTCGCAGGTTCATTCACCCCTTCGTCTGTCTGGGCTGCAAAAATGGGCTAACAGTGGGCTGCAAAAAATAGGAATTCTCGGGGCGAGAATCGCCGCGAGGAGCCCGAGGCCCGAGCCTACGCCGCTCGCCCGATGCCACGTTGCACAAGTGCGTTTACAATGCGCCACTATCGCCTCTACGCCTCTATGCCCGAGTCCGGCAACACCAGCTATATTTTCATGAAGAAGATAAAACAACAACCAATGGTCACCCACTAGCAACCCTTTGGTTGTTGCACACTCCTCATGAGTGCACATACCTATTTAAGTAACCTCGAACCTTTCTCTCTTTCCGATGTGGGACTAAAATTCCTTCTCTTTCCTTTTCATCCTTATGAACAATAAATGGAATTAATAATTCCAACACCGTCCAATGTCGGCACTTCTCTGCATCACATTCCAGTGTCACACTGGACACGCCTTGTGTCAACCAAATCATTATACAACCCCCTAACCCCCCCCCCCCCCCCCCCCCCCCCCCCCCCCCCCCCCCCCCCCCCCCCCCCCCCCCTCACACGAGTCCAATTCCCACTGGATACCGACACTGTCATTACCAAAAGAAAGAGTGATTAGGAGAGTATACCTGAATCCGATTTGAGTCGACACCGCCTTCTGTGTCCGACTCAGATACAAAGCAGTATCTCACCTTCGCAGGAGCAATGAGCCGAACAACTAGAGTGCAATCGACAGGGAACAGATCTTGAGCTCCAAACGCATTCCCAGGTGATCACAATTCAGAAAATGAGAGCAAGGGATCAAGATACTCGCCACAAGGTTCCCCGACCGAAATTAACACCACTAAATTTGAAGCCGATACCAATTATTCGATCAGGACACTGCAACATATCACGATACAGTTCATAGATCAACTGATCGTTTAATGCTCCAGAGATTGAATTAGAACAAGAGGAAGGAATACTCACTGATCAGGTGTTCTTCACCACTTCACTAGAGGAACAGACGTGCAGGGAGGAAGAACCGCCGTCGGGATCAGAGTGTCGATCATGTCAACACGTCGGTCGACCTCGTCGTCATCCTTGCCAATGCTCGGAGAAGACAACTGATCAGAGTCGTCGTCGAGGAAGGATCTCGATCGCCGACTACGAACCGCGACTGGAAACTCGTCGAGGAGAAGTCTCGATCGTCGTCCACCGAGGAAGAAGACTTCGACGTCGCTGTGAACAGAGCGTCGTCGGTCGAGGAAGACCCACCTAGGCGCTGCTGGTGGAATGGATTGCCATGGCCGAGCTGTGGTCACCTTCGTGCGGTGCTTGCTGAGATATCGCCATGGCCACGAGCTCCTTGAGCGACCGAGAAGAGATCGGTGGAAGGAGGAAGAACGGGGAGGCGAGTAAGAAATCGGCCAGGGCTTCGCCGTTGGTTAGAGGGGTGAAGAAAAAGGAAGAGGTCGATCCTATTTATAGGGAAGGAAGTCGGTTGTGGCCGTTATGATCCAACGGCGGGGAGTTCGCCGGAGAAAGGCGGTGGATCGGACGGCTGGGATTAGCGATGGTAGGTCGGTTGGGAGAAGTCTCCGGAAGGATCGAGAAGTGCGACGCTGAGCTTCACCGGAGACGTTCAACCGAGTATCCCCGTGCTCGTCGAGCAGCACTGCCTATTAAAGGAAGGAAGAAGAAGGGTTCTGCTTTTATTGGGTTTAGGTCAATTCAGTGTAAGTTGGTTTGACCAGAAGTGGAGTTTAACTCCAATTCACAAAATGACTAAGTTGGTCTCCCTTTAAAGGGCTGGCCAGTTCAATTGTACATGGGCCCTCTAATTGGTGACTAGGAATATAGGTCTGAGTAAGTCCATGGGTTTAATTAGGTTTTAGTTTGGTAATTGGTTTGAATCCAATCTATGGCTTGTCCTAATGGGCTTGGTTATAAGAACTAGGTAAGCCCATAAAATTCGAATAGACAATAAATAATTAATAGAAATAAAAATTAGATCAAGGGAACTTTTATTAAAATTGAAAAATGGGGGTTACAACGGTTAATAGCTGTAGTATACGACTATAACAATCCAAATTCCACGAAAACACTCTCAAGGTTTTCGCCCAATCAATACCACGTGTCAAGCTGACGGACTATGCGGTTAAACAGTTGTAGTAGACAACTATAATAATCCAGATTTCGTCTTTTCTGCAGCAGATTTCACCCAATCAACGTCCTATGCGTGCATAGTCATACCCAATGAGGATGGCTATAAATAGGGGGACATGTGCTTCCCTCACAGGCACCTAGATACATACACAATGACACACACACAAAGACATCATACAAGAGAGCAAAAGAGAGTCCAATTATCAACCTTTCTGCCAGTGAGCTGGAGATAGTGTAATTGTCCTACGCCAGTCGATTGTCAAAGAAGTAAATGAGTCACGATAGTACTCGATCTCCATCGTCACACTCCCCCATATCTTATTCTTGTACTAAGAATCCTCGTTGTTAGGGTTCTATTGTACTTTCTGTCACGACCCGCTACCCAAATTGTTGGGCCGGGCCGAGCCATGTCCAGCCTACGCTTGGTTAAAGCGCAGTAAGCTGTTCTAGAATAAACTGTTGGCACATTTTATTTTGAGTAATTAACAGCATCTTCGTAGTTTAGTCTTCAGTTCTTCAGATTCAAATATTCTCAGAAGATCTACTACATGGAGTTCTTCCGTTCAAGAGCATTCTCCTTCTTCCTTGAAGACTGTAGCAGTTACCGGCGTTCCCTATATAAGACGACGTCCTCCTGCTTAGAGTCTTCGAGTCTGTACTGGTCTAGGTATATCTGTAAACACCTAAGGACGGATGACAGTAAAAAGAACAAGTCAAAAATCAAATAGCTACAGAGCGGCATACCGGCGGTATGCTCCGGCATACCGACGGTATACCGTTTTTGGCATACAGAAAGTTGCTGTGACAAATAGTCGGCATACCGGCGGCATGCTTCGGCATACCGGCGGTATACCGCTTTTCTTGTCCAGAAAGTTGCTGGGACAAAATGTCGGCATACCGACGGCATGCTCCGGCATACCGACGGTATACCGTTTTTAGCAACCCAAAAGTTGCTGTGACAAATTGTCGGCATACCGACGGTATGCTCCGGCATACCGGCGGTATACCGTTTTTAGCAACTCAAAACTTGCTGTGACGAATTGTCGGCATGCCGACGGCATGCTCCGGCATACCGGCGGTATACCGAGTTTCAAATATTTGGTTTTCGAATTGCTCTGACTAGCATTAATGGCCGCATTTAATGCTCTCAAACGATCATTAATATGACCGTTACTATTTGGCCGGTATACCGACGGTATGCCGCTGCATACCGACGGCATGCCGGTCTGTCTGTATTCAGAGCATTAAATGCCACCAACTCTTGGTTCTCTTATAAAAGAAAGTTCTCTCTCTCTTGAGCTTTCTCACCAACTCTTCCATAAATTTTCCAACAACCAAGAGCTCCACCATTAATACTCTTCCAAGCTTTTCATTGTCATCCTCTCCCAAAAGTGCTAGAGTATTAAAGAGTTGTACATTTCGATCTTCATGTGTTAGAAGATCAACAAGTTCTCATTCTTTTTTGTTTGAAGTTGACGAGCCTTCGTAAAAAAACTCGTGTGTAGAAGTTGGCGAGTCTTCGGATCCAAACTCGTGTTGAAGTTGGCGAGTTCTTCGGATCCAAACTCGTGTGTACTATTTGGTTAAATAGTGGATTAAAGTCGGAGAGAGTTCCGGGACTGGACTGCCTCAAAAGAGGATACCAGGATACATCCTTGCGTTTGCGCTTGATCTTTCAACTCTTTACTTTCAATTGTCCTTATTGCATCAATTGTTGTAGTTATTTTTTAATTACCCTATTCACCCCCCCTCTAGGGTTCTACAATTGGTATCAGAGCTTCGTTCTCTTGATTTGGATTTACACCCTTGAGTGATCCATGGCCTCTAACCCTAGCATCAACACGTTTCACAATGAGGGACACTCCACAAATAGGCCTCCCCTATTTGATGGTACCAACTATAACTACTGGAAGATTAGGATGGACATTTATCTAAAGTCCATAGATTTTGATTTATAGGATTGCGTGATAAATGGCCTTTCTACTCCTTCTAGAGCTATTGAGGATATTGCTTCTGACACCCTTCGGGAAACACTTGCTGAAAACATGAAGAAGCTTGCTTGTCGAGATGCCAAGGCAATGAATGCTCTTTACTGTGCTCTCGACAGTAGTGAATTCAACCGAATCTCTACTTGCAAGACTTCCAATGAGATTTGGAAGTTACTTGAAGTCACACACGAGGGTACTTCACAAGTGAAGGAATCCAAGATCAGTAGACTCACGCAAGAATATGAGTCTTTTAAAATGAAGCATGATGAATCTATTACTAGCATGTTTACTCGTTTTGGTGACATCATTAACCCTCTCTCTTCTCTTGGAAAGGAATATCCCGCTCATGAAAAGATAAGGAAGATTCTTAGAGGATTGACGAAAGCTTGGAGTCCTAAAGCTACCGCAATCATTGAGGGGAACGATCTAACCGTCATGAACCTAGAGACCCTCATGGGTAAGCTAACGACTCACGAGCTTGACATGAAAGACCAAGAGGAATCCTCCATTCAAGAGAAGGAGAAGGAGAAGACTAAAGAAAAGGAGAAGACTCTTGCTCTCAAAGCATCAAGGTCCTACTCCAAGGATAGCTCCGACAACAATGAGTCGGATGATGATGAAGAAATAGCTCTCACAGCTAAGCACTTCCGGAAGTTCTTAAAGTTCAACAAGGCCAACCGCTCTAGACGGGACAATGAAGAAGACCCGGCGTACTATCAATGCAGAAGACCCGGACACATCAAGAGGGATTGTCCGATGATACGAAAAGACTCAAGCAAGTACGAGAAGCCTAGCAAAGGAAGCTCGTCCTCCAGAAAGTTCGCCAATACTAGCATTTGGTGTGAAAGCGACGCGAGCGACTCCGACAACGACAAGGAGTGCAAACACAATGCCAACGTCTGTCTCATGACAACCGATGAGGTACTTGATGATTTTTCCTTAAACACTCTTACCTATGATGATTTGGAGAAAGCCATTCTTGAGTTACATGAAGAACACAAAGGTGTTCGGAATAAATACAAGAAATCTCTTAAGGAGGTTGAGGCTCTTCAACTTGAAGTAGAGAGGCTCTCTAGTATCATTATTGATGTGAAGGGAAAATCTCCTATTTCCGACACGGATGAAATAGAGTCTTTGCGACTCAAATTTCAAGAATCTCTTTACACCATCAAGAAAAAGGATGATGAGATTCAATCCATGAGAAGCTCTTATGAATTTGCCATGCGCAAATGTCAAGATGCTAATAGAAGAGAATATTCCACTTCTATTAAGTATAATGATCTTCTTACACGAAGTAAGAATTTAGGTAATAAGAATACCACTCACATGCATGCTCCAAGACACCCTCACACTCATCACAATGCTAGGCATAACCATTACATGAACACTACACACAACTCCTTTTCTAACACAAGAAAAGGACCTTTTGTTAAGAAGAACACCTCTCATCATGTTTTTTACTATCATCATAACACTCATGGTAGAACTTCTCACACTAAAAACTCACATATGCACAACACTCACACTTCTTCTTCTAAATCTTCTTTGATGTGCAATTATTGTGGTTTGGTCGGTCACACTTCAAACTTTTGTTATACAAGAAAACAAGTTGACATGAGAGTTCTTAAGTGGGTTCCTAAGACTAACACTCATGGACCCATAAGATCATGGGTACCAAAATGTTCATCTTCAACTTATGTTGTAGGTGACGAATCCTTCTCATGCTAGAAGCAAGTAGATTCTCGATAGCGGTTGTTCACGGCACATGACCGGTGATGCTTCACTTTTTACAACGCTATCGATGAAGAAAAAGGACACGTCTCCTTCGGTAACAATCTTAAAGGTTATATTATTGAAAATGGTAATATCGGTTCTCCTCCTTATCCTTGTATTAATAATGTATGTCTTGTTACTAATCTCAAGCATAATCTCCTTAGTATTAGCCATCTTACCGATAATGGCTATGATATCAAGTTTGTTAAACTCAAATGCTACATTACCAATAGCTCCAATGGAACTATTGTGTATGAAGGCATTAGAGAAAACAATATTTATGTTCTTTATCTTGTTGAAGGTACTAACAATGACAGGTGCCTAGTTGCAAAGAACGATGAGAGTTGGCTTTGGCACATGAGGCTTGGACACGCTAACATGGATACCATCTCTCGCCTCGCCTCCAAGAAGCTTGTACGAGGACTTCCTAGTATCCCTTTCAAAAAGGATATGGTATGTGAAGAATGCGAGAAAAGTAAGTTGACCAAGTCATCCTTCAAATCCATCAACTCTGTGAGTACCACTAGACCCCTTCAACTTATTCATATGGATTTTTTCGGGCCTAGTAGAGTAGCTAGCCTTGGTGGCAAACTTTATGCTTTTGTTTTAGTTGATGATTTTTCGAGATTTACTTGGGTTATTTTTCTTGCTTGCAAAAGTGATACTTTTCGTGAATTTGTTGCTTTTTGTAAACGTGTTCAAAATGAGAAAGGTTTTTCTATCAACAAAATTAGGAGTGATCATGGAGGAGAATTTGATAATGTTGATTTCAAAAAATTTTGTGAAAAGAATGGTTTTGGACATGATTTTGCTTGTCCTCGTACTCCTCAACAAAATGGTGTTATAGAGAGAAAGAATAGAACCCTTGGCGACATGGCCCGGGTTATGTTAAACCAATATAAGCTCCCCCAATATTTTTGGGCGAAAGCCGTTAATACGGCGTGTCATGTTATCAATAGAGTCTTAATTAGACCTATTACTAAGAAGACTCCTTATGAGCTTTGGTTCAACAAAATTCCTTCTATTGAATATTTCAAAGTTTTTGGTTGCAATTGTTTTATTTTGAATACCAAGGATAACCTAGGCACGTTTGAAGAAAAAGCCTATGAAGGAATATTTTTTGGATACTCTACTCATAGTAAAGGTTTTCGTATTTTTAACAAAAGAAGTCTTATTGTCGAAGAGTCAATCAATGTCTCTTTTAATGAACTCAACTCTTCTACATTCTCCTCTTTCGAGGATATTGATGACATCTCGTTTGGGTTGGAGAACTCCTCTATTGAGGATCGTCCTTCTTCATCTAACAATGAATTTGTGACCCCATCTAAAGATTCTCCTCCTCTCGAGCCTCCTTCAAAGGATCTCCCAAGAGAATGGAGATTTGTCACCAATCATCCTAAGGAGCTTATTATTGGGGATCCCTCCTCAAGTGTTAGCACAAGATCCGCCACTCGTGATCTTTGTGCCAATGTGGCTTTTATCTCTCAAATAGAGCCTAAAAATGTTAATGATGCTTTTCTTGATGAATTTTGGATGATAGCTATGCAAGACGAACTAAATCAATTTGAGCGAAGCAAGGTTTGGGAACTTGTCCCAAAACCTAGCAATCACCCCATTATTGGAACTAAATGGGTGTTTCGCAACAAACTTAATGAAGATGGGTTAGTGACTCGTAACAAAGCCCGATTGGTTGCTCAAGGCTATAACCAAGAGGAAGGCATTAACTACGACGAAACATACGCTCCGGTTGCACGTCTTGAATCCATTCGTATGCTTTGTGCCTTTGCTTGTTTCAATGACTTTAAGCTATTTCAAATGGATGTTAAAAGTGCTTTTCTAAATGGTATTATTAAAGAGGAAGTTTATGTTAAACAACCTCCCGGTTTTGAAGATTTTCAATTTCCTAATCACGTCTTCAAACTCCATAAAGCCCTTTATGGCCTCAAACAAGCTCCACGTGCTTGGTATGAGTGTCTTAGCTCTTTTCTTATTTCTCATAATTTTTCAAAGGGCAAAGTTGACACCACCTTTTTATTAAATCCCATGATGGGACTCTCTTATTGGTTCAAATTTATGTTGATGATATTATTTTTGGTTCTACTAACAACACACTTTGTGTAGAATTTGCCAAAGTTATGCAGGAAGAATTTGAAATGAGTATGATGGGTGAACTCTCCTTCTTCTTGGGATTACAAATCAAACAAGGACCTAAAGGAACCTTCACCAATCAAGCAAAATATACAAAGGACCTCCTCAAGCGTTTCGACCTTGACTCATCCAAATCAATGAGGACTCCTATGGCCACAACGACAAAGCTTGACGGTGATGAAGATGGCACATCGGTCGACATTCGTAAGTATAGAGGTATGATCGGTAGCTTACTCTATTTAACTGCTAGCCGTCCGGATATCATGTTTAGTGTTTGCTTGTGTGCACGATATCAAGCCAATCCAAAGGAATCACATTTGAGTGCCGTTAAGCGCATTTTTCGTTATCTCAAAGGCACCATTAACATGGGTCTTTGGTATTCGAAATCCTCATCCTTTGAGCTTCACGGTTTTTCGGATGCGAATTTTGCCGGATGCAAGATTGACCGCAAAAGCACTAGTGGCACTTGTCAATTCCTCGGGAAGTCCTTGGTATCGTGGTTTAGTAAGAAGCAAAACTCTGTTGCTCTTTCAACCACTGAGGCAGAGTATATTGCGGCTGGTTGTTGTTGTGCACAAATTCTTTGGATGTCACAAACACTTTTAGATTATGGCATTTCTCATTCTTGTACCCCTATTAAATGTGATAACACTAGCTCTATCAATCTCACGAAAAACCCGATTTGTCACTCACGCACGAAGCACATTAAAATTAGACACCATTTTCTTCGTGACCATCAGCAAAAAGGAGATATCCGTCTTGAATTTATTGATACTACCTATCAATTAGCCGATATCTTCACTAAGCCTCTTCCGGAAGATCGCTTCTCTTTTCTTTGCCGTGAACTATGCATTTTGTCCTTTGATCCATAGTCCCATTCGGCTGGCACACCGACGGTATACTACTGTATACCGGCGGCATGCCGTTTTTCTAAGCAGAATTATGTTCTGTTTCGAAACTCGGTATACCGTCGGTACACGTCGGCATACCGCCGGTATGCCGGATGAAGGCGGACAGGACACGTACTCTGAGATCCGGGCCCACTTTCTCATATCTCTTCCATTATTCTTTTTTTTATATCTTTATTCCCTCTCATCCATCCCATCCCTCTTATTTGCCATTAAAATTGTTTTGATTGAAATCTTAATACAAACAGAACAGTGATACAATATAGGACTTAGATGTAGTCCTAGGAGTACACTTTTGTTTAAGCTGGGTCCTTAGTGCCAATGGAGCGAGTGGTAATGCGTTGACTCCGTTGACCGGCTGACGGCGGTTATCGGTTCTCTGAAGGTGTTGATTGCTCTGGGTGCTGGAGCTTGCTGAGAGGAGGAAGACGTTGAGTGTCTAGAACTGCCTCTCCGGTGATTCTCTGTTGTGGATTCTCTGTGAGTCTTATGTTCTGAGTCTCCGTCTGTGTGTGAAGGGGATGATCCTTCTATTTATAATTTTGCAGGCTGGCTGCTCATGCGCGCATGTAGGATGCGCCGGTGTGGGGACGCCACGTGGAGGTTGCTGATGGAGGCGCATGGATGCTGCGCCCTGATCGAGGGGGAGAACTCTTCATACTGCTGTTGTGAGCCGGCACGTAGCAGAAGAGAAGATCTTTCCGTTGCTGAAATCTTGGACAAGTTGAGTCAAAAGACACGTGTCGTCGACTTATGGTTCGAAGATCTCAGATTTGGTGGAGAGGAGTGATCTGGTGGGCTGCGCCTTGGATTGGGCGCAGGAGGAGGCTGCGGCTCATAACCTTTAGGAGTTACAAACCATTTGGGGCGCATGGCTTTTGAGGCGCATGCAGGCGACTTTCCTTCTGTCTTTTGGGATCAGAGATCAGTCTGGGGCGCATGGCTTTTGAGGCGCATGCAAAACTTCAACCGGAGACTCTTCTTCTGTCTTTAGGGATCAGTGAAGGGTCTGAGGCGTATGGCTTTTGAGGCGCATGCCGGTTTGGACGCATGGCCGTAGAGGCGCATGCGGGTGTGGACGCATGGTCGTAGAGGCGCATGCGGGTGTGGACGCATGGTCGTAGAGGCGCATGCGGGTAGCCACGTGGCAGTAGCCGTCGGAAGTCATAATGATGCTGACGTTGCCGACGCTTTATTTTCTGAATAAAGCTGTCAACTGTTCAGACTTTGGGAGGCGTGCTGCCAACTCTGTCAGTTCAGCATTTAATGTTGGTGACGTTCGATGGACAGCTGAGTGGGCACGTCGGTTGGCGTTCCACTCGGTATGGAGATGTGTGGGGGCGCACCCTCTATAATGCGTCGAGTACTGTAGGGCGCGTCTGTGTGATGCGCCTGATGCCGAAGGGCGCGTCCGTGTGATGCGCTGTCTGGCTGGCGCATCGGACATGTCTTTTAATGATGCGGCTGTCTCGCTCTTCGAGTGCTATAAATAGCCGTTTTGAATTCGAGGCGTCCGGTTCATCCATTTAATGTAAATTCATTGCACGGAATTCGGAGGGCCATCCACTTGGCGCGTGGGTTTGATCTGCCCGGCCTATAAATAGTGGCATGGAGAGAAGATTTGCTTCTCATTCCCTCACGTACTTCCAATATGAACTTGAACATACGGGTGCATTCTGCTGACGAAGTGCTCCCGAGGGTGAAGATGAGACGCTGTGTTGTCTTTGATGCACTTGAAGGTGACTGTTACATCCAAAAGACGGAGTCGAGGGCTTCTGAGGCAGGCGGAAGGTGCCTGTTGCATCCAAAGATAGGGATGCTCGAGCCTCGTCTCCGTTATTCCGGAAGAGCCGTAGATCGGAATGGCGGTGCAAGGCTCTCTCTTCCTGCAAAGTGGGGTTTCCCCCACTTTGATCGTGTCGAAAGCTGCTCCTTTAGCCGTGGTTTCGATCACGGTCTTCCTTCGGCTTTGGAGGCTCTTTCGAAGCCTCCCCTGGCCACAGCATTTGCGGTGCTCTTCTCTTCCTTGGTTCCAGCCAGAGGGTTAAATGCTTTGTGTCGAAGCATTTATCGGGCGAGCCTGGTTGGAAGAGCGGCATATAACTGGGCTCTGCTCGGCCAGGTGAGCCTGGCTGGAAGAATTTGGCTGAAGGGATGCACATAACTGAGCTGCTGAAGAGATGATGGGATGCGCCTGGATGGAGGCGCATGATATCTGCTGCGCCTCACTGGTGGCGCATAGTGATGCTGCGCCTATCTGGAGACGCATGGTGGCCGCTGCGCTTATCTGAAGGCGCATGGTGGCCGCTGGCTGTAGACTTAGGCTCTTTCCTTTGTAGAATCTCCTTTGTACAACCTTTTCTAGACATGTAATAGACTTTTATATATAAATAAAAAGCCCTTCTTCAAATGTCTATACTTATTGACTTTGCTGTGAAGTTCTTCGTCTGAGTTCTGGCGCATGTAGTGTCTGGCGCATGGGCTTTCTGGTTATGAAATTCCATGCTTCTACAAGACCCCCTTCAAAGTTTTCAAAACTTTTGAATAAGTTTTGGAATACTTTGAATAAGAAGCATGGAGGTCAGGGCGCATGATTTCTGGGCGCATGCCTGTTCGGGCGCATGCTCTTCTCAGTTGATGATGATGGTGCCTCGGTAACCGAAAAGATTAATGATGATCTTTTGGTTTTATTTGCTGCTATCCTTGCATAGAACCCGAGGCGACGGCTGAGATCATATGTCATCTGTTCACGCGTGCGACCAAGCCCTATAAATAGGTAAGAGTTGGAGAGAGAAAGGGTTCTTCTTCTCTGTGCCTCTGCTTCTTTAGAGTTTCTTCTTCAAAAACCCTAACTTCTCCTTCTTCGAGAGAATGGCTCCCAAGACTCCTCGCGGCGCTGCCGACAAGGGGAAGGAGAAAGCGAAGGAGCCCGCGGAAGTTGCGGCGGCTGTCGTTCCTCGTCGGCCTGTCGAAGTTCGGCCGGAGGTGGTTGGTAAGTCTCATTGTCCGTACGCCAACGCACATAGGCCTTGAGTCTTTAATGATGTGCCGCGGTCTTTGCCTGCCGACGCGCATGGGTTTAAACCCTGGTGATGCGCCGAGGCTATACTGCTGACGCGCATGGGTTCAAACCCTGGAGATGCGCCGCAGTTTTCTCCTTTAGACACATTTGTGTGTTCTCTTCTGACTTTTTTCTGATTTTTTACTAGTGTCGATGGCAATCCCGCCTTTGAGTGAAGTTTTCTTGGAGGCTGCCTTCAACCAAATGGGAGTAGAGCATAACGAGGAAGTGATAAACCCTGCTCAAGATGCTCTTATGCTGGATCAGCCTCCTGAGAGAATGACCCTAATCCGTGAACAGCAGTATTGGTTCCTCAAACGGATGATGGAGCGTGGAGTCATTAAACCCTCCACATCTGATAAAGTGACCTTCCTGAAGCCTGAGTTCCTGTTTGGAGACCGTCTCACTTCTACTGATTCGTCAGTACTGAAGGTCAAGGAGGACTGGTTCTTTACTGCGAATGGAGTGCATATGACTGTTAAGCAACTTGAACGTCAGTGGCCTTTGACGTCCTTCTGTCGCCTTGTTTCCCAGAGGAGAATGTCTTGGGAGCTTACCCCTTCTCAGGGGGGAGCGATGACTGGTGTCATCCAAATTGATTCTACTTCCGACCAAAGGGATGCTTTGACCGTTGTACGGTCTGGGTCTTCTTACACTTGGCGGACTTTACGTCCTGGGAGCCTCTTCAGTGATGTACCCATTGATATGTTTGCTTATAGTGCTTCGACTTTTACACATCGTATGTTTTTGATGGAACGTTCCTACCCGACAGGAGAGTTTCGGGTGGAGGGTTGGTGCCATTACGTCTCCAAACGGGATAAACTGACGCTCTGGATCTTGTCGCGGTTTCGGACTGAGCTCCGAGAGATCGGGTTGACTGCCGCGATCCGTGCTACCCAGGCAGGTGTTGACCTTAATAGGCACATATTCCTCGCACTCCTGGAGATGTTTGATATCCATACCGGGACCTTCTTTACTCCGGTGGGGGAATTAGGGTTCGTACTTCATGAGATGTACGAGGTGTCAAAACTCCCTTGGGGGTCGGAACCCTATGAAGAGTACTTTCCCACCAACGAGGAACTTCAAGTCCTGGGGGACAGGGCTGAGGAGATGACGGCCGTCTTCAAGGAAGTGGCGAGTCATCATTACTATATGCAGAGACGGGATAGGAACGGGACGCAGCCTCATGTGACCGCTTGGAGAGATCATGTCTTTAGACAAGACAAGGAGGATCCCTCACAATTTTCCACCCCACCGGCGCTCTCTCGTAGCGAAGTATTGTCCGAAATGAGCAGGTTAGGGGAGAAAAATCCCCGAAGAAATGAGGACCAGCAGTCAGATGCACGCTCCTACAGCTGCTTCTGGCATCTTGCTTATCGGATGTCACCCAAGGCGGTGTTGGCATCCTACCTGATGATATGGCTCCGGGATTGCGTGTTCGCGGGCGAATCCGGTGCCGTAGAGAGGATGACCCGAAACTTAATCCTGCCAGCCGTAAAGCTGGTTTTCGGCCGGCGTTTGGCTCTTCTCCCCGCAATGGTATGTAACCTGCAGCGAGGTTTGAGAGAGTTTGCTGGAAATGTGATTCATGACAGAGGCAGAAACAATAACTTCCCGCGCGCTGAACTGCCGTTTCACTATTTGATGGGATGGCTGATTTTGTATCATCCCAGTGTGATGAGCCCAGGCTCGGAAGGAGATTATAAGGCTGGAGATGCATTCCTTCGTCGTTTCCATCGGAGGAGCTGGTCGTATACCGGTGTCCCGGTTTGTAGAAAGGTTTTATCCCGTCTTCAGGGTTGGGAGATCACCAAAGTTGGTCCCATCTATTTGGGTTTTGAGGCCAACGAGGATTTAAGGGACCTGGGCGAAGGTACCACCACTCTGCCTCAATGGGGATTCTGCTGGTTGCAAAGTATCCGGCCGTCCCATCTGGTGTACCGGAACAGGAATCAGTGCTACCTGGAACCATACTTGCCGAGCCGTTTTATGCGGCAATTTGGTTATGCTCAGATGATGTTGGATAACCCCAGTAATACCCTGGGGTATGTTGGAAGTTTGTTGGATGGTGTACGAGCTTGGCATTACTATAATGCCGGATGTACCGGAGTTCGTTTTACGTTGCCCGTCCCGATCCGCGGCCGCCCATTCTTTACTCGGCCGCCAAATTTTACTGTGTTATGGCTGCCCCGCCCTCCGGATATGACAGGGAGACCAGCCTTATCGCAGGCACCCAGTTAGCAGCGACTGGGGATACGCCAGTGAAGGCCCGGCCGCATCGTCCGTCAGGGGTGGGTCAACGGAGTGCCCCCTCCGCATCACAAGCAGAACCTTCTGGCGATCGATCGAAACGATGTGCAGATACAGGGGCTGAATCTCTTGTATCGAAGAAGCAGAAGAAGGCATCGTTACCGACGGTGTCATCGGATTCGGCGTCCGAAGAGGTAAGGACCTCCTACTAAATCTGATTTTGGTTCCGCCACTGACGAGGCCTGATCTTCTTTTGTAGGAGCCGCTAAAAAGAAAACCTCGTACCCCAAAGTCGGGTGGGAGTAGGCGAGAAGAGATGGCGAGGTCGCCTGGAGTGCGTATCCCGCCGACAATGATGTCTCTCATGGAGGAAGATCCGGAGGATACTGTCATCGTGGAGGTTCCAGTATCCCCAGGTTATGTCAGGAGGGACCCTGAGGGTGCAGCAGCTTCCGAGGTGACGAAGGCCACAGCAGAGGCTTCACATATCGAAGGTTTAGCAAGTGCGCAGCTTCCAGGTGATGAAGAGGAATGGAGTTCATCATCTTCCGATGACATCGCTCCGGAGCTGCAGGAGTCTGTTGCGGGGGCAGCAGAAGCGGTGAGGATAGAGGAGAGGGTTGATTCCCCTCCTTGTCATGATGAAGGGAGGTCGGCTGAATCATTGCCGAATCCTTCCTTGGCTTCCACCATGGACATAGAGATGGCTACCGATCAGGCGGTAGCGACAGATTTTGTCCCTGTAGAGGGGTTTGAGAAGAATGAGACCCTTCTGCCGGTCTTGTCTCCTGGGGCTGGCCAGGAGATAAATGTTGATCTCCCCGTTTTGCCGGGGGAGGTAGCTGATGCTGATAGAACGTCGGGGGTAGAAGAGGTGGCCGTTGACGTCGGTGATGTCTCCGGGCTTGAGAAGGGTAAGGGTGTGGAACCCTCTGTTGCTCCTTCCACTTGGGGTACTATCACGACGCATGTGCCGGCTCCTTCTGTTCCTTCGGCACCTCGGGCTGGCAGTCTGGCCCCTGTTGATGAAGAGCCTATTGCAGCCGAGGTTCAAACCTCTCAGATCGAGGTTGGCGGATCCTCCTCTGGTCCGCAAACTGTAGTAGCTTTCCCAACTCCTGCTATGACGCCGCAGGTGCTGGCGGATGCCGACGAGTATGTGAAGTTCCTCGTCGAGGGAGTGTACAAAATGCTGGAGAAAGGAGTATCTGCAGTGGTAGATGCCAAGGGGAGCTTTGCGGCGGCAAAAGCTTTGGCAATGCCTTGTATCGAGCTGATCCGCACTCACCAGGGCCATGACCATATGGCTGAAATTCTGGAGGTTTCGGTGATTGAGCTGGACGAGCGGCTCGCAGAACTGCAGCGCATCCAACGAAATGACCTCTCTGTCTTGATAGATGCAGAGATAGGGAAGTTGATTGCTGAAATCGAGGCTTCCTATCGGGCCGATGTGAGCAGTTGGGAGCGTGAAGTGGCTGGGACTGAGGCTGCGGCGGAGCAGTTGTCTCAATCTATGGAGAAGACGACGGAGAAGCGGGCTGCGGTGGACGCTAACATCGCAGAGGTTGATGCTCAGATGTGCCGTCTTGAAGACCAGCGGGCCCAACTTCAACTAGAAGCTGATCGTGTCCTGGCTGAACACGTGGCATTCAAGCAGGAGGAAGCAACTCTTACTTAGCGGACCCTTGCTTTGGCTCAGCAGCGACGACAGCTTGATGAGAAGTATGAGAGTAAAACTTCTGCTGAGGCTGTCGGGTTAATGCGTCAAGAAGCCGAGCTGCGAGTCCAGGCGACTGTGGAAACTCGTACTGCCGACCTGAGACGTCGAGTCAGAGAACTCTCATCCCACCCTGGGAAGGATCGGGGATTGTAGCTTCTCTTCTTTTTATGTGTTTTTTCAATTCTTGCTGGGGAAATAGCGTATTTCTGTACTCTTTTTTTTTTGAAAAATAAAGAAATACACTATCTCTTTGTGATGTGTTCATTTTTAATCTCATGAACTTGATAATTTATGTGGACCTATTATCTTTTGCGCACCTTGGTTTTTAGGTACAGATAATAAGTATAAAGGAACCAACATGTTTGCTCAGAGGTAATATGGACATGGCAATCATTAGGTTCAAATGATAGAATCTTCCTACTCAGAGGTGTTTATGGACGTGGTAGGAATGATCCTGGGGGATACGCTGAACAACTCAGAGGTAATGTGGACGTGGAAGTTCTGCGATCAATGTACGACAACATAGGAGTTGTTTGTACGGGATGTTTACTCAGAGGTAATGTGGACGTGGTAAACATGAAGGATAGCGTAAGCTCACGAAGTGTAAGGTTCCGCTTTGTTGGATGTAGAGAGACAACTCAGAGGTAATGTGGACGTAGTTATCTTTCTACGGAAGGATGCCACGGAACAGCTGGGTTCCGGAAGCGATTGATTTTGTGGAAATACATGTCTTGAAGGATGTCAAGAATAGTACTTCTTTAGGAACTTGCCGTTGATGGGCATCATGAACAAGTTCCCATTGGGTTTGGCGAGACGGTAAGCACCGTTTGAGTATACCGTCTCGATGATGAAGGGTCCTTCCCATTTGGGCTCGAACTTCCCTGGTGTCTTGTGAGTTAACACCATTGGCCTTCTGACTGCTAAAACCAGGTCGCCAACTTGGAAAGTTCTTTGCTTGACCTTCTTGTTGAAAGCCTGTGATATACGGGCTTGGTAAAGTTCGATGCGTTGTTGAGCTAGGAGACGCTTTTCGTCAAGTGCCTCCAGTTCCCGCAGACGACGACGTTGATTGTCTTCTTCTGTGAGATCGTTTGTGATTGCCACGCGGAGCGAAGGTATCTGTATCTCGAGAGGCAGTACTGCTTCGCTCCCGTAGACCAGGGAGAATGGAGTGTTGCCTGTTGGGGTCCGTACCGTTGTGCGGTAGGCCCAAAGGCATTCGCCAAGCTTTTCGTCCCAGTCGCGTTTGTTGGATGATACGACTTTTTTGAGTAGCCTGACGATAGTTTTGTTGAACGCCTCGGCCAATCCGTTTGCTGCCGGATTGTAGGCAGTTGAGGCCACGTTTTGAATGCGATTCTTGTCACAGAACTTGCTGAAAATGTGGCTGATAAACTGAGGACCATTGTCATGGATGATCCGCCGGGGTACCCCGAAACGGTAAATGACATGATGTTTGATAAAGCTGACCACCCTGGAGCTTTTTACTTCCGCTAGTGGGACTGCTTCCGCCTATTTGGAGAAGTAATCGGTGATGGCCAGGATGAAGCGGTGTCCTCTCGATGAAGGAGGGGTGATTGGCCCTACAATGTCCATGCCCCAGGCTTCGAATGGCCAGGAGGCGACTGTAGGATGTAGAGGTTCAGATGGTGTATGTATAAAGTCTGCATGAAGTTGGCATGCATGGCACTTCTTAGCATATTCCACTGCGTCGGCAACCATGGTTGGCCAGTAGTAGCCCATACGTCGCAGTCGATCTTGCAACTTAGGCCCTGGTTGGTGAGCTCCGCAAGTTCCGTCATGAGCTTCTCGAAGAGCTTCGGCCGCTTCTTCATTAGACAGGCATCGAAGGAGAAGCCCGTCGAAGGAGCGTCGGTACAGCGTTTTAGTGGCTGTATCGTAGTAGAATCGAAGAGAGCGTCTCCTGACTGAGACGGCTTCCTTCGGTTCCTCTGGAAGGATTCCGTAGACAGCGAAGTCGATGAACGGGAACCTCAGTCTCGGATATTAACCCCAGTGTTTGTCGGCATGGCGTGAGCCATTTGCAAACATAGGTTGTTTCTGGGACAAATCAAGTCTCGGCCAGTTACCGTGACATAGTGTTGAGTCCCAAGGGGCGCGGCCAATGAGGCTACGAGGCCCGCCAGAGCGTCAGCCTCCAAGTTTTGTAGGCGGGGTACATGTTCGATGAAGAACCCAGTGAAGGTTGAAATGATGTTCAATGCAACTTCATGGTAAGGGATCAAATCTTCATGGCGAACCTCGTATTGCCCCCGAATCTGGTTTACGACGAGTTTCGAGTCGCCGTAGGCTTCCAGATGATCCACCCCCAGCTGTTGTGCTAGCTGGAGTCCCATGACGAGTGCATTGTACTCAGCAACATTGTTGGAGCACGGCTTCGAAAGGGAGTATGCGCGCTGGATGACCAGCTGATCGGGGAAGACCAAGACTACCCCCACTCCCGCGATGATTTGGCCGTTGGGGCCCGTTCTTGAAGCGCCATCGAAGAACATCCGCGAGACGGGGCTTCCTTCAGTGACGTTTGATTCTTGGACTTCATCCGGGATGTCTTCATAGAGTTTTGAAGATTCTGGGATGGGGTGTGCAGCTAAAAAGTCAGCCAGAGCCTGACCCTTGACCGCCTTCTGCGGGACAAATACCATATTGTATGGCGTTAGTAGGATCGCCCATGTAGCCAGCCGGGAGTTTAATGACCCTGGCTTCGTCATGAGAACTCTGAGCGGATTGACTCGGGAGATGACGTGAATTGTCTGGCCCGAGACGTAATGACGAGTCTTCTGAATGGCAAACACCAAAGCCAAGCACTCCTTTTCAACGGAGTTGTACCGGTGTTCGGCCCCGATGAGTGTTCGACTGAGGTAGTAGATTGCTTGCTCGTAGCCTGCATCGCTATTTTGAGCCAGCAAAGCGCCGAGGGAATGATCTATGGCACGGACGTAGAGGAGGAATGGTTTGCCGGCGACAGGTGCCACTAGGACTGGCGGGCTTGTTAAGTAAGCCTTGATGTCGTCGAAAGCCTTTTGGCACTCCTCTGTCCAGACATAAGAGACTCCCTTCTTCATGAGCTGAGTAAAGGGTTGACATTTACCGGAGAGGTTTGCTATGAACCTCCGGATGTATGCCAAACGTCCCTGTAAGCCCCGAAGTTCTCGAAGGTTCTTCGGAGGGTCCATGTTAAGGATGGCTTTAGTCTTCTCGGGATCGACATGAATGCCTTTTGCCGTGATGACAAAGCCCAAGAATTTGCCGCTAGAAACCCCCAGGAAGGATTTAGCGGGGTTTATTTTGAGTTGATGTGCCCGCATGAGATCGAAGACCGTCTTTAGGTCCTGTAGGTGATCTCTTTTGAGTCGGCTCTTGACTGCGATGTCGTCAACATAGCACTCAACTGTCTTGCAAAGATGTTGACGGAAGATGGTGCTCATAGCTCGCTGGTACGTTGCACCGGCGTTCTTCAAGCCGAAGGGCATTACTGTGTAGCAGAAAACACCCTTTGGAGTCCTGAATGACGTATGTTTTGCGTCATCGGGGAACATCTTGATTTGATTGTAGCCTGAATACCCGTCCATGAAGGACATGCGTTCAAAGCCACATGTGTTGTCGATCATTACATCGGTGATTGGGAGCGGGAATTCATCCTTTGGGCAAGCAGAGTTGAGATCCCTGAAGTCGATACAGACTCGTATCTTCCCGTTCTTCTTGGTGACAGGGACGACGTTGGCTACCCAGTCCGGGTGTTGTTCCTCACGGATGAAGCCACTGGTCAAGAGCTTGTCCACCTCCTGATCGATGGCGTTCATGATGTTCGGGCGGAAGCGTCGCTGTTGTTGTTTGATAGGTTTGGCATCTGGTAAGATGTTCAACCTATGCATCGCGATCTGTGGATCGAGACCCGACATGTCTTCGTAGCTCCAGGCGAAGACGTCAATATATTCCTTAGCCAGTTGGACTAAAGATTCTCGGTCTTCTCCTTCCAAGCTTTTGCTAATAAAGATGGGTTTAGAAGAAGACCCATCCCCAAGGTCGATCTGCTCGACTTCGTCTTCGGTGGGAGGTTCTCGTAACTCAAAACGAGACTCCCATTGTTCTCCTAGGCGTTGAGCCCAGGGTTCCTCTTCGAAGGGTTCCGGCGGTTGGTCTTTGCCTTCATCTTTCTGAGGTTACGCCGATGTCATGTTAGCTGACAGCACTTTCCTGAAGACTAATCTGATACTGGTATCGGAATCCCACATCGATGCTTCTGACGAGTGGGAATGTTCTATGTCTTCTGCGTCTGAACTCTCTGGAGTTGATGGCGGCGTGACATAGCCTAACCTCCGTCGAGTCCGATTATAGTAATCCTGTGGCTTTCCATTGGGCATCGAAAGCCGGACAGGGAGATGCCGACCCTTACCGTAGTTTAGGCCTTTATTACTTTTCAGGTCGTAGCCCATCTTTTGGATGATATGCTTAGCCGCATCTGTGTACCGATAGACTTGTACTCTGCCGGTATCAGGTTCGGGCTCGATTGACGGGAGGTCCCGACGACGCTCGATTTTGCCCGAGATGATGGTGCCTTCGTCTCGGCTTCGTGGAGGGACTATGAAGACTCCTTGAGACGGGACTATTTGATTATGGTAGACGGTCGTTACTTGTGTTTGCAACGACCGTAGAGCGTTGTCTAATGTATACATGGCATTCCAGTGTGGAAGACAAGAATAATTGAAAGACACTCTATTATTGATAAAGTACGAGATTTTATCCCGTGGGATTACATTGTCGAAGGAGGGTGCGTCTACATCAGCAGAGATATATTCGCCAAGCTCCTCGTCTGTAAGCACTGGGGCCGGATCAGGAGAGTCTTCCACCGCTCTGACTTTGGGGTCTGAGAGGGTTATGTGAGCCCTCTCCGGCATCTTGGATGACTGCGGCGGCTTGCCTTTAAGACGCACCTTGAGGGGTGCCTCGGTTGCGCCTTCGATGAGTGGCGCCTTTCCTTGTAATTTTACCACCAGGGGAGCCGCTGTTTGTGGTGGCTTCCCCTTGAGGCGTATCTTCAGGGGAGCTTCGCGAGCTGGCGCTTTTCCTGATAGCTTGATGCTCATTGGAGGCGCCTTCTGGGGTGGTCTCCCTTTCAGACGGATTTTCAAGGGGGCGTCAGGAGTCACTTCGGGCTCCAAGTCCGGCTCTGTTGCCGTCTCTGCTTCATCATCGGCATCGTTGGCTTCCTCCTCGTCAAGTGGCTTGTACAAGTCGGAATCGGTGAAGTAGGCCTCAATCCCTTTGAAGGGATCGATATCTGCAAACTCCGTCCGGATGACGCCGTTGGTGGATACATATTTCATGCATTGGTGGAGCGTGGAGGGCACCACCATGTACTCATGTAACCATGGTCGTTCGAGTAAGATGTCGTAGTTGACCTCGGCATCCACCACATAACAAGTTACCTTAGTTTTGAGGCTGCCGATGTGACACTTCAGCCGGATCTTGCCCAGTGGCTCGCTCTTGCTGGCGTTGAAGCCGCTGATGGTCGTATTGGAGGGCGCCAGCCGGTACATTGGGATCCCCAGCTTTGATAGCAGCGCCTTTGGAATGATGCTTAGGGAAGACCCCGGATCGATCTGAATCCTGCTCACCTTTACCGAACCGATGTACTCTGTGTAATACAACGGTCGGTTATGTCGGTGATGCTTGAGCAGCATGTCTTGTTGGGTGAAGGTTATGTTTGGGATAACTTCATCCGCACAATGATAGTGTGCACAAGTAGTTGGGAGGTCTTCAGGCTGCTTGACCTGACTGAGAAAGGATTCGGCATCCTTCAGAGCTTCGCAGAGAGCTTCTCGGGAGTCCTTGGAGAGACGCATGAGCTCGAACAAAGACAGGCGTGCAGGAGTACTGGCCAGTTGTGCCAGAATGTCAAAATTGTGGGGCTTGGCTAGCCCCGAAGCATTTTCTTTCCGCAGAGGTCTGTCGAAACGGGCCTCCACTTGCTTTTGTTTATTGGCTGCTGAGGGCTTGGATGGACCCTCCTCAGGGATGGTGCCAGGAGGCACCACTTCGGCGACAGCTTCACCGGGCTGGGAGTTCTGTTGTGCACGTGTCTGCACAGGAAGCGCCTCTTCCGTTGAAGAAGAGACCGTGCGGCAAGACTTGATCTTCCTGCCTTTTGCTTTGGAGGTAGGGCGTACCTCCGGTTGAGTTACCTCGGAGACGAGGTCGGGGTGAACCCAGAGGACCTCTCCTCGAGATGTGGTGAGTGGGACAAGTCTGCTCACATTGTCACGGGTGGGTGGCAAATTCACCACGTCCATTGTCGCCTTAGGGATGGGGACGACGCCATCTTGTGTGGTAGTCGGCGGCAAGGTGCCAAACTGAAGTGACACCATATTAGCTGACACCGTCTTCTCTTCGTAGTCGACGGAGATTACATCCGCATTGATCATGCGCTGGATGTAATTTTTGAGGACGTAGCAGTCCTTAGTCGGGTGTCCGACAAACCGATGGTAGTGACAGTACCTCGGGTTGTCCACCTTCCCGACTTCATCGGGCCGCTTCGGGTCCGGAAGCTTGATCTTGTCACCCTGCTTCAGTATCTCAAAGAGTTGCAGGGTGTCGTCATCATTGAATGAATAAACCTCCTTGGGTCTCGGTGCCAGTGGAGGCTTTTGAGTAGGCACAGATGCGCCCTTCGAGGCATTAACAGTCAATGCCTGTTTCCCCTTTGTTTCTCGTCCGGAGTTGTTGGTTGCAGACTTTTTCCCCTTATCGTCAAAGGCGGGGAAGCTAACACCCAGAAGACGTGCATTGGCCGCCTTCTTCTCTGCAGCTTCAGCTTCAATGATTAGGGAGCTCCAGTCGGGAGGGGGAGTAGAGTTAAGCCAGAGCTTTACTGCAGGCAGCATGTTCATACTGCAAGCGGAGAGAAGCGTATGTTCTGGCATGCCTGGAGGTAGCCTGAAGCAGGCCTGACGGAAGCGTTCGATGAATGCCCGAACCGTTTCCTTGTCCTTCTGGCGTATCTCAATGAGAGACGCCATCGTCATGTCCTTCCCACCGTCGTAGAAGCGGTCGAGGAAGAGGCGTGTCAGGTCGTCGAAGGACGATATGGAATTATCGGGGAGGCTGCAGTACCAGTCATACGCCACCCCTTTCAGGGCTCCAACAAAGATGCTGGTGAGGAGCGCGTCCTCCTTTGGAAGATGCCCTGTCTGCGACTGGAAGTACGTCAGGTACCGTCGTGGAGAGTCCTTCCCGTCATACGGCGTGAGTGTTTGTGGTTTATACTTTGGGGGATAAACCACCTTGTTCCACTCAAGGGGATAAGGCTGGGGAATGCCCATCTTTTGGCGCTCCTCCTGCCTGTTCTTGGACTCGAAGCGCTCCCGCAGATCTTTGATCATTTCGACCACGTCCTCCGTGGAGCTAGGAGTCGGAGAAGGAGGTACTACCTGGAGTGGAGCGTTTTAAGGCTCCGATGTCCGGGGTGCTTCTGTGTCTGAGGGTGTCCGTTGGAGGGGCACACTCGACTCTCCATTGGCTCCTGGGTCGGGACCATTTGAAGGTGTCCTGATCAAGGCCGACCGCATCTCAAACACTGCTTGAGTCAGTGCTTGCATTGAGGCAGAGAGGGTTTTGAGTCCTCCCTCTAGCAAGTCTATGCGCTGGACAATGTCTTGTGGCGGCGCATCAGTCTCAAGATCACCCCCGGTCATGTATACTGTCATGACACGGCCGGAAGTGGATGGATTAGTTGAGGCTTCGCTCTCAGCCTCGCTCTCATGTGGGGGAGTGACTTCTCCTGGTGTTTGGCCACCCCCAGCCACATTCTGGAGTTCGTCTTCGACAGGCGCATCTGCAAGGGCCTGACTGCCCTCAGCTCTGTCTTGAAGGGCCTCTTCGTTTTCAGCACTACCCCCGGCGGTGTCCTGGAGGACATCGTCCTTTTGAGGGGCTTCAGGGAGGCCATCTTCGCCTTGATGAAGATCCGCCGCAGCTGTGCTTTGGACATCTTCGTCTTCGGAAGGAGGCTCGACAAGGGTCTGGCTACCCCCAGCTTCCTCCAAGGACTTCTTCCTCGACCGAGTGCCTTCGAACACTCCAGAGGTCGTGACAGCTGCCTTGGTTTTCCTCGGCTGGCTTTTGGATGAAGACGAGGAATTGGCAGTCGTCTTCCGGACAGATGAGGAATTGGAGATCACGTTGCATGACGCAATCTTTAGTTCCTCTTCTGCTGACACCTTCGTCCCAAGGCGATGTCGGAGGGGTGTCGATGATTGTAGCCGTTGGAAGACCGACTGCTTTGGCGGTACTGCCGTCTTGCAATAGCAGTTGATGGTGACCACTGCACAAGTGTGCCCCGTGAGAGGCGCATCGTGCTTGTTGGTCAATTCTCCTGACCGGCGCTTGTGAGTGATCACGTTGTGCAAGTCGTTGGAGGAGAGTGCTACCCTCACACCCCTCTAAGGCGCATGGCAGGGCCAAGCGCCGGGGTGGTCGGGTGAGTGCTGCGCCCCCTGATCTAATACCAAGCAGGCATCACGATCAGTAGTGGGAGAACCACAGCATTTGAAGTGACTTGAACGGACCTCGAACGCACAACCAGAGGAGGCACGGGAGTTCAAGACCACAGAGTTTGCCTCTCTCGGCTTGGTTGTGCACGCAGTGAATGCGCCCAAGCGAGATGAGGACTTTGAAGGTCGACTCGTTGTCGGTGCAGAAGCACTTGAGTCAACCTTGTACAGCTTGCCATCGGCAGCGCACGTGATTGTAAGCGCGTGCCTCTGGCCGGCTGCTGGCATAGCACGTTTGTGGCGCATGGCCCGTGCTGCCTTGAATTTCTTCGTACCAGCCCGCTGGGGCGCATAGTACTCAGCATCCAAAATTCTCTTCGCCATTACAGCGAGTGAGTCTGTCAAAGACAGAGGCTCTTTGTGGCGCATCAGAAGTGATGCGCGGGGCATTGGCTGCGCCCCTGCTCCGTCGACGTATCTTCCTCGCCTGAGAGGAAGATGGCTGGGGAACGTGGTCAGCCGCACGCTTCCCCGAGAGATGCGCTGCATCAGCGGGCGCACCTTGACTGCTGAGGACGTCAGCAGGAAGGGAAGGCTGGACGGGCGCATCCCCTTCGACGGTGGTGCCCGAGGCGTCGACTTTGCGTACCCAGACTGCGCGGGTCTTCTTCGGCTTCGACAGCCGCTTCGAAGGACTCGCACTTCCTTCAGAAATGAACTCCTCGTACGCCTGTTGATTGAGGCGCACTACCAGCGTCTTGTGGGAGGAGCCCACCTTCACGTCGTCGGCCTGTGACACGACTTTCTCGGTAGAGGAGAAAGAGGTCCCCAGCAGAGTCGCCAGCTTGTTTGCCATTAAAATTGTTTTGATTGAAATCTTAATACAAACAGAACAGTGATACAATATAGGACTTAGATGTAGTCCTAGGAGTACACTTTTGTTTAAGCTGGGTCCTTAGTGCCAATGGAGCGAGTGGTAATACGTTGACTCCGTTGACCGGCTGACGGCGGTTATCGGTTCTCTGAAGGTGTTGATTGCTCTGGGTGCTGGAGCTTGCTGAGAGGAGGAAGACGTTGAGTGTCTAGAACTGCCTCTCCGGTGATTCTCTGTTGTGGATTCTCTGTGAGTCTTATGTTCTGAGTCTCCGTCTGTGTGTGAAGGGGATGATCCTTCTATTTATAATTTTGCAGGCTGGCTGCTCATGCGCGCATATAGGATGCGCCGGTGTGGGGATGCCACGTGGAGGTTGCTGATGGAGGCGCATGGATGCTGCGCCCTGATCGAGGGGGAGAACTCTTCATACTACTGTTGTGAGCCGGCACGTAGCAGAAGAGAAGATCTTTCCGTTGCTGAAATCTTGGACGAGTTGAGCCAAAAGACACGTGTCGTCGACTCATGGTTCGAAGATCTCGGATTTGGTGGAGAGGAGTGATCTGGTGGGCTACGCCTTGGATTGGGCGCAGGAGGAGGCTGCGGCTCATAACCTTTAGGAGTTACAAACCATTTGGGGCGTATGGCTTTTGAGGCGCATGCAGGCGACTTTCCTTCTATCTTTTGGGATCAGAGATCAGTCTGGGGCGCATGGCTTTTGAGGCGCATGCAAAACATCAACCGGAGACTCTTCTTCTGTCTTTAGGGATCAGTGAAGGGTCTGAGGCGCATGCCGGTTTGGATGCATGGCCGTAGAGGCGCATGCAGGTGTGGACGCATGGTCGTAGAGGCGCATGCGGGTGTGGACGCATGGTCGTAGAGGCGCATGCGGGTAGCCACGTGGCAGTAGCCGTCGGAAGTCATGATGATGCTGACGTTGCCGACGCTTCGTTTTCTGAATAAAGCTGTCAACTGTTCAGACTTTGGGAGGCGTGCTGCCAACTCTATCAGTTTAGCATTTAATGTTGGTGACGTTCGATGGACAGCTGAGTGGGCGCGTCGGTTGGCGTTCCACTTGGTATGGAGATGTGTGGGGGCGCACCCTCTATAATGCACCGAGTACTGTAGGGCGCGTCTGTGTGATGCGCCTGATGCCGAAGGGCGCGTCCGTGTGATGCGCTGTCTGGCTGGCGCATCGGACATGTCTTTTAATGATGCGGCTGTCTCGCTCTTCGAGTGCTATAAATAGCCGTTTTGAATTCGAGGCGTCCGGTTCATCCATTTAATGTAAATTCATTGCACGGAATTCGGAGGGCCATCCACTTGGCGCGTGGGTTTGATCTGCCCGGCCTATAAATAGTGGCATGGAGAGAAGATTTGCTTCTCATTCCCTCACGTACTTCCAATATGAACTTGAACATACGGGTGCATTCTGCTGACGAAGTGCTCCCGAGGGTGAAAATGAGACGCTGTGTTGTCTTTGATGCACTTGAAGGTGACTGTTACATCCAAAAGACGGAGTCGAGGGCTTCTGAGGCAGGCGGAAGGTGCCTGTTGCATCCAAAGATAGGGATGCTCGAGCCTCGTCTCTGTTATTCCGGAAGAGCCGTAGATCGGAATGGCGGTGCAAGGCTCTCTTTTCCTGCAAAGTGGGGTTTCCCCCACTTTGATCGTGTCGAAAGCTGCTCCTTTAGCCGTGGTTTCGATCACGGTCTTCCTTCGGCTTTGGAGGCTCTTTCGAAGCCTCCCCTGGCCACAGCATTTGCGGTGCTCTTCTCTTCCTTGGTTCCAGCCAGAGGGTTAAATGCTTTGTGTCGAAGCATTTATCGGGCGAGCCTGGTTGGAAGAGCGGCACATAACTGGGCTCTGCTCGGCCAGGTGAGCCTGGCTGGAAGAATTTGGCTGAAGGGATGCACATAACTGAGCTGCTGAAGAGATGATGGGATGCGCCTGGATGGAGGCGCATGATATCTGCTGCGCCTCACTGGTGGCGCATAGTGATGCTGCGCCTATCTGGAGACGCATGGTGGCCGCTGCGCTTATCTGAAGTCGCATGGTGGCCGCTGGCTGTAGACTTAGGCTCTTTCCTTTGTAGAATCTCCTTTGTACAACCTTTTCTAGACATGTAATAGACTTTTATATATAAATAAAAAGTCCTTCTTCAAATGTCTATACTTATTGACTTTGCTGTGAAGTTCTTCGTCTGAGTTCTGGCGCATGTAGTGTCTGGCGCATGGGCTTTCTGGTTGTGAAATTCCATGCTTCTACACCTCTTAACTATCCATCTCCTCAACTCCCTTCCTATTTATTACTCTTCAAATCACTTTCCTCCTTTCTCTCCTCTTTTTACTCCACTCTCATTAATTCATCCCATCACCTTTTCATCTCCCCACTATAATCCTCCTCTACAACCGTTCCCTCCCTACCCCCCTTTCAAACTCATCTCTTCATCTTCTTCCTCTACTTTAAAAACCCTCTTTCTTCCATCTCCTCTCTCTACTTCTTCTTCCACACCCAACCACTAAATTCCTCTACATAGCAAACCCTAAGCGCCCCCGATCCTCCTCTTCCTCCATGTTCAACCCCTTCGTCCCGGTGGCGCTACCTACCGGCTATGACCAACGCGTCTTCTCCAACTCTCTGGCGGCCGACCTTTGGTTCCAGCACTTCATCCATCACAATGTGTTCAAGGGATGGGCGATCAACTGGAACCTCTTCCCCGGTCATGTCCCTTTGTTTGACGACGTCGGTCTCTCCTCCCTTCTTCGGCGTCAAATTCCTGTCTACCCCGCTGCTGTCCGACTTTTCTATTGCAACATGCGAGGGGATGACGACGATCCATCCGCCATTCAATCTATGGTCAATGATCGCCACTTCCGTCTTACTTCTCGGGAAGTGGGGAACATCTTAGGCATCCCGGACAAAGGGGAAGCGTTACCATCTTTGGGTGCTCTCAACTCCTCGGCGGCGTCACCTTTCGACGAATTCTGCCGTATCATCTACAAGGGTCCCAACCCTCCTGCCATCCCGGCCCTCTCTGTCCAGCTGGAGCCATTTTACTACGAGCTCCATCGGATCGTGTGCCACACTCTATTTCCTAAGGGCGGGAATTATGACACAATCACCGGTGATGCCCTCGTCTGCATGTATCATCTCTATGCCCGGAAGCGATTCTCCTTCCCGAAGACTCTTCTTCTGCAATTCCGACGTGTCTTGCCTTCGGGGAAGCAGAATCTCTACTATGGCTCTTTTATCACTCTGCTTATAGAGGCCAAACATGTTGACCTGTCTCTCTGCTCCTCGGATGGCGTCCCCTCATATCTTGCTGTCTTTCGTACCCTTGCTGGCGCCTCTACTTCCCGTGCCTCATCTTCCCAAGAGCAACCGGCATCCACTCCTGCTGCTCCCACATCTACCCCTCCTACTTTGGGCCGTTATATGCTGCTCACTCAGCAGCACTTTGATATGCGGATGGCCCAGGCGGAGGAGCAGATGCGGGCCCACACTCGTGGACTTGGCACCCTGATCCAATCTCGTTTCCACGATCAGGGGTATTTCATTCAGCGCACTCTGCAAGACCGGGATGCCTTTCTGGATCTTAATCTTCAGGATCCCATGTACACGACCCCGCGTTTCTCTGACCCCAATGCCTATGGGTTTATGTACCCTGACGGCATTGATCCATTTGGCGCCTTCCAGCAAGCTCAGGGTGATGATGATGATGATCCGGCTGAGGATTAGGGATGGACTTCCTTTGGTGATGGTTTCGGCTTTTGAGTGTTTCTAGTTTTTATGTGTTTGTCTTTATGTTATCTTTTGTGGTCCTTCGGGGACCGGTATGTGGTTGTTACTAGTTGTTTGTTGTCCTTCGGGGACTTAATATCTGGGTTTCTCTAGTGTTTGGCTCTCATGATGGAGAGTCTTTTATGTTTTCAGTATGTTATGTTTCTGTCAAGCATGTATTCTTTGCTCACTTCAATATATTAATGCATGCTTCTCTTTATATACTCATTTTTTTTATGCACTGTTTCTATTGGTTATCCCCATCTTTGACTAAGTGACAAAGGGGGAGAAATCGTATTGAGGGGGAGCTGTCTACCTACGGGGAAGCTACTCCCTGAAGATGCTATCTCTCTATTTTGTCAATTATCAAAATGGGGGAGTTTGTTGGCACATTTTATTTTGAGTAATTAACAGCATCTTCGTAGTTTAGTCTTCTGTTCTTCAGATTCAAATATTCTCAGAATATCTACTACATGGAGTTCTTCCGTTCAAAAGCATTCTCCTTCTTCCTTGAAGACTGTAGCAGTTACCGGCGTTCCCTGCATAAGACGGCGTCCTTCTGCTTAGAGTCTTCGAGTCTGTACTGGTCTAGGTATATCTGTAAACACCTAAGGACGGATGACAGTAAAAAGAACAAGTCAAAAATCAAATAGCTACAGAGCGGCATACCGGCGGTATGCTCCGGCATACCGACGGTATACCGTTTTTGGCATACAGAAAGTTGCTGTGACAAATAGTCGGCATACCGGCGGCATGCTTCGGCATACTGGCGGTATACCGCTTTTCTTGTCCAGAAAGTTGCTGGGACAAAATGTCTGCATACCGAGGCATGCTCCGACATACCGACGGTATACCGTTTTTAGCAACCCAAAAGTTGCTGTGACAAATTGTCGGCATACCGACGGTATGCTCCGGCATACCGGCGGTATACCGTTTTTAGCAACTCAAAACTTGCTGTGACGAATTGTCGGCATACCGGCGGCATGCTCCGGCATACCGGCGATATACTGAGTTTCAAATATTTAGTTTTCGAATTGCTCTGACTAGCATTAATGGCCGCATTTAATGCTCTCAAACGGTCATTAATATGACCGTTACTATTTGGCCGGTATACCGACGGTATGCCGCTGCATACCGACGACATGCCGGTCTGTCTGTATTCAGAGCATTAAATGCCACCAACTCTTAGTTCTCTTATAAAAGAAAGCTCTCTCTCTCTTGAGCTTTCTCACCAACTCTTCCATAAATTTTCCAACAACCAAGAGCTCCACCATTAATACTCTTCCAAGCTTTTCATTGTCATCCTCTCCCAAAAGTGCTAGAGTATTAAAGAGTTGTACATTTCGATCTTCACGTGTTAGAAAATCAACAAGTTCTCATTCTCTTTTGTTTGAAGTTGGCGAGCCTTCGTAAGAAAACTCGTGTGTAGAAGTTGGCGAGTCTTCGGATCCAAACTCGTGTTGAAGTTGGCGAGTTCTTCGGATCCAAACTCGTGCGTACTATTTGGTTAAATAGTGGATTAAAGCCGGAAAGAGTTCCGGGACTGGACTGCCTCAAAAGAGGATACCAGGATACATCCTTGCATTTGCGCTTGATCTTTCAACTCTTTACTTTCAATTGTCCTTATTGCATCAATTGTTGTAGTTATTTTTTAATTACCCTATTCACCCCCCCTCTAGGTTTCTACATAAACAATAAAGGATCTAAGCTGCTAACAGTTCTAAAATCATATTTAATGGTTCATCACAACACAGCATCTATAAGCGAAGGTAAACAAGTACAGACTAAATAATACACTTCCAAAGTATCTAACTGGAGACAAAGTCCAGTATCCAAATATAAGTACAGATAAAGTCTAAGTCTCAAAACACAAGAAAGATATCTAAGCAAGGTTCCCCGCTGGGGCCTCTTCTGGAGCTAAGGCCAGGTCCTCAATACAGTACCATAATATATAACACATAGCGTTTCCTTCTCGAAAAGTATACCTACAACGTTATCCTGTCAGGACGGGAGCAAGTACAACCTCTACAACTAAAGTACTGAACATATAATAAAAGAGATGTACAATAAGAAACATGGTGTGATAAGTCTATAAAACAGGAAATACCAGAAACATGGTCTCATGGTACAACTGGGATCACAATATCATAGTAACACAGGAAACATGGCATATCTGGAATCATGGTATATCTTATAATCTATCATGGCAAGAATACATATGTCATAGAGACAGATGTATATGTAATGTTTAAAACTGTAGCAGGTACGTGATCGGTCAAATAGATGTACAATGTACTGTGGTACATGTAAATAAAATATACATACGTACAAGTCAACAGGCATAGGTGTACATCCGTACAGTAATGCGGGATAATGGCCTACGGCAAGGTATGCATATAAAATGCGACCTCGCTCGCTACTATAGGGGGGGGTCATGATCACGTACTCAACTGTCAGTTTTCCCATAACCCATATTCTATCATGTGAGAGATACGAGAACAGTAAAAACATGTGAGAGACACTGGGAGTAATATAAGCATGGCCGGTACTGGGAACAGTATGAAACATGTGAATACTCCGAGTAGTATAAAGCATAGTAAAATATGTACTGAGAACCAGTAAGGAACATGTGAAGATATAAGAACTGTCCTAAGCATGTCAGGTACTGTAAGTAATACAACATGTGAAGACATAGCTTGCTACCTCAAGGATCAGTATTTTAACAGGGTTAATACATGTTCTAGCATTAAAAGACAGTAAATGAGTTTATAGATGTACTTGCCTCGAGCAAAGCAAGAATACTAGTACGAAGATATAGATGCCTGGTGTCCTGTCAATAATGATATACAAACTCAGTTCTAAGCTATGTTCAATATTACACTAGTGGTGAGACACGACTCCTAACCGGACACTAACTAAGTAGAGACCTAGAATAAAAGTCTAATGTTGAGTGCCACTATACACAAACTAACTTCCTAGGATCTATACACTAGTGTAGGGGGTGGTCCAATACTACAATAACTCAAAAGAACACAAAACATTGTAAGTCATAATTATTCAATAATTAAATCAAACTGTACACTAAGTTCCAACAATTTTAGAGATAGACAAAAAGCTAAATTATATATAAAATAAAGTACCAAAATGATCCTTGTTAATTATAGAAATTTATACTAATTTTTTTGGAATTTATAAACCTTCATAAATATTTATTAAAAATCAGCAAACATAAATATACTAAAAATGAGTTATGTTTTCCTATTTTTATAAAATACCAAAAGCACTTAATAAATGCTAGAAAAATTATAATAAATTAGATAAATTAACATAATATTTAAATACAATTTTTCCCAGATTTTTACAGAAATTAAAATATATATAAAAATTCAAAAACAAAAAGTAACAATTTTTGGAAAAATAATTAATTACAAATTAAGGATAATACATTAGCAAAATCTACAGATGTTGTCGGATGATAAAATAAATATCACCAACGTGTCCAGAACGGTCAAATCAGCTATGATAGCTTACCCATAAGTCCAATTTAGACACAGGAGCAAAACGGTAATTTTGGGTCAAAATGATGTCCGCCGTTGGACACACTTTGCACCGAAAAACGTGTCGGGATAGAAGTCTACAAAACCTAGAAAATTATATGTCCACGAATCCAGAATGATGATACGAACCCAACGGTATGTCCGAAATAGGATTCCGATGTGCCGATCTCAAAATGATACGTTGACGCGACACTTGGTATCCGGTTTGCACGGAAATGCGTGTCGGAGCAAACGTCTTCAAAACTCAGCAAATTATATGTCAACGAGTCCAGAATGACGATACGAACTCAACGGTATATCCGGAATTGGATTCTGATGAGCCGATCTCAAAGTGACCCGTTGACTCAGAAAGTGGGACCCGTTTTGCACCGAAATGCGTGCCAGGGCCCACGTTCTCCAAATCAAGCAAACTTTATATGAAAACATGCCAAAACGACGCTACGAGTCTACTGGTGGTGTCAAAAATTGAATCCGAAGTCTCGGGTTCAAAAATGGAATTTTACAAGTGCAAATTAAAGAATTCGGACGGCCAACTTTGGCGTCGAATTCGACCAACCGAACGTGCTTAAAATGAAACGAAATCTAAAGGAGACAGGAAGATGGTTATACCAGATGTGCACAGGAACTGGTAGCACGTCAACCGGAGCTGCGATAACGAAGTTACGAGCTGACGAAGTCGGCTCCACGAAACTGTCCAAAAACAGTTCAATTTAAAACGTCAACTTGGTGGCCAGTTTTGAGGTATCAAACAACATAATTAACGGACGAAAATTGACAGGAGTGAATATGGATATACTGAGATGCGACGGAGCAAGGAGATCGCCGATCCAACGGTCGGATCTCCCAGAAAATACGTACGAACTTGCTGCGACGGAGCGCACTTTCTGAGTTCCAAACTCGCGCGCGCCGACGGGATTTCGTGCGAAATGCACGAATAGCCTAGGCGGCACGTCCTGGTGGACGGTGGCCGCCACGGGGTGGTGTGCCAGGGTGCGCCCAGGGGGTCGGGGGCCAGCCACGGTGGCGGCAGTGTCGTGCGGCGGTGCGGCGGCGCACGACGGCGGCCCGCGCGCGCGCACATGCGCCTGCTGCTCGCCGCAGCTGCTGCCACTGCTGCATATCGCGTTGTGGGCTGCTGCTGTGTGCTGCTGCACGCGCACGGCCAGGGCTGTGGTGGCGCGACGCGGCAGCGATCGCCGGAGCACGGCAACGACGGCGGTATACGGTGGTGGGGAGTGGTGAAGGTGGTGAAGATGGTATTTGTGGTGGTGGAGGTGGTGTTTAATGGTGATGATGATGTAGATGATGGTGGTGGTTGATGGAGAGTAGAAGGAGGAGAGGGGAAGTCGGCCATGGGGAGGGGAGTGTGTGTGTGTGCTGTTGAGAAAGGGAGAGATGTATGTGTGTGTATGTTTATATGTGTGAGTGTGTAAATAGAAAGAGAGAGTGAGAATAGTGAGAGAGTGAGAGAATGTAGTCGGCCAAGTAAAGGGGGGGTGTGTTCCTGCTGGTGATGGGGATGGGGGGGTGTAGGTGTAGGTGTAAAGAGAGAGAGAGAGAGAGTTATATATGTATGGGTGTGTGTGTTGTATATATATATATATTAATATATATATAGAATGAGTGAGTGAGGGAGATATTTGAATAGAGGGGGGGAAAGTAGGTCAGCTGGAGGGGGTTGTGAGAGAGAGTGTGGTGAGGATAAGAGAGAGAGGGAGTTATCCATATATATATAATATATATATGTAGGTATATATATAGAGAGAGAGAGAGAGAAATATTTAGAGAGAGAGAGGAGAGAGAAAAGTGGATATTTCCAAAATAGGAAAAAAAATAGGGAAATTATGTGGGGTACTTGGGCAGTCATTGAGAGGACAACAGGGAGCTTGGGTTCGGGTTCGGTCGAACCGGGTTGAGTCAAAATCGGACCGGGTGCAATAATGGAATTAAAAATGAGATTTATAATCATGGATAAATAAACAACATGCGGGGACTCCAATAAATGGGACACAAGTTTCATGTGGGTAGTAAGCTTCAAGTGGGCCACGTCCATACTTTGGGTCGACTGGGTTGGATCGATGTCGGGTCCCGAAATTAAATTGGAAATTAAATCGGGTTTTACGGTAGATAATTAATTGTCCTAAATTGAACCGAAAATTGTGCGAAGGAAATGGAGCACAAAATGGAGTGTCTGAGTGGGACACGAAGGTCATGGGTGAAGAGCGTCTCGAGTAGATCATTCATGAGAAGTTGGTTCCGAGAAAATGACTTGTCTGGTGCTCCTAAATTAAAAGTCATGGCGACGTGCAAACGATGATCAAAGATAAAAGTGGGAATAATTATTCAACGATTAATTGGTCTAAGTTGACCCGAAGTTGCGCGATACAAAAAGAGCACAAGGGAACGAATTCAAGTGGGACATGATATATCAAAACGAAGATAATCTTGTCTACTTCAAAATCCATGAAGAGAGTTTACAGAGATTGGCATCCCTGACGCTCCAGAAGTCAAAGTCATGGAAAGGTACATTAATGATCTAAATAATTAAAACATTTATCGAAAATAATTCATTTATAAAAATAAAAATAAATTCATTCATCAACCATATTTCCAACCTCAATTGTAAATTCTGGATTTCCTTATCATATCCTAAGTATCCTTATTTCATCAATCCATAGTTCCTTGGCATCATTTATCGTCAATCCTTTCCTACAGTTTCCCCTTGAAATCATACGTTCAATTCTTATCCTTGGCGTAGAGCTTTCTTCTTTTTACACGACAAGTCCTCCGAATACAAATCCTCGATTTCAAAACTCCCGATTTATTAATTACCAATGTACATATGTCTTTGTCTTGTTTCTTGTCCTTTTAACTGATATCTTTCCGATCTCGTATGCAATACGATAACTCATTCTAACTTATTCTATATCAATCCACATATCGATCTACCCTTTAATCACCTGTAATCAGCTATAGGTAACCAACCAAAATTCTACAAATGCTAAATCCTCAATTTGCTAAACACAAGATTCTAATCCTTAATCCATAGTCATAACAATATATTATCTCATTTCTCCATCTTAGATACCCTATCATCAAGTCATACTATCAATACAATCATTCTTAATGGTTTCCAAGTCTGCTACAGTCAGTCACTTATACTCGTCCTATAAACTTAATCTAACCAATCCCTAGGAATAGTATTTATCACAATCACACAATACATTTATAGTTATACTACAGGATCAATTAACAAGGTTTGGCTATTTCGGTCGCCTATCAAATAGAAGGTTACAAGACCTAAAACTGGGTCAAGCAATCCATAACAGTGTCCAAACAAGTTAAAGGGTCAAGCATGACAGAAAAGTTTATCGAAATATTTCCAAGAATGGTACGAAGACAACGAGATGTATAACGAGAAGAATTACCAAAGAGGTTAACGAAAAAGAGTTTAGTCAAGTCATAGGAAAGATGGAACACAAAAATAACTATGTCCAAAAGATAACGCGAAAGCAATCCTATTGGAGAGTCCTAGAGAACCTGTAATCCTAGTTGTAGATGCAGATAGAACAGAGTTAATCAAGATGGAAAGGAATGATAATAATAATAAGAATTTATTCTTGCTCATTCGGTCATAACAAAGTGAACCAAGTTGAGATATGATCTGATAACCATATACGTCTTCCTGAAATCATGTTGCCAGAATTTTTGTCCCACCAGTAAGCTTATATGCAACAAACGAGGGAGTCCATAACTAAGGTATACACCCTATAGTCATATCATCTAGATTCCTTACCACGCCAACCGGTATGGCTGTAAGAAAATCTAAATTCTATGAATAGGATAGTATATCCAAAATTAGGCTCTATGTTTTTGTCGTACCAGCTAATATGGCTGCGATAAATTCTAAACTCCATAAATAAAGCAGACGTTTACCTTATCAGGACATATCATAATTCAATCCACAAAATTTATCACGATACAAGATCAAAGTTAACAACGAAAATCAGAAATTAAATTCAACAACGAATTTAAGGGAGAGCAATTAAAACAGGTGAAAACATATTTCTAAGTAAGATTAGAGTGAGATCCTCAGGGGTCATCCCAAAGGTACAAACTTGGTCTAAATTGACCCACTGAAATACAAACAAGAGACTAATTATAGCTAACGGTCCTATGCTGTGACGAGTTCTTCTATGTTGCAATCCTAGAAATCCTCTAGGTGTTCTAAATGTTTATCCCTAGTGTTAACAAGTTGTCCTAGATCCTAATTGCAGGCATGCTTGGTACAATAACGTAACCAAACAACTTAAGTCGAGACCTGCATAGGCCACCAAAAAAACATGTCACGACCCGCTACCCAAATTGTTGGGCCGGGCCGAGCCATGTCCAGCCTACGCTTGGTTAAAGCGCAGTAAGCTGTTCTAGAATAAATAATAAAGGATCTAAGCTGCTAACAGGTTCATCACAACACAACATCTATAAGCGAAGGTAAACAAGTACAGACTAAATAATACACTTCCAAAGTATCTAACTGGAGACAAAGTCCAGTATCCAAATATAAGTACAGATAAAGTCTAAGTCTCAAAACACAAGAAAGATATCTAAACAAGGTTCCCCGCTGGGGCCTCTTCTGGAGCTAAGGCCAGGTCCTCAATGCAGTACCATAATATGTAACACATAGCGTTTCCTTCTCGAAAAGTATACCTACAACGTTATCCTGTCAGGACAGGAGCAAGTACAACCTCTACAACTAAAGTACTGAACATATAATGAAAGAGATGTACAATAAGAAACATGGTGTGATAAGTCTATAAAATAGGAAATACCAGAAACATGGTCTCATGGTACAACTGGGATCACAATATCATAGTAACACAGGGAACATGGCATATCTAGAATCATGGTATATCTCATAATCTATCATGGCAAGGATACATATGTCATAGAGACAGATGTATATGTAATATTTAAAACTGTAGCAGGTACGTGATCGATCAAATAGATGTACAATGTACTGTGGTACATGTAAATAAAATGTACATACGTACAAGTCAACAGGCATAGGTGTACATCCGTACAGAAATACGGGATAATGGCCTACGACAAGGTATGCATATAAAATGCGACCTCGCTCGCTACTATAGGGGAGGTCATGATCACGTACTCAACTGTCAGTTTCTCCATAACCCATATTCTATCATGTGAGAGATACGAGAACAGTAAAAACATATGAGAGACACTGGGAGTAATATAAGCATGGCCGGTACTGGGAACAGTATGAAACATGTGAATACTCCGAGTAGTATAAAGCATAGTAAAACATGTACTGAGAACCTGTAAGGAACATGTGAAGATATAAGAACTGTCCTAAGCATGTCAGGTACTGTAAGTAATACAACATGTGAAGACATAGCTTGCTACCTCAAGGATCAGTATTTTAACAGGGTTAATACATGTTCTAGCATTAAAAGACAGTAAATAAGTTTGTAGATGTACTTGCCTCGAGCAAAGCAAGAATACTAGTACGAAGATATAGATGCCTGGTGTCCTGTCAATAATGATATACAAACTCAGTTCTAAGCTATGTTCAATATTACACTAGTGGTGAGACACGACTCCTAACCGGACACTAACTAAGTGGAGACCTAGAATAAAAGTCTAATGTGGAGTGCCACTATACACAAACTAACTTCCTAGGATCTATACACTAGTGTAGGGGGTGGTCCAATACTACAATAACTCAAAAGAACACAAAACATTGTAAGTCATAATTATTCAATAATTAAATCAAACTGTACACTAAGTTCTAACAATTTTAGAGATAGACAAAAAGCTAAATTATATATAAAATAAAGTACCAAAATGATCCTTGTTAATTATAGAAATTTATACTAATTTTTTCGGAAGTTATAAACCTTCATAAATATTTATTAAAAATCAGCAAACATAAATATACTAAAAATGAGTTCTGTTTTCCTATTTTTATAAAATACCAAAAGCACTTAATAAATGCTAGAAAAATTATAATAAATTAGCTAAATTAACATAATATTTAAATACAATTTTTCCCAGATTTTTACAGAAATTAAAATATATATAAAAATTCAAAAACAGAAAGTAACAATTTTTGGAAAAATAATTAATTACAAATTAAGGATAATACATAAGCAAAATCTACAGATGTTGTCGGATGATAAAATAAATATCACCAACGTGTCCAGAACGGTCAAATCAGCTAGGATAGCCTACCCATAAGTCCAATTTAGACACAGGAGCAAAACGATAATTTCGGGTCAAAAAGATATCCGTCGTTGGACACACTTTGCACCAAAAAACGTGTCGGGATAGAAGTCTACAAAACTTAGCAAATTATATGTTCACGAATCCAGAATGATGATACGAACCCAACGGTATGTCCGAAATAGGATTCCGATGTGCCGATCTCAAAATGATACGTTGACGCGACACTTGGTATCCGGTTTGCACAGAAATGCATGCCGGAGCAAATGTCTTAAAAACTCAGCAAATTATATGTCAACGAGTCCAGAATGACGATACGAACTCAACGATATATCCGGAATTGGATTTCGATGAGCCGATCTCAAAGTGACCCGTTGACTCGGAAAGTGGGACCCGCTTTGCACCGAAATGCGTGCCAGGGCCCACGTTCTCCAAATCAAGCAAACTTTATATGAAAACATGCCAGAACGACGCCACGAGTCTACTGGTGGTGTCAGAAATTGAATCCGGAGTCCCGGGTTCAAAAATGGAATTCTACAAGTGTAAATTAAAGAATTCGGACGGCCAACTTTGGCGTCGAATTCGACCAACCGAACGTGCTTAAAATGAAACGAAATCTAAAGGAGACAGGAAGATGGTTATACCAGATGTGCACAGGAACTGGTAGCACGTCAACCGGAGCTGCGACAACGAAGTTACGAGCTGACGAAGTCGGCTCCACGAAACTGTCCAAAAATAGTTCAATTTAAAACGTCAACTTGGTGGCCAGTTTTGAGGTATCAAACGACATAATTAACGGACGAAAATTGACAGGAGTGAAGATGGATATACTGAGATACGACGGAGCAAGGAGATCGCCGATCCAACGGTCGGATCTCTCGAAAAACACGCACGAACTAGCTGCGACGGAGCGCACTTTCTGAGTTCCAAACTCACGCGCGCCGACGGGATTTCGTGCGAAATGCACGAATAGCCTAGGAGGCGCGTCCTGGTGGACGGTGGCCGCCACAGGGTGGTACGCTAGGGTGCGCCCAGGGGGTCGGGGGCCAGCCACGGTGGCAGCACCGCCGTGCGACGGTGCGGCGGCGCACGACGGCGGCCCGTGCGCGCGCGCACATGCGGCTGCTGCTTGCCGCAGCTGCTGCCACTGCTGCATGTCGCGTTGTGGGCTACTGCTGCGTACTGCTGCACGTGCGCGGCCATGGCTGCGGTGGTGCGACGTGACAGCGGTCGCCAGAGCACGGCAACGACGGCGGTGTACGGTGGTGGGGAGTGCTGAAGGTGGTGAAGATGGTGTTTGTGGTGGTGGAGGTGGTGTTTAATGGTGATGATGATGTAGATGATGGTGGTGGTTAATGGAGAGTAGGAGGAGGAGAGGGGAAGTCGGCCATGGGGAGGGGAGTGTGTGTGTGTGCTGTTGAGAAAGGGAGAGATGTATGTGTGTGTATGTTTATATGTGTGAGCGTGTAAATAGAAAGAGAGAGTGAGAATAGTGAGAGAGTGAGAGAATGTAGTCATCCAAGTAAAGGGGGGTGTGTTCCTGCTGGTGATGGGGATGGGGGGGTGTAGGTGTAGGTGTAAAGAGAGAGAGAGAGAGTTATATATGTATGGGTGTGTGTGTTGTATATATATATTAATATATATATAGAATGAGTGAGTGAGGGAGATATTTGAATAGAAGGGGGGGAAGTAGGTCGGCTGGAGGGGGTTGTGAGAGAGAGTGTGGTGAGGATGAGAGAGAGAGGGAGTTATCCATATATATATATATATATATATATATATATATATATATATATATAGAGAGAGAGAGAGAGAGAGAGAGAGAGAGAGAGATAGAGAAATATTTAGAGAGAGAGAGAGGAGAGAGAAAAGTGGATATTTCCAAAATAGGAAAAAAAATAGGGAAATTATGTGGGGTACTTGGGCAGTCATTGAGAGGACAACAGGGAGCTTGGGTTCGGGTTCGGTCGAACCGGGTTGAGTCAAAATCGGACCGGGTGCAATAATGGAATTAAAATTGAGATTTATAATCATGGATAAATAAACAACATGCGGGGACTCCAATAAATGGGACACAAGTTTCATGTGGGTAGTAGGCTTCAAGTGGGCCACGTCCATACTTTGGGTCGACTGGGTTGGATCGATGTCGGGTCCCGAAATTAAATTGGAAATTAAATCGGGTTTTACGGTAGATAATTAATTGTCCTAAATTGAACCGAAAATTGTGCGAAGGAAATGGAGCACAAAATGGAGTGTCTGAGTGGGACACGAAGGTCATGGGTGAAGAGCGTCTCGAGTAGATCATTCATGAGAAGTTGGTTCCAAGAAAACGACTGGTCTGGTGCTCTTAAATTAAAAGTCATGGCGACGTGCAAACGATGATCAAAGATAAAAGTGGGAATAATTATTCAACGATTAATTGGTCTAAGTTGACCCGAAGTTGCGCGATACAAAAAGAGCACAAGGAAACGAATTTAAGTGGGACATGATATATCAAAACGAAGATAATCTTGTCTACTTCAAAATCCATGAAGAGAGTTTACAGAGATTGGCATCCCTGACGCTCCAGAAGTCAAAGTCATAGAAATATACATTAATGATCTAAATAATTAAAACATTTATCGAAAATAATTCATTCATAAAAATAAAAATAAACTCCTGAAATTCAGTGGGCATACACTTTCTCAGTTGTAATCCCAGAAGCAAATTTAGTAAAACATTTTCTCCTTTTTGTGATATCAAAATGTAATGCCCCGCTTCGCACGGTGCATTATGCTGAGTCGTTGACTCAAAGAGTTGCGTTGACCCGATTACGTATCGATGCAAATTGATACAAGGTATTAAGTTGTCCCGAGCAATGCATCAAACTAAGTCGATCCGAAGAGTTGCCTTGTCCCGAAGAATGCATCGAGTGAATCGATGTGAAGCGCCGCGTTACCTCGAAGGATAAGTGCATTGAGATGGCTCGAAGATTCTAAGAAATCGAATCGACCAAGGCACAAGTCCAAATCGATGCAAGTAATGATTTTAGTTGGTTTCATGTGCAGGCTATACGTTTACGCTGAAATGTTAGAGGTTGATCTTTTGCCTTATTCAGTAAGGGGTCCGCGAAAGTAAATCGTCGCCTTACGACGGACGGAAGCGTTGGCACGCTAAGGCAAATCGGACGTATAACTCAATGAGGCACGAAGTGCTCGAATGGCTAAGTCAGGAGAGTTGCCCGTGCGATAAAGTTATGAAATTGAGCCACAATGGCTCGACGAAACGACAACGGCGGATCGACTCAAGGTGGGGGGATATTAACTCTCTTTTCTATTCTGTCATGCTTAACTAAAATACATATCATTGAATGCTGAGTTAACCTATCAACGCCACGGGCGTGGCTCGATAGAGAGATAAACGTAGTGCGTGTCTAACACTAGATAGAACAATTGAAATGAATCGTACGGCAGACGTACGAGTCGCTATGGAACATTGGATATCGTAAAGGCGAGCGCCTCGGTGCGCAAGCCGTAGGAACATGGGATAACTATACTCGGCGAGTGCCTTAGTGCACGAACCATATCGTGTCTTCGCGCACGAGTTAGAACGGCTAGAACATTGAAAGACAATAGGCGAGCGCCCTAGCGCGCAAGCCACGGACATTGAATGCTAAGTCATAGAACATCGGAACTACGGTCGAAACGTGCCTACGTGCATGAGATAATAAAAGATGGCATCGTTGCAAAAGAATACAGTTGTGGCATGAATGTGGTAGAACTGTCGGATATGACATAATGCCTCGAAAGGTGTTCGAGACCTTCGGGTCGTTCGGTTGACGAGCATTGAGTTGAGGCATGATGCCATTGAAACATTGAAACGAAGTATGAAACGTAAGAACATAGAAAGTTAACGGAAGTAATACGAGATGATAATGCGGCATGGTGCCCTTCGAAATATTTGCGGCCTTCGGGCGTTCGATGAGAACATTTGGGCATTGTGCCAATTGAAATAGTGATAAGCAAACTTGCTTGGTTGTATGAAAATAAGATGCGTTGCATGGTCAAATGGACTTAAAGGTATAAAGCCGTACATGGGTATTCCCTCGAACGCGGCGCGCTGGGACTGTTCGGCCTAGGAGGGATTCGTTTTCGGTATTGTTGGTGCACTTCATTTAGAAGGGTAGCGACCTTCTGGTGAATGTGATAAGCCACTTGCTGCGATTATTTCGATAGCCTCTGATGTTTGTTAGCAACCGCACAGAGTTAACATCGTCTTATGTTTCGATTTCGATAAATATAAGTCTATTTTAGCCCGAAAAGCTAGTGACCTTCATATAGTTAAGGGCGACGGGTTTGGAAGTGCAAGGTATGCACATATCCTGCATGGACGGATCCTGAATAGCGAGCACTTATAACATGACAGGGAAAACGGATAGGCGTATTCACCTTGCGTCGGTGTAAGGGCGAGTGCGTCGATATTGCTAAGTTGCGCCACGAATCAAATACGAGATTGCTTGCTTGCTTACTTATGCGAATTGAATAACATGCTTGCCATGCTTTACAGTCTTCGAATATGCCATGAACTCATCCTAAGGAGAACATAGAGAGAGAACTAAATTGTATGTTTGCATGAATCAATACAATACTAAATGTCGGTTTGTTAAGTGGGTTTTTGATCAGTACAGCGAGGACGAAAGTACTAATCCCCCACTAGTTTGCTAGCAGGTTCAGGGATTGGTCTGCTCGCGGCGGAGCTTCGCTTGAACGCGTTGAGGCTTGGAATGCCGAAGCGTATTGAAGCGTGCGATCGTATTGACGCTCGAATTCGCGACAGGATTGATGCGGCCGAGATATAGAAGGCATGATGTATGGAACGGTGAAATCCTTTGTGGGCAAGAGAGAACTTGAGTGTTGTAGCCAATCTGGCAAATTTTGTTGGGCTATCGAAAGCCTTTGTAATCTGATTTTGAATATCAATAAAGTGAATCATTTTCGTATACACTGTTTTGCCTTTCGTTGTTAACGTTCAACTCAAAGATAACCATTTGAAAACTTGTCATCTTGTCTTGCACGATCGCAACTCCAGGCTCGTGCGGCATCACGCCCCAGCGAGGACGATGATTCGGATAATTCCGGGCCGGGGCGTGACAAATTTGTATCAGAGCCCCAGGCTCAATTTCCTCTAGACGCTTGCTTCATTTCAGTTCTAAAAGTTGCCCACCACCAATCGAAATCACTCTCGACTCTACTCGATGCCGCACTGGATGTTCCATACAATAAGTCTAATACAAATCATGTAAGTTTGTCACGTGTTGTTTTAGAAATTACATGGTATTTGCGGGAAAAGTCGGAAAAGGTTTGTTGCTATAAGCGTAACAAGTTGCGAGACATGAATTCAATGAATTGTTGCTGCGGATGCAACACGTCATGAATTATGATTTGAGATATTCGTTGTTTGTAATGAACGATACGAGAAATGTTGGTTGTATCGATACAATGATAGTCCTGGAATGTTGCTGCAGCAATTGCCACGCGTTGATTGTAAATGATGCATTGAAAAGAAAATAAAAGTTGATATTGAATGTGTCGAACGGATTCACGTATCGATTTTGAATGTGCGTTTGCGATGAAAAGCGATAAGTCAATATCGAATGTGTTGAAACGGATTTGAGCATTGACTTTGAATGTCGAAAATAAAATGTTGCACGATGTGCAATGCGTATCGAGAATAAATCGATACACAAGGTGCGGTAAATATCGAAAATAAATCGTTGCACGATGTGCAATGCGTATTAAAAGTAAAATATTGCACGTGGTGCAACGCATGTCGAAAGTAAAATTATTGCACGGGGTACAACGCATATCAAAGTAATCGTTGCACGAAGTGCAACGGATATTGAGAATGAATTATTGCACAAGATGCAACGAAAGAAAATAAAAATTATAAATCGAGAAACAAAATCGGTTCGGTTGCGCACCGAGCTTGTGTTGGCAAATGAATGCATTGGCCAAGTTGCGTCGGATTCTGATTAATCAGAGTTACGGTTGTGATCAAGCACGATCACTGCGAAAATCGTGAGTCGGAAGAGATCGTTTGTTCGTAAGGAATACGTTGCGACGAAAGTAACTTGATTTCTGGGTGGTATATGGTATACCACCGATGCAATGAATGGCTCGATTTTGAGTGGTATATGCAATACCACTTGTACGACGAATTACATCGACGTTTTATGATAATTGCGGAAGGTTTGTCCGCAACGGACGGGATAGCACCGAGACTCGATTGAGAATTTGTACGACGGCATGTTGATGCAAGTGTTCTTCGATGATCGGTTAGAACGGTAAGGCGGGACTCGTAACATTGAATGATACGTCGATTGAAAAATTTATGTGTCGGTCGAATGATGGGAATTAGCGAAACGATTATGCCTTGAGGCAACAATCGGATCGACGGGATAGGAAACTCGAAACGTTGAAATCGAACTGCACGACTTGCGAGCTCGATGAAAATATTGGACGATACAAATTAAAAATCGAATCGCACGACTTGCGATCCCGATTGAAATGTTGGACGAGACGAATCGAATCGCATGACTTACGATCTCGATAGAAATGTTCGGCTAGGCGAATCGAATCGCACGACTTGCGAGTTCGATAGAAATATTGGGCGATACGAATTGTAATCGAATCGCACGATGTACGACTTTGGTGAAGAGTTGGTTGACGCGAGTAATCGTGCCTAAGAAATAGTTCGTTACATTGCAACGAAACTCATTTGAGTACGACTGAAAACACACAAAACTTAGAGGGCGAGATCATATGACTTGAGGGTTCGATGTTGGATAATCGATAACTCAGTTATGCGATCGAAGTATAGCGGGATGCGGCAAATCGGAGAACGAGTCGATGCGTATGGAAAAGTTCGTTGCGAACTTGGATGTATGCGATGCGAGTTAAGTTAACGTTGAAACGGATTCAAAGTTGACCCTTACGTTATCGAAATGGATACGGCGTATCGAGATCGATACGTAAGGAAACGTAAGCGATGTGAGAATACAAAATAGAGTGTGCCTCGTGCTATGAAATTTTATAAGTAACGATACGAGAATGAACGAACTTGGTTGATCGTAAATTTTGTGATTGATCAAAGACGAGACTATAAGTCATCGACGATTGCTCGATGCGTATAGCATCTCGTGTGTCGACCCAGAAATAAGATAGACTCGAACTTGATACGAGTAGATGTATCGTAAATTGTGGAATTATCGACGATAGTGCATAACTTTACTCGGAGGATAGTTGCGTAGCAGTTGCGCCGATAGAAATGGTTATGTATGGATTGGGTAGTCGCATAGAAAATCGTCGGAACGTGATTTGGCTCCGAAATAAGATATAGCATGGTTCGTAGTAAACTGTCCTTCGGTGATAATCCACAATTATCGAGCGTAGCTTCGGGGCAGCTGACCCTAGAAGACTTGACCGCCAAATCAAATTGAATGTTGCAGACCGTAAGATGACCCATACGATATCGCATATGAGATTGCATCGATAACAAATACAATGTGGTGCATATTGACGATAAGTCTAGGCGATCGAAAATTATTGGAACAACTTTCGATTAAGAGTGATGTAGCTAGATTTTGAGTATTCGTCGGATGAATGCTCGAATGGTTATGTTGGTCGACGATAGAACTTGAAATTCACCAACGAACTTGGTGATTCGAATAGGCGATTACGAGAAACGTGCTATGCACGAGAGATAACGATAAGAAGATGACTAACGAGTTATATTGTTAGATTTGATTCACCTTGCAATTGAGCTTGCGTGAATCGAAACTTACATTCGATGTTGCAAGACGGATAAGTTAAGAATTTGGCTAGTGAATTCGTACTCATTAGAAAATCGAACGTAAGGCGCATCGTAAGGACTTTCGTGTCAAGGCGATCGTTGTCTTGAGCACCGTCGCCTTGATATAAACTTTGTGTCAGATAGATTGTGGCCTTTGTGCAATGTTACTTTAAACTTGCGACGAAAGGATTTGAGCACGGTGTCTAGGTAAGTCACCTAGCGGACGTAGTCCTGATTGTTCATGCTTTTGCAAGTCAACAAAAGAGAATCATGTCGAGATAGGATACGAAGTAAAAAATCAGAAATCGTTGGATAGTGACGTCGAACGCAAGGCGTTGCGGAGACTCGTTGTGATCGGATGTGCGACGGCTTGACGTGACGTATAGAGTTTGTAGTCCCGATGAAACATACAAAGTGAGAAATACAATTTTTGAATCGCATCGTATGCCTTGACTTTTGTTGGCGGATCGCATATGTATCAATATGCATGTGCGCTAGAATTACGAGAACAAATAATAGAGCCAAGTCCGATCGAGAATACGAGATGTCAAGTTATCGAGAATAAGAGTTAGATGTTTGCGTTGTTCCGATATCTTACAACTGAGCTTGGCTAAAATGCATATATTGGTGGGACGCCTAAAATATGTGTATGATTCCAAACTAAGTTGTAAGATCCAAACGATAGTGAGACGAGATCGTGGAATGATCTAATGAAACCTTTGGAAATTTAGTATTGGTTTCGGTTCGGGACGAACCTTGTTTTGAGTGGTATATTATGTAATGTCCCGCTCCGCACGGTGCATTATGCTGAGTCGTTGACTCGAAGAGTTGCGTTGACCCGATTACGTATCGATGCGAATCGATACAAGGTATTAAGTTGTCCCGAGCAATGCATCAAACTAAGTCGATGCGAAGAGTTACCTTGTCCCGAAGAATGCATCGAGTGAATCGATGTGAAGCACCGCGTTGCCTCGAAGGATAAGTGCATTAAGACGGCTCGAAGATTCTAAGAAATCGAATCGACCAAGGCGCAAGTCCAAATCGATGCAAGTAATGATTTTAGTTAGTTTTATGTGCAGGCTATACGTTTACGCTAAAATGTTAGAGGTCGATCTTTTGCCTTATTCAGTAAGGGGTTCGCGAAAGCAAATCGTCGCCTTGCGACGGACGGAAGCGTTGGCACGCTAAGGAAAATCAGACGTATAACTCAATGAGGCACGAAGTGCTCGAATGGCTAAGTCAGGAGAGTTGCCCGTGCGATGAAGTTATGAAATCGAGCCACAACGGCTCGACGAAATAACAACGGCGGATCGACTCAAGGTGGAGGGACATTAACTCTCTTTCCTATTCCGTCATGCTTAACTAAAATACATATCATTGAATGCTGAGTTAACCTATCAATGCCACGGGCGTGGCTCGATAGAGAGATAAATATAGTACGTATCGAACACTAGATAGAACAATTAAAATGAATCATACGGCAGACGTACGAGTCGCTATGGAACATTGGATATCACAAAGGCGAGCGCCTCGGTACGCAAGCCGTAAGAACATGGGATAACTGTACTCGGCGAGTGCCTTAGTGCACAAACTATACCGTGCCTTCGTGCACGAGTTAGAACGGCTAGAACATTGAAAGACAATAGGCGAGCGCCCTAGCGCGCAAGCCACGGACATTGAATGCTAAGTCATAGAACATCAGAACTACGGTCGAAACGTGTCTACGTGCACGAGATAATAAAAGATGGCTTCATTACGAAAGAATACAGTTGTGGCATGAATGTGGCAGAACTGTCGGATATGACATAATGCCTCGAAAGGTGTTCGGGACCTTCGGGTCGCTCGATTGATGAGCATTGAATTGAGGCATGATGCCATTGAAACATTGAAACGAAGTATAAAACGTAAGAACATAGAAAGTTAACGGAAGAAATACGAGATAATAATGCGGCATGGTGCCCTTCGAAATGTTCGCGGCCTTCGGGCGTTCGATGAGAACATTTGGGCGTTGTGCCAATTGAAATAGTGATAAGCAAACTTGCTTGATTGTATGGAAATAAGATGCGTTGCATGGTCAAATGGACTTAAAGATATAAAAGCCGTGCATGGGTATTCCCTCGAACACGGCACGCCAGGGCGCTGGGACCGTTCGGCCTAGGAGAGATTCGTTTTCGGTATTTGTAATGTCCCAAATTTGTGATACGTATTTAGTGTACGTATACGTGTTTTGGACCCATATTTTATTTATTCATGGTTAGTTATCTTGGTTTATTTTGCATTGGCATGGTTTTATTGGCATTGATAGTTTAATTGGTTTTAATGGTTCATTGGTTTGTTTGGGCTTGGTTTATTCTTGGTTTGGGTTGGCTTGGTTCGGTTTGGGATTGCTCTTGGTTCATGATGAACCCAAGGTGAACTCCCTACCTACCACCACCATTTGTATTTATTAGCCCTCTTTATTCTCTCTCTTCATTATTCATCTTCTTCTTCTTCCATTTACTCCCTTCACCTACCAAAGAGAGAAGAGAGAGGTCTAGGCAAGTACAACTTGCTTCCACAAGAGAACCCATTTTTATTGTTCCATTAGCTTCTCCTCATGTTTCTAAGACACATTAGAACTTGTTATTTTCTATTTTAAAGCTTTAATTTTCGTAGATCTAGAAATTGCTTATTTTTGAATTTTGGTGGTTTTGATCTATCAAACTTCTTTGTTTTCAAGTTTTGAGGGTTCCATGCTGTAGAGAATTTTATTCTATCCAATTTTGACCTTTGAAAAGTTGGATTTGGACTTATTTTGACCAAGTTATGGACTTTTGAAGTTTTAGGTTCAACCATGGAGTTCTTGCTGTTCTTGCCATTTGGAGAAGACAGTGAACAGTGAGCTAGCATTTTAGCTTACGCCGCTGAGCTTCGTACGCTGCTCTTTAGCGAGCGTACGCTAGCCTTCGTACGCTGCTCTTTAGCGAGCGTACGCTAGCCTTCGTACGCTGCTCTTTAGCGAGCGTACGCTAGCCTTCGTACGCTGCTCTTTAGTGAGCGTACGCTCACCTTAATACGCTGCACGTTGGCAGTGTGTCTTGAGCGTACGCTAGCTTGAGCGTACGCTGACCTGTAGCTTGAGTGTGCCCTTGTGTACGCTGACCCTTGCGTACGCTTCCCATTAGAAGTGTATGGATCCTTTGGTACGCAGACCTGAGCGTACGCTAGCCTGAGCGTAGCCTGGCTTGAGAGTAGCCTGATTACCCTTGATCTTCTATGGCCCTGTATATTGATATTTTATTAGATATTTAATGTCCATTTTATATCCTTACGCCTTTTGTCCTGAACTTGATAATCACGAATTTACTTGATATGTTTGGAATTGATAATTGAGCATGACCTGATAGTGGCCCGTCGTGGTGCACTCCTGACAAAGTACACTTGGCATGATAACCTGACATGATTATCTCGAATAGCTGTTACGACGGCTACCTGACATGACGTGACCTGTTTAATTAATCATGACACCATGGGCGATTGTGCTTGTACAAATAATCCAGTCCTGTCTTGCATCATGTCTAGGAGGGGACTCCTGAGTACCACGGTCAGGCGTACCTACTAAAATGGACTAAGGTTAATAATTAGTATAATTCACTACTCATGAAGAGATGTTCCCCAGTTACAGGCGATCCCGTTATCCCGGCCGTAAATGTTTGGACTTGTAGCCTGCCGACGAGTAGGGCACATTTCCAGCCCACTGTTATGTGGGGCACTCTTGATTGTCACTTTAAATGATTGAACTCTATTGTCACTCTAATGCATTATACTCTCTAGATTGTCACTATAATGATTGCCTGGATAACCTGGATAGCTGCAGGGCCTGTGACTACTTGGAACATCTCATTGCATCTTGCTAGTAACTAGGATTGTGATAACCCTAGTTAGTTAATGTAGAAAGCCATAGGCAATGATTGGCCGTGATTGATTGGATGGAGTCTAGTCCAGTATGGTATTGTCTAGAATTGATTGATTGCAAGATTGTACCAGAATGATTGAATTATTGTCACTCCAGATTGTCACTATAATGATTGTCACTCCAGATTGTTACTTGACCTGATTTCTTATATCTATCTTGCCGATAAATGGTGAGAGAAACCAAGTTCCGTTCAGACGAAGGGTTACAACCCCGGTCCTTGTTTGGTTTACGGGTTGTAACCTAGCTATCTGAATAGTCCCATGGTTATCTCATCGTATATCATCCTGGCATGCTTTTCCATATGTCCTGCCTTTTAGCGATTCTCAGCAAGATTGTCTTTTATAATTACCTATCATACTTTTTCTTAAATTACTGTCTCTTATTATGTAATTATATTATTGTGCTAATTTGCTGGCTTTAGTTCTTAAGTGAAGCCTCCTTTGTGGCACTTGCTCTTTCTGGGGTCTGACCCAGCTGGTTTTGTATGGCCAGATACCGGAGCAGCACCAAAGGATCTCCCTGCTTTCCAGCCCGATGGTGGTCACCAGGCGTAACCAGGGCATCGAGTGGGTTTCTTTTGTTCTCCCACTGTAATATTGTAAATTATTCTTTTGAGGCGTTTAGCCGACGAGCAAGTGTTAGCTCGATTGTACTTACTTACTGTCTGCCTACGGGCTGTAACATGATTGACAAGCCCCGGAGGTTGATCATGTATGACTGAACTCTTGCTAGTCCTCATATTTTGTAACGACTAGCTTCATGATCATCTGGATATGTAATGTTTGGGATGCCTTACAATTGTATATTTGGAGATCTGATATCTTGTGATTATTATTAGTTGGTTGAGATTGAGACAATAGGCTATTTTATGACCTTAAGAGACTGATGGATTGTAGTGAAACCCTCACATATCTAGACAGCCGTCACCGTATAGCGGTATGGATCCCATTCCGTTATACGTAGCTGGCTATGTCCGTCCCCGCTCTCCAGTATTCTGGTTCTGGGGCGTGACAGTATTGTTGGTGCACTTTATTTAGAAGGGTAGCGACCTTCTGGTGAATGTGATAAGCCACTTGCTGCGATTATTTCGATGGCCTCTGATGTTGGTTAGCAACCGCACAGAGTTAACATCGTCTTATGTTTCGATTTCGATAAATATAAGTCCATTCTAGCCCAAAAATCTAGTGATCTTCATATAGTTAAGGGCGACGGGTTTGGAAGTGCAAGGTATGTACATATCCTGCATGGACAGATCCTGAATAGCGAGCACTTATAACATAACAGGAAAAACGGATAGGCGTATTCACCTTGCATCGGTGCAAGGGCGAGTGTGTCGATATTGCTAAGTTGTGCCACGAATCAAACACGAGATTGCTTGCTTGCTTACTTATACGAATTGAATAACATGCTTGCCATGCTTTATAGTCTTCGAATATGCCATGAACTCATCCTAAGGAGAACATAGAAAGAGAACTAAATTGTATGTTTGCATGATTCAATACAATACTAAATGTCGGTTTGTTAAGTGGGTTTTTGATCAGTACAGCGAGGACGAAAGTAATAATCCTCCACTAGTTTGCTAGCAGGTTCAGGGATTGGTCTGCTCGCGGCGGAGCTTCGCTTGAACGCGTTGAGACTTGGAATGCCGAAGCGTATTGAAGCGTGCAATCGCATTGACGCTCGAATTCACGACAGGATTGATACGGCCGAGATATAGAAGGCATGATGTATGGAACGGTGAAATCCTTTGTGGGCAAGAGAGAACTTGAATGTTGTAGCCAATCTGGCAAATTTCGTTGGGCTATCAAAAGCCTTTGTAATCTGATTTTGAATATCAATAAAGTGAATCATTTTCGTATACTTTGTTTTGCCTTTCGTTGTTAACGTTCAACTCAAAGATAACCATTTGAGAACTTGTCATCTTGCCTTGCACGAGCGCAACTCCAGGCTCGTGCGGCATCACGCCCCAGCGAGGACGATGATTCGGGTGATTCCGGGTCGGGGCGTGACACAAAATGGGTAAACAGGATATGAGCCATAATGCTCATATTTGTAAATGAGTCATGTACATGTGGACCAATTGGAATGTAGTCCTACATCCCATGTGCACGCACTAGTACTGTCACGCCCCAGTACCGAAATACGGAGACGGACTAGGCCAGCTACTCCATATGAGGTATACAAACGTCATACGGTGGTCGTGGCTGTCGAGAGACAAGGGGGTATATGCTACATTCAAGTCTCCTATGGTCACACAGAACATCTATGTCTCAATCATTCAAGCAAGAAAATATCAATCAATGAACATATAAGATAAAGCTGTAAGGCATCCCTGACGCTTCATCAAAATGATCATGGGGGATCTAGTTTTATAAGTTAGCTAGCCCAGAAAGTCATAGGTACAAAATTATATACAGCTGCAGTCTGATTTAATTACAATTGTACAAAGACAAAATGTCTAGATTAGTCGGCTAAACAGGTGCCGGTAGCTAAACACCAGGACATAAGTAAAGATACAAGAGTGGTGGAGAAGAAACCTACTCGAGTCCCCCGCCAGCCATGCTCCTAGTATGCCATTGACGTCAGGGAAGAAGTTTTGATTGAGACTCCTATAATAGTTATACCCCACAAGTCTGAAAATCAGACCTGCATGGGCCACCACTAATAAATAATAAACAAAATTTATGTACATGCTAAATACAAAGGCCGTATACAGAACCCATGAAAAATACGTATATCGGAATTGGGGAGTGACAAGTACACTCTATTTCTATTGGTTTACATGTGAATGACTCATGTAAGAATATGAGCACTATGGCTCATAACTCGTTTACCTTATATATACTAGTAAATGCACATGCTTTGCACGTATGATAACGTATACTAAGAGTATTATATTATCCATTTATAATCAATATCTATTCTAGCTCATGTGGTTAGGGCAGTAGTTTTTGTTTTCTTGTTTGGTTGAGTTCGATTCCTCATTTTGAATATATATAACAAATTTAAACTTTTTCATCAATTTTTACATAATTTATTTTTTTAAAAGAAAATGGTTGATGATATAAACGGCTTGACGGCTCAATCTTGAGCCATTTTGAAGTCTCTTTATATATACTAGTAGGTGCACGTGCTTTGCACCCACAATAATATATAGTAAGAATATTATTGTTTGAAGGGATACTAGATATCGTAGAATAATATTTTCTTCTTGTTATTTCATCATATGGCAAGGGCCATATATATAGGGATAAGGGACAACCCAAGGGTCATGAGTTACATAACCCAAGGGTCATGAGTTACATAATCCCAAGGGTCATGTGTAACTCATGACATAATGGTGAATAGTAAGGGTTTCACAATACTCCCCCTTATTCATCCATTTCCTTGGATCCACTTATGAAATACTTCAGGATTCAATAAGCTAATGGGGTGGATACTGCTGGATCCAGAGTAAACTTGGTTGGCCTCATTAAAACCTTGGCTGTGGAAAACCCAGTGGGAAAAACCATCAGTCCTAAGGAAAAAGAGTACAATCCTCTCCCCCTGATCTATACAAGCTTCAGGCTTGCAGGTCTTTTAGTTGCCTCATCCCTATTCCTCTTACAAGCTTTACAAAAGTACATCGTGGCAGTATTTTGGTAAACAAATCTGCTAAGTTATTACAAGATTGAATTTGTTGTATTTTGACTTGTTCCTTCTCTTGAAGGTCGTGCGTCCAGAAGAATTTGGGGGATATGTGCTTCGTCTTGTCATTCTTTATGTATCCTTTCTGAAGTTGAGCTACACATGCTGCATTATCTTCAAAAAGGGTAGTAGGCTCAAGTTCACCAGTCTTCAGGCCAGTAGATGCCAAAATGTGCTGAATGACGGAGCGAAGCTAAACACACTCCTTGCTTGTTTCATGGATTGCAAGGAGTTCAGAATGGTTGGATGAGATAGCCACACTGGTCTGTTTGACGGACCTCCAGGAGATAGCCGTACCACCGAAAGTAAACACAAATCCAGTTTTTGATTTCTCTGTGTGGGAATCTGATTTATAACCTGCATCTGAATAACCAATTAAAGTGGAAGACCCACTATTCGGGTAATATAGTCCTAGGTCTATAGACCCTTGGAGGTAGCGCAGAAGATGCTTCACTCCATTCCAGTGGCGCTTTGTGGGCGCTGCACTGTATCTGGCTAATAAGTTAACTGAAAATGCTATATCAGGACGCGTACAGTTAGCTATTGTCACGACCCGCACCCTAGAGTAAGGGCACGAGAACGTAACAACGCCCAGCCTACGCCGCAGTGTCGGCGGTAGAACGCTGTCCTAGGTCAATCATCTAACAATATAAAGGTACCTGTACAGTATATACACTCCGAATGGAGGTGACATAGCAATATACAGTCTCAATCACATCTAAAGCAGAATGAAAGATAGGAAGATAGATAGATAAATACTGGAATGAAAGAAAAACCACATAAATACAACCAGAGAGTTTAAGTGTCTACTGACATAACAAATCAGAACATCCAGCTCAATACAAGACTCTAACACTGAAATGAGAGAATATATACAATCTAGATCTCAAATGACAGAAATAGAAAACCTAGACTAGGGAGCCTCAGTCTCTAAGCTAGTGGATCAGGCTGGAAATCTGGGTCACACATGGCATCTACAGTTGTCCCATAGTAGGTGTCTACGCAGGCCTTCTCCTCATCCTCTATAATATTTTCAACAGGTCCAGTCAGGACGGGAGCGAGCACAAAACATCTTACGTAGTTCATATCGAGTTAGGAAATATAAAGCATGCAATAGAGTAAAGTACATGAAACGCTGAAAGAAGAAGATATATGAAAAACAGTAGAGATTTGATAACAGAAAATATCTAAATATGATAAGTAAGAACTGTAAGGAACATCTGATTTAGAGTACAATCTGGTTATGTAAACGGGTTAGGTTATACAATAAAATGGGACTCCTTTGTACGTGGGTGTACAATGGACATATACAATTTCTTATACAATATGATTGATCACATAACCATTTCTACTCCCCCTCCCCAATCAATACACAAGGATCCAATTCAGTTACGTTACCTTATATAATGGCTTGTACAATGACTTGTACAATGGCTTGTACAATAGCTTGTACAATGGCTCAATGTGATACTGAGAGTACAATATGCACAATGTGTGTACAATGATAAGGGTATTCAATAAATACAATATTTAAGTGAAACGCACATCACAATATGTACTTAGTGAATACAAGGAGATAATATCTCAGAAGAAGATCCATATAGTACCAATCCGTGATAATGATCGTGTCAGCATCAAGTACAGTAATCTAGAGCAAGAATATAAATCCATACAAGTATGAAACGGTCAGAGAATGTACTCGCCTGATAACCTGAGTGTCTGAAGAGAATATACTGTCCGAGGAGTGGTGTCTGTCTCCTATAGAAAAGTATAAGTCACTATGAGTCCAAAAATGATAATAAGATGCATTACAATGCATTCTAAATAAATTCTAGGTCAATCTAGGTCAAACCTAAGTCATACCAAGCTAAACTAGGTCATACTTAGTCACACTAGGACAATCAAGATCAAACAAGGTCACAGGAAATCAATCCAAGTCAAACTAGGTCAATCGGGGTCAAAGGTTGACTTACAGTTGACTTTTGGTCAAAAAGTCAACTCTGGTCAACTCTGGTCAACTCTGGTCAACACTGAGTCAACCCTAGGTCAAACAAGTCACATGTTGACCAACTGTTGACTTTCAGTCAACTGGTCAACTCTGGTTTGGTTTTGGTCAAATCTGGTCGCTTAAAGGCTAAGTTTGACTCTCGGTTGACTTTTGTTGACTTTTGGTCAAAATGGTCAACCGACGTCAAAAATAGTCTATGAGCGCTATATTTGATCATTACCAACCAAGGAAACCAAGTTCTAACTCTATCTTAGACTCCAAACTCAAATACCCAATTCTATGTATTACCTATATTACCTTACCAAGGTAAATACCAATACCTTGCACAATACCACTCTAACCTAGGAATACTAGCCTAGGTTTTCTAGAATAGCTAGATACCATCCTATATTAACATTACCTACCAAGAAAACCTAGTATCTAGGTCATCTAAGTCATATTAGACCACATGTTGGTTATCTACCCTTTACCTTGCCTTTACCCTTGCACCATTCTCACAATTACCCAACTCTCAACCACACACAATACTCATGATACCATACTCATATATCCCTCACACTCATAAATACAATATATAAACTCACACACACATATAGTATATAGACTCACACCCACCATACATATATAACTTACACACTCTAAATATATATAGCCTTATATAGGACACCTATAAGGCTCATGCCATACTCTTACAATCTCACACACACACAACACTCAAAAGCTCACCCACACACACAAATCATATATATACTTACACCTATAGGCTCATAACTAACTCCTATAGACTCACACCCATAACTCACATACACACACAACAAATAGCTGATTTGGAGGGCTGCCATGGCTGTCCAATGGGGGAAGTCACTAGCTGATATGGACTGAACATTGGGTGAACAAGGGCTATACATTTCTGTCCATAGGGGGGTATTAAGGGACTGCTCTAAGGCTGAACCAGGGCAGGGTTTGAGGCTGCTTATTGGTGTCCTAATAGGGCTGATTTGTGGATGATGTTGGACTGTCACATGGACAGCCAACATGGTGTAAAACAGGGCTGATAATAACAGGTTTAGGAGAGCCAAGGAAGGGTGAGTTTGGGGTAGGTATGGACTGCTACTGTGGCTGTCAAATGGCCTGGTTTTGGGGCACTGATTTGGGATGCTACAGCTGAAATGTGGGGTTCCTATATGGCTGAATGCAAGGCTAATATGGACTGAGTTTGAGGCTGCCTTGGTGTGGTTTGGAGGGTGCTAACAAGGCTGGAATGTGGGGTTTTATAGGACTGCAATGGACTGTGTTAAGGACATGTGTTAAGGACAGGGTTTGACATGGTTCAATGGGCTGATATTCCCTGTTATTGCTGCTGTTTAGGGGGGGTTTCTATGGGGATTAGATGGGGCTAACATGGGTTGGTTTAGGACAGGTTTAGATGGGTATCAATGGACTGATATTGGGTGTTTAGGGACTGCCAAGTGAGGACAGGTTTGTACCTGTTTTGGGGCAATGCCCATGGGCTGCCATGGACAAGTATGGGACTGCTATGGACAGGAAATTAGGGTATGTGGGGCTGTTCTCAGGTGGTGTATATGGGCAAGATTGGGACTGACTTTGTACAGGTTTTTGGGGGTTTATTAGGACAGTGAAGGACAGGTATTTGGGAAATGTATGGACTGTTTTCAGGGTCCTAAAGATGGACTGAATTTGGGCTTCTACTAGGCCATGCAGGACAGCCATGAATGGCTCTAGGGACAGCCCACAAAGGGACTGAAATATTGTACTGTCCTGCTGCTGCTACATTCCAGCAGTGGCACCCCCTTCCTATTCCTCCTTCTCCTTCACTTCCTCACTCCCCCTAGCTCTATACAACACATACACACTTAAATCATCCTCTCCAACTCTCTATACACAACACACACACAAATCTCTATTCCACCACTTCTCTCAAACCTCTCTCAATCCCATTTAATCAAACACCATACCTACACACATGCATAACCTCTTGGCCGAGCCCTCCTATATACCCACAACCAACACAAATGTCACACCATCATATCACATGTGTATATCCACAAATATCAACCATATTATATATATACATATATATATACATAGAGATTAATATATATATCACCCCATATATATATATATATATATATATATATAGATATTAACAATATAATACAATATGATACATAGAAAAACTCATTCCTAACACCTAGAAAATCTGGAATAATATTGAAACAACACTAAATCAATACATTAATAAATCCCCATGTGTCCAAATAGGGGTTTTCCCACATGGACACAAACCTACACATAGGACACCTCTACAAGTGTCCAAATGGACACGAAATGGACACAAAACCATGGGGGTCATTCCTATGGGTTCAAAATAGACCTATATGCATGAGGAAATGAAAAGGAGAAGGGATTTATACCTTCCGGTAGATCGAATCGAAGAAAAGTCTTCCCGGAGCGACACCGACACGTAGAGATTCCAAATGGACACAAACGAGCTCCGAATCCTTCCAAACTTGGCTAGCACCTTCCTTTCGTGGAGTAGAGGAGGAGAGAAGAAGATTTGGTGGAAGGAGGAGTTGATTTGGAGATGAAATCACTAGGGTTTGCTCTCTAAAAATTTGGAGAAGAACAAGAGAGAGAAAATGAGATGGAAAGAATGGGAAATATCAAAGGGGGCTCATGCCTATCCTTCCTATGGTGGCCGGCCACTAGAGGGCTGCTATGGGCTCCAAAGAAAAGACAAAAACATCCCCCTCTAGCCTATTGACAATACATTAAAAAGGGGGTTTCAAGTCGGGGCTAGTTTGGTCATTCTAACACACTAATCAAATAAATCCTAATCCAAATAATTTAGCCTAGTCACTAACTAAAATAAATGACATGTGGGCCATGGCTAACTAGTGTGTGGGTCCACTAGAGTCAAAACTACCCCGGGTCCCCGTTTCAAGTCGGATCAAGCTGAAATTCGAACCCGACTCAAATAACCCCAAAATATTACAATAAATAAATAAATAATTTTAAAATAATAAAAATGAAAAAATGACAAAAATACCCTTGTTTCTGGAAACTGGGGGTGACAGCTATATAGAGTAGTGCCCCAATGGCACTTAGGTAAGGTACTTCAGGACCTAATAATTCCTCCCCCTCTTCCAGTGGACAAAAAGGGTCCTTCTTTACGTCCAATGATCGAACGACCATTGGTGTACTAAGGGGATGGCATTTATCCATGCAAAATTGTTTAAGTAATCTTTGTAACGCCCCACTCCCAAAATAAGTAGGACTAGGTACGTATCCATGCCAGCTGTATTCATACGAAGTACACTCCAATATATGAAAATCTCGTATGAATACATAAGCTGTAAAATGCAGTAGAACCATAACTAATCTCATCCACACAAAATAAATAAAATAAAGATGTCATATAATGAGAAAGAATTGTCTTGATACAATATGTTGGGCGGAGACAAATTCACTACCAACAAGTAAAGGAAAAATACATGAGTAAAGAAATAAATTTTGGCGAGCGAAGCGAAGACGATCCAAATGCAATCATCCTCGAAGAAGTAGCAATGATCACGGCTAGAGCTAAAGCACCTGTGAAAGACAAGAGCACACACCTGAAGAGATAACTGGGTCCTCAGAGGGACGTAACAAGACACATAATATCATGCCAAATAAACTGAATAAATATCGCTCAAATAAAAGTTAATTGAATTATAACATGGTACAATACGCACCTACTGAACGAGCGTACCATCCCCCCAACCAAACAAGGACAAAAGATGGTAAACTAATTCACGGTGACGTATCTTTCCATGCCATGAATCCAATATGGTATCCGGACCCCAACAAGGTTCAATACCTTCTCATCGAAGTAGTAAGTCACACCTACAACCAAACAAGGACAAGATGTGACAAACTAGTCCGCGACAAGTTATTATTCCAAGCCACGGTCAGATACAAGTACCCAAACCAAAAGTACTCGTACCTAACGGATAAGGTAGCCTAACATTCTAAGTGCAATATAGTTAAGAATAATCCTTCCTACGTATGGGCCCTGGCTAAATAGGATTGGCGTAGTCCTCCTTGGGCACCAGAGGCCCCATCAGTAAGAGCATAACGTTCCGCAGAATCGTCAGTGGCCGTCAATAATCATGGGTCATCAACCCCATATCTCTAGCAGAGAGTTCGGGTCACAAGGGAAAGTGCATCGAAGCCTATACGCTCAGAAATTGTCCTCCCCACCCAATGCCTACTGTGTTGTATCCACAACACGTAACCTCTATAACCGCTAAGTCAAACTAGCATGCAACCTCTATTAGCGGTTATTCCTATCGCACGACTTGTATGTACTGGTGGCCAGCCAATCACGCACTTTCGTGTCATACATGCGACACACAACTTCGTGGTACAACGTATCAAGGCCAATGAATGCAACACACAAGGTGGTCCCTTAAATCTAGGCTTAATTTGAGAAAATAATACATAGCAGGAAATATAAATGAACAGTAAGTTCTAACAGTTTATGCCATATATCACAGTTTATTTTGTATAAAAAAAATAATGCATGAAATATGAGCTAAAATAAATAAACAGCAAATGTCAAGGTGTCTTGCCTGGTAGTACGTCTGGGGTGCTGCGATAAACAAGGTGGCACGAACTATGACTTTGGTACAACAACTATATATGGAGACCTCGGATGGTGGCACGGACAGTTTCATTGGGTCCAGAAGGGTCAACTTGGTTAGGGTGGACATAAGGTAGTCTCGAAATGGACAAATGAATAGGAATAATAGGACTGGTTACGGACAGGGAAAAATTAAAGAATTAATGGATAAATATTATATATACGAGTTTTTGAAAATATTTATAATAATCGAAAACTAGTTTGAGTCTAAAAGAAATACTTAAAGTCAAAAATTATTTTTGACAAAACTCTAAGTTGTCAAAATTGAAATTATAAGCAGAAAACTATATTTTTATTGGTGAAACAATTTAGACAAATCTTTTGAAAATATTAGAAAAATCGTTTTATAATTTGAAAACTATATTTTCACGGATCAAAATATTTCTAAATGAACATTAATAATCTAGAAAAAATTTAAAACCATATTTTGAAATATAAGCCAAAATATAGTATTTATATAACTATATACCTATATTTTACAAAATAATTTGAAAATATTATTATACCCAATTACGCAAAAAAATCAGTTATTTATAGAAATTAATAATAACATAATCTTAGTTACCAAAAGTATAATAATAATAATAGTTGAAGTAGTGAAATGAAAACACAGCAACTTTCTACAATAATATTAATGAAATTATTTACAAGCATTATTCATACTAATAATATAAATAGTCTATACACAAATTATTATACAGTTATGCAAAATTTGTAACCCTAGATTTTAGAACTAAAATAATAATAATAATAATAATAATAATAATAATAATAATAATAATAATAATAATAATAATATAATGATGGTAATAATAATAATGATAATATCCAAAAGTATGCCCTCCACACAATAAAACAACAAGGCTACAGTATTCACACAATCAGAACAAAAAGAAGAAGAATAGAATAACATAAAAATATAAAAATACAAAAAAAAAACCAAACAAACCACAGCTGTTCAAACCAACCACAGCTGTTCTTCTCTTTCGAGAGAACAGTGTTAAAAAAGAAAAAAATGAACTAATTGGAAAGAGAAGGTCAAGGAGCAGTGAGATAGGAGCGGGGAGAGCGAGAGAGGAGCGGACGGGCGGCGTTCGGTGGCGGCGTGAGGTGGCGTAGGCGACGATGGGTCGCAGTAGCGGGCGGAGGAAAAGGAGAAAAGGGGCGGACGAGTAGAGAGGAAGGCGGAGCTTGGGCGGCGCGGATGGCGGTGGCGCCGCCGACCGGGGACTCGGGAGAAGAGGAAGGATGAGCGGGGGATGCGGTGTTCGGCCTCGACGCACACGGCGGAGGGCGCGGTTGCCGGGACGGGTGCGGAAGGGTTTGTGCGGCGACGGCAGTTGGTGAGCGCCGCACGACGACGGGGGCGGAGGTCAGGGTGACGGCGGCTAGGGCACAGGCGCGGGGTTAAAGGGAGCGAGGCGGAGAGGCAGATAGGGACGGCCAAGCTCGGCGAGGCTGGCAGATCGGGACGGCCAAGCTCGGCGAGGTGAGGTTGGGGTCTGGTTTAATTTTAGGGTTTTTCTTTCCCTTTTTGTTTTTTTGGGTGGTGATGGGTTTGGGTGGTTGGCCGGAGTTGGCCAGGGTCGGCCACTGTGTCGAGGTTGGCGTGCCGGAGAAGACATGGGGTCTGGGCTGTTGGCAGTCGACCGGGAAGGGGCTGTGTCGGGGTCAGTGATGGTGACAAGGGTGGTGGTTCTCGGTGGTTGGAGGCACCGTCGGCCGGCTATGGCCGGTGACGATGGTGGTGCCGTGGGAGCTAACAGTGGTGACGGGTGTATTTGGTGGATGTGGGGACATCGACGGACGGCATGAATTAGGTTTAGGGTTTGGATGAGTCGTGTCGGGTGTGTCCGACACGAAGGGGATGGAGGTTCGGATCTGTCGGACCCGGGGTGGAGTAATATATTTGTACAATGAAATACATAGTGGATGGGACACGGACACGGTCATGGACACGATGCCCTCACTTTAGTTGTGGTGGAGAATTTGTGGATGATAAAAGTTGGAGGAGTACCTGCCTATTTATAGGATGTGAGAATTTCCAATTGGATAGGAATTAGGAATATTTAAAACCCAAAGTAGATAATTTGCTACTAATTTAAATTCAATAAATCCAAATCCAAATTCAATTCAAATCAAATTTAAATCTAATTAAATTCTTTTGGCTTAAAATCAATTGGGATAAATCAAACTTCAAATATTCAACTATTTAAATAAATTCGAAATCAAATCAAGATTTAAATGGACACAATAACTTCCAAATATATTTTTCAAAATACCAATAATAATAATTTCGAAAATAATAAATATTTTTAAATATCTTTTTGAATAATAAAATATTAATATTAATAAATCTCGAAAATTATATTTTTATTTAAAATAAACTAGCAAAATATTTATGAAATATATGTATGCACGAATAATATTATTTATTCTAAATAAAAGGCCTTTTATAAATAAAATCACAAATTTAGGAAATTCTGATAGCTAGATTAAATATTACGTATATTATTTTGAAACTATAAAAATAAGAAAAAAATATTTTTCTTAAAATATGTACGCTCGCACATATTCGCACTCGTCGAGCAATTACGAAAAATAAAACGTCGTACGCGACGTACAATACGACTACGCGACATACAATACAAAATTTTAAATCGGTCCAAATTTAATAATAAAAAATAAAAAAAATAGTAGAAATTTTAGGGGTTTTACATCCTACCCAACTTAAAAGAATTTTGTCCTCGAAATTAAGAATTAGTAGGGGGGTGAGAGAACACAAGGGGGTATCAATGGGGATCCAACGATGACAATGTTTTCACAAAATCATGTCGTAAGAAATCGCGATCTAGATCGTAGAAAAACAATACGGTATGGTCACGGGTAATGAATGAGGGTCACGATTAAGAGAACAAAATAGATTTGCTTTAATTAAGCGATTATAGGGTCTTGATATGGTCGAGTAGTTTAGGATGAAGATATAGCAACATTGAGTGAGAATGGTCATAGCCGATAGGAAAGTTAGAGGAAGTTCTAGTATAACGCCTTCGTCCTCCTAAAATAGGTGAAGGCGAAAGCAATATAGAGTTCCAAAGGTGAATTTATCGAATACGAATACGTGGTTCAAAGGTGACCGAAAAATTTCAAAAAGAATTTTCAAGGCAGTCGTGGATGGGACTCTAAAGGACAAGTTTAGCTATGTCCCCATCCACGTAGAACGATAGATAAAAGCGAACCAAAATGCACTCGGTTGATCAGACCATCATGCACTGGTTCTGATTAGACAATATGTTAGTGGGAGCGACCCAAATAACGTATGTCTTGAACAAGCTCGATAAAAGAATAAGCTTGCAAAAACTAGGCTACGTTAGCATCGTTATTCAAGGTGGTAAAAACATAGGCACGAGAGATTAAGATTGAAAGAAGCAGGATGATTCTAAGTCATATCCTACGTTGGTCTCTATACAGTCGTCCTATAGTCTTCTTGGCCAAGTCCTTGGTTGACTAGACGGGTTAGGTCCTCTAGATTCTAGGATCTAAATAAGCTTGCTAATATAGGTCACTAGGTCAAAGGGGTTGCTAGTTCATAAGGTATTCTACCCAACTTAAAGAATTAAACTAATGATGGTTTGGGACAACTAACTAGTAGGGTCAATCTCTAGCAAGCACGAAGGGAAGATAAGAATAGGGATAGAAGGAAGCAAGCAAGATGCAATTAATGAGTCGAACGGTAGATAAAATCAAGGAAAGAGGTCAAGTAGGTGGATGAGATCCTAGACTTCTAATCATATACGCAGGCTTGCTTGGTACGGTAAGTAACCAAACAATTTATCTAGACCTGCATGGGCCACCACAAAAACATGTAATGCCCCAGTCCCAAAATACGTAGGACTAGGTACGTATCCATGCCAGCTGTATTTATACAAAGTACACTCCAATATTTGGAAATCTCGTATGAATACATAAGCTGTAAAATGCAGTAGAACCATAACTAATCTCATCCACACAAAATAAATGAAATAAAGATGTCATATAATGAGAAAGAATTGTCTTGATACAATATGTTGGGCGGAGACAAATCTACTACCAACAAGTAAAGGAAAAATATATGAGTAAAGAAATGAATTTTGGCGAACAAAGCGAAGACGATCCAAATGCAATCATCCTCGAAGAAGTAGCAATGATCACGGCTAGAGCTAAAGCACCTGCGAAAGACAAGAGCACACACCTGGAGAGATAACCAGGTCCTCAGAGGGACGTAACAAGACACATAATACCATGCCATATAAACTGAATAAATATTGCTCAAATAAAAGTTAATTGAATTATAACAGGGTCCAATACGCACCTACTGAACGAGCGTACCATCCCCCCAACCAAACAAGGACAGGAGATGGTAAACTAATTCACGGTGACGTATCTTTCCATGCCATGAATCCAATATGGTATCCGGACCCCAACAAGGTTCAATACCTTCTCATCGAAGTATAGTAAGTCACACCTACAACCAAACAAGGACAAGATGTGACAAACTAGTCCGCGACAAGTTATTGTTCCAAGCCACGGTCAGATACAAGTACCCAAATCAAAAGTACTCGTACCTAACGGATAACGTAGCCTACCATTCTAAGTGCAATATAGTTAAGAACAATCCTTCCTACGCATGGGCCCTGCCTAAATAGGATCGGCGTAGTCCTCCTTGGGCACCAGAGGCTCCATCAGTAAGAGCATGACGTTCCGCAGAATCGTCATTGGCCGTCAGTAATCATGGGTCATCAACCCCGTATCTCCAGCGGAGTGTCCGGATCACAAGGAAAAGTGCATCGAAGCCCATACACTCAAGAATTGTCCTCCCCGCCCAATGCCTACTGTGTTGTATCCACAACACGTAACCTCTATAACCGCTAAGTCAAACTAGCATGCAACCTCTATTAGCGGTTATTCCTATCGCAAGGCTTGTACGTACTGGTGGCCATCCAATTACGTACTTTCGTGTCCTACATACGACACACAACTTCGTGGTATAACGTGTCAAGGACAATGAATACAACACACAAGGTGGTCCCTTAAATCTAGGCTTAATGTGAGAAAATAATACATAGCAGGAAATATAAATGAACAGTAAGTTCTAACAGTTTATGCCATGTATCACAGTTTATTTTGTATAAAAAAAATAAATAATGCATGAAATATGAGCTAAAATAAATAAACAGCAAATGTCAAGGTGTCTTGCCTGGTAGTACGCTTGGGTTGCTGCGATAATCAAGGTGACACGAACTGTGACTTTGGTACAACAACTATACATGGAGACCTCGGATGGTGGCACGGACAGTTTCATTGGGTCCAGAAGGGTCAACTTGGTTAGGATGGACATAAGGTAGTCTCGAAATGGGCGAAAGAATAGGAATAATAGGACTGGTTACAGACAGGGGAAAATCAAAGAATTAATGGATAAATATTATATATACGAGTTTTTGAAAATATTTATAATAATCGAAAACTAGTTTGAGTCTAAAAGAAATACTTAAAGTCAGAAATCGTTTTTGACAAAACTCTAAGTTGTCAAAATTGAAATTACAGGCAGAAAACTATATTTTTATTGGTGAAACAATTTGGACAAATCTTTTGAAAATATTAGAAAAATTGTTTTATAATTTGAAAACTATATTTTCACGGATCAAAATATTTCTAAATGAACATTAATAATCTAGAAAAACTTTAAAACCATATTTTGAAATATAAGCCAAAATATAGTATTTATATAACTATATACCTATATTTTACAAAATAATTTGAAAAGATTATTATACCCAATTACGCAAAAAAGTTAGTTATATATAGAAATTAATAATAACATAATCTTAGTTACCAAAAGTATAATAATAATAATAGTTGAAGTAGTGAAATGAAAACACAGCAACTTTCTACAATAATACTAATGAAATTATTTACAACCATTATTCATAACAATAATATAAATAGTCTATACACAAATTATTATACAGTTATGCAAAATTTGTAACCCTAGATTTTAGAACTAACAATAATAATAATAATAATAATAATAATAATAATAATAATAATAATAATAATAATAATAATAATATAATAATAATGATGGTAATAATAATAATGATAATATCCAAAAGTATGCCCTCCACACAATAAAACAACAAGGCTACAGTATTCACACAATCAGAACAAAAAGAAGAAGAATAGAATAACATAAAAATACAAAAATACAAAAAAAAACAAACAAACCACAGCTGTTCAAACCAACCACAACTGTTCTTCTCTTTCGAGAGAACAGTGTTAAAAAAAGAAAAAATGAACTAATAGGAAAGATAAGGTCAGGGAGCAGTGAGATAGGAGCGGGGAGAGCGAGAGAGGAGCGGACGGGCGGCGTTCGGTGGCGGCGTGAGGTGGCGTAGGCGACGATGGGTCGCAGTAGCGGGCAGAGGAAAAGGAGAAAGGGGGCGGACGAGTAGAGAGGAAGGCGGAGCTTGGGCGACGCGGATGGCGGTGGCGCCGCCGACCGGGGACTCGGGAGAGGAGGAAGGATGAGCGGGGGATGCGGTGCTCGGCCTCGGCGCACACGGCGGAGGGCGCGGTTGCCGGGACGGGTGCGGAAGGGTTTGTGCGGCGGCGGCAGTTGGTGAGCGCCGCACGGCGACGGGGGCGGAGGTCAGGGTGACGGCGGCTAGGGCACAGGCGCGGGATTAAAGGGAGCCAGGCGGAGAGGCAGATCGGGACGGCCAAGCTCGACGAGGTGAGGTTGGGGTCTGGTTTAATTTTAGGGTTTTTCTTTTCCTTTTTAGTTTTTTGGGTGGTGATGGGTTTGGGTGGTTGGCCGGAGTTGGCCATGGTCGGCCACTGTGTCGAGGTTGGCGTGCTGGAGAAGACATAGGGTCTGGGCTGTTGGCAGTCGACCGGGAAGGGGCTGTGTCGGGGTCAGCGATGGTGACAAGGGTGGTGGTTCTCGGTGGTTGGAGGCACCGTCGGCCAGCTATGGCCGGTGACGATGGTGGTACCGTGGGAGCTAACAGTGGTGACGGGTGTATTTGGTGGATGTGGGGACATCGACGGACGGCAGGAATTAGGTTTAGAGTTTGGATGAGTCGTGTCGGGTGTGTCCGACACGACGGGGACGGAGGTTCGGATCTGTCGGACCCGGGGTGGAGTAATGTATTTGTACAATAAAATACATAGTGGATGGGACACGGACACGGTCATGGACACGATGCACTCACTTTAGTTGTGGTGGAGAATTTGTGGATAATAAAAGTTGGAGGAGTACCTGCCTATTTATAGGATGTGGGAATTCCCAATTGGATAGGAATTAGGAATATTTAAAACCCAAAGTAGATTATTTGCTACTAATTTAAATTCAATAAATCCAAATCCAAATTCAATTCAAATCAAATTTAAATCTAATTAAATTCTTTTGGCTTAAAATCAATTAGGATAAATCAAACTTCAAATATTCAACTATTTAAATAAATCCGAAATCAAATCAAGATTTAAATGGCCACAATAACTTCCAAATATATTTTTCAAAATACCAATAATAATAATTTCAAAAATAATAAATATTTTTAAATATCTTTTTGAATAATAAAATATTAATATTAATAAATCTCAAAAATTATATTTTTATTTAAAATAAACTAGCAAAATATTTATGAAATATATGTATGCACGAATAATATTATTTATTCTAAATAAAAGGCCTTTTATAAATAAAATCATAAATTTAGAAAATTTTGATAGCTAGATTAAATATTACGTATATTATTTTGAAACTATAAAAATAAGAAAAAAATATTTTTCTCAAAATATGTACGCTAGCACATATTCGCACTCGTCGAGCAATTACAAAAAATAAAATGTCGTGCGCGACATACAATACGACTACGCGACGTACAATACAAAATTTTAAATCGGTCCAAATTTGATAATAAAAAATAAAAATAAAAATAAAAATAAAAATAGTAGAAATTTTAGGGGTTTTACAATCTTCGTGTATATGTAGATTGGTGTAACAGGATACCACCCTTTAGGTGTTCGATCTGTAAGCCAAGACAATACTTTGTTTTCCCTAGGTCTTTCATTTCAAAAATTGTCTTAAGGCTTTCAGATATCTCAGTGATCTCTGCAGGAGATCCAATGAGATTTAAATCGTCGACATAAACGGCGACTATAACAAATCCTGTTCCCGATCTTTTTATAAAGATACACGGGCAGACTTTATCATTAGTAAATCCTTGCGTAGCAAGAAACTCACTTAGTCTGTTATACCACATTTTTCCTGATTGTTTAAGACCGTACAATGATCGTTGTAACCTTACAGAATAGGTGTCCCGAGGTCTATCTATTTTCTCTGGTAAAATTTTATATCCTTCAGGGAGTTTCATATAGATATCTTTATCTATATTGCCATAAAGATATGCAGTCACAACGTCCATGAGCTGCATTTCTAGGCTTTTCAGAGAAGAGAGGCTGATCAGGAATCTGAAGGTATTTCCATCCATGACCGGAGAATATGTTTCTTCATAATCTATTCCCGATTTCTGGGAGAAACCTTGTGTTACAAGGCGTGCTTTGTAGTGCACAACTATATTGTGTTCATTTTTTTTCTTGTGAAGATCCATTTATATCCTACAGGTTTTACACCTTCAGGTGTTTGGACTACTGGTCCAAAGACTTCGCGTTTCAAGAGTGAGTCCAGCTCTACTCCTATTGCCTCGTTCCACTTTGGCCAATCGCCTCTGCATTTATATTCTGCTAGAGACCATGGATCAATGTCATCGTCATTTTCAGTGACGTGAACGGCAATATTGAACAAAAAATCGTCGTCGACGACTGTGCTTTTTCTGTTCAGTACCTCTCCAGTACGTACATAATTTAATGATATTTCTCATGTTTGTTCCTTTTCAGGGGAAACTAGGAGGGGAGAGGTAGCTGATCTGAGCTCAGCATCCTGTGTTGGGATCTTCTTAATTTCTCCAGGATTTTTTTTTACGAGAGACTTTGTCTTTCGAACCTGGTGGGCGTCCTCTTTTTAATTGAGGTATTGCCATTTCTGCTGCCGGCGGATTACATCTATCTTTGGGGATGTCAATCGTAGCTGGCGTGTTGGCAGCAGAGACGTGTGATCTGACAATCTTCTGGTTGTCAGTAAATATATTCAGAAGTAGATGTACAGTGTCCTGAAGATGTAATATCTTCAGGATCTCATCTTCACATTGACTTGTACGCGGATCAAAATGAGACAAAGTTTTTGTGTCCCAAGAAATTGTCTTAGAAGCTTCTGGCTTCTTAGACTGTGTGCCCAGTTTAGGAAATAATCCTTCATCAAACTCACAGTCATCAAGATGTGCCTTAAATACGTCACCCGTCAGGTGTTCTAGGTATCTAATTATAGAGGGTGAGTCAAACCCAACATAGATACCTAATCGACATTGTGGACCCATTTTAGTCCTCTGTGGGGGAGCAATGGAGACGTAAACAGCACAACCAAAAACTCTCAAATGAGAGATATTTGGAGGTAAACCATAAGCGAGCTGCATCGGAGATAGAATATGACCTCCAGAAGGCCGTATTCTAATAAGTGATGCGGCATGCAATATAGCATGACCCCAAGCTTCCACAGTCAACTGTGACTACATCAACAATGGACGAGCAATCCATTGTAATCTCTTAATAAGAGATTCTGCTAACCCGTTCTGGGTGTGAACATGAGCTACAGGATGTTCAACTTCGATGCCAGTTGCTTGGCAATAGTCTTGAAAGACCTGTGAAGTAAATTCACCCGCATTATCAAATCTTAATTTTTGATATGGTTATCGGAGAAATGAGCCCGCAACTTAATTATTTGTGCCAATAGCTTAGAAAAAGCTAAGTTGCGGGTGGACAAAAGGCACACATAAGACCATTTAGTAGATGCATCGATAAGTACCATAAAGTACCTAAATGGACCACTTGTGGGATGAATAGGTCCGCAAATGTCTCCATGAATTCTCTCTAAGAAGCTAGGAAACTCTAGTCCCACTTTTAAAAGGGATGGTCTCGTTATAATTTTGCCTTGAAAATAAGGTAGACACGAGTAATCATACTTCTGAAGAATCTTCAGGTTCTGCAGGTTGTGTCCACTGGATTGGCTTATGATTTTTTCATCATAGCTGATCCTGGGTGACCCAGTCTATTATGCCAAAGTTTAAATTTTGTCGATGAATGACACTTCTGGTGCACAATCATGTTAGCTTATGTTGATTGAATATGAGTATGATAGAGACCCGACGGGAGTCCCTTGAATCGTTCTAAGATAGTTTTTGAACCATCTTTTAGATGAGTAACATACAGATATTCTGCCTTATTTATTTTATTTGTTTCTAAGTGATATCCATTTAAACGAATGTCCTTGAAACTTATGAGGTTCCTACTTGATTTAGGAGAGAATAGTGCATCTTTTATTATTAGTCTTGTTTTATTTGGGAGCAATATAATTGCTTCACCAGATCCTTCTATTATGTTTGATAGTCCTGATATCATAATAACGGGACCGTCATAATCATATAAGCTATAAAAATAGCTTTTTTCTCGAAGGATTGTGTGCGTCGAGGCACTGTCCACAAGGCATTCACACTTCATCTATAGATCTATGAAAAAACAACAACAAACCATCGTAATTAAAACAACGGCTTTGAAATACAATTTTTGATATAGAGAGGTCAATAAGTTGCTTTCAAAAATGCATAATTTATAAATATAATTTGAGCAAAAAATAAATAAATAATATTCGGTCATCCTCTTTCGGTAGCTCTACGTGAATATGACCAGACGGAAAAATGAGGGAGGAAGGTCACCGGGGACCAATTAAATACCAAGCCTCAAGTTCTTTCTGACATCATATCCAAATAGGTGAGCCTATTCGGAGAGACTTTGTAAAATTTTCTTTGTCAAATGTAAGAATAAATATCATTTTTCAAGAAATTTAAAAAAAAACATAATATGAAAATACGACAACAAGTTTTTAAAAGCATGAAATAAGATAGTGGCTCTAGTCGAGTAGGTCGTCGTTCTCGAAGTCTTCTGCCGAGAACTGAGTAGACGGCTGCTTTTCTACCAGATTTGTTTCAACTTGAGACTTCTGGCTCGCTTGATACAGATTTTGTAGATGTCGCGGGGTACGACAGTTTCTGGACCAGTGTCCAGTCATGCCACATTTGTGGCATTTGTCCTCCCAATTTTTTTTGGGAATGGACATCAGTTCTGTGGTCTTTTTCCACTTCTTCTTTGCCCCACTTTTGCTGCTCTGGAAATGAAAGTTGTTCTGGGGTGGACTTCTGGCCGGCCTCTTATGGGCATTCCCCATGTTAGATCTGTCCTTATTTTTCTTCTGCTTCTTGGAAGAAAAATGAGCTTCTGGGAGAGGAGTTGAGCCTGCAGGGCGTAGGTTATGAGTGGCCAAGAGAAGTTCTCTGTTTTGCTCTGCCATCATCAGGGTGGAATGCAATTCAGAGTACTTTTTGAACTTTTGTTCACGGTACTGTTGCATGAGGATTGCGTCCTTCTCGTGGAAGGATGTATAAGTTTTTTCCAACATGCGATACTCTGAGACTTCTTCACCACACAACTTCAGGCGTGAGGTGATATTATGGAGAGCTGAGTTGTACTCAGCTACGGACTTAAAGTCCTAAAGTCGAAGGTTTTCCCACTCATACCTTGCACGTGGGAGGATTACATCTTTTTGATGTTTATAGCGGTCCTCCAGTGCAGTCCACAATTCCTTTGGATCTTCTACAGTGAGGTATTCGGCCTTCAGGGTCCGATCAATGTGTCTCCTGATGTAGATAATGGCTTTCGCCTTATCTATATCAGAGACATTCACTGTAGAAACAACCACTGCAGTGTCTGCTGTATTTTCCGTACCAGTGGCCGGAGCCGATGGAAGAGGAGTTGAAATTGTGGCTAATAAGCCCTGGGCACGTAAGTGGAACTTCAGGTCCACGTGCCAGCTCAAATAATTTTTTCCAGCAGCATCTAGTACTTCAAAATCGACACTCGCTATTTTGGCCATTTTATCTATCAAGTGAAAATATGCATAAATTAAAATTAAATATTTATGCATAATCATAAATGTTACAGAGCTCATAATAAAAAATACCACGGCGCTTAATAAAACAGTTCAGTCCAGAAGCTAATATGCAATCTGTCAAACCCAGTGGAGGGGGGGGGGGGGGGGGGTTCCTGAATCTTGATACTTAATAAAAATAACTAGTCTAAATTTACATGATATAATACATTCTCTCATTTTGGTATTTGTTTAGGAAATAACATATTAAGTAGCTTAAATATATCAAGTGCTGAAACTGTAACATATACAAACAATTAATCATTCATCTAATGAAAGATGATTCCAACAATCATATCATCCCAACAATCTTCAGCAGCGCAGCTCAGACTTCAAATTTATTACTACCTAGCAGTCCCAAACTCAGTTATTTCTGACAGAAAAAGAAAATTCTGATCGTATGGCGTAAGAAGTGTTATGACTAAAGAATACTTCCTCAAACAACTAATGTTAAGTGCTAAAAAATAAAGCCATTTGCCATCTAGTTTGAAACTACAGGAAGGGAGGTGAATGTGATGGAAGAACATAAAAATAGGCATAGCAATATAAAGAATATCACTCTTAGATTGTTAGATATATATATTGCTAATTTTCATTCAAACAATTAATTTGTAAAAAAAAATTTTAAGAAGTGTTACCAGCCTCTGGTCGGATCGACTAGGGAAAAAAGGAAGGACCCTTTCCGTCCACTGGAAGAGGGGGAGAAATTATTAGGTCCTGAAGTACCTTACCTAAGTGCCATTGGGGCACTACTCTATATAGCTAACTGAAAACGCTATATCAGGACGCGTACAGTTAGCTATATAGAGTAGTGCCCCAATGGCACTTAGGTAAGGTACTTCAGGACCTAATAATTCCTCCCCCTCTTCCAGTGGACGGAAAGGGTCCTTCTTTACGTCCAATGATCGAACGACCATTGGTGTACTAAGGGGATGGCATTTATCCATGTGGAATTGTTTAAGTAATCTTCGTGTATATGTAGATTGGTGTAACAGGATACCACCCTTTAGGTGTTCGATCTGTAAGCCAAGACAATACTTTGTTTTCCCTAGGTCTTTCATTTCAAAAGTTGTCTTAAGGCTTTCAGATATCTCAGTGATCTCTGCAGGAGATCCAATGAGATTTAAATCGTTAGATATCGTAGAATAATATTTTCTTCTTGTTATTTCATCATATGGCAAGGGCCATATATATAGGGATAAGGGGCAACCCAAGGGTCATGAGTTACATAACCCAAGGGTCATGAGTTACATGATCCCAATGGTCATGTGTAACTCATGACATAATGGTGAATAGTAAGGGTTTCACAACAATTATTTAATTATAGTCAAATATCTCTTATAACTCATGTGGTTAAGGTGTGAGGTATTCTTCTTATTTGGTTGAGTTCGATTGTCCATGTTGAATATATATAATTTTTTTTAATTTTTTTTTCAACATTTGTTTACATAGTTTATTTTTTTAAAATAAAATGGACCGCGATATAATGACGGCTTAGACGGCTCACTTTTGAGCATTTTGAAGCCATATATACCTCATTAATATATATTGGGGACAGTTCAAAAGACCCGTCCGCAGAGTCCCGCGCCTCCTGCATCGTTGGAACGAGCAGGCCGCGTGGGGCCCCCACGCGCGCCCGCTCAATCCAACGGTCGAGGACGACATGGCTCCTGCGGGACTCCGCTGGCCGGGCTTCGATCCCCTCCCCCTCTCTATATATATTAGTTTTAGAGAAAACATGTGAATAGTATAAATTATTAATGATTAATGGAGTCCTTCTCGAGCTTGGAAAAAAAAGAAAGATGGAGAAGGAGAAGTTTTGTATTATGTATGTAGGAATGGATCCTTCTATAGATTTTTTTTTCTCTTTGAATATATACAACATAGAAGTTTGTTACAAAAAAAATAATGGACATATCAAGAGGAGATAAGCCTATATTGTTGGCACAACCATATATGTAATTATAACCAACTATAACACTCTCCATTGAATGTGCTCAACCTTTTTTTTAGGGGAAAACTAGGGATTATTATTGATCATTTGAAAAGTTGTGTAGTACACTTCCATTCGAAGGGTAGCCATCCAAGAGGTGAGAAATACAATCAGGAGGAGAGGAGAAGTGGTCATTAGAAGTTGTTCTCAACGAAGCTTTGGCGAGGGTGTGGGCCACTTCATTGCCCCGTCTGCACACAAATAGGAAGGTGACTGAAGCTTGTGTAGGGAGTTCTGCTTGAGCCTTTGATATGAGATCCTGAAGTCGCCATGGAATATTGAGAGATTTATCACCGTTGAAAATTCGAATGGCCGTTAGAGAGTCCCATTCGATAATGATGGGCCTCGAGCATGAATCCGCAAGTATCTTCCTGGCAAGAAGAATGCCTTGATAAATAGCTTGTATCTCCGCTTGTAAGCTAACATCCAGGCTGTGGATAGGGCTTGACCTCCAGGTATTTGCGCCAAGGAACTTAGCCCTAGAGTCTCTGGCTATAGATGCGGCAGCAATGAAGGTGGTAGATGTTGTGCCATCGACGTTTAATTTTGATAGAATCACCTAAAGGCGGGTTCCTAAGGGAACTGTCAACAACATTGTTGCGCAAATTTTCTAACTCAGTAATCCTTGATATAGAGCACTCCGAGTACTCTTTGTGAATAGAGTTGGCTTGATGGATGATAGATTGGACCCTTGGAGCCGTGTTCTAGAAAATGCAAGAGCATTTAGACTTCCAAATGGCCCAGATGATGGCAGCGCCCAGTTTGAACGCCTCCTGAGCTTAGGGGTCTATAAGCCAGGAGGTAATAAGAGTATGAATGGTGTGATGACTCTCGACTCTTAGACCCAGGTTACTAGAAAACTAGACCTCTCGAGCAACAAGATAGTGGAGGAACAGATGATCCGCATCCTCATCGTGGTTAAGGCAGAACGGGTATAGTTTGCAGGCTTTCTCCACTCACTTGTTGATTGCGACAGATAGAGGAAGAGCATCCTTCAGAAGTCGCCATATGAAGCTCTGTAGCCTCGGGGATATATCATAAAGCTTCCATAGATGTCGCTAGTATGGAGCTTCGTCTCACCCGGAGGAACAGCTTGGTGACTCACATCTGATCGCTTCATAAAGGGATTTCGACAAGAAGGCTCTAGTAGTCGTGCATCTCCAAATTAGTGTATCCGGCCCATTCTCCTCCTGTAAATTGATGTCGATGATAGCCCTCGCCTCCATTGGTGAAAACAGGGAGTTGATTAATGGAATGAACGAATTCCATGCAAGGAAGTGCAGTTTCCTTTCCGAGACTCCATGCCCCCACCAGAAGTTTCTTTGCAACTGGACAATTTTGGATGTGGTCCCTTTAGGTAGAAGATAAGTCGACATGTGATAAATAGGGATGGCTCCAATTGTAGACTTAATGAGGACGATACGACCAGCATGCGAAAGCATTCTTGTCTTCCATCCATGTAATTGCGAACTACATTTGTCTAGTAGAGTATTGTATGTGTTCAATCTTGATTTAGACTGCAGGAGGAGATGTCCTAGGTACCTGTCTTCTTGCTTCATCGGTGAAAGATGCAGTAGTGCTGTTAGTGAGTGTTGAGTATGAATGTCAACATGTCTACTAAAATGGATACTAGACTTGTCATAATTGATTCTTTGGCCCGACCAAGAGGAGAAGAGCTCTAATATTTTGGAAGCTTGGGTTAGGGAGGGGGCTAAAGCCTGTCCGAACATGAGGATGTCATCCAAAAATAGGAGGTAGATGGTGTATACCTATTGATACGAATTCCTTGATAAAGGCTCTCTCTCTCTCTCTCTCTCTCTCTCTCTCTCTCTCTACCTCAGTGCACAAGATAAAGATGTATGGGGAGAGCGGACAACCCTGTCGAATGCCTCTTCTAGGCTTGATGTAGCCCTCTGGAGCTCAGAGAGATGAATTTATTTTTTAAAAATAGTGATAGATAAATTATTTTATTTTAAAATAGAGAGAGATTTTTTTAAAAAACAATCTATCTTTAGAAATAAATATACCTTTAAAAATTATATTTTATTTTAATGTTAATCTTAATATTAATGTTGATATTAATTTTAATTTTAAACATTAATTTTAAGTTAAAGTTAATCGTAGTGTTAATATTAATGTTAATGTTAAAATTAATTTAAATTTAAATTTAAATATTAATTTAAAATTTTATCTTAATATTATTTTAAATTTTAATATAAGATTTTTAATGTCAAGGTTAATGTTTAAATTAACATTAATGTTAAAATTAAAATTAAAATTAAAATTAAAATTAAATTAAGATTTAATTTAAATTTAAATTAATATTAATATTAATATTAACATTAACATTAACATTAAATTAATATTTTTAAATATAATTTTAAAGGTATATTTAAAAAATTCATCTCTATTTTAAAAAAAATATAAAATTAACTTATCTATCTCTATTTTTTAACATAGATGAATAAATCTCTCACTATTTAAAAAAATGAATAAACTTATCTTTAAGATAGGGATAGGTTTGTTTTTCAAAGGAGATATTTAATTTTTTTAAGTGAGAGAAACTAGAAGAGAACCATACGTGTTCTTTCTTATCTCGTAAGTTTGTCCCGTAAGTTATTCCAGTAGGAGAAGCTCTGTATATATATATATATATATATATATATATATATATATATATATATATATATATATATATATATATATATATATAAAGCATAGTATATATATATATATATATATATATATATATATATATATATATATATATATATATATATATACTATGCTTTATATATATATATATATATATATATATATATATATATATATATATATATATATATATATATATATATATATATATATATATATATATATATATATATACTATGCTTTATATAAAATAAAAAAAAAAAATATATATATATATATATATATATATATATATATATATATATATATATATATATATATATATAAAGCATAGCCCATTGCAATTGGGCCCAACTTAGTTTTGTGTGTGCAGCAAAGCAAAACAAGGCGAAATACTTTATTAGGTTTTGTAGTTGCTTGTCCGGGCGCTGGCTGTACTTGAGGGACAAGCTGCAAGCACTGCACTTCCCTCTTTTATACATTCAAAAGAGGACAAGCAACTTTCTTGAATTCTTTCCAATTCTCATTGTTGGCTCCAAGGACCAAGCACTTAATTCCTTTCCTCCTCCATGTTGATGATTGCTCAGGTGAGTTTTTGAAAGAAAATTAATATTTTTTGGATAGTTTTTGATAAACTCCATGCTTTCCTCTTAAGTTCTTAGCTAATAGCTACTAATATTATCATAAAAAATAAATAAGCAATAATCTATTGATCTCTTATTCAATCTTCAAAATTCTTTGGCATATGACGGACGCTCTGATATTGATGGAGCAGGTTTATTTTTAGAAATGAAGTTCTTAACACATTCATTAACAGGAGAAGCAAAAAAAGCAATTGATGTGCTAAATTATTTGAAAAATGGATGGTTGTTATCCAAATGCCTATGTTGCTTACAGAATTTGCTGACTATACCAGTTACAGTTGCATCTGCAGAAAGAAGCTTTTCCAAGTTGAAAGTTTTGATTATTTTATCCATCGAGAAAAAATGGTTGAGAAAGTTGATTATGCAAACTTAGTTAGTACTTTTGCATCGAAGACAGCAAGACGAGTAATATTTAAGTGACTATGTGATGTACTGAGAAAATGTTTGATGGCCTAAGTTGTTTTTATTATTATTACCATTATGAACTACCACACAGATTGTTAGCTTTCTTTTTATTTATTTATCTGGAACATCAGTTTTTTTTGTGGTTTGGAACATCTTCACTTTAATTAATATCTCATTATAACATATATTTTTTTGGATATTAAATTTTAGTTATTGTATTTATTTCTTGAATTTCGGGTTGAAAATACTATTGTATCATTTTCGATTGAAAATAATAATATAATATGAACATTAAGCTTTGAGGGCACCACTTTTAGAGTTCGCTTCAGGTCTCAAAATTGAAAGTACGGTAATGTAAACACGTTCCAACGATTGTGATCATGGGGATGGAGGTGATGCTTAAATGAAGGGTTGTGTATATATATATATATATATATATATATATATATATATATATATATATATATATATATATATATATATATATATATATATATATCAAGTGGTTTGTGTAAGACATATCCTCCCAAGATGTTGCATTTTCGAGCAACGGAAGAAGCAAATTTAATTCCATGTGGAGGAATAAAAGTGAGTACGGACCGGATGCACTTGAGATACAAGTGCTGGGGTGGACGTTCGGGCCGAGTTTTTAGGCCTTCTGAGTCAAACAAGTGCGAATATATACTAGATTTGACTTTAAATTTCAAATTTGTTATGGACTAGTTTGTTAAGATATCAGCTTATTATTTGGGAGACTAGATTCCAATTATATTAATTATTGTTAGGATTTTGAGCTTACACTCATGGAATTTTAGTCCCGCATTGCCTAAAACCCCAAGTGGATATTTTAATATAATATTTTGTTTTGTATTGATTTGTGCACATGGGGTGTGGTAACTCATCTGTGTTTGCAAGAACAAAAATTTTTCTTCGTTATAAACTTAGAAAAGAGTACAAGAGTACAATTAATTTCTGGAGAAATACAACTATAGGAATCTGATCAGAAGACGATCACTTTATCCCTTGGACGATGTGATATCGAAGACACGAGCCTCTGGAGGAGGCAACAACACTTTACCAGGAGATTATGATCACTCTTGATGATTTGATATTGATTTAAAACTCTATTTATAGAGTTCTTGAAATAACTGTTTAGCAGTTATTCTGGGTTGCGCGCGCTTCAGGTTGTGCGCCTCATGTTCACTTGTACGAACGATTGCACTAACTGTTGAGGACACGTGGCATCATTTGATTAAGATGCGCGTGGTCGTGGGCAGTGTAGTGGGCACGTTCTGCGAAGTTAGTGGCTTGCATGCCACGTCACTCTGTTCTGAATGCTGTTTAGTCATCTTGCACGAGCTTCATCAGGTTGCGTGTGGGCACAATGTAGCAAATTGTGCGAGAGGTTGCACCAACTGCTATGGATGCGTGGCATCATTTGATTGAGATGCGCATGATCGTAGGCAGTGTAGTAGGTACGCTCTACGAATTTGGTGGCTTACGTGCCACGTCACCCTGTTTTAAAATAAGAGTTGATCAAGTGGCGCCAACTAGTTAGGCTGCACATAGGCGCAACTCAATAACTGGCACATTTGACTATGTCTTCTGTATTGTTCTGATTAATTCTCGTGCCACTCAATGACTTGTACGAACTAGTTGTCAGCATTAATTACATGCTGACAAAATCTTCTCGAGTGCCGCGTTGTACGAGATTCAAATAGATTTTCCTTAATCTCCGTGCTGTCAGTTGTCAGATAATGATGATACCGTTATAGCTTCTCGAAGAAGTACGTCACGTGGCACTCGTGCAACCTGACTCTGACGTAACCAGATGTTGGCGCAACCGGATGCTGTGTAATTTGATGTTTTGGCGCAATGTAATAATTTGGTGTCATTTGATGATCAAACACTTTAATAGGTCGCAGCTTGATTTTTAGCCTCTATAAGACCCCCTTCAAAGTTTTTGAAACTTGAAAATACTTTAAAGTTTTGAAATACTTTGAATTATGCTATTTTTTTGGATTGTGCCAGCTTACTGTCTGAGTTGCGCCAGTCAACTCGAGCCCGCTTCTTCAGCACAACTTGCACGGTTCGGCCTCATTTACAAAGTTATAAATATCTGTACTCTTTGGATTTTTCATTCTTCACCATCGTTTAAGATAACTCGAGAGAATGTCACGCCCCAGAACCAGAATACTGGAGAGTGGGGGCGTACATAGCCATCTACGTATATTAAAATAGAATACATCTCAACTATACGGTCACGACTGTCTAGATATGAGGGTTTACTACAAGCCAACGGTCTCTTATGGTCAAGCCTATTGTCTCAATCTCAAGCAAGTAATATGATCACAAGATGTTTGACCACCAAATATACAATAAAAGGCGTCCCAAATATTACATATCAGCTGATCATGAAGCTAGTCGTACAAAATGCTGAGACTAGCAAGATTTAAGTCATACATGATCAACCCTAGGATTTGTTAATCATGTTTACAGCCCGTAGGTAGACAGTAAGTAAAGTGCATCGAGCTAACAGGTGCTCGTCGGCTAAACGCCTCAAAAGAATAACTTTACAATAGAGAGAGCGAAACAAAATAGAAAACCCACTCGTAGCCTGGGTTCCTTCTAGTCGCCACCATCGGGCTGGAGGTTCGGAAGATCCTCGGGAGCTGCTCCGAAATCTGGCCATACAAAACCAGCTGGGTCAAACCCCAGAAAGAGCAAGTGCCACAATGGAGTCTACGAAATAAGAACAAAAGCCAGCATATCAGAACATAAGAAAAGAAATGGAAGAAGGTACAAGTAAATAAAGAGTGCAATAGGATAATAAACGACTAGTGACGTGGGACCATTCAGGGAGCCAGGTTACAACCCTTAAACTAGACAAGGATCGAGGTTGTAACCATTCGCCTGAACAGCACTCTGTCTCTACCCATTTATTGTTAGAGATAAGTAAAATAAGCATGTACAAGAGTAGCCAGGTACAGGGACTAGACAAGACTTAGACAAGGCTGGACTCCATCCATTCACAAGCGGTCAAGCAATTACTACGGCTTACTACTTAACTAACTAGGGTTATCACAAGCCTTAATTACTAACAAGAAGCAAGTGAGAAATTTCCAGTCCCAAGCCCTGGAGACCATCTAGTTATCCTTCCGCGGGTTGAGAGTATGGTTGGATACATCGCCCCGGAGATGATATACCCTTAGGTGACTTAGAGGGTGCAACACATGACATTGCGCTGGAAATGTGCTCTACTCGTCGACAAGCTACAAGTCCAATTAAGAGCGCCCAGATAACGAGATTGCCTGTGACTGGAAATTCTCCATGAACTATAGTTTGATCTAGTCATTAGCCTAATCCATATTCAGTATGAATCCCTGACCGTGGGAACCAGGGAGTCACGTCCTAGACATAATGCAAGACAAGACAATTGGATTGCACAAGCAAGCAAGCAGGAACACCCACGATGTCAAGTTGATTATACGAGTCAAGTTAGCCGTCGCAACAGCATCAAGATAAATCATGTCAGGGTACTTGTCAGGAGTGCGCCACGACGGGCCACTACCATGTCAGGTGGGTCATGTCAGGAGTGCACCACTACGGGTCACTGTCGTGTTATGCTAGTTCCTTGTCATACCATGCCATGTACAATAGTCATTCCAAACATATTAAGTAAAATCAAGTTCATGACAAAAGGCGTAAGGATATAAAATGGGCGTAAAATATCTAATAAAATATCAATATACAGGGCTATAGAAGAGCCAAGCTTAAGGAAAAATAAAACCAAATCTCCCTGATTAGACAGATTGTGCAAGGGTCCCTGGGGTCGGGTTACGCAGGAGTCAAGTACGCCAGGGGGCCAACTGCGCAGGAGTAAGCTGCGCAGAAGTCGGCTCGCGCTGAGCTGGTTGGCGCAGGGGTCAGATTGCGTATGAGTGAAGTGCACGGAAGGGATGGCGCATGGGTCAGATTGCGCATGAGTGAAGAAGGGATGGCGCATGGGTCAGATTGTGCATGAGTGGACTGCGCATGAGCAGACTGCACAAGAGTCCCTGCGCGCTGGGATTGAGCGCAGTTCTCCATGGGGCAAGCTGCGCGGTCGGCACTGCGCTAAAGAGCGCAGGCCGAGAGGAGGATGCGCAGTCCAGCACTGCGCTAAAGAGCGCAGGCTGCAGTCTGCTACTCCAGGCCGAGAGAAACTCTTCAAGAACACCAAAGTTCAAATCTTCATATCTTGGTCAAATCAAAACCAAATCTAGATTTTCAAAGGTCTAACTTGAGTAAAATTGAATTCTCTTCCACATGGAAGCATCAAAACCCATAAAATCCAACCAAAATAGATCAAAACTATATAAATCCAAAAATAGTTAAAACCTAGATCTAGAACAATGGAGACTCCAAATCACAAAATGTCAACCACTAATGTTGATCACTATGGTCTAATCTAGCTAATGAACAAATAAAATGTGGTTCTCATGTGGTGGCAAGGTGCACTTGCCTATGGGTGGAGTGTTGTGTAGAGGAAGGAAGAAGAAGAAGAAGAAATTAATGGAGGGAAGTAATGAGGAGAGAGAGTGTTAGGTGGGGATAATACAGAGGGTGGGTTGTGGTGGAATGAGGGTTGAACATAGGCTAAGGTGTTCCAATGCATGTTAAACCAAACCAAACCAAATCAAACCAATTCTCCTCCACAAAATAAACCAAGCCAGGTAAAACCCAATTACGAGAACCAAAATCTGCAAGTCAAGCCAATTACAAGTACATGCCAAAATTCGAGAAAATAAATACAGGTCTGAAATACATGCTAGCTTGACAAAATACGTATTCAGAATATGGGTGTTACAGAGAAACCTTATCTTCTTCTTATTTTTTCGAACTTCGATCGACAGCAATGGCACCCAAGCGCTCTGCTGCTGAGAAGGGTAAGACTGTGGCCGAGTCTTCCATACAAGTTTCGCCTTCGTCACGTCGAGAGACGGCCAACCCGGCCATGGAAGGTAAGCATTCGTGTCACTCCCCAATCCTGGAATACATATTTTAATACGTAAATCGATAAATTATATTTACCTTGTATTTATACGATATTTATTATGCAGTATTTCTTCATGCATTTCCCAAAAATATTCGACAAAATATTATTTCCTAATTTATTTTCTGCATTTGGGCCTACAGTTTTGGCTCATTTGGGTAACCTATTCTTGATTCACCAATGGTTCATCTTGAACCCTTTGGTTCATCATGAACCCATGGGTTCAAGATTCTATATAATAACTCAACTCATTCTCTCTCCTCTCATTATTTCCTCTCATTTATTTCCTCCACCAACCAAGGCAAGTACCAACTTGCTCAAGAGATGGATCCATATTTTGTCATTGATTTCTTACAAAACTATTTGCCAAAACATGTTCTTCTCCTTAATCTATACTAGTTTAGAACTTGGAAATTTCTATTTTGAAGCTTTGATTTTTGTAGATCTAAGTTTTAATTATTTTCGGATTTTGCATGGTTTGATCTACTTTAGTTGGATTTTATGGATTTTTGATGCTTCCATGTGGAAGAGCATTCTATTTCACCCAAGATGGAACTTTGGAAATCCGAATTTGGAGTTCGGATGGCCAAGTTGTGATGTTTTGAAGCTTTGAGGTTCAACCATGGTGTTCTTGCTGTTTGGAGAAGACAGTGAGCAGTGTGCCGAGCTGCTTAGCTTACGCACACTGAACGCAGCCTTGAGTACGCTTTCTGTTGGAAGCGTGTCTCTTCTTGAGCTTGCGTGACCTTTTTATGCAGCTCTCTCCTTGAGCTTGCGTGACTTTTCACGCAGCTCTCTCCTTGAGCTTGCGTGACTTTTCACGCAGCTCTCTCCTTGAGCTTGCATGACTTTTCACGCTGCTCTCTCCTTGAGCTTGCGTGACTTTTCACGCAGCTCTCTCCTTGAGCTTGCATGACTTTTCACGCTGCTCTCTCCTTGAGCTTGCGTGACTTTTCACGCAGCTCTCTCCTTGAGCTTGCGTGACTTTTCACGCAACTCTCTCCTTGAGCTTGCGTGACTTTTCACGCAGCTCTCTCCTTGAGCCTGCGTGACTTTTCACGCAGCTCTCTCCTTGAGCTTGCGTGACTTTTCACACAGCTCTCTCCTTGAGCCTGCGTGACTTTTCACGCAGCTCTTCCCTTGAGCCTGCGTGACATTTCATGCAGCTCTTCCCTTGAGCCTGCGTGACTTTTCACGCACGCAGCTCCCCTTGAGCGTGCGTGCTTTTGGGCGTACGCATTTGATATTTTATTAGATACTATATGCCCATTTTATATCCCTACGCCTTTTGTCCCGAGCATGATATGAGCACTAATGTTACCCCGGAGAACAAAGTGTTCCTACCCGATACCTGTACCTGAATGTCCCAGTTCTTGTTCATGCTCGACAAATGACTCGTAACTCCACGTGGCGTATTTGCAATGATGCGTTACACTAAGGAGGGTAGCACATGTTGACATACTGATTGACATGGATCCTCTTTGAGGTACTCGTACTAAAGTACGACTTTAGGGGGATAATCATGCAGGCCACAGCATGTGAGTCCAAGATTTCACCTAGGGTTAAATTAGGCAACTAAACATTCTAGATGCATGGGAAGGGAAAAATCCCGAGATCGTGTTACACCAGCCACCTTGAGATATTGTCTCGACGCGCCGGCTGGTCTCCACGGATACTGTGTCATCTGCAACGAGTGGATGACTGTATCCGATTAATTCCTGCTATATATTATATGTTTTAGCAAGGTGGCCTTACGAGGGACCTGTGCTCAATCATACCTGTCTACGCAAACCCCTGGGTTGGCTAGCCTTGCTGGAAAGATACGATCTGAGGATTTTCTAAATAACATGATGCGAGGATAACCTCGTCCCACTAGAAACTCGTAGACTTGATTGGCCGTAAAAACGACTTGCTTGTATCTTATTACCTTCCGTGAATAACTGAGGAAAGCGGACTGTCATGGTACGTGATCCAACCCATGTTCTTGTTTGATTGTTGGGTTGGTTATCGTACTATGACCGGCTGTGGACCGAAGTTATGAACGGAAGATTTATTATGGTTGTGAAGTGCTACTTCTGTGAATGACTGAGGATCATGGTCTATCGTGGTACATGATCCAACCCATGTTCTTGTTTGATTGTTGGGTTGGTTATTGTGCTGCGATAGGCTATCGACCGAAGTCACGATCAGGAGATTTTATTGTTTATACCATTTAACTTATGCGAAAGTTATAGAGTACGACACGTCCCGACTCCATACGGCACCTTTTGTCCTTGTTTGGTTGTAAGGGTGCCACATGGGTTCGAGGATGTTGCGCTATCCTATAATAGTAGCATAAGTATTACTATTATCAATCATTCTATCAACTGGGTTTTTAATCTTAATTCTTGTGCCCCTTTGGCGGTACTTGCTATTCGGGGCTGACCCCGCTGGTTTTGTTTGGCCAGATCTCGTAGCAGAGCCGGAGGACACGATCTTCCTTCCTGATATCCATGGTGCATACTAGGAGCATGGCGGTTCGGGGACTCGAGTGGGTTTCTTCTCCACCACTCCTGCTTATACTTTTGCGGCGTTTAGCCACCGGCACCTGTTAGCCGGATTACTCGATATTTTGTGTCAGTACATAATTATAATTAAACAGACTGCAGCTGTGTATAATTTTATACTTCTGACTCTCTGAGATAGCTAAATTATAAAGCTAGTCTCTCATGACCATTTTGATGAAGCGTCGGGGATGCCTTACTGCTTTATCTTTAAATGTTCATTTAATTGCTGATGTGACTTGATTGATTGAGACATAGAACTCTGTGGGACCATAGGAGACTTGATTGTAGCATGTACCCCCTAGTCTCTCGACAGCCACGATCGCCGTATGACGTTACGTACCTCATATGGAGTAGCTGGCCTAGTCCGTCTCCGTATTTCGGTACTGGGGCGTGACAATTCGACTGTAGACCCGATTGTCGACCACCCTACTGATCATCGGCCACCCTACTTAGGGTTTGGCTTGATTCTGACAATGTGCGCCCGCTTTTTTTAGAGTTGGACATACTCCATAACTGGCGCCTCCTTTTTTAAGGTTTGGTTGCTGTCGAGCCGCGTTGCGCAGCGTTTCGAAAAGTTGTGCTGTCTTTTGGACGCAACTTCGACATATTGTACGGCAAGATATGGCGCAACCTGATTATTGCGCAACCTGATGGCTGCGTATGCTGTGTGCGGCGCAATGTGAGTGTCGTACAACCTGACTAAATAAAGCATTAAATACTCGATTCATTCCCAACGATGAATCTATTTATGGGGCATTATTTTCCGAAACGTCTTTTTCCTTTCTTCCTCGTTAAGTGATACGCGCCCATTTATGGGAAATACGAAGTGTTGGCGGGGACCAATCTCCGCTGTATATATTTGGACATGATGCCCAGCCTCCATCTTCATTCACTCTTATGGCTTCCAAAGAGAACATGAAGCAGGAGATGAAAATTAATGTCAATGGCAAAGCTTCCGAGGAGAAAACACCCTCTGTGCCTATTACGTATTTGTTGGAATCTGACCCGTCCTTGAGGGTGGAGAACTTCCTGAACTATTTTGGTCTGATCTCAACAGTCTTCACTCATTCCAGTGGTGGTCCATCGTCATCTTCCGAAGAACGTGGCGCCTTAGAACATTGGGAAGGATTCTTCCGTTTTGCATCGCTCGGAAATCCATAACATGAAGGAATTGAGCACTACCTTGCGTCAGACTGATGACGGAAAAAAGAAATGACGTGATACGAGAGCGTTATTTTACATAATGGCCATAGCGCCTATGTCTGTAGTGTCTGTCCTCTTTTCCATTTATGAAATAAAAAAATGGACTTTATTAAATCCTGGCGCATTTGAGCTTTATTGTGTAACTGTCTTGACACGTCCCATACATTTTTTAAATTTTTATCGATTCTGATAACACAAAATTCTGAACAACATGTGGCATTTCTCGTGCTTTCGTGCTTCATTCTTCCCGAAATATATGCCTATGGGCGTGCATAATATTTAAGCTTCAATTGCATATGAATAGTTACGATAAGAAAAGAACATTTACTGTATTCTCTTCTTCTTTCTGATGTTTGCAGGGGACCAACTGACAAAACTCTCCAGAACTAGCATGGGTGATCTTGGATGCTATGAAGTTGAACCACTTTGACACACATATCAGAGTGCTCAGAACTCTTCATGTTTAAAAGGGCTTCCTCGAGATGGTAGGAAGGGCCTTTATACATGAGAGTTGGACGGTGGAGACACAGAATTAGGAATCGTATCACGAGGGTGATCTCAATCCTAATTCTCATGAAGGATCGTCTCTTCTCCACCAGTTGTATTGACAACAACTTTTCTTCGAGATGCTGCACTCCGTGGTTCTCCTCTCATCTTTCTGAGATAGAAGACCATAGTTGATTCCTTTGTCTTGCTCGCTGCTTCAAGTCGAATCGACAAGGAACTGACACCAACAAGAAGATCCAAAGATGCAATAGACCTTTATTTATTAGATTTAGAATGAAAATCCGAGATGTAATAGATTTCCATCAAGATGTATCTATGTTTTTAAAGAAGAAATAAAGAATGATTTTCTCTTCTTTATGATCTGATTTGATGTGATTATATAGAAAATAGAATCCAGAGGTAATGTGGACGTGAATTCATTTTTTCTATTGATAATCTTCAAGTCAACTGGAACTCAAAGACGGGAAAATATGTCTAAGAAGACGATATCTGTGATAATACGGACTTTATCATAAAGAAAATATATCTTTTAAAACAACTGGGTTTAAAAAGACAGAATTGATGATTCGGATATGCTCCACAGGGGATTTTGAGTTTTTATTATCTTGTGGCTTTATTTACGAAAAAGTAAATAAACGATAATAAATGTAGGCCTATTCATGAAATGAAATAGAGATGAAAATACAGATGAATAAGCATGCCTTTTCAATGAAAGGTTGCTTCAATTCTCGAGACAAAGAGTAAATGAAGATCTCTTCATAAGATGAATGAACATGCCTTTTCGAGGAAAGGTTGTTTCGATTCCTGAGACAGAATATTTGGGTTTCTGTCTATAAATAGTGTAGAACTTTTCTGAGAGCATCATTCATCCATTTTCTTTCCTTTGCAAATGTCTTCAGAAGATATGCCTATATAAGAAGACGGGAGTTATCCCGAAGATCGAAGCCGCCCTCGACACTCCTTCCGACGAGCTTCCACCGCCTACTCAGCTAGAAGTCGAAGAAAGCTCGACTGTCCCTGGACAGAAGCAGAACATTCTTGCCAAACTGGTGGAGCCTGGGAGTACTGCCGAGGAAGAAGCTCTAAGGAAGGATGCATGTGAACTGCTGGTGTCATCGGATAATAATTTCTTCGAGCTTCTTGCAAAATATGTTTTCAATCAAGAGGGCTCTGGTCCTCATTAATTTTATGTATTTTCTTCTGTCTGAATTTATGCAAATAAAAAGGAATTTTATTTACATTCTGGGTATCTGTGTTGATATTTCTTCTTTGTCTTCAAGCATAATATTTCTTGAGAAATTTGCCATTAATGGGCATCATGGCGACTCGGCCATCCATACCAGTCAATTGATAAGCTCCATTGGAGAAAACTTTGCTTACATTGTAGGGTCCTTCCCACTTCGCTTCGAATTTGCCTTTGCTCATGTGCGTCATAGTCATAGGACGTCTGACGGTTAGGACTAATTCTCCTTTCTGAAATGTTTGGATTTTGACTTTACGGTTGAAGGCTTTTGATAGACGAGCTTGGTATAAATCAATATGTTGTTGAGCTAGGAGCCGTTTCTCATCAAGCGCTTCAAGCTCCTGAAGTCTTAGACGATCATTGTTTTCGGTTGTGAGTTCATTGGCAATGGCAATCCTTAGGGAAGGGATCTGGATTTCCAATGGTAAGACAACCTCGTATCCATATACCAAAGAAAAAGTTGTGCAGCCTGTAGGAGTACGTATAGTAGTATGGTAAGCCCACAGACATTCTCCAAGCTTATTGTAGAAGCATAAAAAATATAGGGTTCATGAAGTCACAATTTGCCGCATATGTACTTTGGGCCAAACAGGTCCGCATAAAGGAGAGCCGCATGACAGATTTAACACCCTATGCGGCCCGTCGACAACCAGACTGATTCGAGCCGTAGAAGAAAGATATGCGGCCAAGTTGATCAGTTTGTCTGATAAAGCTAACAAGTTCTGTCAAAACTGACAAAAATGACAGCTCTAACACTCTGACAAAAAAGATAAGACGTGAGACGTGAGCAGACAAAATGTCATGTCACCAAAAGCAGGGTTCATGCGCTTTCATGCGGCCAGAAGGAGTGTTACCCAAGCCACATGAACCTTATGCGGCTCAAACATATGCGGCCCCAAAGCCTCCGAACTTCATGCGACCAAGGGTGACTGTAACCCAAGCCGTATGAGCTTTATGCGGCCCAAAATACAGAATCTATGCGGCTTAAAAGTCCTTAAGCTATATGCGGACTAAGGAAGATTGTGACTTAAGCCGCATGAGTCTCAAGCGGCCCAACATGGTCGAAAACTGAGAGACTCACGCGGCTCAAAATAATTTATATCCTGCGATAGGACACTTGGCAGGCTGACCAAGTCTCAACCACCCAGATTTGCTGCAATAAAATCCCAACAAATCGACAGCTGGCAGCCAAAGAGCGCGTCTTTACGTATTGATTAGCCACGTGGACACGGGTCATCTATGCGGCTCAAATATATATTACTATAAATAGCAGGGTGCCACAATCCTGCAAAAGATTGGCAACCTTCGAAGGGCAATTTCTTCAAGAGCTAAAGACTGCGTCGAATAGTCCAAGGAGTAAGGCATAGTTGATACACTTTCCCGATCCTCCACCGTCACCCCCCAGAATCAAAAACTAAACAATTGTACTTTGATTGTTTCCTAGGATTTCTTTCTAGGCTTTTCTTTGTACAAGCGAGTTTGCAAACAATTTCAGTGTTTCTATAATACCTGTCTTTTATATTTAATGGCAAACACGATGGCGACTCTGCTGGGGACGTCCTTCTCCTCTGATAAGAAGTTGGTGACACAATCTGACGCGTCCAAGCTCGGCTCTACGCAGCAAATAATTATGGTTCATTTTGACCAACAAGCCTTCGAATAAATGCTCTCTAAAGGGAGCGTCAGCCCGTCACAAAACCGAGCCAACCCAAAGAGAACTCGCAGGACGTCAGCGCACAAAATTGTTGCCCCCGACCAAGTTCTCGAAGAAGATCCTTCTGCAGCCCAAGACGGTAATCGAAGCTCTCATATGGCTTTGCTTTCGACCGCAGAGGACCCCACTATCCCCAAATCCAACAAAGAAAAATACTACGATGCTGAGTTTTTGGGGGCACAAGGGAAATCCATGCGGACAAAGAAGAGGCCGCAAAAGAGAAATGAGCAGTCTGTCCATGCGGCAGCCAACTCTGGCCGTAGGCAGACAATTCATGCGACAGCCAACTCTGACCGCAAGAAGATGGCCTATACGGCAACCAACTCTAGCCGCAGGAAGACGACCCATACGACAGCTAACTCTGGCCACAGAAAGATGGCCCATGCTGCAGCCAACTCTGACTGCAGGAAGATGGCCTATGCGGCAGCCAGCTCTGGCCGCAGGAAGATAGCCCATACGGCAGCCAATCCTGGCCTCAGACAGGATGTCTCATACGGCCCTGTCAGAAACTCTGTGTTCGACCGTCTCTCAAGCGGGCCCGACTCTATGCAGCCCATTGAAAATGTGGAATATTCCAATCAGGATTGTTCTTACTATGCGCCTTCAGGCGCTAAGTTAAAGAAGTCCAGGAAAGTGCGGACCTAACTAGCCCAGTCAACTGTCCAAGCTACTAATCGTCAGCGGGCACCGTTAACTATTATGCGGGCTCATGATGGAAAGTTGTACAGAACCACCCGCGTCCAGTCCCCCAGGGCTAACGGACAGTGTGGATCTTTAAAGTCTTCCTCCAACGATCAAGAGCAAGTGCTTTTACTAGCCTCGGATCTGGGAGCAAATATGATACCTACGCATCTGTATGCTTGGGATACCCGAGTCCACAAGTTTGATGTAAATGTAGATCAGCCTGCTATCGACTTGTGTGAGGTGATTACTCACAAACGTAAGGAGGCAACCTTGGCATGTGATAAGTCCCTCTCGGGACGTCGTTGCACCCAAGTCATCATCCACTGCTGTTGCGATAAGTCGGCAGCACCTGAAGATCGACAGTCAGTTTTCCAACGACTACAGCTGCCCGCACCTGTCCGACAACAACTCTAGAAATAGATACAAATTCCAAAAGACGATAAGTTTCCTTTCGTCTCCTATAATTCAACTCAGAAGGTTCCTCCCGGCAAGGAAGAAAAGAAGACAGGCTCTTCCAGTCCGGCAATCTCGGCCAGTATTACAAGAAAACTCTCATCTGGAGGGTTGCCGCCGACAACCACAGGGGGTGTCTATTTAGGCACTCGATCCAAAAAGAAGCTTCCAGCACCTAGGGGTCTTCGGCTTCCTTGAGAGTAGATGAAGCTGGGGGTAGTAGTCCCCTCAATATATGCGACAAACCGGTATACCAAGAGCACACACAGGGGGTAGAGATCCCCCAGAACTGTGCAACAGACTTGGGCCACCACCCTCGCCAAGACGATGCGGCTTCCTGCACAGGGGGTAGCACCCCTTCCGAGTCCGAGGAAGATGACATTCCGATATTTCCTGACGATTTCTCTGTACAAGGGTACGACACATAGAGCACCTCTGCTACGATCCCTTCTACCTCTACCCACGTGAGGATAGTCTTTATGGCCAACGATGATCATGAAGCGCCTACTGACCGACAACGTCTAGAAGTACTTGAAGCCATGCTCCTGTCCTTGGTCAAGTCTGTAGACAAAATCAAAGCCGCTTTGCCAACTCAACCAGCAAGGACGCCCGGACAAACAAGCTTGGGACCTACAGTCAATGCGAACTCCAACACAACCGCCCCTCTTTTGAGTGGTGATCCTTTAGGAGCATCCGTTCCTTCAGCTGCGGACGAAGCCAAGGAGACAAGAAGGGAAGTCCAGGAGCTTCGAGCAATGTTCAATGCCCGAGACTCCTCTCTGGACCTCAGAATACGACAGCCGTATCCCGTTGCATGGAGAGATGTACCTTTTCTACCACGATACAAGCCGTTTCATATCAATTCATATGACGGAAAGACCTCTGCTAGTCGGTACATAACTTACTTTGAGGTCACAATCGACCACTTGCCGCATAGTGACGCCATCCTCATACGATTATTCATCGGAGCATTGGAGGGGATCGTGTTCGACTGGTACCACAACCTTTCCGACAACTGTATCCATTATTTTGATGACTTCAAGCACATGTTCCTAGAGTGATTCTACGAAGTGGGGCATGATGTGATGATATCATCTCTCATGGACGTCGTTCAGGGAGAGAGGGAGCTAACAAGGAACTATATCAAGTGGTTCCGCCAAACCGCAATGAGATTGCCCCAAGGCAATCCCGATAGCTCCTTGATTAAAATCTGCCAAAAAAAGTTGCTCCCCGTAATTAGCCTCTGGATGGGTGACGATCAATTCAGGGATTGGACGACCTTCATCATAAGTGCTACCAATACAGAGACAAAGTTGAAGAAGGCTCGCCAGCTGGGATTACACATCCCAGATGGAGAGGATAAGGGCAAACGTCCTGGTTCCACCTCCAGCAACAACAACAGTGGCAGCACCTCCAACCGGAACAATAAAGGCAAACAGGCCATGGTCGCTGATGCGACCCAGAAGCCAGAACAAAACTGGCGGAAGGTCAGTGGCTCAAGGTGAATTACTCATTTGAAGATAGTCATGTCAAACCTATCTTCGATATGCTCTTGCAAGGGGGTAGGATCCAGCTCCCTCCCCCAAGGCACGAGCCCCGAGCGGCAGAAATGGAGGACCCAAAATATTGTCACTTCCACCGCTATGTCCATCATTCCACTCATGAATGTTTCCAATTAAAGCGGTACATACAGAATCTTATCGACTCCAAAGCTCTGTCGATAGATTTCGAAGAGGTTACTGTGGCGGAGAACATGGTGTCAATTCAGTTTGGCGACTTTTCTCCAACAAGTACTCCAGACGGGGTAATACCTGTCCCTCGGACAACGATAGAGGTTACTAATCTTCCACCAGTCCGGAACCAGACATCTGGATTGGTACTTCTCACCACATCGCAAGGAGAGATCATGTGGGTGCATCCGGACTTAGTGTCCGAAGTTACCCAGGCGGTGTCATCTCCTACCAACGAGAAGAAAGGTAGAAAGTCTAGATCCTGCCACACGATTTTAGCCGAAGCTGGAGAAGCGGCAGCCGTTGTTACCCGGTCTGGGGCACAAGTCCAGCCCACACTGGGCAGCTCAGTCGAAGATCCTCAGCCGACAGCATTGCCTCCCTCTGATATTCCAAGGCCATCTCAGCCTCTACTGGCGGATAAGTCCAAGCCAAAAGAAACCTGCTTCGACAGGCCACTCCGTAACAATGCACCTCAGGGGCTGGAGAGACCTTACAACTTTGACATATTAGCACAATTGGCTAATATGTCGGCAAAGTTATCGTTATACGATACCCTAAGGCTCTCCAAGGATCTTCGTGTCGCATTGAGCGAAGCACTCCAAAATGCTGACGCCTACTTAGCCCAGGTCAAGCCTCCAGGGGAAGACTTGTCAGCAGATCTACAGGACAGCGATGGCACAGATGCAATACCCAACATCATATTTACTCCACAGGACATGTTGATCAAGACCAACATGCATGGTTGCCCCTTGTACTACACTGGATACATAGGCGACATCAAGGTGGATCGAATGCATATCGACCCTTGCTCGTCGTTAAGCATTATCCTGAAAAGCTTACTTCAAGTCCTGGGCATTTATATGTACTGCATAGCAGCGACCAACACTGCCATTAGTGATTTTAACTCAGGAAGGAGCTATCCCCTAGGGAAGATCCGCTTGAAATGTCAGATTGACGATCTGAAAATGGAGGTTACATGCTATGTCATAGATGTAGACACATCCTACAACATCCTTCTGGGGCGTCCATGGATACATGACTACATGATCATGCCATCTACACTTTACCAGTGCTTCAAGTATGTCAGTAAGCATGGCTTCGTGAAAACTGAATTCGTCGACATCGATCCCTTCAAAGGGGTTGAATCTTATTACTCTTCGGAGGCTTGTCTATATGACGAATCCAAGAAACACATAACTGACGAACTTGAGGCCATCACAGGGCCAAAAGAACCCTTGAGAATTCATCTCCAGGCCCGTAAATCGGGCAAAGCCGCACCCCTTGTCGCAGTTGTGCACAAGAGGTGCCCGGTTCTCTTGCCTCACCTTCACAGTTGGAATCGATGATCATCCGGCTCCCAAGATCCAGCCAGGAGCCAAAACCCGTCGTAGGACCGATGGTAATCCGATTGCCGAAATCTAATCAAAGGCAATAGGAAGATATGAGGCCCTCTATGACACTGATGGTGATCCGATTGCCAAAATCCACTCAAGGGCAACCGCAAGACACAAAGTCCCTTGCCGAGCCAATTGTCATCCGTCTTCCTAAGACGAGCCGGCAACCAAGTGTTGAATCGACATCCTCTGGCAAGCCGATACCACAAGCTGAACCCTTGGTGATCAAGTTGCCTAAGACAGCATCCCGACCTCCGATCACGCAGGGGATAGCCGAAGAGGATGCAGAACTCGACAAGTACCTGGTTGCACAGGTGGATAGCCCCTCTTCTGATGATGTAATCCATGTCGACAAAATTCCTTATTTCATCAATAAGAGATTGCTATTGAACTATCCTGAGTGTAATAAACCCAATCTGATGTATATTATGGGACTCAATCGAGACATTAATCTGTACACACACGTGACAACCGTCCATACCGCAAACCAACTTTCTCCCATTAAAGATGCCTACTTCCTAGTCCCAGGCAGAAGAGAAGGGGATCACACGATCATCTTTGGCCGAAAAGAAGGTCCTCAACCCTTCATGCCTCGAGAGTTTGATCCCAAACCCGATACTGCAAGGCTACCGCTCTACCTGTATAGTCCTCAGGCCAAGTACTTCATACAAAAGCAGGGGTATGACATGGAGGCTACCCCAGGTCTGAATTACGACAGCGGTCGGCGATCGCCTCTACAGCTCTCAACTCCGTCTGGGAAACCTCGGGATTATTACGGTAAATCCAGACACGGCCTCGGGTATGTTACACCAGCAACAACGCTCGAGAGTTCTGAAGAAGAATGCGAGTGGCACTCTCATTCGTCCGAGTCACCCACTTATGACTCTTATGGCAGCATTAGAGATATATTCAGACAGACATTATCTGTCAATATGACATCCGCTGATATCGAAGAGGAAGACGAAGATCTACTCGAACCACTTGAGTTGGAGCCGTGGGTCCAGCAACTAGATGCACAATAGAAGAAACGCTTTGAACTTCGTGATCCTTCCACTGAAGACGAGGTCATGCAATTTAACCTCGGTGATGAATCCTTTCTAAAGCCAATCTTCGTCAGTAAAAGCCTGACACACGGCGAGTGGGAGTCATTGTTGTAACTCGTCAGAGAATAAATTAACGTCTTTGCCTGGAGCTATGAAGACAACCCAGGATTAAATCCCGAGATCGCACTTCATAAGCTCAATATTTACCCGGATGCAAAACCAGTCAAACAACAACAGCGGCAGTTTCGTCCAGACATCATTGTAGAAGCATGAAAAAGAAAGGATATTGCTTTTAATCCTACATCGGAAAGGAGAAGAAAAGAGGTCTCATTCCACTCTATATATAGAGCCCCTTGCCTCCTTTGAAGAGGGCACAAAAATAAAGAAAGAAAAGGAAGCCCGTTATCCAGGAAGCCCGTTCGAGCCACAAAAAATTGTAGTAGTTCTTCTCTTTTTCTGGGTTGGCTGCAAGTTCTTCACTCGCTGTTAAGGCGAGAAAAAATTGGATTCTGAGTACTATACACCTTCGCGGGCTAGTACGAAGAACTCCAAGGCGGCACGGGCCATGCGCCTCAAACGTGCTATGCCAACGGCAAACCAGAAGCATGCGCTCACAATCATGCGCGCTGCTGATGGTAAGCTGTACAAAGTTGACTCGGGTGCTTCTGTGCCAGAAACGAGCCGACCCTCAAAGTCCTTGTCTCACTTGGGCGCATCTGCTGCGTTCGCAACCAAGTCGTGCAAGGCAAATTCTGTGGTCTTGAACCCTCGCGCCTACATTGGTTGTACGTCTGAGGCTGGTTCAAGTCACTATAAATGTGGTTCCCCTACTATTGATCTAGGCGTATCTTTTGCGTCGGATCAGGGGGTGCAGCATTTATTTGACCACCCCAGCGTTTGGCCATGCCACACGCCTGATGGTGGTGTGAAGGTGGCGCATCACTCATACACTCACCCTGACGCTTGGCTTTGCCATGCGCCTGATTAGGGTACGAGTGTCGCTTATACACTCACCCTGACGCTTGGCTTTGCCATGCGCCTGAAGAGGGTACGAGTGTCAACATCTCCTCAAATGATTTACGTAATGTGATCACTCATAGACGTAGATCGGGAGAGACGACCATCATGCACAACTCGCACCTCACAGAACATACTTATGCTATGGTCGCCGTCAACTGCTGCTGTCGCAAGACAGTGGCTCCACCACCAAGGCAGTCTATGTTCCAGCAGTTGCAACATGCTGTGCCTGTCCGACATCATCTCAGAAACATGATGCCAATTGAAAACTTTGTAACAGCCTACTCTCAACTAGGCTCATCACTCAGATGTCTCAGCTAGCTGTGTCGTCTCAGCTAGCCGTGTCGTCTCAGTCCGACGTATTACTCTCCCAGTGCATCACTCTGCCCCGTCAGAGTGAATCACTTCCTCGTCAACGCACAGGCGCATCTGCCAGCCTAGGGCTCTTTCATCATAATGAGGCTTAGGCACATCAACCAACTCGACAAATCTCAGTCTTCTGAAGGAGTTCACCGTCAATGCTTCTTCGAACAAGAAGAACCATCACCCACAGTACAACGTCTTGCCAAGAAGGAGGATCAGTCAAATCCATCTTCGTCGAGAAGTCAAGGGAGAGACAACAAAACACTCTCAAACTGTTGCTATTTATAGGCCAGGGCAAATCAAACCCATGCGCCAAGTGGCAACCTTTCAGAAGTTAGTGCAATGAACTTGTATTTATGATTATGAATTTGCCCCTTCGAACTCAGCTAAGTCAGAGAGCCATCAATGCTCCGAAGAACTCAACAGTCGTTCCAATGAAGATGTGTCATACAAATAGATGCGCCAGTCAGACCGCACATCATACAGATGCTCCTATCGGCATCAAGCGGCTCATAAGGATGCGCCTACGCATCCCCATGTGCCTAGTGGAACGCAGATCAATGCGCCCACTCAACAACCATCACCCGTCAAAGATCATTAAATGCTGAAGTCTGACACGACAGCAGCCATGCCACGATGATCGAGCTGCAACAGCTTTTACAGAAAACGAAGCGCCGCTGACGTCAGCATCATTAATACTCTCTTCTGGCGGTTACAAGCCACATGGTCGCCCAACCATTCGCATGCGCCTCTGCAGCCATGTGTCCAAACCTTTGCATGCGCTTCAAGAGCCATGCGCCTCTGACCTTAGACAGAAGTCAGGTCGCTACTGAAGCCTCGCATGCGCCTCAAAAGCCATGCGCCCAGATTTGTTCGTAACTCCTGAAGGTTGCGAGCCAAAATCTTCTCATGCGCCTAATCCCAGGCGTATCCTATCAGATTACCCTCTACCAAATTCGAGATCTTTGAGTTAGGGACACGTCACGTGTCCTTTGACTCAATTCAGCCTATGAAGAGGTGTTAATCACCCAAGATCTCAGCAACAGAAAGATCCTCTCCTCTGCTACGTGCCAGCCCACAAAAGCAGCATAAAAGATTCAATCCACAAATAATGGTGCATCATCCATGCGCCTTCCGCAACATCAACCACGTGGCGTCCCCACGTATAGGCGCATGTGATATATGTGTGCATGAGCAGCCAGCCTGCAAGCTATAAATAGAGGGATCATTTCCTTCTTCGACACACACCTACGAACAGAGACCTACATACACAGTAAGAGAGGCAGATACAGACACTCGACGTCTTCTTCCTTTCTGTAAGCTCCTGCACCTAGAGCAACTCAGACCTTCAGAGAACCGAGAACCGTCGTCAGATCGTCAATGGAGTCATCGCATTACCACTCGCTCCATCGACACATGGACCCAGATAAACAAAAGTGTTCTCCTAGGACTACATCTAAGTCCTATATTGTAACATTGTTCTGTTTGTAATTGAAATTACAATAAAAATATTTTAATGGCAAACAAGCTGGTGACTCTGCTGGAGACCTCTTTCTCCTCCGCCGAGAAAGCTGTGTCGTAATCTGATGACGTGAAGGTAGGCTCCTCCCACAAGTTGCTGGTCGTACGCCTCAATCAACAGGCGTATAATGAGTTCATCTCTGAAGGTAGTGCGAGACCTTCGAAGCGGCTGCCGAAGCCGAAGAAGACTCGCCAAGTCTGGGTGCGCAAGATCGACGCCCCTGGCACCACCATCGAAGGGAATGTGCCAATACAGCCTACCCTTCCCGCTGACGTTCTCAGCAGCCAAGATGCGCCCACCGGTGCAGCGTATCTCTCGAAGAAATATGGGGCCGACCACATTCCTCGACCTTCTTCCTCTCAGACGAGAAAGATGCGTCGACGGAGCAAGGGCGCAGCTAATGCCCTGCGCATTACCTCTGATGCGCCACAGAAGGCCGCTGTCTTTGACAGACTCACTCACTGTCGTGGCAAAAAAAATTTGGATTCTGAGTACTATGCGCCCCAGCGGGCTGGTACGAAAAAGTCCAAGGCGGTACGGGCCATGCGCCTCGAACGTGCTATGCCAGTAGTAAGTCAGAGGCATGCGCTCATAATAATACACGCTGCCAATGGTAAACTGTACAAGGTTGATTCGGGTGCTTTTGCGCCACGAACGAGACGATCATCAAAGTCCTTGTCGTACTTGGGCGTATCTTCTGCGTTCGCAACCAAGTCGTGCAAGGCAAACTCAGTGGTCTTGAACCCCCGTACTTTCACTGGTTGTGCGTCTGAGGCTGGTTCAAGTCACTTTAAATGTTGCTCCCCCACTATTGATCTGGACGCATCTTTTACGTTGGATCAGGGGGTACAGTATTCACCTGACCACCCCGCCGCTTGGCCTTGTCATACGCCTGAGGGGGGTGTGAAGGTGGCACTCTCCTCCAACGATTTGCGTAACATGATCACTCACAAACGTCGATCAGAAGAGTCAACTGATAAGCACAATGCGCCCCTCACAGGGCACACCTGTGCTGAAGTCACCATCAACTGTTGTTGCAAGACAGCAGTCGCACCAAGGCAGTCTGTATTGTCACGCCCCGATCCCGGAGGATCGAAAACAAGCCACTGGGCGTGATGCCGTACAAGTCTAGATTGCACTTGTACAAGGCAAAACCATTACAGTTCCTGGTAATTCTCAGAAAACATCGACAATGCAGCGGAACTAAGCAGATAACTTGAAGTCACACAATTTATATAGAAATGTATCTCTTTATTGATAATCAAAATGGATTACAAGACTTGCAGCGGAATACAGAGTTTACAACTGTTTACAAGGCTCTTAAATAGCCGACTGAATGTATACACTTGCCCTTTAGGCTACAACTGAATATGCCGACTTCCTTACAATGAACTTGCCAATATGGCTAAAATCTCACTGGTACAACTGAGTTCCACTGTTCCATACATTATGTCCCGTATAGCAGAAGACATCATCTTGAAAGAAGAGCTTCTGCACACCCATCCGATTCATCGATGCCAAGCACTGATTCACAGGATTTCCCCCAAGCAAACACCTGTAATATTGCCCACAACGTGGGTCAGTACATCATCAATGTACTGGCGAGCGGTGCTGGCCCAACTCATCTAAGAAGACAGCACTAAGTAATCATGTTATAGAACATTATTAACAGTGATCTTTCTTGTTGCCTTAGGGTCAATTTCATGTTATAGCCGACAAGAAGTAAAGCATGCAAATCTCATAGCCAACATAATTTAAAGCATGCAATTATCACCCTTTGGTGATTCTTACCCACGGTCGTATAGCCATCCCTGTACAATTATAATACTTACTCTGCCTGCACAATACATTGTTAGGATCAATATCATGATTCAATATGATTATCACCGTTCAGGTGAATTCTTACCAAAGCCGACGTCCTTCCCTGTATTTGAGTAATAACTTACTCTGCCTGCATAAGACATCATTAGCACCTGACCTATCTATATGAAGGTCACTGGCGACACGCCATCCTGGACCGTCTTACAGATATACAGCGCCCTTGCAGTGCAGGTAGCTAGCCCCACTGCAGGTCCTGTATACCGTGCTAGTACATCAACACTGCCACTACTTCGGCACTGGTTTCCCCTAGGACGAACCGGGTTCCATGGCCCAGGAATACCGTTCGAGAAACCACCTTGTCGACAAGTTGTCCATGACCATGCAACTATATGCAACTTATCTAAGAAGAAAACATATAATGCATGATAAGGAAAACTAAGCAAAAACCATCATTCTCATCCATCTTGCCATCTAGCCATCTTCCCTTGAGCCAACGCTCATATTATCACCTGCCCATCCAGGGTCTTAGCATAATCAACATTCTACATCGGCGACGGGATAATAGAATGTTGTTACCCAAAGCCTTGCCACATCTTTCCAACCAACTCAATGTACTCACCGCCCAGTTCCTGGGACTTAGCATCTGTTAAGCAAACATTCATTCGAATGCAAAGCAAGCATACTCACTGCCCAGTTCTTGGGTCTTAACATCTGTTTGCCAACTATTCATTGAGCCAAAGCTCGATATACTTACCGCCCAAATATTTGGGACTTGCCTTCACCTGTCATGCAATTCATCGCAACATCGCACAAGCATACATTTCATTTAGCCACAACAGTTTACGTTCAGGTGATTAATTATCTTTCATTATCTTTCCAAATTCCATGCAAGGTGTTATTGAGCAACACAATAAGAAACATAGCAAACTCATCCTTATTTTAAGCGTGAAGCTAAAGGATCTTTGAAGGGTTCAACACTACTCACTTTCATAGGACGATTCCCGCCACGATCGCATAGACTTCCAAGCGATCCTTCATATATTCCCAAGTCCAACAAGGCTTCATCGAACCAACCATCCATCATAAGGCATCTTGCGGGTCGGGGCACTACAATATATACCACCCAGAAAAAGTTTCGTCCTCGAAACTTAAAACAGAACTCATCCCCAAACTTCAACCAACTTTTCATGAAAATTCTCAACGATCAACTTGCACCATTTAAATATTTCTCCGCAATCTCTCGATTGATTTCCAGTAATGTTCCGTCTCGTTACAGCATCCCAATTAATTTAGCATAGTTTACCATCTTTGATCTTTCCTCCAACACTCGTGCAAATCCTTAGCACATAATAATCCTTCCCGTGGCTTCGTTTGAATTCAGCATATCACTTAGTTGGAATCATACACATATTTTAGGCGTCCCCGAAATACATGCACTTCAGCCAAGTTTAGTGATAGAGAAAACGAACGAGCTACGGTCTAACTTCTCTTCCGAACATCAGTAATTCCTTTCGAGCATCTTGTATAATCCCACTTGTTTTATTCACTATCCCAACCAACTGATAACACAATAGATGTTGCCAATTCCAACTCGATAAATATTCCTCAATCGATACCAACGTTTTCCAAAGTATTCAGACTTAGATGTATCAAGTATTCCTTTCAAGTTCATTATCATTCATGCCACCACAGTTGATAAATCCCATTGCCACATTTCATTTCGATACCCCAATTCTCATCTATCAAAATCTTGTACTCATCATCGTTCGCCTCCATACACTTTGTTTGCAGCTTGTAAATTTCCCAATCGTGATCCATCTTCCAAGTTGTACCATTCATCAAATTGTACCACAATTCCACTCTAGCAACTTTTCTTGCTGTACTCCAACATTTTCTCGTATTGATCAAGCCAACATATTTATCCTCTCGCATAGTCAACTATCATATTCCAGCAACATTAATCTCGAGGGTCATTCCTACTCATATTCGCATTTCGCCGATCTCGGCTACATGCACTATCCAATTCCGTAATTACACTTATATCCTCAACTCTGATTCGATCAATGAAATTATTCCAACTATCTCAAAGTACTACCAACAATTTTTTGCAGCTCAATATCAATCAACCAATCCAACCAGTTCTAACAATTCCCAACATTTCAACCAAGGCAACTTAATTTCCGAAACCAACATGATCCGTCATCCCATCCAACATTATAACATCAAAATTCCCAAATATCTATTCCATTCCAAAGCCTACTTTCCAACACATCTTATTCAGTCCAACTATACTCATGCAACATCAATAGGGACATCCTATGGTTTTCCAACAGTCAACTTAGCATACAGTCAAGTCTCTACGGTCAGCTAATCTAAGCTAAACCAGACGAATCATTCAGCTAACTCATATGAGGTGTATAGCTATTAGGGACAAACTTATCTCTTATCTTAGAGGCAACCAATCTCATCATAGGGCAACTCTATGGTCTGACCAACTTAGGGACATGGGACGCCACCCCAATCTTATGAACTTATTCCCAACACGAACAACTGAAGAACATAGCCAACTAATCTAAAACATAAGCAACCAACCAACATTCTAAGCAACCAACTAACACTCTAGGCAACCAACCGACAGTCTAGGCAACTAGCCAACAATCTAGGCAATCAACCAACAATCTAGGGTCAAGTCTTTCTACTCGTACTCATACTCGAGTTATACCCAATGAAGTCTCATTCTAGACTTACCCACAACCGACAAAATCTATCTGACAATTCTATCCAACAATTCTAACCCACAACTCTATGGGTCAATCTCGAAGCTATCATATAAAACTCATCAATCGAACATCCAACTTTCAATTTCCACTTGCATAGACATAGTATCACTTGTTCAATCCGACTTGCATCCTTATATCGTACTCAAATTGTCTATTCAATCGGGTCAACTATTCTGAGTCATCATCCGACATTGCAATCTCAATAGTTTATCACTTACGATCTCCTCCTACGATCTCTTCGCGACATATTCGTTTTCCACATTCTTACATCATCGATACGGTCTGTACTCCTTAACCAACAATATAGGCAAATATAAAAATTTGCATTTCTTTCGAGGCATCCTTTATAAATTTTTCTAGCACCAACACGGTCATCTCTTAGCAATTCACGTTAACCATCAATATTCGTTTTACATCATCTCATTATGATTCCATAAGAAAATTTACTATTCATGTACCGATCCAATCTTTGTAGCACCAATCATCTAGCATTCGTGTATCGGTCATCTTAGTGGATATAACATAACTTATCAGCTAAGTCATAATCCAATAATTCTATATTCCACCCAACTTGTTATTCATGCGACAACATCATCTACCGACATGGTCTATTATATATCGCTGCACCTCGATACTTATTTGTATTCCAGCCATTCGACTCTCATAAGGAACATCTACTCTTTCATGAATCAAGGGACAAGTACTCATTCTCTATGCCTCAAAATAGTTAAGGGTCATAACTTGTTAATTCGGGACACATCAAATTCTCTCAAGCACAACTGCACCACGTGCTAAGATCATCTATTTCTCAAGCCCATTCTCAATTTTTCAATCGTTGATGCAACTCTCGGCATCTTCTAAATCATTTACAACATCCCGATAAGCGTCTAACATCGCCAACAATTCTGTCGATATCCAACATACAATTTCTTTCACTCAATTCCAACATCGTTCAAAATTCGGTCCATAGTTATTCCCGCAAAATCATTCGATAGCAAAACCACACTATCGTTACTAAGCCTACCATCCTTCTTACCCAACTGATTCAAGTCTTCGCCTGAATCTGAAATTTGTTTCATTCCCAACCAAGCCATTCATTATATTCTCAATTCTCTTATTACCCAACATAATGCTAACCGACAAGGTCTAGCGATGGTTCACCCGAACACATCAAAATCTCACAATGGGTCATCCAACTTAATCATCAAGGGACATTCCTAGCCAACATGTATCAATCGTAAGCTCAGCTACGATTCGATACCACCCAATATTATAGGTAAAGCAATCACAACTCATAAACACATTAAGGGTCAAGGGACATCTTATCACGACAAGGGTATATGCAATATACCACCCAGAACTCAAGCCATTCCAACACAATATTCCTTCGCATCAAACCAACGTCCAACATGGACAATCCATCCCGATAGTGGTTATGCTGACCACAAATACCGACTCAAAATTCTGTCGATTCCCATTCACTGAAATCCATGCACATTCTGTTCCAACATACCAAGCCATCACCCACGGTCGATTGCTGCATAACAATCGACTCAAAGAATCCCACACATAAGACATCCAGCATACATCACAAACTTTTTATCGCATCGTATCATTGTTATTCTTTTTGGTAACTTTTAGAAATTCAACAAAGCACACATATCACAGCCCACATATTTAGACTTATTGTATGGAACACCCAGTGAGAGGTTAGAATGATCAACGGACTTTCAGTCAAGGGAACAACATAGAATAGTTTGGAAGCAACACAGAAGAATCGCAGAAGCACTATGAATCATCATAGAGGCAACTTTGATTTCATCGCGGAAGCAACTTTGAGTATTCGCGGAAGCAACTTTGATTCACCGCGGGAGCAACTTTGAATAATCGCGGAAGCAATCTTTGAATCATCGCGGAAGCAGCTTAGAATCATCTTAGTAGCAACGTTGATTCGAAACAAATCGAATAGGAATCCAAGGACGTAAAGCCGTGCTCTGATACCATTATGTCACGCCCCGATCCCGGAGGATCGAAAACAAGCCACTGGGCGTGATGCCGTACAAGTCTAGATTGCACTTGTACAAGGCAAAACCATTACAGTTCCTAGTAATTCTCAGAAAACATCGACAATGCAGCGGAACTAAGCAGATAACTTGAAGTCACACAATTTATATAGAAATGTATCTCTTTATTGATAATCAAAATGGATTACAAGACTTGCAGCGGAATACAGAGTTTACAACTGTTTACAAGGCTCTTAAATAGCCGACTGAATGTATACACTTGCCCTTTAGGCTACAACTGAATATGCCGACTTCCTTACAATGAACTTGCCAATATGGCTAAAATCTCACTGGTACAACTGAGTTCCACTGTTCCATACATTATGTCCCGTATAGCAGAAGACATCATCTTGAAAGAAGAGCTTCTGCACACCCATCCGATTCATCGATGCCAAGCACTGATTCACAGGATTTTCCCCAAGCAAACACCTGTAATATTGCCCACAACGTGGGTCAGTACATCATCAATGTACTGGCGAGCGGTGCTGGCCCAACTCATCTAAGAAGACAGCACTAAGTAATCATGTTATAGAACATTATTAACAGTGATCTTTCTTGTTGCCTTAGGGTCAATTTCATGTTATAGCCGACAAGAAGTAAAGCATGCAAATCTCATAGCCAACATAATTTAAAGCATGCAGTTATCACCCTTTGGTGATTCTTACCCACGGTCGTATAGCCATCCCTGTACAATTATAATACTTACTCTGCCTGCACAATACATTGTTAGGATCAATATCATGATTCAATATGATTATCACCGTTCAGGTGAATTCTTACCAAAGCCGACGTCCTTCCCTGTATTTGAGTAATAACTTACTCTGCCTGCATAAGACATCATTAGCACCTGACCTATCTATATGAAGGTCACTGGCGACACGCCATCCTGGACCGTCTTACAGATATACAGCGCCCTTGCAGTGCAGGTAGCTAGCCCCACTGCAAGTCCTGTATACCGTGCTAGTACATCAGCACTGCCACTACTTCGGCACTGGTTTCCCCTAGGACGAACCGGGTTCCATGGCCCAGGAATACCGTTCGAGAAACCACCTTGTCGACAAGTTGTCCATGACCATGCAACTATATGCAACTTATCTAAGAAGAAAACATATAATGCATGATAAGAAAAACTAAGCAAAAACCATCATTCTCATCCATCTTGCCATCTAGCCATCTTGCCTTGAGCCAACGCTCATATTATCACCTGCCCATCCAGGGTCTTAGCATAATCAACATTCTACATCGGCGACGGAATAATAGAATGTTGTTACCCAAAGCCTTGCCACATCTTTCCAACCAACTCAATGTACTCACCGCCCAGTTCCTGGGACTTAGCATCTGTTAAGCAAACATTCATTCGAATGCAAAGCAAGCATACTCACTGCCCAGTTCTTGGGTCTTAACATCTGTTTGCCAACTATTCATTGAGCCAAAGCTCGATATACTTACCGCCCAAATATTTGGGACTTGCCTTCACCTGTCATGCAATTCATCGCAACATCGCACAAGCATACATTTCATTTAGCCACAACAGTTTACGTTCAGGTGATTAATTATCTTTCATTATCTTTCCAAATTCCATGCAAGGTGTTATTGAGCAACACAATAAGAAACATAGCAAACTCATCCTTATTTTAAGCGTGAAGCTAAAGGATCTTTGAAGGGTTCAACACTACTCACTTTCATAGGACGATTCCCGCCACGATCGCATAGACTTCCAAGCGATCCTTCATATATTCCCAAGTCCAACAAGGCTTCATCGAACCAACCATCCATCATAAGGCATCTTGCGGGTCGGGGCACTACATGTATTCCAGCGGCTGCAATCATGAACACCTCTCCAACATCGCCTCGGGAAGAAGGTGTCAACTGAAGAGGAGCCAGAACTACAGGTTGCATCTTGCAACGTAGTTTCCAACTCCCCATCAATTCGAAAGACGACTGGCAGCTCCTCGATTTTGTCTTCATCCAAGAGCCAGCCGATGAAGACCAAGACGACTATCCCGTCCTCAGGAGTGTTTGAGGGCCCCCGGGAGAGAAAGAAGATCTCAGAAGAAGCTGGAGGTAGTCAAGCCCCTGTGGATCATTATCCTGGGGACGAAGTCAGCCTCCCGGACATAGCTGGGGGTAGTCAAGTCCCTGTGGATCTTCATCTCGAAGACGAAGACGTCCTCCAAGACAAAACTGGGGTAGTCAGGCCATTGTTGATGCTTTTCCCGAAGACGAAGGTGTCCTCCAGAACATAGCTGAGGGTAGCCAAGACGAAGCTCCGAGGGAAGTTCCTCTTCAAGGACTCTCCACGCCGTTATCTGACGTACTTCCAGTCTCAAACGGGACATCTCCCGAAGGAAGACGCGCTACTCACCAGCCTGTTTGTCGGGGCACTGAAAGGAGTGGCTTACGACTGGTACTGCAGTCTCCCTGACAACTCCATATCTTCTTTCGATGACTTGACACGTCTCTTCCACGATCGTTTCTACGACGGAGGGAAAGACATGACAATGGCGTCCTTGATAGAAGTGCGTCAGAAGGAGAAGGAGACGGTTCGAGCATTCGTCGAACGTTTTTGACAGGCCTGCTTCAAACTGCCCTCGGGCATGCCAGAACATGCGCTCCTCTCCTCCTGCAGCATAATCATGCTTCCTGCGATCAAGCTCTGGCTCAACTCCACTTCTCCTCCCGATTGGAGCTCATTGATCATTGAGGCTGAAGCAGCTGAAAAGAAGGCATCCAATGATCGCCTTCTGGGAGTCAGTTTCCCTGCTTTTGAAGACAAGAAAAAATGGCCTGCTGCCAACAACCCTGGACGTGAGACGAAGGGGAAGCAGGCATTGACTGTCAATGTCTCCAAAGGTGCATCAACACCTACTCAAAAGCCTCCACTTACACCGAGGCCAAAAGAGGTTTATTCTTTCAATGATGAAGACACCTTGCAACTCTTCGAGATATTGAAGCAGGGTGACAAGATCAAGTTGTCGGACCCGAAGCATCCTGACGAGGTTAGAAGAGTGGACAATCCGAGGTACTGTCACTACCATCGGTTTGTCGGACATCCCACTAAGGACTGCTACGTCCTTAAGAACTACATCCAGTGCATGATCAATGCAGATGTCATCTCCGTCGTCTACGAGAAGAAAATGGTCTCGGCCAACCTGGTGTCACTCTAATTTGGTACCTTGCCGCCAACCACAACACAAGATGGCGTCGTCCCCATCCCAAAGGCGACAATGGAGGTGGTCAACCTACCACCTACTCGTGACAACGTGAGTGGACTCATCCCACTCACCATATCTCGGGGAGAGGTCTTATGGGTTCACCATGATCTCGTCTCCGAAGTTACTCAACCGGAGGTACGCTCTACCTCCAAAACCAAGGACAAGAAGATCAAGTCTTGCCGTATGTTCTATTCTTCTGCGGAAGAGGCACTTCCTGTACAGACGCGTTCACATCGGAACGCCCAACTTGACGAAGCTGCCGTCGAGGTGGTACCTCATTGCACCGTCCCTGCTGTCAAGAAAGAAGGCCCATCCAGGCCTCTAGCAGCCAATAAACAGAAGCATGTAGAGGCTCGTTTCGACAAGCCTTTGTAAAAGGAGAATGCTTCGGGGCTAGCCAAGCCCCACAACTTTGACATACGGGCACAACTTGCCAGTACTCCTGCCCGACTATCTCTGGTTGAGCTTCTTCGTCTTTTCAAGGACACTCGCGAAGCTCTCTGTGAAGCCCTGAAGGATGCTGAATCCTTTATCAGTCAGGTCAAGCAGCCTGAGGATACCCCGACCACATGTGCGTACTGCCATTGTACGGATGAAGTTATCCCCAACATAACCTTCACCCAACAAGACATGTTGCTCAAGCACAACCGACACAACAGGCCACTGTATTATACGGGGTATGTCGGTTCCGTCAAGGTGAAGTGGATTCAGATCGATCCGGGGTCTTTCCTCAGCATCATCCCGAAGACGCTGCTCTCAACACTGGGGATCCCAATGTACCGTCTGGCGCCTTCCAACACTACAATCAACGGCTTCAATGCTAGCAAAAGCGAGCCGCTAGGCAAAATACGGCTGAAGTGTCATATCGGTAACCTCAGAACCGAGGTGACTTGTTATGTCGTGGACGTCGACGTCAACTACAACCTCCTGTTGGGTTGCCCGTGGCTGCACGAATACATGGTGGTGCCATCTACACTCCACCAATGTATGAAGTACGTGTCCACCAACGACATCATCCGGACAGCGCTTGCAGACATTGACCCTTTCAAGGAGGTTAAAGCCTACTTCACTGATTCTACCCTGTACAAGTCGCCCGATGAAGGGGAAGCCAATGATGCTGACGATGAAGCAGAAACGGCAGTAGAGCCGGACATGGAGCCAGAGATGATTCCCGACGCTCCTTTGAAAATTCGACTCAAAGAAAAACCGCCCCAGATGCTGCCTCCCATGACCATCAAGCTACCTGGAAAAGCACCAACTGCTCTAGGTAGAACACCTACTGAAGCTCCCTTGAAGATACGGCTCAAGGAAAAGTCGCCTCAAACACTGACTCCCCTTGTGGCAAAACTACAGGGGAAGACACCAATCACTGAAGGCATAGTTGAGGTACCTCTGAAGGTGCGTCTTAAAGGCAAGCCTCCGCAATCATCTGTCTCATCCAAGCTGCCGGAGAAGGCCCACATAGCCCTCTCAGACCCCAAGTGTAAACCCTCTTCCCGAATTTTAATTTTTTATTTATTCTAATTTTTATGTTTTGAAATAAATCCTCTTTACAACGTATAGACGTTATTTTGCTATTACTTTTGTATTTCAAACTATTCTAAAGTTATGGTTTAAGAAATACTATTTTGGTATTAATAAAATATTTATTCTTACAAACTTATTATTTTGTAGCACAAAATATTTTATATTTTGGACTTTCGAAGAATGTGAACTTCGAAGGTGGGATAAACATTTTCTGTTAATTAAAATATTTGTTAAAGTATTTTTAAATAGAACTTTGGATTTATAAAGAAATATATTTTCAAAATTATTCGAAGATATCGAATATTATTTTACGAGGGTAGTCAATTATTGGTTTAATTTAAAATAGGTGATTAAACTTATTTTGATAAATACTAAAGACTATTTTAAAATATTATGATTTATTTTTATAGATTTAAATTTATATGACTTAAATTAACTTGATGATATCAAGTATTCATTTAAAAAGGATTTTGAGTAAATTTAATGATTGATTTATATTAATACATTTATCTACTAATAAGTCTTTGATTTGAATTTATTTACTTGATTTAAATTAAAGCAGGGAGTTATCTATTAGGACGTATAGTCCTTATCCACTAGGAATCTTTCCCTCTTTAGGAGTTTCCCCTATATAAGAGCTCTTCCTTCAGTTTTTCCTGAAATCCCCCTGGCTACTTCCTTATGCTTCCTGCTCGGCCACCAGCCTTCAGACCACTGGCCTACCATCCTGACTCCACCGTTCCGTCCTCCGACCTCTCCCGTCACGGCCAAGACAACCGTATCCACCACTGTGACCACCACACAATCAACACCACCACCATTGTTCACATCTCGATATCCCGGCCATCCCCTCGGACATCCTGACCCGACCACCACAGCAAAAATACAAAGAAGAAGAAGAAAAAGAAGAAGAAGAAGAGCATACTTCACCACCACCCTTTTCAACTCCTTCAATCGCCCAATATTCCTGCCACCGCCACCACTTTTCGACTCATCCGAACCGCCCCCATCCTCCCAAGTCCCCTTCACCACACCGAGCCGCTACTGGTACACCCACCTTCGGGTAGTATTCATCATCTCCACCACGACCGCATACACAAATCCGGCCAACACCACAGCCGTCGCCGCTCAAAACACCATACGAGAGAGTATAGAGGGAGGGAACATCTCACTTGATCGACCCAGATCTGCCGCGTGGTCGAGCTACTCCCTTTCCACCGATCGCAGCTCCGTGATCCGGAGTCTCCTCCAGCGATCGAGTCCCGCAACCAGCGCCAACACACCCGTCTGCTGATGCCTGGTTTCCTCCACCGTCGGGGGTCAACGCCGAGTCGAGCCCGGCGCCCACCGACCGGACCCTAAGCTCCGCCACCTTGCGCCGCGCGCATCCCTCCGAGCCACCAGATCTGAAGCTGCCCTCCCAGCGCCTCCGTCCAGAGGCAGCCGACCGCCGCCTCGTCCACCTCGCCCGACGCGCCCCTCCGCCGCATCGGCCCGGCGACTGCCCCGAGTACCTCCACCGGCCCGCGTCCACAGGGACCGGCCAGCGCTCCGCGCCCGTTCACCATCTCTCACGGGGAGTACCTCTTCTTCCTCCATCTCTCTGCCTCTTTTTCCCCACTCTCTTGAAATCGAAGAAGGAAAGGAACCTTTTTCCTTTCTTTTGTACTTTGACCAGATCAGTAGCAATACTTAGGATGGGCTTTTGACCCACTAGCCTTGTTTAACATGTCGGATTATTCAAATTGGGCACGTTAATTAAGTTTTGTGATATAGGTTGGGCTGGGCTGGTCAGTGTATATAAATACATAAATGTGTATAGATATAGTAGAATATAATAGCTTTTATACTGTTATTATATTATTATTTTTGCGATTGATTATTATTATTGTCACTAGTTATTTTGTTAGTTTGGGCCGTAGTGACTCACTGGTTTTACTTATTATCATTACTCAAATTACTATTTTGAAAGTAACATAAGAAATGAATTGGGCTAAAGCCCGGTTGAGTGGTTTTGATAATATTTTGGGGATAAATTGTATTTATTTTGGGCTATATAACTTGGCTAACCAATCAATTTTGGGTTGTTATATATTTGTATACTTATATATATTTTTGGGCTGGTATTTCAATTCCTATCCAATAGTGTCAAATACAATTTTAATAAGCTAAAGTATTATTTACCTTGAGTTTTTCTCAATAATTATTTCCAAAATATCATTAATAGATTCCATTCAAATATTTTGTAAAGAGGTTAATACTTATTATGTTTCTAAACGATTATAGATATTTTCCTAAATAGATGTTTCTCCAACTAAAATATATATAAATGGTTTCTTTAAAATAGTATTGGGCTTATAATAAATACATTTGGGGATTTTATATTTTCCAAATAAATTTTCTTAATAAAATATATAGCTTTTAAATCATATAATAGTTATTTACATAAATTCTTCGATTATAAATCTTTAACCACAACTAATCTATTCCTATTTTCTTGCAACCCGAACATTACCCTAGGCTAAGTGGACTATTCCAAACGCAACGGGATTGTCGGTTTCACCAGCTAAGGACCTCAGGCAAGTGCACTTTCTGATTGCTTTCGATTCATAGTAGTCTTTTTATTTTATGTTTATATATATATATATATCTTGCTGCTTGTTGACACGCTCGTCACACGGAGTAGTCGGGAGGAAAAATATCTTAGTAGATATGTGTACCCAGAAATATTCCCAAAATGTATATTCTTGAACGATAGCAGCTGCACATGACACGTGCAATGAGCCGGATTTACCCCCTAGCCGTTCACATGTCGAAGAGGATATTTCACACCACCTAGGTAGATGTCTTTTATTTTTCCTTTTCATCTCCACCGTGCCATGTCATCAGTTTTCTTTCCAGTTTTTATATATCATATGTTATTTTCATGTCTTGTTAATTCTATTTTGTTTTCGTATTGTCGTCGGTTTGTGTACTTATTCCATTCCTGAATGGAAACCAACATTTTTCAGGTTTAGCCGCGATCACTCTTAGCATTGGGAAGGCTTGGGTATGCTGAAGTCAACCTAGAAATAGATAGCAGATGTATTAGTTTCATTAATTGTAAAGTCTTGTATTTTCCTTAATTATAAATGTTGTAAATGTTGTAACAAATTTAGAAATGTGAATAAGCAGCAAATGTTATATCTTGAGCATTTATTTCTTGCGGGCTTGACAGCGTTCTACCGCCGACTCTGCGACGTAGGCTGACTTGGACACGTCTCGTATCCGAAGAAGCGGGTGCGGGTCGTGACACCAAGTCAAAGCTGTGGTGGACTCTCCCGAACCAACCCCAGTACTCACAGATGAAGAGCAAGGGGAATACATAGCTGCTGATGTAGATGCACCCTCTTTGGACAATGTAATCCCGCAGGACAAAATCTCGTGTTTCATCAATAATAGAGTGTCTTTCTAGTCTTCCACATTGGAATGCCATGTATACATTAGATAATGCTCTACGGTCGTTGCAAACACAAATAACGACCGTCAATCATGTAAATCGAGTATTCCCGTCCCAAAGGGTCTGTTTCGTAGTCCCACCGCAAAATCGAGACGAAGAATCCATCATCTTCGGCAAAGTCGAGCGTCATCAAGACCTCCCGCCACTCGAGCAAGAACCAGATACCGGCAGAATACAAGTCTATCGGTACACGGACAAGGCAAAGTACCTCATCCAAAAGATGGGTTACGATCTAAAAAGCAACAAAGGCCTGAACTTTGGCAAAGGTCGACATTTTCTTTCCGGCTCCCAACACCTAAAGGAAAGCCGCAGGACTACTATCATCGAACTCGACGGGGGGTAGGCTATGTCACGTCGTCGACAACTCCATAGAATTCGGAGGCAGAAGAAGTAGAGCTTTCTCATTCGTCCGAAGCATCAACTTGGGATTCCGATACCAGTATCGGCTCTGTCTTCAAAAAGGTGCTATCAGTCAATATGGCATCTGCACAATCTCAAGAAGATGAAGGCGAAGACCAAACGCCAGAATTCTTCGAGGAAGAACCTTAGGCTCAACGCCTAGGAGCACAGTGGGAGTCTCATTTTGAATTACGTGAACCCCCTACCGAAGACGAAGTCGAACAAATTGACCTTGGGGATGGATCTTCTTCCAAATCCATCTTCATCAACAAGAGTCTAAAGGGACAGACCGGGAATCTTTAATCCAACTGGCTAAAGAATATATCGACGTCTTCTCCTGGAGCTACGAAGATATACCGGGACTTGATCCCCAGATCGCGATGCATAGGCTTAACATCTTACTTGATGCCAAGCCTATAAAGCAACAGCAGTGACGTTTTCGTCCTAACATCATGAACGCTATCGATCAAGAGGTAGACAAACTCCTGACCAGCGGATTTATCCGTGAAGAACAACACCCGGATTGGGTGGCCAACGTCGTCCCTGTCACCAAGAAGAATGGGAAAATACGAGTCTGTATCGACTTCAGGGATCTCAACACTGCTTGCCCGAATGACGAATTTCTGCTTCCAATTACTGACGTGATGATCGACAATACATGTGGCTTCGAGCACATGTCTTTCATGGATGGGTACTCGGGCTACAATTAGATCAAGATGTTCCTCGACGACGCAAAACACACGTCATTCAGGACTCCGAAGGGGGTTTTCTGTTACACAGTGATCCCATTCGGCCTGAAGAACGCTGATGCTACATAACAACGAGCTATGAGTACCATCTTCCATCAACATCTTTACAAGACAGTTGAATGCTATATTGATGACATCGCAGTCAAGAGCCGTCTCAAAGGTGATCACCTACAAGACCTAAAGACAGTCTTCGACCTCATGCCAGCGCATCAACTCAAGATGAACCCCGCTAAATCCTTCCTTGGGGTTTCTAGCGAAAAGTTCTTGGGCTTCAGTATCACGGTGAAAGGCATTCATGTCGATCCCGAGAAGACCAAAGCCATCCTTGACATGGACCCTCCAAGGAATCTCCGAGAACTTCGAGGCCTGCAAGGGCACCTTGCATACATCCGAAGGTTTATAGCAAACCTTTCCGAAAAATGTCAACCCTTCACCCAGCTCATGAAGAAGGGAGTCTCTTACGTCTGGACAGAAGAATGCCAGAAAGCTTTCGACAATATCAAAGCTTACTTGACGAGCCCGCCGGTTCTGGTGGCACCCGTCGCAGGCAAACCATTCCTCCTCTACGTCCGTGCCATGGATCATTCCCTCGGTACTTTATTGGCTCAGAACAATGATACGGGCTACGAGCAAGCTATCTACTACCTCAGTAGGACACTGATCGGGGTCGAACACAGGTACAACCCCATTGAAAAGGAGTGTTTGGCTTTAGTTTTTGCCATCTAGAAGACTCGCCATTATGTTTCGAACAAGACAATTCATGTCATCTCCCGAGTCAATCTGCTCAGGGTTTTCATGATGAAGCCAGGATCATTGAACTCCCGGCTAGCTACATGGACGATCCTGTTGACGCCATACAACATGGTGTTTATTCCACAAAAAGCTGTCAAGGGTCAAGCTCTGGCCGACTTTTTAGCCACGCACCCCATCCCAGAGTCCTCCAGACTCTATGAAGACATCCCGGATGAGGTCCAAGAATCAAACGTCACCGAAGAAAGCTCCGTCTGGTGGATATTTTTCGATGGCGCTTCAAGAACAGGCCCCAAAGGCTAAATCATCGCCGGAGTGGGGGTAGTCTTATTCTCCCCCGATCAGCTGGTCATCCAGCGTGCTTACTCCCTTTCGAAGTCGTGCTCCAACAATGTTGTCGAGTACAACGCTCTCATCATGGAACTCCAGCTGGCGTAACAGCTGGGAGTGGATCATCTGGAAGCCTACGGCGACTCAAAACTCGTCGTTAACCAGATCAGAGGGCAATACGAAGTTCGCCATGAAGATCTGGTTCGTTACCATGAAGTTGCATTAAATATTATTTCAACCTTCGCCAAGTTCTTCATAGAACATGTACCTCATTTACAAAACCTGGAGGCTGACGCTCTGGCTGGCCTAGCAGCCTCATTGGCAGCATCCCTCGGGACTCAATACTATGTCACAGTAGTTGGTCGAGACTTGGTCTGTCCTAAAAACAACCTATGCTCACAAATGGACCATGCCATGTCAACGAGTGCTGGTGTTAATGTCCGAGACTGGAGGTTCCCATATCGACTTCGATGTCTACGAAATTCTCCCAGAAGACCCGAAAGAAGCCGTCTCAGTCAGGAGGCGTTCCTTTCGATTCTATTATGATACAGCTACAAAAATGCTATACCGACGCTCCTACGATGGACTTCTCCTTCGATGTTTATCCAACGAAGAAGCAGCCGAAGCCCTTCGAGAAGCTCACGACGGAACTTGTGGGGCTCATCAACCTGGCCCTAAGTTGCAGGATTGACTGCGACGCATGGGTGCCAACCATGGCAGCCGACGCCGTCGACTATGCTAAGAAGTGCCATGCTTGCGAGCTTCATGCCGACTTCATTCATACATCGTCAGATCTACTACATCCTATGATCGCCTCTTGGCCCTTCAAAGCTTGGGGCATGGACATTGTAGGACCGATCACCCCTTCTTCATCGATGGGACACCGCTTTATCTTAGACATCGCCAACTACTTCTCCAAATATGCAGAAGCAATTCCGTTGACTGAAGTGAAGAGCTCTAGGGTGATTAGCTTCATCAAACACCATGTCATCTACCGCTTCGGGGTATCCCGTAGGATTATCCATGACAACGGTCCACAGTTCATCAGCCATATTTTTAACAGATTCTGTGACAAGAATCGCATTCAGAACGTGGCATCAACCGCCTACAATCCGGCAGCAAACGGATTGGCCGAGGCATTTAACAAGACTATCGTCAGGCTACTCAAAAAGGTTGTGTCATCCAACAAACGCGACTGGAACGAAAAGCTCGACGAATGCCTTTGGGCCCACCGTACAACGGTACGGACTCCGACGGGCAACACACCATTCTTCTTAGTCTACGGAAGCGAAGCGGTACTGCCTCTCGAGATCCAGATACCCTCACTCCGTATAGCAATCGCAAATCAACTCACAGAGGAAGACAATCAACGTCGCCGTCTGTGAGAATTGGAGGCACTTGACGAAAAACGTCTCCTGGCTCAACAGCGCATCAAACTCTATCAATCTCGTATATAACAGACTTTCAACAAGAAGGTCAAGCAGAGGACTTTCCAAGTAGGTGACCTGGTTCTGGCAGTCAGGAGGCTGATGGTGTTGACACACAAAATACCAGGAAAGTTTGAGCCCAAATGGGAGGGACCTATCATCATAGAGACGGTATACTCAAACGGTGCTTACCGCCTCGCTCGATCAAACGGAGACTTGTTCATGATACCCATCAACGACAAGTTCCTAAATAAATACTACTCTTGACATCTTTCGAATATGTACTTCCACCTCTACCTAGCAAGGAAATCAGTGGACCTGATCATCAGAGCTCACACACACCTTCCTTTCACAAAAAAAATCCTATGCTTTCGGAACCTAGTTGTTCCATTGCATTCTATCTCCAGTAGAAAGACAACTACGTCTACATTACCTCCGAGTTGCTCCTCTATACCCTACAAAGCAGAATCTTACGCTCCGTAAGACTACGCTGTCCATCATGTTTACCACGTCCACATTACCTCTGAGTAAATATTTTGTACGAACAACCCCTGTGTTGTCGTACATCAATCGCAGAACTTCTATGTCCATATTACCTCTGAGTAGTTTCGCGTATCTCTCCAGAATCACTCCTACCACGTCCATAACACCTCTGAGTATGAATACTTCATCATTTGAACCCCATATTTGCCACGTCCATATTACCTCTGAGCAAACATGTCGGTTCTCTCAAACTTATTATATGTACCTAAAAACCAAGGTACGCAAAAGATAATAGGTCCACACAAATCATCAGTTCATGACAGCAAAAATGAACACACCACAAAATTCTTTATTTTGTATTCAAAAGTAAAGGATTATATCCCCAGCAAAACTTCCATGTCCATATTACCTCTGAGTAGTTCCGCGTATCTCCCTCCAGAGTCATTCCTACCATGTCCATATCACCTCTGAGTATGAAAGCTCTACCATCAATCCCATATTTACCATGTCCATACTACCTCTGAGTAAATATATTGGTTCTCTCTCTATATCTCAACTTATTATCTGTACCTAAAACTAAGGTGCGCCAAGGATGATAAGTCCACATAAATTCCCCAGTGGAAGTACCTAAACCTATCACATCCATACTACCTCTGTTACGATTGTCACACCTAAACAGCTCTACTGTTCATTCTTCTTATTCAAAGTATTTCAAAATTTGTCCAAAAGTTTTAAAAACTTTAAAGGGGGTCTTGTAGAAGCATGAAAAAGAAGGGATATTGCTTTTAATCCTACATCGGAAAGGAGAAGAAAAGAGGTCTCATTCCACTCTATATATAGAGCTCCCATGCCTCCTTTGAAGAGGGCACCAAAATAAATAAAGAAAAGCAAGCCCGTTATCCAGGGAGCCCGTTCGAGCCACAAAAAGTTGTAGTAGTTCTTCTCTTCTTCTGGGTTGGCTGCAAGTTTTTCACTCGCTGTCAAGGCGAGAAAAAGTTGGATTCTGAGTACTATGCGCCTTCGTGGGCTAGTACGAAGAACTCCAAGGCGGCACGGGCCATGCACCTCAAACGTGCTATGCCAACGGCAAACCAGAAGCATGCGCTCACAATCATGTGCGCTGCTGATGGTAAGCTGTACAAAGTTGACTCGGGTGCTTCTGCGCCAGAAATGAGCCGACCCTCAAAGTTCTTGTCTCACTTGGACGCATCTGCTGCATTTGCAACCAAGTCGTACAAGGCAAATTTTGTGGTCTTGAACCCCCGTGCCTATATTGGTTGTGCGTCTGAGGCTGGTTCAAGTCACTATAAATGTGGTTCTCCCACTATTGATCTGGACGTATCTTTTACGTCGGATCAGGGGGTGCAACATTCACTTGACCACCCCAGCGCTTGGCCTTGCCATGCGCCTGATGGGGGTATGAAGGTGGCACATCACTCATATACTCACCCTGACGCTTGGCTTTGCCATGTGCCTGATAAGGGTACGAGTGTCACTTATACACTCACCCTGATGCTTGGCTTTGCCATACGCCTGAAGAGGGTACGAGTGTCAACATCTTCTCAAATGATTTACGTAATGTGATCACTCACAGACGTAGATCGGGAGAGACGACCATCATGCACAATTCTCCCCTCACGGGACATACTTGTGCTACGGTCGCCGTTAACTGCTGCTGTCGCAAGACAATGGCTCCACCACCAAGGCAGTCTGTATTCCAGCAGTTATAACATGCTGTGCCTGTCCGACATCGTCTCAGAAACATGATGCCAATTGAAGACTTTGTAACAGCCTACTCTCAACTAGGCTCATCACTCAGATGTCTCAGCTAGTCGTGTCGTCTCAGCTAGCCGCGTTGTCTCAGCCCGACGTATTACTCTCCCAGCGCATCACTCCTCCCCGTCAGAGTAAATCACTTCCTCGTCAACGCACAGGCATATCTGCCAGCCTGGGGCTCTTCCATCATAATGAGGCTTAGGCACATCAACCAACTCGACGAATCTCAGTCTTCTGAAGGAGTTCACCGTTAAAGCTTTTTCGAACAAGAAGAACCATCACCCACAGTACAAAGTCTTGCCAAGGAGGAGGATCAGTCGAATCCATCTTCGTCGAGAAGTCAAAGGAGAGACAACAAAACTCTCTCAAACTGTTGCTATTTATAGGCCAGGGCAAATCAAACCCATGCGCCAAGTGGCAACCTTCCCGAAGTTAGTACAATGAACTTGTATTTATGATGATGAATTTGCCCCTTCGAACTCAGCTAATTCAGAGAGCCATCAATGCCCCAAAGAACTCAACAATTGGACCAATGAAGATACGTCACGCAAACAGATGCGCCGGTCAGACCGCGCATCATACACACGCGCCCATCAGCATCAAGCGTCTCATAAGGATGTGCCCACGCGTCCCCATGCACCTAGTAGAATGCAGATCAATGCGCCCACTCAACAGCCCATCACCCGTCAAAAAATATTAAATGCTGAAGTCTGACACGACAGCAGCCATGCCTCGATGACCGAGCTGCAATAGCTTTTACAGAAAACGAAGTACCGCTGACATCAGCATCATCATTACTCTCTTCCGGCGGTTACAAGCTACGTGGCCGCCCAACCATTTGTATACGCCTCTGCAGCCATGCGTCCAAACCTCTGCATGCGCTTCAAGAGCCATGCGCCTCTAACCTTAGACAGAAGTCATGTCGCTATTGAAGCCTCGCATGCGCCTCAAAAGCCATGCGCCCAGATTGGTTCGCAACTCCTGAAGGTTGCAAGCCAAAGTCTTCTCATGTGCCTAATCCCAGGCGCATCCTATCAGATTACCCTCCACCAAATTCGAGATCTTTGAGTTAGGAACACGCGCCACGTGTCCTTTGACTCAATTCAGCCTATGAAGGGGTGCTAATCACCCAAGATCTCAGCAACAGAAAGATCCTCTCCTCTGCTACGTGCCAGCCCACAAAAGCAGCATGAAGGATTTAACCCACAAATGATGGTGCATCATCCATGTGCCTCCCGCAGCATCAACCACGTGGCATCCCCACATACAGACGTATCTTACATATGCGCGCATGAGCAGCCAGCCTGCAAGCTATAAATAGAGGGATCATTTCCTTCTTCGACACACACCTACGGACAGAGACCTACATACACAGTTAGAGAGGCAGATACAGACACTCAACGTCTTCTTTCTCTCCGCAAGCTCTAGTACCTAGAGCAACTCAGACCTTCAGAGAACCGAAAACCGTCGTCAGATCGTCAACAGAGTCAACGCATTAACACTCGCTCCATCGACACAGGGACCCAGATAAACAAAAATGTTCTTCTAAGACTACATCTAAGTCCTACATTATAACATTGTTCTATTTGTAATTGAAATTACAATAAAAAGATTTTAATGGCAAACAATCATGAACTCCATTGAAGCAGAAGTAAACAAGCTTATAGCTAGCGGTTTTATTCGTGAAGAACAGCACCCAGACTGGGTAGCCAACATAGCACTAGTCATCAAGAAGAACGAAAAGATCCAGATTTGTATCGATTTCCGTAATCTGAATGCGGCATGCCTTAAGGATGAATTCCCTCTTCCGATCACCGATATAATGATCGATAATACGTGTGACTTCGAGCGCATGTCCTTTATGGATGGCTTTTCAGAATACAATCAAATCAAAATGTCTCCTGATGACGAGAAGCATATGTCATTCCGAACATCGATCGGCGTGTATTGTTATACAGTCATGCCCTTCGGCCTGAAGAACGTCGGTGTTACATATCAACATGCTATGAGCGTCATCTTCATAGATCATTTGCGCAAGACGGTGGAGTGTTACGTTGATGACATCGTCGTCAAAAGATGCTTCAAAATGACCACTTACATGATTTAAGAACAGTGTTCGACCTCATGCGAACACACAACCTGAAGATGAATCCCACCAAGTCTTTCTTGGACGTGTCCAGCGGAAAGTTCTTGGGCTTTGTCATTACTTCCCGGGGCATTCACATAGATCCCGATAAAACAAAAACAATCCTGGAGATGACTCCACCGAGGAACCTCCGTGAACTCCGCGGCCTTCAGGAAAGACTAGCCTATATCAGGAGGTTTATATCTAACCTCTCAGGGCGATGTCAATCCTTCACTCAACACATAAGGAAAGGTGTCTCTTTCGTATGGAACGAGAAATGTTAGCGTGCCTTTGATGATATTAAGGAGTACCTGACGAATACGCCAGTTCTGGTAGCCCCGGTCGTCGGAAAGCCCTTTCTGCTCTATGTAAGGGCGATGGAACACTCCCTCGGTGCTTTGCTAGCACAGAATAATGACGCGGGACATGAACGAGCCATTTACTATCTCAGCCGGATGATGGTAGGACCAGAATATAGGTACACCGCCGTAGAGAAGGAGTATCTTGCCCTAGTGTTCGTCATTCAGAAAATACGACAATACGTGACAGGGCAGACCATCCATGTTGTTTCACGAGTTATTCCTCTCAGGTTTCTCATGACCAAGACAGGCGCACTTAGTTCTCGTCTAGCCACCTGGGCGATACTATTATCCCTATACGATATGGTTTTTGTTTCGCAGAAGGCTGTCAAAGGTCAAGCCCTGGCCGACTCCTTAGCAGCCCATCCAGGCTAAAAATAGCCATAATTTATGAAAAAATCCCTGACGAAGTCGTCACCTCAAACATGACGTCGTATGACGCCATTTGGCGAATGTTCTTCAACGGTGCTTCAAGAACGGGGCCACAAGGTGATATCGTCGCTGGAGTCGGGGTAGTATTAATTTTTTCCTCTGGGTTGGTGGTCAATCGGGCATATTCTCTTACAGAACTCTGTTCAAATAACGTAGCCGAATATAACGCTCTAGTCATCAGAATCCAACTCGCAAAAGAAGTGGGGATCAAGTACCTGGAAGCATATGGCGACTCGCAGTTGGTTGTTAACCAGATCCGAGGTTCATACGAGGTTCGCAACGAGGACCTGATTCCCTACTATCAGACAGCAATTGCCATTATTACAACCTTAGAAGGGTTCTTTATAGAGCATGTTCCTAGGCTCCAAAATATCGAAGCCGATGCCCTAGCAGGCCTCGTCGCTTCCTTAGCACTTCCAAATGATACTCATCATCTAGTTGACGTAATAGGCCATGAGCTGGTCTGTCCCAAGAACAATATTCAACTGGGTACAAGTTACTCCGCCCAGTTAACCAACGACATACAAGACTGGAGACGCCCGCTCATCGACTTTGCAGTCTACGAAATTATGCCAAAAAATATAAAGGAAGCAACTTCAATCAGAAGGCGCTCTCTCCGATTATTCTATGATACAGAAATGAAAATGTTATATCGATGATCCTATGATGGGCTACTGTTAAGATGCCTTTCAAATATAGATGCCTTACGCGAGGCTCACGATGGCGCTTGCGGGGCTCACCAACCTGGCCCAAAATTGCAGGATCGTCTCCGCCGAATGGGTTATTACTGGCCCACAATGGTAGCAGATGCAGTTGATTATGCAAAGAAGTGTAAGGCTTGCCAGATCCATACAGATTTCATACATCTGCCATCCGAATTCTTGCACCCGACAGTGGCCTCTTGGCCATTTTAAGCATGGGGAATGGACATCATTGGGCCAATCTCCCCACCGTCGTCTAGGGGACATCGGTTCATACTTGCAATCACCGATTACTTCTCCAAATGGGCAGAAGCTGTTTCGCTTGCAGAGGTGAAGACATCGAACGTGATTAGCTTCATAAAATATCTCGTCATCTACCGTTTTGGACTGCCCTGGAGGATTATTCACGACAATGGTCCGTAGTTCGTAAGCCACGCTTTCTATCGATTTTGTGACAAGAATCGAATTCAGAACATTGCCTCGACAGCATATAACTCATCGGCTAACGGTCTGGCTGAAGCTTTCAACAAAACCATAATCAAGCTCCTCAAAAAATTCGTATCTTCAAATAAACGCGACTGGAATAGAAAGCTTGGCGAGTGCTTATGGGCATATCGTACCACGATTCGGACGGCTACAGGAAATACACCATTCTCCTTGGTTTACGGGAGCAAGGCAGTCCTTTCATTAGAGGCTCAGATCCCCTCTCTTCGAGTAGCCCTTACTTACCGGTTAACGTCGGACGATAACTACCGCCGACGGCTACAAGAGTTGGAAGCGTTAGACGAGAAGCGTTTACAAGCTCAACAAAGCATAGAGCTCTACCAAGTACGCATCTCTCGGGCTTTCAACAAGAAAGTCAAACAGAGAATATTCCAAATCGGCGATCTCATCTTGGCCATTCGCAGACCAATAATCATGACACACAAGACCCCCGGCAAATTCTAGCCTAAATAGGAGGGTTCGTTCATCATAGAGACCGTATTCTTCAACGGCACGTACCGTCTCGCAGAACAAAATGGAGACTTGATCATGATGCCGATCAATGGCAAGTTCCTCAAGAAATATTATGTCTAAACGACATCTTCCAACTATCTCTCAGATTATGAGTTATGTACTCTCTGGTATTGCTGAACTTATACTTTGACCTCAAATCTCCCAGATTATTGAGTTATGTACCCTCAAGTACCACTGAACTTACTCTCTGACTGCTCTGAGTGGATTCATATCTCATCTTCTGGTCATACCTCTGAACTTTCACACTAAATACTTTTTTCCACCAGAGTTTGCCTCAAAATCTATTACTCGTACCACCAGTGCACAAAAAGGGTAATGGGTCCACAAAATTCTCCAACGAAAAAAACAACCACATCTATATTACCTCTGATTTGTTTTCCCGTCCATCACAAATAAACCACCTCATACATAGAACTTTCACGTTGATAGTACCTCTGAGTTGTTCTGTGTATCACCATTAGGCCCACTCCTACCACGTCCTCATTACCTCTGAGTAGGAAGGCTCTACTTTAAACCCATATTTACCACGTCCTCATTGCCTTTGAGTAAATATGTTGGTTTTCTCTCTACTTATTATCAGTACTCGTATCGCCAGTACACAAAAAAGGTAATAAGTTCATAAAAGTTATCCTAATCTATTACTCGCACCATCGGTGTACCAAAGAGTAGTAGGTCCACAAAATATCATTCAAATCTATTTGTTCGCATTTCCAGAAGCATAAAAGGGCAATAGGTCCACAAAAAATCCCCAGTAGGATGTTATTTATCAAACACAAATATTGTATTAGGTCCTCTAGTACAAGTACCACAAAATACCACAAATAAAGAATGGAGTGAATGTATTCCGTTTATTCAAAATTAGTTACATTCATAGGACTACATCAACAGCAGAAAACAAAGAAAGGAACATCTAGCATACATAGTTTGGTTAGTTTCGCAGCACTCCGCCTTCACCAAAAAGCAGTTTCGTGTCCCTCAAAAGAAGTCATGTTTTACTGTTGAGAAGCAAACAAGGCTGTTGAATCTCCAAGGAGCTGCCCGGAGGAGGGCTATATAGCATGTTGTTCTCCCCTCCGTATTGCAGATACCTTAGCCCCGCTCCTCCGAAAGACCATACCTTCAAAACAGCTTCCCTGATGGTGGTTTCGCCTACTTGGAGAGCCGTGAAGACAGAAAGGACTCTGCAGGATCGGGGCGTGACAGACAGGACGTTCATGATGACGCCTGACCACCGTCCAACTCTCCGAGGTATAAAGGTTCTTCCTACCACCTGGGAAAAACTCTTCTGAAGCATAAAGAGTTCTGAGTTGTCTGATGTGTATGCCAAAATGGCACAGAAAAAACACTTCCAAAGCATGAGGAGTTTTGAGCTGTCTAATGTATGTGTCAGAATGGTGTATTTTTACTCTATCGTCGACACCAGTCCGGGAGAAGTTTACTAGCCAGATTCCTATAAAACATAGAAAAAGGGCTTAGCACCGAGAAGAAAACAAAGGACTCTGTTTTCAGCTATGCGGCCTAGCCAAACAGAACTCATGCGACTCAGTCATGAGATACTTAGGTGGCTCAGTCATGAAGTGTTCATACGGCACAGTCATGAGGCACTTATGAGACACTTATGCGGCTCAGTCATGAAGTACTCATGCGGCTCAGTCATGAGGCACCTATGCAGTTCATGTGGCCCAGTCATGAAGTGCTCATGCGGCTCAGTCATGAGGCACTTATGTGGCTCAGTCACGAAGTGTTCATGCGGATCAGTCTCGGGTCACTTATGCCTTTTAGGTTCGAATGTGTAGCGCTTATGCGGCTGTTTCACTTAACAAAATGCCTAAAATCGGCTTTTGAAAATAAAATGAGAAAAAGTACAAGAAGTACAAATTTGATTCTGGGAAAGTATTGCTATGGAAGTCTGATCTGTAAATGTTCACTTTGTTCCTTGGACCATACGATGATGATGAAGATCACTGCTTGAAGATGAACAACCGGAAGAACTAAGTCACCAGAAAGGTATCAACGTACTTGGGCACTAATGGCGAAGCCGAATGCTTTCCTGCTTTGCTTCACTCTGTTTTGAAAGAAAGGTTGAAGAAGAATGCTCTGGAGAATCAAAATCTCTGGATTCTAGTCTCTCTGTTTTCTCTCCTGTCTTCGTCTGTTATATGAGAAAAATATGTCTATTTATAGACTTGGGCTCTTGTGCGTAAAAACTCAACAAAAGTTCCGTCTTTACGCTAATAACTGCCACCCATGACTGAAGTCATCCTCTGCATACGTTGACACATGTCCCATCATTTCAGTAAAAATAGAATGCACGTACACATGTTCTTCGAGATGTGTGGCATGAAAGCCATGTAGGCAAACCACGTTCCAAATTGGTGAAGAAGAATAGGGCGTAAAAACAACCCCATTATACTCTGAGCGTAAAGTAGTAGACTAGGCGTAAAATAGCCCTGACATGGACTTCCCGCGTAAAGTGGTTGTTAAATAACCTTGAGCGTAAAAGTAGCCCAAATAAACTTTATGCACACGTTAACTTTTGAGCGTAAAAACTCGTATAGTCTTCATACGTAAAAGAAGTCATATTGTGAGCGTAAAATAGCTCAGTCCACATACTAAACGACAATATTGGTCTCTGTGTAAAACAAATCCCTTTGAATTCTGTGATATATGCCATCATTAAATCTTCATGTCAGACTTTGCATTAAATGCAAGACTTGACAGCTTTGTCCAGCGTAAAATGATTAGCCTGTCTGAGGCGTAAAATGGATCAATTTGAGTGGAATGCTTCATCTCTTTGACTCATTCTATGAAGCACTTTTTACGCTCCTACAAGACCCCCTTCAAAGTTTTCAAATATCTTCAAAATTTGAAACACTTTGAACAGAAGCGTAAAAGTCAGGATTTGACCAGTCAGCATAAAATTCGGGATACGCAACAGTCATTCGCGTAAAAGTGGGGATATCCAACAGTCGGCGTAAAATCTGAAATTTGAACCGATTTGAAAATTCCCTATAAATAGGGTTTTTCGGGAGAGAGAGAACTTTACTTTGTTTCCTTACTCTCGTAATCCCGATTCTTCTTGAACTCTCTTCTTCCTCTTGTATTCCATTCGATGGCCCCCAAGAAGTCCGCCGCCGGCAGCAGTAAAGGAAAGAAACCCGCCATCGATTCGTCATCGGCAGAACATGTGAAAACCCCCTTTCGATCGTCAACACCACACCGACAGCCCAACCCAGCCGTAGCTCCGCCTATGAGGGGTAAAGCACTCCCTTATGGCCGTAGAACCTCATCGGAGAAGAAAAAGATCTTTTGTTTCACGCCCACGTTATACGTGTTAGCGTAGAAACTGAGATAATCAAAATACGCCCACGTTATACGTGTTAGCATAAAGCTCAAAAATACGCCTACGTTTATACGTGTCAGCGTAAAGCTTAAAAATATGCCCATATTTATACGTGTCAGCGTAAAATATGCTCACAAATGTACCAGCATAAAAACTAAAATACGCCCACATCTAACGTGTCAGCGTAAAACTGAAATACGCCCACATCTAATGTGCCAGCGTAAATCTCCCCAAAAAATGAAAAAGACTTTGTGTAAAAACAAAAGACTTTTTATATTTAGAAAACTTTTTACTTTTCAGATCAATTTATCTGCATAAATGACATCAAATTAGATTTTCTCTAACTTGATTTCTTTTTCTTTTTGCAGTGGACTTGCAAATTCACCCTCTTGCAGAAGTCTTTGGCTCGTCAGTCGGTATGGTGGGTTCGAATTATCTGGAGAATCTGTCTCACGTAGCATTTTCTCAGTCAAACCCCGATTACCCTATAGAGAGGGCACAATTGATAGCAGCCCAAGGGGATAGGATGTTGCTATCCATGATGAATGGAGATTTGTTGACTTTACTAGATGCACAACAATTTGCAAAACTGACCTTCTTGTTTGGGGATGCAATTGACTGTAAGTCCCAAACACACCCTAAGGAGTCTTGGGTATTCAAATTTGGAGATAGAGCTATGTATCTCTCGGATATGGACAGAGATTATCCTTTGTCAGCATTTTTCCATGCTACCCACCATCGACAAATACTGAGGAATTTGACTCCTAACAGTCATAGAAGACCGAGTAGAATTGTTTTCAAGAAAGGGCATGCTAATGATATGGGGTATTTTGCTAGTGTTCCCAATGGCGGTGTCACTTCTATTTTTGGCCTCATGCCAGGAGCTAATCCTAGTGAAGACTCGGGTTTAATTCAACCAGTACAAACCCAAATATTCGTCAACAAATTTATGAGGGCTGCTGTATTATATCCCCAAACAAACCCCAGGCTGCCGGGATGGTTGACTCCATTTAACCAAAACTGGATCCAGATAAGTATTTGTATGATGAAGAACTTTGAGACAGAGCTGAAAGATATTGGCTTGTATGAACCGATAGCTTCCACCAGTCAGGGTATTCCTCCGAACGGAAACCTATTCATGGCTTTAATGGAGATATATATAAGTTCAACTGAAACTTTTGCAACCCCGAAAGGCGAAATGGGCCTTGCTCTTCATGAGATACAGTTTATCTCGAAGCTGCCAATGGGGGAAGCCCCATATGAGGAATACGTTCCCTCCAACAGGGAACTTGCTGAAATCAGAGAGACTAACCCTCAGTTGATTGAGGTATATGAGGAATTGATGTGTCACTACATAATTTGTACTACAATGCATGAAAGTACATCTCATTTAGCGTACATCAACAAGTGGACGACTTATCTCTTCTTCCATAAGGATAAGATATCCAAAGATGACAAAGAAAGGTTTCAGAAAAACAAAGCTCCGGCAATCAATATAGATTCGACAATTCCCTCTAACAAAATTCGGGATATGATGATTGCCTACAAATTCCCGAATAAATATATGTCTACAAAAACTGGGGAATTCCCTGCCGGAACTGAAGCCTTGAGCTTCCTTAGATACGATAGTCAGAAAATCTCTAGGAGAGTAAATGCAGGTTTAAGGATTTCGGTGAGGAATTAATCAATAATGCTCCTCATCGGAACGTTTTTCCCAGGGTAGAAATGCCCTATACTTATTTGATGGGCTGGTTGTTGCACCACAACTGCAATCTATTGCCACCAGGCCCAGGAGATAATGAGGAGGACTTCCTCCAAAAATTTAGCAAAGCTACATGGACCGCTACGACTGTGGCAGATACCCGGGAAATTTTGAACTATTCTTATGGTTGGAACTTCTTCTGCACTCGGCCACAAGTTCCAGCAGATTGCTTTGGCATTCAGTTTGAAGATGAAGTCGAAGGAAGAGTTGCATTGCCATCATCAATTTTCAGATGGCTTCAGTGCATCAGACCTTCTCACCTGATGTACAGAAATGAAGATAATTGTGCGTTTGAACCATATCTACCCAGTAGGTTCGCTCGCCAATTTGGATACGACCAACTTTATGTTGGTAACCCCTCTACTAATTTTCGTCACTATGGGAAACTACTTGACGGTGCTAGGGGTTGGAGATATTTCAGTACTGCTCGTACTGGTGCCAAGTTTAGAATCTCAACCGTCACCAGTACTACAGAGTTACGTATACTTCATACGTATGCTCACTTTTATGCTTCGATTCGTTCTTTCAACCACGGCTATAATATGAGAGGTAGTCTGAGGTGGCCTAAAGAAGGAAATATTGAGGAGCCGATTAGGGTACCAGCAGATATCCCTGACGATACTGGCATTCCAGATCCATATCTGGAAGTTATCCCTACATGAGTTGGGGAACCAGCTGCAGAACCTATCATCATTGGCAAAGGCCGAAAAAGAAAACAAAGTGCAGCCGTCATGTTTTCAGAGAAAACTCCAGAAAAGAAGAAGAAGTCTACCACTAAAGGGCCTTCCAAACCAAGAGCCCTCACTCCAGAAGATGACACCTTGTTTGAAGAGGATCATCTTGTTGGTTCTTCTTCTATCCATCCAGGAAAAGGACCTTCAGCCCTTCCACCAGTAGTAGCACCAAAAGCTGTAACACTTTTGTCTCCTGGGCGCCTTAGCTCTTCGCTCCATTTATCTTTGCCAACCAAGGCACAAGTTACGAGGGATGCTACTGTTGTATCCACTGCTGAACGAGACCGTATTCCATCAGATGCGCCGGCTCTCGACTTTGATGATGATGACTGGGATGGCGATTATGATTCATATCTTGAACAAAACTCACATATTCCAGGTATTATACAGGACTTATACGGAATTATGTATCATGATTTTGTATACTAACTTATTTTGTTCATTTTGTAGATATCATCATTGCACCAAAGCCTGTGGCTCCTCCTCTTCAAGAAGAAGACATTTATGAAGAAAATGAGGAATCTGAGAAAGAAACTTCTTCTTCAGAAGAAGAAGATGCTGATGAGGAGGGAGTACAACAACCCGAGATGGAGCCTCAAGAAGAACATCCTCTATCATTAGAGGTACAACAAGCACAACCTGAAATGTCCTCTCCTGCTGAGGACCAGCACAAAGAAGAGACTATAGTAGACCTCATTGTAGGTGATGCTGGAGCTGCTGGAGGAGAACCAGATTTGAATAAAGAATCAGCTGTAGAACATTTCACTACAACTGAAGCAGTGGCGAATCCTGCGGAGCAAACAATTGAAGAAAATGCTGAAAGCATACTTGAGTCACCAACTGAAACTGAGGAAGTTGTAATAACATCTTCTACTGTTGCTACTGATCCAGTACCAGTTTCTGATAAGCAAGTGCCAGAACTTGAACCAGCTCTCGCAATTGTCACTACATCCACCAATATTACCGCCACCAGAACTCCAGAAACGGCTGGAGTAACGAATATTAAAGATATTGCTCCTGAAGCTCTTAGGAACCAATTAGCTATGACAGCAGTAACAACAACAACTCTATCTCAGCCTGTTGTTACACCAATGGTATCTGTAGGTGCTGGAGATACAATCCCTGAAACTCCTAGGGATCAATTGGCTATGACAGTAGTAACAGCAACAACTTCATCTCATCCTGCTGTCGCACCAACAACATCTGTTCCCGACCTTCCAAGAAGAGATCTATTAGATATTGCTGCCACACCAAGCTCCAGCAAAGAAATGAATCTCCTAGTTGAGATTCATACTGAAACCTTTTACAAAACGCTGGCAACCCTAATAAAAATGGTCCTGAATAAGGGCCTCAGTTATGAGATTTTGAAGGCGGCAATGGCTCTGACCATCAAGAACGTTGCTATGTTTAATGATGCTGAGAGAGCTGCAGCATTGGAGAAAATTGTGGAGGACCTTGAACAGCCGATCAGAGAATATCTCAAGCTATCAAGTGAGACTGTTGAAAGTCTAATCCAGGAGGAATATGACGCCTTAACGGCTGATTATCTTGCTCGAGAGACCACATATAATAAAGCTCTCTATGAACATAGTCTGAAGGTTGCCAAAGAGAAAGCCTTTTTGGCTGGAATAAAGCCCGCACTGCATGGTCACAGAGTAGCTTATGATGCTTTGAACATAGATATTCAGAATAAAAATGATAAAATCCACGAAGTCGAGGCTGAGTTAGCTCGATTGAAGGCTGAAAAGGAAAAGATGATCGACGCTCGAAATCTGCACCTCACTCAGAGCTCCATTTTAGAAGAACAAGCCTTCGGGGCTGAATCAACTATCAGAACCCTTGATGAAGCCAAGGATAATCTGATAATCAGCTTCGCTGGACTTTCTCGTATTTGTACTCCTGAAGCTCGACGTGCTGAAGCTACTAAGAAAGTTATGAGTTTTCGTGACAAGCGACTAGAAGAACTACAGAAGTTGCTTCAAGATGTTTCTGCTCCACCTTAAAAGAACTTCTTGTCATCTTTTATCTTATCCATTTTTGTAATGTTTTCACAAAAAATGAATAAAATATTTATTTTGTGATCCTATCATTTAAAAATAAACAATAGATATGAGATAGAAAATACTTATTAGAGGTTATATGAACATGATAAGTCTTTTAAACTCAATACTTTATATCTATCCAGAGGTAATATGGACATGATAGATAATAAAATCTTATCTTCTGTTTTAGAGTATATAACATTATCAGAGGTAATATGGACATGACAGCATATAAGAACTCTAAGAAGAGTAGATTAATGTCTATGCAGAGGTCAAATAGACATGATAGACAGGAAAAACCAGCAAGTAGATTTAATATTTATCCAGAGGTAATATGGACATGATAAATAAGAGATCCAACTTTTTAATCAACCGATAAGATAGAAGATTAAAATTTCTCTCTGAAGAGACGAGTAATCAGCTTAACCAAACCTTGGTAGTTGGGGATTAAGAAGACAGATGTCATTGAGGATATATGCCAATATTCATGAATGAACCAACATGACCCAAGGATCATTCTCAAATGGCTCGGATTTACCATCAGTTTGAACCATGTAAGCTGAAAATATTTGCTCAGATTCTGTCACGACCCGCACCCGGATATACGGGTACGAATACGTAGGCCACGTCCAGCCTACGCCGCGGTATCGGCGGTAGAACGCTGTCAAGTATACTATACTAACTACAACATCTAAAGATCCATACTAGAAATGTACTCATGTCACATCACGAAAACTAAGGAAGATAAGACAAGAAATAATAGCGATATCTCTAAAACAACTAGAATCTACAATGATCATAAGACAGGAAGATAATGAGGGAACAGCAAGACTAACTAAGGAATAACTACCAGGCAACTCACATAGAGGAACAGTGTGAACCACCTCAGCTAGAATCATCCTGCAGTCCAACAAATGTGGCACAACTACTCCTAAAATTTTGTCAACATACCCAGTCAGGATGGAACGAGCACAAATCTCAAATAACAGTTCTAATTAGACGATATTGAACATGTAGCAGTAAATAGAGAAAATATACAAGAAATCATGAAATGTACATGTGAGTATCATGGCAGGGTAAGCTGTAAATCTATAGCTAGAATAAGGCAAGTAAAACTGATCATGACATGTACAAGAATCAAGAATCATATATCTAGGTGTGTGAATACTAGCTACAACATATGGCCGGATTGGGTCTGCACAAGGTTATGATCAGCCAATCCCACGTGGAGTGTAGGATTGGTAGCATTCAAGGTCTACAAGAATAAACAAGGTGGGTAATGACCACACATCTACACTAGTACTCCCCGCCCCCGACTGGTATAGTGGATCCAAGCAAGACACGTCACTGCACGGGATTCTAATGAGAAGGTCGCGAACCTTCTCTAGAATCAGTGACCACATATCGAGCAAGAGCTACAAGGGTGCTTGCACAATACATCCCAACCTAAGAAGGAGAAACATCTCTCGTCGGGATCCAAGAATACCAATCCGTGAGAACCATGTGTCAAGAGAACAAGGGTATCTACACTAAATACAAGAAACATAAACGATATCATAAAACAGAAATATTATCAGAGAATGTACTCGCCTGGGGTCCTGCTGTCAATATGAATCAGGGTTCGGAGTAAAGCCACAAACCTAAAGATGAAATAATACAAGAGCTGATCAGGGTCAAATGACATACTAGCATCTAGGTCGAACTAAGTCAAACTAAGACAACTGGGTCAAGGTTGACGTACAGTTGACTTGGTCAAAAAGTCAACGTTGGTCAAATCTGGTCAAACCTAGGTCAGCTGTTGACTCTACTTCGACGTCTAGTCAAAGTAGTCAACCATGGTCAAACTAGTCTCTATAATTATCTACAAGGTCAACTTATGAATTTCAGTGATTTAGAAATCACTGAAATCGACGGGTCTCTAAAACAACCAAAAGGAGAAATACTATAATAATAGGGTGACACAAAAAGGGAAGAAATCTACAGATGTTGTCGGATGATGAAACTAACATCACCAACGTGTCCAGAATGGTCAAATCAGCTAGGATTGCCTGTCCAAAAGTCCAATTTGGACACAGGGACAAAACGGTAATTTCGGGCCAAAATGATGTCCGCCGTTGGACACACTTTGCACCGAAAAACGTGTCGAAATAGAAGTGCTCAAAACCTAACAAATTATATGTCCACGAATCCAGAATGAAGATACGAACCCAACGGTATATCCAGAATTGGATTCCGTTAACCCGATCTCAATTTGGTCCGTTGACGCGGACATTTGGAATCCGGTTTGCACGAAAATGCGTGCCGGAGCAATTGTTTTCAAAACTCAGCAAATTATATGTCAACGAGTCCAGAATGACGATACGAACTCAACGGTATATCCGGAATTGGATTCCGATGAGCCGAACACAAAATGACCCGTTGACCCGGATGTTGGTATCCGACTTGCATCGAAATGCGTGCCGGAACCAATGTCCACTAAAACCTAGCAAATTATATGTCAACGAGTCCAGAATGACGATACGAACTCAACGGTATATCCAGAATTGGATTCCGATGAGCCGGCGTCAAAAAGTCCCGTTGACTCAGAAAGTGGGACCCACTTTGCACCGAAATGCGTGCCAGGGCCCACGTTCTCCAAATCAAGCAAACTTTATATGAAAACATACCAGAACGACGCCACGAGTCTACTGGTGGTGTCAGAAATTGAATCCGGAGTCCCGGGTTCAAAAATGGAATTTAACTAGTGCAAATTAAAGAATCCGAACGGCCAACTTTGGCGTCGAATTCGACCGACCTATCAAGCTCAAACTGAAATGGAATCTAAAGGGAGCAGGAAGAGGGTTATACCAGCTGTGCACCGGAACTGGTGGCGCGCAAAACGGAGCTGCGATGACGAAGATACGAACCTGCAAAGTTGGCGTCGCAAAACTGTCCAAAAACAGTACAAATTAAAACGTCAACTTGGTGGCCGGTTTTGATGTATCAAACGACGAAATTAACGGGTGAAATTTTAGGAGAGTGAAGGGGTATATACCGAGATTGCGACGGAGCAAAGAAATCGCCGATCCAACGGTCGGATCTCCCAGAAAACGCGCACGAAGTCGCTGCGACGGAGCACAAATTCTGGAATTTCTCCGCGCGCGCGTCGACGGAACTCCGAGAAAAACGTTGAAATCGCCTAGACGGCGCGTCCCGGAGGACGTTGGCCGCCACAGGGTGGTGCGCCTGGGTGCCCCCGACCATGGGGAGGGTCTCGCCGGCGGCGGCGGCGACCGCGGTGGCGCCGGTGGCGACTGCACGCGCGCGCGACTGTGCTGCGCAGGCTGCTGCTTGCTGCAGCGCCGCAGCTGCTGCTGCGCGCGGCGGCGGCGGTGCTGGCCTGCGCGGCGGCGGTGGCTGCGGTGTTCGGCCAACGCGCGGCGGCTGCGTAGGCTATGGTGGAGGAGATGTTGTATAATGATGATGGTGGTGGTGTTGGCTTGGTGGTGTTGGTGGCTAAGGTGTGGAGGGAAGATGATGAGAAGTGAAGAAGAAGGAGGAGGGGAGTGAGCTCGGGATGAGGGGGTCGGCCATGGGGCTGGGCTCGGTTTGCTTGCTGGTGAGGGAGTGTAAGTGATGGAGTTGGTTTAGTTAGAGAAGAGAAAGAAATATGAGAGTGTGTGTGTGTAGTTTAAAAGGGAGAGAGAGAGGAAATGATATTTAGAGAGAGAGAAAGTGAGATAGGGATGGGCTGTTCGTACAGGAAGGGGTAGGGGGGGATGTGCTGTCCTGGTGGGGTGTGTGATATTTTAAAGAGGAGAGAGAGAAAGTTATTTGTGTGTATATATATATTATATATATGTGTGTATATATATACAAGAGAGAGAGTGATATTAAGAAGATATTTTTAAAATAGGAAAAATAGAAAAATCTTGTAGGATAATTGAGCAGTAATGAGAGGCCAACATGGAGCTTGAGTTCGGGTTCGGTAGAGCCGGGTCGGGCCAAAATCGGACAGGATGCAATATTTGAATTAAAATAGGAATTTATAATCATGGATAAATAAATAACATGCGGGGACTCAAATAAATGAGACACAAGTGGCAGGCGGATAGTAGGCTTCATGTGGGCCATATTCCTATTTGGGGTCGACTAGGTTGGGTCGATGTCGGGCCCCGAAAATAAATCCTGGAAATTCAGGGGGCTTACATCCTACCCACCTTATAAAAATTTTGTCCTCGAAATTAAAGGTTGGTAGTGGGGTTAAAAATGATAGAAGATTTAAGCAATATTTTAGGCACGATCCTAGAATGACGAGTTTTGCATGATCAAGAAAATCAATTCAAAATTGTTCAGGCACGATGAGGGATTTAGCACGATAGTATCATGATACGAACAAAATCATATGTGCCTGATTTAAGAAATAAGTCAAGTCATTGGGGCACGATTCAGAAAATGAGACTCCGACATAATCAAGGATAGTCTGAAGCCTAATCGTGATTAGAATAGAATTTAGTCATTTGCCAGAATTAAATCGAAAGTTTAAAGCACGAGTGATGATAACATTGTCCAATCACGATGAAAATAAATAATTTAGTCTCAGCACGATTTAAATTGATCAAGTTTTGAGTAAATCAGAATTTTGGCGAAATAGAGAACAGAATCAACGAAGTCTGAACACGAGCATCTATGAAGAAAATCATATCACAATGGGATTCGAAACCATTTAAGTTCAATCAACAATCAAGACTTTGGCACGATAAACTAGACAACCAGAATCGATTGGTCAATCAGAGAGGATCAATCTCATGATATCAAAATATAATAAACAAATCAAGGATGTAGAATTGAATTGCTTTTATTATCCTAGAAACCAGAATATGGGATCGTAGGAGGAAGCCGGGTAATCATCTCGCTCTGCTTCGACTACTACCAACAATGTCTACTCCGAGACGGATGATTACGATACTTCCTCGATCTCTCCCAAGATAAAAGATATGAAAATTCTAAAATTTTCAAGGTTTTCAAAGTATGGCTGACAAAAGTAGATACGAGATAGGTAATTGGTGGAATCAAGACATAATTGGTTAAGACGGAGGAAGTAAGGGTAAGATGAGGAAATCATCATGCAATGAGGAAGAGATGAATGGGAAAACAGAAGTAATAGTAGGAACTGCTCTTGCCCAATAGGTTAAAACAAGTGAATCAATTTAAGATACGATCTGATAACCATACACGTCTATCCCAAATCATGTTGCCAGAATTTTCGCCACGCCAGTAAGCATAGCGGTAATAAACAATAAAGTCCATAACTATGGTATACACCCTATAATCATGTCACCTAGATTCCTTACCACGCCACCCGGTATGGCTGCAAGAGAACCTAAATGACATAACTAGGATAGTATATCCAAAATCAGGCTCTATGTCCATGTCTCGCTAGCTAATATGACTGCAATGAATTCTAAACTCCATAAATAAAGTAGACACTTACCGTTCTCATCGTCATTGTCCAAAATATGTTTATCAGGATATCTTAACTCAATTCTTAAAAGAATTATCTAAAACAAAATCAAAGGTCAACAACGAATATTAAGATTTAAAATTCAACAACAAGTCAAGGGTAAGTTAATAGAAACAACGGAAACAACTTCCGAGATAGGGTTCAGAGGAAATTTTCAGGGAAAGTCCCGAGGGTACTACCTAGGTCAAGATAGAAAATGGTGGAATATAATCTAAAACAAACCTCGACCATGATACGAGGTTGGTAAATCATATTCTCTCTCCAACCTAGATGATATACAAGTCCAACTTATACCTTCCCTCTGGGGTCCACAAACTCATCCCAAGAGGGAATAAAGTTTGATACGGACGGATATTTCAGAAATCAGGACGAACGGAAACAAGTGGGAAAAGATTTGAAAGCCTTCGAAATAAGATTCCCAGGGGTCATCCCTGGAATCTACCAAGAGTTCCTAATACGTGACTGAGTACCAAATCCTAAAATATTACATGACTCAACCTTAATCCTAGGACAGGCTCGTAGTAGTACAGATAAGCTCAAGCACTACTACGACTTCGCATTAACTGCAAAGACTGACCTGCATGGGCCACCACTAAAAACGTGTCACGACCCGCACCCGGATATACGGGTACGAATACGTGGGCCACGTCCAGCCTACGCCGCGGTATCGGCGGTAGAACGCTGTCAAGTATACTATACTAACTACAACATCTAAAGATCCATACTAGAAATGTACTCATGTCACATCACGAAAACTAAGGAAGATAAGACAAGAAATAATAGCGATATCTCTGAAACAACTAGAATCTACAATGATCATAAGACAGGAAGATAATGAGGGAACAGCAAGACTAACTAAGGAATAACTACCAGGCAACTCACATAGAGGAACAGTGTGAACCACCTCAGCTAGAATCATCCTGCAGTCCAACAAATGTGGCACAACTACTCCTAAAATTTTGTCAACATACCCAGTCAGGATGGAACGAGCACAAATCTCAAATAACAGTTCTAATTAGACGATATTGAACATGTAGCAGTAAATAGAGAAAATATACAAGAAATCATGAAATGTACATGTGAGTATCATGGCAGGGTAAGCTGTAAATCTATAGCTAGAACAAGGCAAGTAAAACTGATCATGACATGTACAAGAATCAAGAATCATATATCTAGGTGTGTGAATACTAGCTACAACATGTGGCCGGATTGGGTCTGCACAAGGTTATGATCAGCCAATCCCACGTGGAGTGTAGGATTGGTAGCATTCAAGGTCTACAAGAATAAACAAGGTGGGTAATGACCACACATCTACACTAGTACTCCCCGCCCCCGACTGGTATAGTGGATCCAAGCAAGACACGTCACTGCACGGGATTCTAATGAGAAGGTCGCGAACCTTCTCTAGAATCAGTGACCACATATCGAGCAAGAGCTACAAGGGTGCTTGCACAATACATCCCAACCTAAGAAGGAGAAACATCTCTCGTCGGGATCCAAGAATACCAATCCGTGAGAACCATGTGTCAAGAGAACAAGGGTATCTACACTAAATACAAGAAACATAAACGATATCATAAAACAGAAATATTATCAGAGAATGTACTCGCCTGGGGTCCTGCTGTCAATATGAATCAGGGTTCGGAGTAAAGCCACAAACCTAAAGATGAAATAATACAAGAGCTGATCAGGGTCAAATGACATACTAGCATCTAGGTCGAACTAAGTCAAACTAAGACAACTGGGTCAAGGTTGACGTACAGTTGACTTGGTCAAAAAGTCAACGTTGGTCAAATCTGGTCAAACCTAGGTCAGCTGTTGACTCTACTTCGACGTCTAGTCAAAGTAGTCAACCATGGTCAAGCTAGTCTCTATAATTATCTACAAGGTCAACTTATGAATTTCAGTGATTTAGAAATCACTGAAATCGACGGGTCTCTAAAACAACCAAAAGGAGAAATACTATAATAATAGGGTGACACAAAAAGGGAAGAAATCTACAGATGTTGTCGGATGATGAAACTAACATCACCAACGTGTCCAGAATGGTCAAATCAGCTAGGATTGTCTGTCCAAAAGTTCAATTTGGACACAGGGACAAAATGGTAATTTCGGGCCAAAATGATGTCCGCCGTTGGACACACTTTGCACCGAAAAACGTGCCGAAATAGAAGTGCTCAAAACCTAACAAATTATATGTCCACGAATCCAGAATGAAGATACGAACCCAACGGTATATCCAGAATTGGATTCCGTTAACCCGATCTCAATTTGGTCCGTTGACGCGGACATTTGGAATCCGGTTTGCACGAAAATGCGTGCCGGAGCAATTGTTTTCAAAACTCAGCAAATTATATGTCAACGAGTCCAGAATGACGATACGAACTCAACGGTATATCCGGAATTGGATTCCGATGAGCCGAACACAAAATGACCCGTTGACCCGGATGTTGGTATCCGACTTGCATCGAAATGCGTGCCGGAACCAATGTCCACTAAAACCTAGCAAATTATATGTCAACGAGTCCAGAATGACGATACGAACTCAACGGTATATCCAGAATTGGATTCCGATGAGCCGGCGTCAAAAAGTCCCGTTGACTCAGAAAGTGGGACCCACTTTACACCGAAATGCGTGCCAGGGCCCACGTTCTCCAAATCAAGCAAACTTTATATGAAAACATACCAGAACGACGCCACGAGTCTACTGGTGGTGTCAGAAATTGAATCCGGAGTCCCGGGTTCAAAAATGGAATTTAACTAGTGCAAATTAAAGAATCCGAACGGCCAACTTTGGCGTCGAATTCGACCGACCTATCAAGCTCAAACTGAAATGGAATCTAAAGGGAGCAGGAAGAGGGTTATACCAGCTGTGCACCGGAACTGGTGGCGCGCAAAACGGAGCTGCGATGACGAAGATACGAACCTGCAAAGTTGGCGTCGCAAAACTGTCCAAAAACAGTACAAATTAAAACGTCAACTTGGTGGCCGGTTTTGATGTATCAAACGACGAAATTAACGGGTGAAATTTTAGGAGAGTGAAGGGGTATATACCGAGATTGCGACGGAGCAAAGAAATCGCCGATCCAACGGTCGGATCTCCCAGAAAACGCGCACGAAGTCGCTGCGACGGAGCACAAATTCTGGAATTTCTCCGCGCGCGCGTCGACGGAACTCCGAGAAAAACGTTGAAATCGCCTAGACGGCGCGTCCCGGAGGATGTTGGCCGCCACAGGGTGGTGCGCCTGGGTGCCCCCGACCATGGGGAGGGTCTCGCCGGCGGCGGCGGCGACCGCGGTGGCGCCGGTGGCGACTGCACGCGCGCGCGACTGTGCTGCGCAGGCTGCTGCTTGCTGCTGCGCGCGGCGGCGGCGGTGCTGGCCTGCGCGGCGGCGGTGGCTGCGGTGTTCGGCCAATTCACGGCCAACGCGCGGCGGCTGCGTAGGCTATGGTGGAGGAGATGTTGTATAATGATGATGGTGGTGGTGTTGGCTTGGTGGTGTTGGTGGCTAAGGTGTGGAGGGAAGATGATGAGAAGTGAAGAAGAAGGAGGAGGGGAGTGAGCTCGGGATGAGGGGGTCGGCCATGGGGCTGGGCTCGGTTTGCTTGCTGGTGAGGGAGTGTAAGTGATGGAGTTGGTTTAGTTAGAGAAGAGAAAGAAATATGAGAGTGTGTGTGTGTAGTTTAAAAGGGAGAGAGAGAGAAAATGATATTTAGAGAGAGAGAAAGTGAGATAGGGATGGGCTGTTCGTACAGGAAGGGGTAGGGGGGGATGTGCTGTCCTGGTGGGGTGTGTGATATTTTAAAGAGGAGAGAGAGAAAGTTATTTGTGTGTATATATATATTATATATATGTGTGTATATATATACAAGAGAGAGAGTGATATTAAGAAGATATTTTTAAAATAGGAAAAATAGAAAAATCTTGTGGGATAATTGAGCAGTAATGAGAGGCCAACATGGAGCTTGAGTTCGGGTTCGGTAGAGCCGGGTCGGGCCAAAATCGGACAGGATGCAATATTTGAATTAAAATAGGAATTTATAATCATGGATAAATAAATAACATGCGGGGACTCAAATAAATGAGACACAAGTGGCAGGCGGATAGTAGGCTTCATGTGGGCCATGTTCCTATTTGGGGTCGACTAGGTTGGGTCGATGTCGGGCCCCGAAAATAAATCCTGGAAATTCAGGGGGCTTACAGATTCATCATAGTAACCTCCTCTAACATAAGAAGAGTGAGATGTATCAGATTCGATAAAATGGATTTCTTCTGAATCTGATGATTGTGAAGAGCTAGAAGAGAATTCTTCTTGCATATCGTCATTAAACATGTGGGATGGATCATATCCCAATCCATGACGAGTCTTTTGGTAAAACGGATCACCACATAACGGTATTCGTCTACCCTTGCCTTGATTGGAAACTTGCATAGTCTTCAAATTATATCCCATATTCTGGATGATCTTGATAGATTGTTGACTATATTTGTCAATTCGGATTCTTCCTTTATCTTTATCTTTCAGATCATCTGTCTGAGCAACAGGGATGTTTCTAGCCAGGCCAAACACAATTTGATGCTTGTCTTTCTTATCAGACGGAACCACGAAATAAGATTCTTCGTAACGTCTATAAGTTACACAAGCTTGCGATGGAGCAACTACAGGGAGAAGATAGGGAGAAGATGTTAAGAACTTTTGAGCATAAGGTCCAACATCAACCTGAAAAGGAAAGGAATTTTCCTTATAGTTAATGTATAAAGTTTCTTCTGGTTCTATGTCGTCTTTATATTGATGACTTTGATTATCAGAAGATAAAGTCATTCTTTCAATAAACTTGACAGCCGTATACTCGAAAAGAAAATCTTTATTGATATCAAACAGTACAGAATGATCAATATTTACATTATTTACAATCTGATTGCTACGCTTCGGATTAGTCACTAATGGACCATCATCTGTCTTCTGCGTAGATTTGCCAAGATTAACAATCAATGGTGGTTCTGGATCATTCGTACAAGAAGTACGTCCTTTGACCTTGATCATAAAAGGTTGAACTTGGCTCTTAACAGGAACATTTACTGATTCCTCAGATGAAGCTTGAGTTCTTCCTTTAACTTTGATCATCAGAGGTTGATCACTGACAGATTGGGGCTGAATTTGACCTTTGACCTTGATTTTCAAAGGTTGCTCTTCTGGCAGATCTTCATTAATAGACTGATCTTCAGTAGATGATTGATCTTCAGCTATGTCTGATATCTCTTTCACATGCTCGTATTTATAAAGCCTTGAATCATAAAAATAGGCTTCAACACCCTTAAAAGGATTGATATCAGCAAACTCAGTCTTCACAACTCCTTGGGAATCCACATACTTGAAGTATTGGTGGAGAGTTGAAGGCACGATGTTGTGTTCATGAATCTACGGTCTTTCCAGAAGAATATTGTAGGATACGTCTGAGTTGATAAGATAGAAGGTTACCATAGTTCGAAGATCACCAATCTGAATCTTTAGACGAATTTTTCCCAGTAGTTTACTCTTGCCAGAGTTAAAACCAACTATTGTATTACTAGTGTAAGTCAGCTCACTAGTAGGAATTCTTAATGGTCTTAGCATACTTTGAAGAATTATGCTAATTGAAGACCCATGATCAATGTAAATCCTGTCAATTTTAGTGGATCCAATATACCCAGTGTAACACAGAGGTCTGTCATGCTTGTTATGCTTCAACAGCATATCTTCTTATGTAAAGGTAATGTTGGGGATTGCTTCCATCACACTATGACATTGGACATGATATGGGTATATTATCAGGACTCTTGAGTTGAGCCAAGCATGAATCTGCTTGAAGTAAAGCTTCACTCAAAGTTTCTCTGCTTTCTCTAGAAAGACGAAGCAGCTCAAATATAGATAGTCTAGCCGAAGTATTGGCTAACTGAGCTAGAATATCAAATTTGTAGGGTTTTATCACCACCCCCTGACTGGAAGCAGACTTCAATGGGACATCAAAACGTACTGCTTTCTGTTTCCCCTTTTCAACCACAGATGGTTTAGCAGGAATAGGAGAAAGTTGAGCTGGTAGTGTTTCCACTACGTCTTCTGCTTCTTTGGAGGATCCCTCATAATCTTTGTGGTACTCTTTCCCAGATCTTGTACCAGCAAAAATTTCTTCTTCAGACTCAGGAGAAGGAAGTACCATATTAAAGGATTTAATCTTCCTTTCTTCAGCCTTCTTCTTGTAAGGATTGTTATGAGGAATTTCAGAACCCAATCCAACAGTAGATTTTTGATTTTGAATCTGAAAAGGAAGTCGTATTCCTTTATTATAATTCAAACCTTCTGCCTTCTGAAAGTCATAGCCCATCTTTTTTCATGAGAAGGATTGACTGTTGACTGTATAAATGAATAGGTAATGGACTTTCAACAAGTGGTTCCACAGAGGAGGAAGAAAAAATCTATGTAACTATAGAAGGAGAAGGAATAGACGTCTCTGTAGCTACGGGAGGAGAAGGATTCGGGATACGAGGAAAAATTCCTGTAAGAGCTTTTTCATAAGCAGCGAAGACTTGTTGTGCCCGATATAAGGGAACACTATTCATGGCTAGCCACTGCTGATGAGTAAGCTTGAGCTTGGTAGGAGGAGTTAGACTTGGAGGACATATGTTCAGTCCTTTCAGTCTATCTTCTAAAGGAATGCCATCCCATAGATGATCTGAATCGTCAGGATCTGGAATAACATGAGAAATCATGTTGCAGGTTTTGACTTTTTTACCCTTCTTGGATTTTGAAGTTTTACCTTCATTTTCCAGCTCAGGTACTAAGTCAGGATGTACGCACATAATTTCACCATTCTTTAATGTAAGAGACAACATTCTTTCATTTTCCTCTCTAGCAGGCGGGATATTCACAATCTTCATCGTCGCCTTCGGGATTGGGATAATTCCATCTGGGACTTGCTGTGGAGAAAAATCTCCGAATTGAAGAGAAACCATATTGGTTGTAACCGTATGGTCATCATTGGTTAAAGCGATAGCACCGCCATTTATCAACTCTTGGATTTTCTTTTTCAAGACATAGCAAGCACTGGTAGGATAATTAATGTATCTATGATAGATACAATATTTGGAATTATCAGTCAGATTCACCTCATTAGGCCTCTTTGGCTCCGGAATCTGGAGTTTGCCGCTCTTCACCAGACTTTAGAATATCCCTGGGATATTGTAAAAGCATGAAAAAGAAGAGAGAAATGATCCATGCGGCCAAGGAGCCTCATGCGGCTCAGGAGTCCCATGCGGCTCAAACACATAGGCAGCTCGAGTAAACTCCATGCGGCCCAGGGAGAGAGGCCACGTGGCCTTCAAAACAGCTGTGCCCAAAGTCTGGACGCATTTAATGCTCTGACGGCTGACAGATCTGACAAGTGACAGACCTGACATAAAGTTGTCATAATGACTGACACAAAAAGCAGTATCTTCCTAGGAAATGAGGAAAATCTTCACCAATGTGGCGCTGTCTACCAAACTCCGAGGCAACCCTATACGGCCCGACTAGACAAAGTCCATGCGGCTCGACCATAAAGGCCCCCATACGGCTCGGCCATAGAGAAACCCATGCGGCTCGGTCACGAAGACCCCTATGCGGTTCAGCCATGAAGACCTCCATGCGGCTCGGTCATGGATATATCCATGCGGCTCGGTCATGACAACCTTCATGCGGTTCAAATATAGAGAATCTTCATGCGGCTCGGCCATGAACTCCTTCATGCGGCTCGGTCATGACGACCTTCATGCGGCCCAAATATGAACACTCCTTATGCGGCTCAACAATGATGACAGGACACGTGTCATAAGGCCAATCAGATCATGGGCCAAATCCCAATAATCTGGGACACGTGGCAGGAGAATGGATTAAAATTATTCATTCAAATTTGCAGACATCAGCAAATCATCATGATGAAGATTTATTGTAATCAGCATTTATTACTGATGGGATTTGGCATAATCCACATTAATGGTCCAGATCCTTCACACTCAAAACTAATGGCCCAGATTGATCAATCATCAGGCCGCCGCCACTTGGAGAATGGGCAATCATCCAAACCCTAATGATACCCCCCACTCTTGTAATAGCAAGGAGCCATCCCCTTGGAAAAAAGGGAGAGGCTCCCCGGATAATCAGAGAGAAAATACGCAGAGATCAACCCAGAAAGAGAGAAGCCAGAAGAGCAATACGAGGAGAGCAAGAAGAGCATTTCTTCGTCAACGCCAAGTATCTCGTCACAGGAGCCAAAGCTACGTCCGATCGTCCAAGGAGTAAGACAGAGCTGTCGTCGCTTTCCCGAGCCTCTACCGTCACCCTCCAGAATCATAAATAAACAATTGTACTTATATTGTTGTACCTAGGTTTTCGTTCCTAGGTTTTCTTTGTACGAGCGAGTTTGTAACGTGAAGTAAAAGTCCAGTTCTCCCATAAAACTGTTCTGCTCTTTTATATTTTATGGAAAACACGATGGCGACTCTGCTGGGGACAAACTTCTCCACGGCTGAGGAGTTGGTGACGCAATCGGATGCAGCCAAACTTGCTCCACTCAATAGATGCTGGTCGCCCGGTTCGACCAACAGACATTTGAATAAATGCTCTCCGACAAGAGCGCTGGCTCGGTCCAGAAGCGAGCCCGCACAAAGAAGGCCCGCAAGGAGTGGAGACCCAGATCATTCGCTCCTACTGAAGCTCTTGCAGAGATACCCTCTGTTGCTCAAGACGGCGGGAAAGACTCTCCTGCAGCCCCACTTCAGACCGTAGACAGCTCTGCTGTCCCCAAGTCTGGCAGAAGAAAATACTATGATGCTCGACTTGCAGGGGCAAAGAGGAACTCTATGCGATCCGAGCCGCATAAGGGCGCTAGCCGCATGGAGAAAGCTCATGCGGCCACATCCGCCAGCCGCATGAAGAAAACTCATACGGCCACATCTGTCAGCCGTATAGCTTATGCAGCTACAGTTGCCAACCGCATGGATAAAAATTATGCGGTTACTGAAGTCAATCGCTTGCAAAAAACCCATGCGGCCACAATTGCCAACCGCATGCGGCCAGCCTGCACGGTCGTGACTCCTAGTCGCGCAAGAACAACTCATCCGACAGCTAAAGACAGCCGCATGCAGAAAGCCTGTACGGTTTCCAATCCTAGCCGCATAGCATCTGTTCTACGCTTCTCTCGATCAGTCTTCGACCGTCTCTCACGCGGTCCTGACCCTGATGGTTCTCTGGATGATAAGCCAGACTCTGTGGTATTCAACTTGGAATCTTTCTATTACGCACCCGCAAGTGCTAAAAAAAAGAAGTCTAGGGCAGCGCGGGCTCATCAAGCCCAGTCAGCTGCCCCAACCTCTGACTATCGGGGCGTCCCGCTAATTATCATGCGGACCTCTAATGGAAAGTTGTATAAAGCTACTCGTACCCTGCCCTCTGCGGCCAATGGGCGGGATAGTCATCAAGCATCTCCCAATAACGAACGAAGGCAAGTATACGTGCTACCTTCGAATCAGGGAGCAGGCGGGAGGCCTACACACTCGCGTGCTCAGAATCCCCGAGCCGGCAAAGCAAGTGACTTGCGTGATGTGATCCTCCACAAGCGTAAGGAAAGGGACGAAAGCTCGGTGTGCAGAGAATCTGAAAATAAACATCAATGCACCCAAGTTATCGTCAATTGTTGTTGCAACAAGACAGCATTACAAGAGGATCGGCGGTCCGTCTTCCAGCAGTTACAGCACCCAAATTCCAAAAATGAGGCCTTTCTCGTTACTTCCTGCAACTCTGCTCTGAGAATCCCTGGCGACGGAAAGGGAAAGAAGACGAGTACATCTAGTCCGAAGGTCTCAAGCAAGAAACTCTCTGCTAAGCAGTTGGCTGCCACCGCTTCAGGAGGAGTCTTCCAAGGCACTCGCTCAAAGACAAAATCCGCTGCGCTTGGGGGTTCATTAAGGAACATCGAAGCCGGGGGTAGTACTCCCCCAAACATCCACGATAATCTAATGTTCTAAGAAGATAATGCAAGGGAAACGGTGCTCCCAACAGACACAGAAAGTTCCGACGTCCCCAGGGGCGTCCACAATTCTCAGGACGAGACAAACTCGGAATCTGGGGGTACCATTCCTTCTGAATCTGAACCAGAGGAGAACATCCCCACATACCCGGACGACTTCTCAACGTAGGGGTATGACTCCGAGAACACATCCTCCACCTTTCCTTCCATCTCTCATCGCGTGAAGACGGTGTTCATGACGGATAATAATCAAGAAAGTTCCAGTGATCGCCAACGCATCGACGCTCTAGAGGCCATACTTCTCACCTTGGTCAAATCTGTGGATGAGATCAAGGCGGCACTTCTAAGTCTACAAGGAAGAACACAGGGTCAAACAAACATAGGGCCCACAATCAATACGGACTCGAACTCGGCTGCACCAAATCCGGGCGATAATACCCCCAAAATATCAGTTCCTACCGCTACAGACGAGGCCAGAGAAGTGAGACGAGAGGTTCAAGAGCTCCGGGCCATGTTCGATGCCCGAGAAACTTGCCAGGACCTCAGGGTACGTCAACCGTATCCCGTTGTATGGAGAGAAGTTCCCTTTCCACCAAGATATAAACCATTCAACATCAATCCATACGATGGGAAGACATCAGCAAGCAGGTACATCACCTACTTCGAAGTCACCATGGACCATCTGCCTCATGACGATGCCATCCTTACACGATTATTCATTGTAGAATTGGAAGGAGTCGCCTTCGACTGGTATCGCAACCTGCCAGACAACTGTATCCGCTCATTCGCTGGCTTCAAGCGCATATTCCTAGAAAGATTCTACGAGGTAGGACAAGACGTCACAATGTCTACCCTCATGGACGTTGTTCAGGGAGAGAAGGAGCTCACAAGGAATTATATTGAACGGTTCCGCCAAACCGCAATGAAGCTGCCTTCCGGCAACCCTGATTCCTCCCTAATTAAAATTTGCCAAAAGAGGTTGCTTTCCACAATCAGCCTCTGGATGGACGAAAGTCAGTTCAAGGAATGGAAGACGTTCATCATCAGCGCCACTAGTACCGAAGAACGATTGAAGAAGGCTCGCCAACTGGGAATACACATCTCGGAAGGAGAGAACAAAGACAAGCATCTTAACGCCAACAACGACATTGGGGGTAACCCCTCCAACAATCGGGACAACAGAGGCAAGCAGGCTATGGTGGCCGACACAGCCCAGAAGCCTGAGTCAAAGCCGGCAGACAAGCAATGGCCATAAATAAACTACTCCTTCGAAGACAGTCATGTCAAGCCCATCTTGGACATGCTCATACAAGGGGGTCGGATTCAACTCCCTCCTCCGAGGCGTGAACCTCGTCCTGCAGAGATAGAAAGTCCCAAATACTGCCATTTCTACCGCTATCTCCACCATGCCACACAGGACTACTTCCAGCTGAAGCGGTATATTCAACACTTCATCGATTCTAATGCTCTAGCCATTGACTTTGAAGAGGTAACTATGGCAGCCAACATGGTGTCAGTACAATTCGGTAACTTCCCACCAACGAAAATGCAAGACAGAGTGGTACCCATTCCCAGAACAAAGATGGAGGTCACTAACCTTCCACCTCTCCGAGACCAGGCAGTCGGTCTTGTACCTCTTACCACACCGCGAGGAGAAATCATGTGGGTCCATCCAGACTTGGTGTCAGAGGTGACTCAACCTACGCCACCCTCTGCCGTCAAAAAGAAAAATAGGAAAATCAGATCATGCCGCACGATTTCTGCGGAAGTCGAAGAGGCTACTGCCGTAGTCACCCGATCTGGGGCACACAAGCAGCCTCCGCCAGGCAACCCAGCAGATGACCATCAGCCTGCCACCGTTGATGCTCCAGGACATGTCCAACCTTCAACGACCGACAAGCCTAGGCCGAAGGAGACTCGATTCGACAAACCGCTCCGAAGGGAAGCACCTCAGGGGCTGGAAAAGTCCTACAACTTTGACATCTTAGCACAATTGGCTAACACACCTGCCAAGTTATCACTGTACGAACTCCTAAGGCTCTCCAAGGACGTTCGTATTGTACTGAGCGAAGCACTCCAAAATGCCGATGCCTATCTGGCTCAATACAACCTCATCTGGGAGGACTCACCTGTGGATCTCCAGGATAGTGCCTTCACTGGCGCAATGCCAAACATCGTCTTCACTCCGCAAGATATGCTTATCAAAACCAACCTGCATGATCGCCCCCTGTATTATACTGGATACATTGGCGATATCAAGGTAGATCGGATGCATATTGATCCAGGTTCCTCCATAAGCATCATCCCGAGAAGCCTGCTACACCATCTGCGTATTCCGATGCATCGTCTTACGCCAACCAGCACTGCTATCAGTGGCTTCAATTTGGGCAGGAGCTACCCCATTGGGAAGATCCGTCTGAAATGCCAGATCGGCGATCTCCAGTCCGAGGTGACTTGCTATGTCATAGATGCGGATACATCCTACAACATCCTCTTGGGGCGCCCTTGGATACGTGACCACATGATAGTGCCTTCCACACTACACCAGTGTTTCAAATACATCGACAAGCACGGCTTTGTGAAGACAGAGTTTGCTGACATTGATCCCTTTAAAGGTGTCGAGTCTTATTACTCCGACTCATGCTTATATGAGAAGTCGAAAAGGCACCTAGTTGAAGAAGACATTCAGGCTCTAACTAAAGCGACAGCAGGACCAAAAGAACCTTTGACGATCCACCTCCAAGCTAGAAAACCCGACAAAGCTGCACCGCTTACAGCCACTCTGCGTAGGGATGCAATCAGCCTCTCGGCACAAGAAGGGCAGATGGTAATACGGTTACCAAGGTCTGGCCAAGCGCCAAGACCCACGGTAGAACCACTGACAATCAGATTGCCAAGGGCCAACCGTCAACGGCCGGAGATGCTTTATCCCTCCGACAAGCCAATGACAATTCGTCTCCCTAAAGCAAATCAACAACCAAACATCCAGCCAGGGGTAGCAAGTGCTCCGACAACTCCCCGTCTCGCACCGAGCATTCAACCGGGGGTAGCAAGTGCACCTACGACTCTGCGGTCTATTCCACCGGTGGAACCTCTGGCGATTAAGCTGCCCAGGTCGTCGTTCCAGTCTTCATTCGCCTTAGAGATAGCAGAAGAAGAACCCGAGTTAGCCAAGTATGTGGCTGCTTATGCTGATGTCCCATCCGCAGATGATGTAATTCCTCCGGAGAAGATACCCTATTTTATCAATAAAGGGATAGCTTTGAATTACCTCGAGCTTAATAAGCTTTATACATTGTATGCTAAAGAGCACGGCATAGGCACTCACCTACACACACAAGTAACAAAGGTCCATAATGTAAATCAACTCACTCCGATGGAAGACACCTGCTTCATAGTCGAGGGAGGCGATCACCCAATCATCTTCAGCCGGAGGAATCAGCCGCTACCCATCGGTACAGAAGAAGATGATCTCGAGCCTAACACCGGGAGGCTACCCCTCTACTTATATATTCCCCAATCCAAGTATCTTATGCAAAAACAAGGATACGATCTAGAGAGCACGCCAGGCCTGAACTATGGTTCTGGACGACGAGCACCCGTACTGCCGGTCCTGATCACAAAATCACGCAATTATCCCAATAAAACCAGACGTGGGTTAGGCTATGTGACACCTGTAACAACCCCGGAAAGCTCGGATGAGGAGTGCGATTGGCATTCACATTCAACTGAATCACCAACCTCTGATTCAGATATCAGTATCGGAGACATCTTCAGACAAGTTTTATCCGTCAACATGGCGTTTGCCGACGCCTATGAAGAAGACGAGGATATCCCCAAACTTCTTGAGCTAAAACCATAGGCACAACAGCTAGATGAACAATGGAAGAAGCGTTTCGAGCAAAGAGAACCTCCCACTGAAGATGAGGTCATACAAGTTAATCTTGGTGATGAAGCCTCCCCGAAACCAATCTTCATCAGCCAGAGTTTAACAGATGAAGAGCGAGAGTCGCTGCTCCAACTCGTCAAGGAGTATATCGATGTGTTCGCCTGGAGCTATGAAGATATGCCAGGATTGGACCCCGAGATCGCACTCCACAAACTCAATATTCGTCCGGATGCAAAACCTGTTAAGCAACAGCAATGACAGTTTCGTCCCGATGTCATGAATGCTATCGAAGTCGAGGTCAACAAATTGATAGCCAGTGGCTTCATTCGCGAAGAGCAGCATCCAGACTGGGTAGCCAACATAGTACCAGTTCTCAATAAGAACGGAAAGATCCGAATATGCATTGACTTCCAGAATCTGAATGAGGCATGCCCTAAAGATGAATTCCCTCTCCCTATCACAGATATCATAATCGACAACACCTGCAGCTTCGAACGTATGTGCTTCATGGATGGCTTCTCAGGATACAACCAGATCAAGATGTTCCCTGAAGACGAGAAGCACACATCATTTTGAACATCGATTGGTACATTTTGCTACACCATTATGCCTTTTGGTTTAAGGAATGCTGGCGCCACCTACCAGAGAGCTTTGAGCGTCATCTTTAGAGACCACTTGTGCAAGACAGTGGAGTGCTACGTCGACGACATCGCCTTCAAAAGCCGTTCGAAGGAAGATCATCTGCAAGATCTCAGGACAGTGTTTGACCTAATGCGAGCACACAACTTAAAGATGAACCCTACGAAATCATTCTTGGGTGTCTCCAGCGAGAAATTCCTGGGTTTCGTCATTACTTCTCAGGACATTCACATCGACCCCGAGAAAACAAAGGCAATCATGGAGATAGATCCTCCGAGAAATCTTTGCGAACTCCGAGGCCTCCAAGGCAGGCTAGCTTACATCAGGAGATTCATCTCTAATCTCTCCGGACGATGTCAACCATTCACCCATCTCATGAAGAAGGGAGTCTCTTTCGTATGGGATGAGAAATGCCAGCGCGCTTTCGACAGGATCAAAGAATATTTGTCAAACCCCCCAGTCCTGGTAGCTTCTATTGCTGGAAAGCCATTCCTGCTCTATGTACGAGCTATGGAACATTCTTTTGGTGCTCTATTGGCACAGAACAATGACGCGGGCCACGAACAAGCTATATACTACCCCAGTCGAAAGATGATTGGGCCAGAATACCGATACACGGCCGTAGAAAAGGAATGTCTTGCTCTCGTGTTCGCCATCCAGAAGACGCGACACTACATCACGGGACAAACCATCCACGTGATATCGCGGATCAACCCCCCCAGGGTCCTCATGACCAAACCTGGGGCATTCAGCTCTTGCCTTGCTACCTGGGCGATATTACTATCACCATACCACATGATCTTCGTCCCGCAAAAGGCTGTTAAAGGCCAGGCTCTGGCAGACTTTCTAGCAGCCCATCCAGGTTCGAAAACGACTAGGGTATATGAAGAGATACCGGACGAGGTCACCAATTCAAATACAGTCTCCCATGATGCCATCTGGCGAATGTTCTTCGACAGCGCTTCAAGAACTGGACCCAAAGGCAATATCGTCGCTGGAGTTGGAGTGGTGCTAATTTTTCCCACCGGCTTGGTGATCAATCGGCCTACCCACTCACAGAGCCCTGTTCAAATAATGTGGCCGAGTACAATGCCTTGGTTATTGGCCTCCGGCTTGTGAAGGAACTGGGGGTAGAGTATCTTGAAGCATACGGCGACTCGCAGTTAATCGTCAATCAGATTCGGGGGTCGTACGAGGTCCGCCACGAAGACATGATCCCGTATCATCAAATAGCAATCGACATCATCTCGTCTCTAGGAGGATTCTTCATGGAATATGTTTTCAGACTCCAGAACTTTGAGGCTGATGCCCTAGCTGGTTTGGCCGCTTCCCTAACTGTGCCAAATTACGCTTATCATCAGGTTGACATAATAGGCCGTGAACTGGTCTGTCCTAAGGATAACGTTCGATGTATTGGAAGTTACTCCGCCCTTTCAGTCGACGAAGCACCAGACTGGAGACAGCCGTTCATCGACCTCGTAGTATACGACATCCTGTCGGAGAATCCGAAGGAAGCTACTTCCATCAGAAGACGTTCTCTCAGATTTTTCTATGATACATAGACGAAAATATTGTATCATCGATCCTATGATGGGTTACTGCTTCGGTGTCTATCAAATACAGAAGCCAAGGAAGCTGTACGCGAAGCCCATGATGGTGTCTGCGGAGCCCATCAGCCTGGCCCGAAACTGTAAGACCGCCTTCGCCGAATGGGCTATTACTGGCCCACGATGGTTGCAGACGCAATAGATTATGCACAAAAGTGCAAAGCCTGTCAAATCTACGCCGACTTTATCCACCAGCCATCTGAATTCCTATATCCGACTGTAGCCTCCTAGCCATTCGAAGCATGGGGTATGGACATCGTCGACCCAATCACCCCGCCTTCGTCCGGAGGACACCGATTCATACTCGCAATCACCGATTACTTCTCCAAATGGGCGGAAGTCATCCCATTGGCAGAGGTGAAAACTTCAAACGTGATCAGCTTCCTTAAGCATCACGTCATCTACCGCTTTGGACTGCCCCGAAGGATCATTCACGACAATGGGCCACAGTTCGCAAGCCACGCATTTTATCGGTTCTGCGACAAGCACCAAATTCAGAACATTGCTTCGACACCCTACAATCCAGCAGCCAATGGGTTAGCAAAAGCATTCAACAAAACCATAATCAAGCTACTCAAGAAATTCGTGTCCTCTAACAAGCGCGACTGGAACGAGAAGCTCGACGAATGCTTATGGGCGTATCGTACCACAGTTCGAACAGCCACCGGGAATACACCATTTTCCCTAGTGTACGGAAGTGAGGCAGTCCTCCCATTAGAGACTCAGATCCCCTCACTCCGCGTCGCCCTCACACATCAGTTGACGACGGACGAAAACTACCATCGCCAACTACAGGAATTAGAGGCCCTAGACGAGAAACGCCTGTTAGCTCAACAGCGAATCGAGCTATATCAGGCCAGAATCTCCGGAGCTTTCAACAAGAAGGTCAAGGTCAGGACATTCCAAGTAGGCGATCTCGTTCTGGCGGTTCGGAGGCCGATGGTTATGACGCATAAAATTGCCGGTAAATTCCAACCAAAATGGGAAGGCCCGTTCATCATCGAGGCTGTATTCTCCAACGGCGCCTACCGCCTCGCAAAGCAAAATGGAGACTTTCTCATGTTGCCCATCAACGATAAGTTCCTGAAGAAGTATTATGTCTGAAACAAAATCCTCGAGACATCTCAGAGTGTCGAGTTATGTACCTTCCCGTACCGCTGAACTTACATTCTGGTTCCATACATCGAGTCATGTACCCGCTGGTACCTCTGAACTCATTCCCACATTTTCTAATTATAAGAGTCATGTGCCCACTGGTACCGCTGAACTCATACTCATATTTTCCAGATCATCGAGTCATGTACCCGCTGGTACCGCTGAACTCGTATCCACAAAATTTTAGATTGCCGAGTTATGTACCCGCTGGTACCGCTGAACTTACTTGATCTACTACCCGCATTCTCAATGCACAAAAAAGGGTAACAGATCCACAAAATTCCTATACAACCATGTCGATGTTACCTCTGAGTTGTTCCACTTCCACCAAAAACAAACCGCCCCCTCGCATAGAACTTCCACGTCCTCCTACCTCTGAGTCGTTCTATGTATCCTTCATTGAGCCTACTCCTGCCATGTCCTCGTGACCTCTGAGTGGGAAGGCTCCGTCGAAGAAACCATTCATGCTTGCCATGTCCTTACACCTCTGAGTAAGTATGATGGTTACCCCTCGACCTATTATCCGTACCCACGACCGGAGTACGCCAAGGATAGTAGGTCCACAAATATCCTCCGTTGAATCCACTCCTGCCATATCCTCACTACCTCTGAGTAGGAAGATTCCACGGTAAAGAAATCCCCATACTTGCCATGTCCTCACTACCTCTGAGTAATTATGATGGTCCTCCCTCGACTTATTATCTGTACCCACGATCTGAGTATGCCCAAAGATAATAGGCCCACAAACGTCTTTCGATGACCACAAATGTCCTCAGTCGACCACAGATGCTGTACTGGGTCTCCAGTACATGCCCATCCCTTCCCTATCATGCCTAGAAACCCAGTTGCTCCCTGGCATTCTCTCGAATGCCAAAAACTTCTATAGCTGACTTATCGCAAAGTTGTTCTAGGTATTCCTCTCCAAAACTTGTTACTCGTACCTAAAACCAAGGTACGTCCAGGGTAACAGGTCCACAAATAATCCCCCAGCAGGTCCAATTCCACAAACACCACAAGTACAAGAAAGAGAACATGAGTTGAAACATGCTCATTTATTCAAAATTCAAAGTACTACATCATCTGGGATCACATCCCTTACAAAATGAAAACAAAAAGAAAAAAAACAGCAAAAGAAAACAAAAAACTGATCACTGCTCCGGGGCACATAACGCCGTGAGACGGTCCGTCAGCAAGGCAACCGACCGCTCAAACCTCTGTTTGGCTCGACGCTCTGCCTCTTGGGACAGCACCGTCGCGTCCTCCAGATGAGCATGAGCTTGCCAGTTGTCCTCGAATTTCTTGAAAGCCCACTCCAGGTTAGCAGAAGATCGGGAAACCTTCTCGGCCTCCCGAACGATTGACTCATGTTCCGCACGAGCAGCCTTCAGCTCTGACTCTAGGAAGGCCGACTCCCTCTGAAGTACGAGAATCCGCTCCTTCGTGTCAGCTATTCCACGAGAAGCAGTCTCTTCCCGAGCCCTACAAGCTTGACTTCGACGACCCAGCCTGTCATACGAAGCGGAAAGCTCGTCAAGGTCCCCCTTCATAATTGGCCCGGCAGTATCTCGAGCGAACTTTATCCTATCCCGAGCGGCAATAAGGAAGCCCCGCTCCCGTTCAATCGCAGCAGGCAAGTCAGCCTGTCGTAACACCAGCAATTGGGTCACGAGCTGATCAGCCTCTGCCAACTTGGGCTCCAGGAGCGCAGCCAACCCCACCCCGCCAGGAAGAGCCTTCAAAGTTTCAATCTGACCCCAAGCGCACCGTAGGGACAGAGAAAAAGGGATCCTCCATTCTCGGCAGCATCTACGCCCCTCTTTAAGTGGCGATAGAAGTTGTCAACCACATCCTGTGATGCCTCGTCCAGAGCCTCCGAAGAAGCCGGCGTCAACGGAAGTGTAGCTGGCAACACTGAAGAAGACGTAACAGAATCTGCCGCCCCTGCCACAAGGTAAACAAACTCAATGCGGAAGGACGCATGAACAGCGGCCAACTCCTCTTCAGCAGCCCGCAGAACTTGAATGCTCGGCAGGGTCGAGAAGTCAATCTCCGAAGCCGTATAAGCAGCAGAGGATGAGGTGGAGACCATCGCTCCCGGAACAAGCTCCACTCCCATCTGTCCGGAGCTGGCGGGAGGCCCCTCGACATGAGTCGATGAAGGAGAGGAAACGCTCATTTCCTCCAGATCGCAGCAGGTCGAGCCTTCCCCAAGAACATCCGCTATGGGAAGTAAAGGGTCAGGACCAGTAGGGCCAAGACAACCATGAATCGATTTGACCCAGAGGATATGTTGATAGAGCAAATAAGCCCCATCACTAGTCAATATTTGGCTTATCTTACCAGCAGAAGAGTGTGGAGGCTGAGGTTCGCCTACAGCCACCGCAGCCTCTTCACCAGCAGCCTCCGAGTCAAATACAATAGGCTCCTCCACCCCAGCACCCTCGGGAGGGGATGCGACGAGATCGGCGTCGCCTTGCTGAAATTCAGCAATCTCGGAGACAGGCCCGAGGAAACCTTCGTCACCCCGGGCCGGGGCCTCAGCAACTTGGGAGTCCTCAGCCGCCGCTGAGAGAGCCCCCGCAGAAAGGATCGCGGCACACATGCCACTAATCAAAGCAGCAAAGGCCGGATCAACCTCAGGAGCGGCAGACGGTTCATGAGAGCCCGGTTCGTCAGACACCTACAAAGAAAAAATGATTAGGTCATATCCCAAGAGAAAGAAAACCACAACAAGGATATGGCTCCAACTTAGTCTTACCTCCGGAACATCGTCAGCATCTTCACCCCTCTCCGTAATAAGTAGCCTACGAGGTCTGACCGCAGCTCTCTTTATGAAAAAGGTCACTCCTCCGTCAGTAGACTCACGCCTGCCTCGCTTACGCAAGGGACCAGGCACGACAGGCGGTGGTTCTACCCTCACCACCTCTGGTACAGATGGCAATTGATCTATCACCTCATCTAATACGACCGACAGTTGATCCGTCATCATCTCATCTGCCATGATGTGCGGCTGATCCGCCGCTGCTTCACCACCAGAAGAGAGAGAGTCCTTATCATCCCGCTCGTTGTTTCCCTCAACTGTGTCAAAGGACTCGGAACCGGGCGCGGGAACCCTATTTGCCCCTTTCTTCTTTGCCTTCGACACCGTAGCCCTCTCCGCCAAACGAGTGCCCACGATGAAGCTAGTCCTCGGCTCAAAATCGACAGGAGGCTGGCTCACCACAACATGGTATAAGGCCGCCATATGCAAGATTTCCCCTGGCACGTTTGCTGCAGGAACTGAGAAACTAGTTCGAGTATGACAAGTGTCATAGTAGCTCCATGCCCTAATACCATCAAGGATGCTACCCTCAAATCCCAGACAAGAACTGGGACGTCCAAGGAATAGTTGACTGTACCCAAATTGATGGGCAAACCTACTGGGCAAGTAGGGCTCCAGGTACACAGTGTTACAGTTGCGATGAACTAAATACGTCGGGCGAATGTTACGCAACCAGAAACGCATCTTCTCAGGTAAGAAATGAGGAGATCCAACGCCATCAACATGGACACTCCTTACTTCCTTGTCGGTAAAATGGGGAACGGACACGAAGAAATCATATCCGTCCACCCTCGCCAGCATCTTCCGACACGCCGGCATGGTACTATATTCCCAAGGCTGATGGTGATACCTGAAAAGAAAAGTGTCATCGTCCGTAACGTTGTCTCCCGTCCAAGGTCTCATCAAAGACCGATAATACAACAACAGCCACCCCAGCAGGAAATGATAAGGCAGCTCTATACGTTCAAAGTCCATCGCCACGTCACGAGCGATGACCTTGGACGAGAAGGCACGGAGACCATGATGAATGCTGCACACCATAGCGGGAAGAAGAGCCAACCTGACCCCAAAGGTCAACTTCACGGCGGGAAGAATAAAGTGACGGCTGATCCTCTCAATGGAACCTGCCCCTCCTGAGACCACATAATTGCGCAGCCACACCATTAAAAACCCTGCCAAGAGTGCCTTCTCTGATAGCCGCCGAGTACCATAATAAAAATAGCTGAAGGAGTCAATCTGGCTCCCAAACTTGTCACCCATGGACTTCGACCTCTTAGCAGTCGACACCAAGCCTTCTACTTCCCTAGGAGTTTGACGATCTCGGGAAGTAACTCGGCCGGCAGCACTGAATTTAAAAAGATAGGAGACCCAAGAGGTGGTATGGGGAGCGGCCCCTTCCGAGCTACCATCTTTCTTGATAGCCGTTTGGTGACAGGTACTATGGTGACATAACAGTTCTCGGTACACAGCGACGAAGCCTCGGAATCGTCGATCTAGATCCTGGAACTCCTCGTTCGTTGGAGTGTATACTTCAAAGGGCTCGTCTCCCCAGGGAAGCTTGGAGACAGTATACATCTCATGGAGAGCGAGCCCCAACTCCCCTACAGGTGTGAAGAAAATTCATGTCCGATGGTTATACATCTCCAAAAGGGCCATAAACAACGGCTTATTAATGGACAACACGTGGCTGGTACCCCGGATAGCATCATAAAGATTGACTTTTCGCAAAAACGTCTTGTATTTCTGCAGAATCCACGAGGTCAGGTTAGCCCACGTGGGAATGGGGTTTAGCCAGCCCAGCAGTGCCAATCTGCCAACAGGATAGGACCCTTTTCAAGCAAGCTGGCTCAGGAAGGTATCAGCTTGAGAAAATGAGAAGTTAGGACCGGGTGTGTTGATGAAGGTACCCGGAGCTAACCCTATCACAGATCGACTGGCCGGATCCTTGATCGCGCGCACTGACCCAGTAGTTTTATTATAACGGATGTTACCCACGAACATCCCCGGTCTGGTTGGAGTGAGGGGGTCGATCATCTGCCTGTCCAACAAGATCATGTTGAACCACGCAAGAGGGAAATAACGCTCCATAATAGGGATATGAATCGACATCCCGTCCATATTAAAATCCCAACTCTCGGAAATATCCAGCACTCGGGAGTTTTCTATGATCAATGCATCCCCAAAGAGGAAGACCGGCCTCAGATACTTCTCATCTAGCTTTCCGAAGCTCATCATGTCACTAAGGAAATGGAAAGATTGAACCCTGATAACATTCAGTCGCTCCAAAGGCTCATTAACAAGGAGCTGCTCCGACACTTGACGAACTAAATCGTCCCGTCGCACATCCATGGCAAGTTGATTCGAGCCAACCAGAAGTTTTCCCGTAGGATTTACTGGCAGATTCACTGAAGAGAGACGAAAGAAATAAGATTAGAAGATAGTCAAAACAAGAAGTATTTGAAAGATCATTTGAGTCTATGTGGCTCGGTTCAGCATAGTTTTATGCGGCTCAGAACTAGATGAATCTATGCAGCTCGGGTCGTCACAGCCTCATGCGGCTCAGAACCAGATGAGTCCATGAGGTTCTGTTCGTCATAGCCTTATGCGGCTCTGAGTCAGACGAGTCCATACAAATCAAATTCAGATGAGCTTATGAGCTTTCGCGGTTTGGGTTCAGAAGGGCCTATACGGTTCAAGGTTCACACAGACTCAACAAACGAACCTAGGCGCTGATGCGGCTCAGATTCAGGTGAGACTATGCGGTTCAAAGTCCACGCGGACTCATGCGACCCTGAACAGATATACTCATGCGGTTCAAGTTAAGTACGCTTATGCGATCTAGATTCATATGAGCTGATGCGACTACAAGCAGATGAGCTTATGCGGTTCAAAAGTGAGCTACGCTCATGCGGCCCAAACTGAAAACATATATGCGGTTCAGATCGAGTATGACAAGCTCATGCGGTCCCCTGGACGAAGTGCTTATGCGGTCACATCGACGAACCTCAGACATGCGGCTTGTGCATAAATTATGCAACAGAGCCATGGCAGTTAGGGTTCTAAGGCAACGCCCTTACCAGCAATAGGTGGGTAAACATCGGGATAAACAGAGTGAACAGCAGCCGACGGAGGAGTGGCCACGTTCGTCGCCGCAGTCACCGCAGAAGCGACCGCCTTGCCCTATGCAGCCTTCGATGCAGCAACCTTCTTGGGAGCCATAGGTGCTTGGGAGAGAAAGGAGTTAGAACAGCAAAAGATTAAGAGAGCAAAAAAGATTTTCCAGAACGAGAGTGTTCCTATTTATAGACAAGGAAGGAACGTCTCGATCCGCGTGCAACATGATGACCGACTCTTCGGTCATCGAGGCAAAACGGCTGAATAATAGCCTGACTCTTGGGATCCTGGCCCAAAAAAGTGGCTCTTAAAATCTGACAGCAAATCAAGAGCATTAAATGCAGAAGATTTACAAAAGATTTGCACACTTAGCAGAAAGACGTGGCAAGAAGCTCATGCGGCCAAAACAGCTCAAGCGGCTCAGAGAGTTATACGGCTGAGGTAATCATACGGCCGGACAAATCCATGCGGCTCAGACAGAATACATCCATACGGCTCTCACATAACCATGCTTCTTATTCAAAGTATTTCAATTTTGCAAATTGAAAACTTTGAAAGGGGTCTTGTAGAAGCATAAAAAAGAAGAGAGAAATGATCCATACGGCCAAGGAGCCTCATGCGGCTCAGGAGTCCCATGCGGCTCAAACACAAAGGCAGCTCGAGTAAACTCCATGCGGTCCAGGGAGAGAGGCCACGTGGCCTTCAAAATAGCTGTGCCCAACGTCTGGACGTATTTAATGCTCTGACGGCTGACAGATCTGACAAGTGACAGACCTGACATAAAGTTGTCATAATGACTGACACAAAAAGTAGTATCTTCCTAGGAAATAAGGAAAATCTTCACCAATGTGGCGTTGTCTACCAAACTCCGAGGCAAGCCTATGCGGCCCGACTAGACAAAGTCCATGCGGCTCGACCATAAAGGCCCTCATGTGGCTCGACCATCAAGAAACCCATGCGGCTCGGTCACGAAGACCCCTATGCGGTTCAGCCATGAAGACCTCCATGCGGGTCGGTCATGGATATATCCATGCGGTTCGGTCATGACAACCTTCATGCGATTCAAATATAGAGACTCTTCATGCGGCTCGGCCATGAACTCCTTCATGCGGCTCGGTCATGACGACCTCCATGCGGCCCAAATATGAATACTCCTCATGTGGCTCAACAATGATGACAGGACATGTGTCATAAGGCCAATCAGATCTTGGGCCAAATTCCAAGAATCTGGGACACGTGACAGGAGAATGGATTAAAATTATTCATTCAGATTTGCAGACATCAGCAAATCATCATGATGAAGATTTATTACAATCAACATTTATTACTGATGGGATTTGGCATAATCCACATTAATGGTCCAGATCCTTCACACTCAAAACTAATGGCCCAGATTGATCAATCATCAGGCCGTCGCCACTTGGAGAATGGTCAATCATCCAAACCCTAATGATGCCCCCCACACTTATAAATAGCAAGGTGCCATCCCCTTGCAAAAAAAAGGGAGAGGCTCCCCCGATAATCAGAGAAAAAATACATAGAGATCAACCCAGAAAGAGAGAAGCCAGAAGAGCAATACGAGGAGAGCAAGAAGAGCATTTCTTCGTCAACGCCAAGTATCTCATCACAGGAGCCAAGGCTACGTCTGATCGTCCAAGGAGTAAGACAGAGCTGCTGTCGCTTTCCCGAGCCTCTACCGTCACCCCCCAGAATCAAAAATAAACAATTGTACTTAGATTGCTGTACCTAGGTTTTCATCCCTAGGCTTTCTTTGTACGAGCGAGTTTGTAACGTGAAGTAAAAGTCCAGTCCTCCCATAAAACTGTTCTGTCCTTTTATATTTCATGGCAAACAGATATCACTTTCGTCAAAAGAGTATTCTTCTTTTGGCCTGGAAGATTTCTGATTATTCGACGTCATTTTATTCTTGGAAAGATTGACCATGAGGGTATCCTTTCCTTTTTTATTATGATTGCCAGAGTTATTACCAGGATTTCCTCTCTTTCCCTTATCCTTTGAGGCAAAAATCATCCCATGTTCACGAGCCAATCTACCATTGGTCTCGACAGAAACTGCTGTTATAATAAACGAAGCCCAATCTGTAAATTGGGAACCCGTGAAGACAGCAATAGATGGTCACAAATTTGTCTTACATGTATCAATCAGCGCAGAATCTGGCATACCAGGAGGCATCTTTAGAGTAGCCTGTCGAAAGCGTTCGATGAACGTCCGAGTATCTTCCTTCTTTTTTTGCTTGATTTCTATTAAGGAGGACATGTTCATGTCTATACCTCCTTCATAGAAGCGAGAGAGAAACATTGCCTTAAATTCGTCAAAAGACGAAATACAATTGTCAGGTAAACTACGATACCAGTCGTAAGCTGAACCCGTCAAGCATCCAATGAACACTCGAGTGAGAAGAGCATCATTTTTCTGCAGATGTATAGTCATAATATCAAAGTAATTAATATATTGACTAGGAGAAGCCCTTCCATCAAATAATAACATTGATTGTGGCTTGAATTTCGGTAGAAAGGTTACATCATTCCAATGAGGAGGATAAGGTTGCTTAATCCCTAACCTCTGGAGCTGATCCTTCTGCTTCAAAACTTCAAACTGTGCTTTGAGCTCACGCACTGCTTGATTAGCTTCACTAGTTTGTGGAAGCATATTTGATTGAATAGTTGTTGGATGTACCGTAATCCCCACCGGAGATGGTACATCTTCTGGAATAATGGGATCTGGAGATGCAAAATTTTGATTAACAACAGGTTCTTGAATATTCAAAGGTATATCAGCCCCTTGACTATCTTGAGTTTGTACTGCTACTGGTACAGGTGTTATTACTGCCGGCTGAGCAGTTTATTGAGTCAATATTATCTGATGCATGCTTTGCACCATGTTAAGCATATCTTTCAGTGATTGCTCAATTGCAGTGAGACGTTATTCTGTATTAGCAGATGACGTCTCTGGTTTATCTCCAATAGCATAGGATTCAACCTCTCTTGAAGATATAGAAGGATTAGTATAGAAGTATGAATCGACACTATCAGTTTCGGACTCAAAAGATTGAGTACCTCCAGCTTCTGAATCAGAAGTCTGCAATTGTCTTTGTCTTCTTGATCGAGTATTCTGATATACTCCTTCAAAGGAATCAAGAAGTCTGTTGAACTGTTGTTGACCTGGAGTTTGGAACATATTTCGTCTCGGACGTCGTTGACCTGGAGCTTGTTGTTGAAGCACATTAAAACTTAATCGATCAAAAATTGACCATTTTGAAGCCAAACAATAGTTGATTACAACCTGGTGATACTCACAATGGTGTTTTTCTTGGGGGAATGTCACCTGAGATTGTCTGTTCTTACGCTTTTGCATTAGCAATTTACGTAAATCAGAAGGAGTTGAGGGAGTAGTCTTCTTTATTACATTCGGAGTAGAAAAATGTTTAGTCCCTTGTGTATAAAGAAGATTACTGGCTGCATTCGCAGATCCAAACTGTACATTTTTACGCGTTTGGAGTTGTGTGCGCAAATCTTGAGATTTTTTAGCACGAAGGACTCCATTTTCATTGCGTGTGATTTCTAGGTTTGGTACTTTGCATAAAGCAGTATAAAAGGGTTGTTGGTGTAGAAAAGAAGCTTTACCAACAATATTTTTACGCTGTACGCATTTAGGTACATTCACATTAGAAGTAAAAATATCGTTGCGAATTTTATCTACACTGTCACAGACAGGAGACTTACCTCTACGCGTAGAGCATAAAAATTGATTATCTACCACGTCACAGAAGGGAGATTTTCTTTTACGCGAGGAGCGTAATTTATGTGTGTCTACCACGTCACAGACGGGAGACTTAGTCTTACACTCAGAAGCACAAGCATTAGAGTCTGCCTCATTACAAATGGGAGACTCATTCTTATGTACTGAGCGTAAAATTTGGTTTTTACCCACTAGGCGTAAAACATCATTTTTACGCACCGGACGTAAAACTTGATTCTTACGCAGTGGGCGTGAAACCTGATTATCTTTACCGTCACGGACGGGAGATAAATTGCCACACTTAGAGTGCAATGCTGAAGTAAGGACTGCTTCGTTACAAACGGGAGCCCCTACGACAGAAGTAGGAAGAATTCCCTTGCTATCAGAAGCAATAGAGAGATCAGAAGCTATTTTGGATTTAGGAATCCAAACTTTTCGTGCTTTGCGAGATTTTTGAACATTGGAGTAGCGAGAACCACCCCCGGTTCGGAGCATCTCTTCATAAGCAGTCTGGTCGAAGTGTACAACCAGAGTCTTCTTTGTCGATCTAATCGATACATCATCATATTGAGCAATTACCTCCTCGTCAGAGGAGAAGGTCTTCTCCAGCATAGTCGCCATTTTGTTTCACTTAACAAAATGCCTAAAATCGGCTTTTGAAAATAAAACAAGAAAAAGTACAAGAAGTACAAATTTGATTCTGGAAAAGTATTGCTATAGAATCTGATCTGTAAATGATCACTTTGTTCCTTGGACCATACGATGATGATGAAGATCACTGCTTGAAGATGAACAACCGGAAGAACTAAGTCACCAGAAAGGTATCGACACACTTGGGCACTAATGGCGAGGCCGAATGCTTTCCTGCTTTGCTTCACTCTGTTCTGAAAGAAAGGTTGAAGAAGAATGCTCTGGAGAATCAAAATCTCTGGATTCTAGTCTCTCCGTTTTCTCTCCTGTCTCCGTCTGTTATATGAGAAAAATAAGTCTATTTATAGACTTGGGCGCTTGTGCGTAAAAACTCAGCAAAAGTTCCGTCTTTACGCTAGTAACTGTCACACATGACTGAAGTCATCCTCTGCATACGTTGACACGTGTCCCATCATTTCAGTAAGAATAGGATGCACGTACACACGTTCTTCGAGATGTGTGGCATAAAAGCCATGTAGGCAAACCACGTTCCAAATTGGTGAAGAAGAATAGGGCGTAAAAATAACCCCATTATACTCTGAGCGTAAAGTAGTAGATTATGCGTAAAATAGCCCTGACATGGACTTCCCGCATAAAGTGGTTGTTAAATAACCTTGAGCGTAAAAGTAGCCCAAATAAACTTTATGCACACGTTAACTTTTGAGCGTAAAAACTCGTATAGTCTCCATGCGTAAAAGAAGCCATATTGTGAGCGTAAAATAGCTCAGTCCACATACTAAACGACAACATTGGTCTCTGTGTAAAAAAACTCTTTGAATTATGTGATATATGCCATCATTAAATCTTCATGTCAAACTTTGCATTAAATGCAAGACTTGACAGCTTTGTCCAGCGTAAAATGATTAGCCTGTCTTAGGCGTAAAATGGATCAATTTAAGTGGAATGCTTCATCTCTTTGACTCATTCTATGAAGCACTTTTTACGCTCCTATAGCGGCTCAGCCCATGCGGCCCTATCATATAGAACACATGCGGTCCAAAAGAGATAGAATACACATCGACCAGGCTTAAAGCACAGAGGCGATATATGACAGGCCCGCGCATAAAATATACGATATAGACATTTAAAATTTTAGTCGTCATCTTCCTACTGTCCTTACCCTTGATAGGGGGTTGCACGTCGGAATGAATGAAAGAAGATTCTGTCGCCCTCGATGGAGAGGCAAGTCCCTTCCCTTTGGCCGCAGCACCAGTCGACTTTGAAACTTTTGGAGCCATGGCTAAATGGAGACAGAAAGATGAAGACGAAGGAGAAGAAGGTGAAAGAGAAAAATCTCTCTCCGAATGACCCCTATTTATAGAGTTTCTAAAGAGTGCCTCTTCGATTCTCGAGATCATTAAAGATAATGACAACGTTTGGGGACTTTATTCCTAGTAACCGTCGGCTTTATCTTGAAGAGTGCCTCTTCGATTCTCGAGATCATTAAAGATAAAGACGACATTTGGAGATTCTATCCCTATTAACCGTCGGCTTTATCTCGAAAAGAGAACCAAGAAATTAAATGCAGCAGTGACAGCTGGCAGGCTGGATGGGGTCTCTCTGCGGCTCAAAATCTCCCTGCGGCTAAAAGGTCTCTCCTTACTTGAAGATTTCCTACGGCTCAAGATCCCTCTGCGGCTCGAAGTCTCTCTATGGCTCAAGATCTTCCTGCGACTAAAGGTCTCTCCTGATTTGAAGACTCCCTGCGGCTTGACATATCTCCATGCTTCTTATTCAAACTATTCCAAATTTGCAATTTGAAAACTTTGAAGGAGGTCTTGTAGAAGCATGGAAAATATGGGGTTCATGCGGATCACAATTTGCCGTATATGTACTTTAGGCCAAACAAGTCCGCATAAAGGAGAGCCACATGACATATTCAACACCCTATGTGGCCCGTCGACAACCAGACTGATTCGAGCCGCAGAAGAAAGATATGCGGCCAAGTTGATCAGTTCGTCTGATAAAGCTGACAAGTTCTGTCAAAACTGACAAAAATGATAGCTCTGACACTCTGACAAAAAAGGTAAGACGTGAGACGTGAGCAAACAAAATGTCATGTCACCAAAAGCAGGATTTATACGCTTTCATGCGGCCGAAAGGAGTGTTACCCAAGCCACATGAACCTTATACGGCTCAAACATATGCGGCCCCAAAGTCTTCGAACTTCATGCGGCCAAGGGTGACTGTAACCAAAGTCGCATGAGCTTTATGCGGCCCAAAATACAGAATCTATGTGGCTTAAAAGTCCTTAAGCTATATGCGGACTAAGGAAGATTGTGACTTAAGCCGCATGAGTCTCATACGACCCAACATGGTCGAAAACTGAGAGACTCATGCGGCTCAAAATGATTTATATCCTATGATAGGACACGTGGCAGGCTGACCAAGTCTTAACCACCCAGATTTGTTGCAACAAAATCTCAACAAATTGACAGCTGGCGGCCAAAGAGCGGGTCTTCACGTGCTGATTAGCCACGTGGCCATAGGCCATCTATGCAGCTCAAAATACATATCACTATAAATAGCAGGGTGCCACACCCCTGTAAAAGGCTGGCAACCTTCGAAGGACAATTTCTTTAAGAGCTAAAGAATGTGTCGGATAGTCCAAGGAGTAAGACAGAGTTGATAAACTTTCCCGAGCCTCCACCGTCGAATCAAAAACTAAACAATTGTACTTAGATTATTTTCTAGGATTTCTTTCTAGGTTTTTCTTTGTACAAGCGAGTTTGTAATCAATTTCAGTATTTCTGTAATACTTGTCTTTGATATTTAATGGCAAACACTTATCACTCTAGTTCCATTTGTTGGTAGAAACAAACTTCTTGAGGAGTTTGATGATAGTCTTGTTAAATGCTTCTGCCAACCCGTTAGCTGTAGGATTGTAAGCTGTAAAAGCAATATTATTGATCATGTTGTTATCGCAGAATCGAGTAAACTTCTGACTGATGAATTGTGGCCCATTATCATGAATGATTTGTCGAGGAACACCGAATCTGTAGATCATATGATGCTTAATAAAATTGATAACACTGCTTATCTTGACCTCAGTTAGAGGTATAGCTTCAGCCTATTTTGAGAAGTAATCGGTTATGGCCAATATAAACCGATGTCCTCGAGACGAGGGAGGGTTGATAGGACCAAATACGTCCATGCCCCAAGCTTTAAAAGGCCAAGATGCTGCTGTCGGGTGAAGAAATTCTTATGGTCGATAGATGAAGTCAGCATGGATTTGACATGCTCGGCACTTTCTTGTATACTCGATTGTATCAGATATCATTGAGGGCCAATAGTAGCCCATATGGCAAATACGATCCTGTAATTTAGGACCAGGTTGATGTGCGCCACAAACACCGTCATGAGCTTCACAAAGTATTTATTTTGCTTCTTCTTCCGTAAGACAGCGTAGGAGTAAGCTGTCAAACGTTCGTTTGTAGAGTGTCTTTGTAACATGATTATAATAAAATCTGAGTGACCGTCGACAAATTATTGTAGCCTCCTTAGGATCTTCGGGTAGGATATCATGGACCACAAAGTCTATAAAAGGAGTCCTCCAGTCTTCATTGATGGCACAAATTGCAACTGAATTGTTGAATTCCATGTTTGAGTTGTTAACTTCAATATTTAAGTTATTCTTGACACAAAATAACTCTTTATTAGTGATGACAATCATTTGTTGCCTTCTTACTGGAATTGCTAATACTGTTGCAAGATTAGCGAGTGCATCAGCTTCCGTGTTACAAGCTCGGCGTACATGCTCTATGAAGAAACCTTTGAATGAAGTAGCCATCATGATCGCCGCATCATCAAATGGGACCAGATCTTGATATCGAACTTCGTATGTGCCTCTAACTTGATTGACAATCAATTTGGAGTCTCCGTAAACTTCAAGATACTCAATATCTTATTGTTTAGCCAATTGGAGACTAATAAGTAGAGCATTGTATTCAACCACATTATTGGAACATGACTCATCTAAAGAATAAAAATTTTGAATAGCTAACCCTTCTGGTGAGACGAGGACGATTCTGACTCCAGCAACAATAGCACATTTTGGTCCGATTCTAGATGCACCATCAAAGAATAGACACCATGTAAGAATTTCTTCTGAAATCATGTTGGACTCCAAAGTTTCGTCAGGAATCTCGTCGTAAAGTTTAGACGTTTCAAAAATTGTATAAGCTGCCAGAAAGTCAGCGAGGGCTTGACCTTTAACAGACTTTTGAAGAACATAAACTATATCATATTGTACTAACAATATGGCCCATGCTGTAAGCCTGGAATTGAGTGTACTGGGCTTTTTCATCAGGATCCGGAGAGGGTTAACTCTAGAAATAACATGAATAGTTTGGCCAGTGATATAATGTCTCATCTTTTGAACAGTAAACATCAAAGCTAGACATTCTTTTTCTACTGGAGTGTATCGATGCTCAGCTTCAATCATTGTACGACTAAGGTAATAGATAGCATGTTCGTGACCTTCCTTATTCTTCTGAGCTAATAAAGCACCTAGGGAATGGTCTTTGATCGAACATACATCAGGAAGGGTATTCCTGATACTGGAGGCACTAGAACTGGAGGGTTTATCAAGTACCGCTTTATGTCTTCAAATGCTTATTGACATTTTTTAGTCCAAATAAAAGACACACCTTTATTCATGAGTTGAATGAACGGTCTACAGCGTCCAGAGAGATTTAAGATGAATCTCCGGATATACGCAAGCCGTCCCTGGAATCCTCGTAGCTCTTTTAGGTTGCGTAGAGGATACATCTCTTGAATGGCTTTGATCTTCTCGGGATCAACGTGTATACCTTTAGAGGTAATGACGAATTCAAGAAATTTGCCACTAGAGACACCAGGAATGACTTGGTGGGATTTATCTTGAGTTGATGCTGGCACATTAGATCGAATATAGTTTTTAAGTCTTGAATGTGGTCTTCCTTTAAACGACTTTTGACAACAATATCATCAACATAGCATTCAACAGTCTTTCATAAATAATCACGAAAGATGGTACTCATGGCCCGCTGATAAGTTACACCAGCGTTCTTAAGACTAAATGGCATGACAGTGTAGCAATAGACTCCAAGAGGAGTACGAAAAGATGTATGTTTCTCATCTTCTGGATACATCTTAATTTGATTATATCCTGAGAATCCATCCATAAAAGACATACGTTCAAATCCACAAGTATTGTCAATCATGACATCAGTGATTGAAAGAGGGAATTTGTCTTTGGGACAAGCTTCATTAAGGTCTCTGAAGTCAATGCAGACCCGGACTTTCTCTATTTTCTTTAAAACAGGGACAACATTAGCCATCCAGTCCGGATGTTGTTCTTCTTTGATGAAATCGCAGGTGATAAGTTTCTTGACTTCAGCTTCTATGGCATCCATCATATCGGGTCAAAACCGACGTTGTTGTTGCTTGATTGGCTTCACATTCGGCAGAATGTTGAGCTTGTGGGTAGCGATCTGAGGATCCAATTCTGGCATGTCTTCATAGCTCCAAGCGAATACATCAATGTATTCCCTACTGAGTTGGATCAAATCTTGTTTATCCGTTTCAGGGAGGCTTTGGTTGACAAATATTGGTTTTGGAGAGTTTCATCTCCAACATTGACTTGAACCAACTGATCTTCAGTAGGTGGCTCACGTTGCTCAAAGTGAAGGTTCCATTGAGTATCCATCCTTTGTGCCGAAGGATTAGATTCAGAGGCTTCGGCAAAGTCTTTGTCATCTTTCAAGAACTCGACAATTACCATATTGGAAGATAGAGTCACTCGATGGACGTGCCCTACACTGGTGTCTGAATCCTATGAGATAGAATCAGAAGAGTTAGATCGTTCTTCCTCATCGGATTCGAAAGCTTCTGGAGTCGGAATTGGTGAAGTATAACCTAATCCCCGCTTCATTTTACTGTAGTATTGTTATGATTTTTCTTTCGGAGCAGAAATACGAATAGGAGTTCGCCTTCCTTTGCCGCCACTGAGACTAGCTTTATAATTATAGCCCATCTTTTGAATAATATCTTTTGATTGCTGCCTATAGCGACGTAGTTGAAGTCTTCCATTATCGTGATTTTTTTCTTCACTATCGGGCGTGATCTTCTGTTCCGTTCCTTTACTAAAAAGTATAGGAAGTTCATCTTTCTTCCTGGAAGGAACTAAGAAGAAGGAGTCCTGCATTGGCTCATTCAAAGTTATATAATATTTTTAAATAATATCGAGTATAATAAAGAACATCAGTATACTGTTAAGGAGATGCTACTTTATTGATCTGTACATCAACATTTACAACATGATTCTTAGCCTTAACAGAAGGCTTAGTAAAGTTAATGACCAGAGGAGGAGAAGGAGAAGGTGAAGGTTTGTTATGACGAAGGTCGATAACAAGAGGCTCAGAAGAGGTGAGCTCCCTTTATTCCCTTTCTATAGCAGGAGGCTGTTTGTTATGAGAGGAAAGATGTATAGTCAATGTCTGAGAAGAAGAAGGACGAGTAACACGTCCTTTGATGGGGATCATGAGAACATCTTTAGAAGTATGTTTCTGATCTTCCTCACTATCCATCGCCAATACAACTTTCATGAACTCCTCCTTGTACATTCGAGAGTCCGTAAAATATGCTTCAATGTCCCTGAAAGGATTTAGGTCGGCTACTTCTTTTTGGACTTCTCCATTGACATCTATATATTTGAAGCATTTATATAAAGTGGATGGTACAATGTTATGCTCATGCAGAAAGGGTCTTTCCAGCAAAGCATTGTAAGAGCCATGATTATCGATCACGTAGAAAGTAACCTTTGTACGAAGATTGCCTATTTGAACTTTCAGGCGGATCTTTCCCAAAGGTTCACTTCTTCCAGAATTGAATCCCAAGTTTGTCGTGATGGTTGTTGAAAGATTGTGTATATGAATCTTCAATGCATCTAGTAAAGTCTTTGGCATGATGCAAAGTACAGACCCAGGATCGATCAAAATGCGATCAAGCTTCATGGTATCGACATATCATGTGAAGTAGAGGGGTTGGTCATGACGATTATCTTCCAACAACATATCATCTTGTGTAAAGGTGATGTTTGGCATCAGCTCCATCACACTATGACAATGAAGGCATGTCACTACCAAAAAACAGGCAATTAGCGACTGATTTTTTTTGTCGTAATTAGCGATGGACTTTCGACAAATTACCGACGGATTACCGACGAGAAGTTGATAAATGTTTATTTTTATTTTAAGGGTGAGAAAAGGTCGCCAGTCCGTCGCTACGGCGTCGAAGAAATAGTAACGGATTTACATCCGTCGCTATGCAGTCGAATATTTGGCACAAAATATTGGAAGAAGTGGCGAGACAAATTTACGACTACTTAGCGACGGATATTCCGTCGGCAGTTATGTTAGTATAGCGTTAGCTTAGCGACGGATATTATCCGTCGCTAGTCCGTCGCTAAATGTACGACCCTAACTTAAATTGAAACGACGGAAGGAATTTTTTATTCCCCCCAAATTTTCACTCTCTCCTCCGGCGGCTCTCTCTTCCCAAAGGCGATCCTCTCTCTCTCCGGTGGCTCTCTCTCTAGGTAATCCTCTCTCTCTCTCGCGGTAGTCGGGGGTTGTGGGTGGCGGGGGGCAGCGGTCTCTCTCTTTATCTCTCTCTCTCTCTCTCGCGGTGGTCGGGGGTTGTGGGTGGCGGGGGGGCATTGGGGGCAGGGGGGCTGCGGGGGCCACCGGGGGCTGCGGGGTTGTGGGTGGCGGGGGGGGCAGCGGGTCGGGGGGGACGGCGGGTCGGGGCAGCGAGGGGGTTGGGAGGTGTGTGGGTTTAGGTGATAGCGGAGGTGACGGAGAAGATGGTGGTGGTGTTGACGGTCGGGGCGGCAGGGTGCGGCGGGGTATGGAAAGAAAAGTTGTGATGATTGAATTATAAAATTTTAAATAAATTGCTAGGGTACATGCATTTCCAGCTCTTTTTGGTTGTTGCAACGTTCACAGACCCAAACGATAAGAACTAATGGTCATTATCACTATAAATTCTTAGATTACTATTTTGTTGAGTTTGATAGTTTTACTTGAAATATATTGGCTATGTTTGCAATAAATTGAAATGAGTTGTGCCAATACTCATATTATGTCACATATGACATTTATAGTACATAGTGCGTAAGTTCTGTATGAGTTGTTATTAGGTTCGTTATCAATTTGTTGGATGGTTATTATATCTGTTTTCAATTTATTGTATGAACAACCCTGAAATATTAAGCTCAGTACTATCTTGGAATCTAAACCATGTATTTTTCTGAAGAACCAACATGGCTTAGGGAGCTATTGGGCATTATATACTTTACTACCTAAAGTGTTTGGTGAAATGAGATCAAGTTCACAGTATTGGTATCGGAATTGGTTTTGGGCCCAATGAGTATTGGTTTCAGCGATTTCTGACTGGAGTTTCAGAATTCTTTCTTTGGAAAGCCCAAACTAAAAGAGATTTATTAATAGAACTAGACAGATATTGATATATTTAGGCAAAATTTTAAGTATCGTTCTTTCTTGTTAGCTTTAATAGAGTAATATTCAAAATTGTTGAATCATTTACCCTGACATATAATGATGTTTGTTTACTTGCTTTTAAACAAGGTACACCGGTGATAGATATATACGAATGGATTATTTTTAAGTGGGGGAATGTTGCGAATTTATAGATTTATGCCACTCATCACCCCCTATCTATCTCTGTAATATATATATATATATATATATATATATATATATATATATATATATATATATATATATATATATATATATATATATATATATATATTATTGAAAAATTTGATATATATATATATATATATATATATATATATATATATATATATATATATATGTTGATATAATGCAGTATAGGTATGCATGTTAGCGACGGATTTTTTTCGTCGAAATATATATATTTTATATATATATTGTTGGCCCAATGATTATATTGTGTTTTTGAATATGGCTAATCAGTTAAGTTTAACATAATGATGTCACTAATATTCATATACTCACTATCATGTTGCTACTTAAACTTAGCATTGTCCTAATTGTCCTATATTATATTGCTATGCTTGTATCGTACTGCAACATATTTTGTTGGCCTAACATGCTATCATTTTGTTACTTAAACTTAGCAATGTCCTAATTGTCCTGTATTATATTGCTATGCTTGTATCGTACTGCAACATATTTTGCTGGCCTAACATGTATTTGTAGACATGCAGTAAGCATGATCAAACATGATCAAACAGGACATAGGCAATGAAGAATTAATGATGGAGCGAAGACGGCGTCATACAAAAAGATTTCTCCGAACCGCCTAGCGACCTATCTGGGGCCTCGCATCGGGGGTTCCGCTGCCCGGTCAGCGGACAGGGGTCGAGGGGACAGCGCCCCCCGTCGGGGGTTCGGGGGCGAAGCCCCCGAAAGGTATTCAGATTTCCAGATTTGTTTATCTTCGGACGACTGCTGTCAAGGAAAAAGACGTCTTCAGGACTGCTCAAATATCAGAAGAACGGCGTCATCAAAGGGCTCTTGGTTTTCCTATTTGTTCGAAGTCTGTAATCTTCAATTTATTGAGTCTAGGAGAATGTGTACGTTGAGTCGCACTGAGCCATCTCAACCCCTAGACATATCTCTCCAAGCTCTACCATACAACAGACCAATTCCTGAACCAAGCCCAAGCTCCACAAAGCCCAAAAGCCCAATGGACCAATTCTGTCTTCTGGAGACAGAGTTCGGGCCGAACTCTGCCTCCACACAGAGTTCGGGCCGAACTCTGTCCCCTGATTTCCAGCACCCTGATTTTTAGGGCCTGCTTGCTACAAGCTGTCCAACGGCCAAAAATTTGAATTATTTATACCGAATTCTGGCCGAATTCTGCATGTCCCAAACCCTATAAATAGGCCTTGGTTTCTCTCATTTGAAACCATCCACTCTTCTATTCTTCTTCTCTTACATAGCCTATATAGTCAAGAGCTTTACTCTTCCAATCTACTAGCCACAAAACTTCCTAAGCCCCAAGGTGCTCAAGTGCGATTCAGCTAGAAGTTTTTGTGCAAGAGTTGAAAAGAAGAAGTCGCTTGGACAATTTCAAGCAAATTGCCACTGCGATCCTCTGTAAGAAGTTGACGTGCTCTTCTGAAGAAAAGGCACGGGTTGTAAACTACTATTTCACAAATAGTGGATTGAATCCTGAGCTAGAGTTCTCAGGCCTGGACTAGTCCTCCACGAGGAAAACCAGGTTAAAACTGCTGTGTCTGCGAATGCTCTTCTGATCTTTATTTACTTCCGCATTTATTTCTGATTTATTTACTATCTTGATAGTTGTTTTTGTGGAGGTGATATAGAGTTAATTTTTATTTGGTGATTATTGACACAAACTCTATTCACCCCCCTCTAGAGTTGCCTACACTTGTGTTTTCATATATATATATATATATATATATATATATATATATATATATATATATATATATATATATATATATATATATTGATATAATGCAGTATAGGTATGCATGTTAGCGACGGATTTTTTTCGTCGAAATTAGTGACGGACTTTCGACAAATCACCGACGGATTACCATCGAATATTTGGAGGGAAATGTTGGAAAAAGTGATGGGACAAATTTACGACTACGTAGCGACAGATATTCCATCGACAGTTATGTTAGTAGCGTCGGCTTAGCGGTCGATACTTAGTACATCCGGCCTATATACCAGCGGATCCACCAGTTACATGATTATATACTAATTCTGTTTAGTTTGTCTTACGATACAGATTTTCACATCCAATCTGTGATGGATCGTTATTCCGTTGATCGTACATGGATGTACAAACGACAACATGAGAGCAGAATAGGTGTGAGCGACGATTTTCAAGCATGCGTGGAAATGTTTCTTAAGTATGCCATGAGCAAAGCTCAGTACATAGACGATAACAAAATCAAGTATACATGTCGTAATTGTCGCAATAGACATTACGAATATGTGGTGACTGTGAGACGGAATGATACCCTCTGATACACAGTAACGACGGTTTTCCGACGGACTGTCCGTCGGTAAGAGTCTTTATAATTCACTACATGATACTTGAATTCGACGAAACAATATCGGTAAGTCGTCGCTAATGCAACGAATACTGACGACGGAAAGCCATCGTTATTCCGTCGAGTGGCGACTACGTAGCGACAGACATTTTTTAGCGACGAGCTGATTGCCGACGGATTTACTTGATCAAAATCCGTCGGTAATCCGTCGCTAATCTGTATTAGCGACGGATGGGCGACGGATGTGGCCGTCGCTAAAACAACAAATTTTGGTAGTGTTATAGGCTCTTCATCTGGCTTCTTGAGGAATGTTAGACAAGTATCAGCTTGCATCAAAGCTTCACTCAATGTTTCTCGAGTTTCCTTCGAAAGACGGAGAAGCTCAAAAATTGACAATCTAGCCGGGGTATTAGCCAGCTGAGCCAGTATATCAAAGTTATATAGCTTCTCAAGTCCCAAAGTTGGAGCCTTCTTTAATACTTTATCAAAACGAACAGACTGTTTTTCTTTGTCAACTGTCGTCGGTTTGGAAAGAGTTGGCTCTACTGGAGGTGATGAAGCTGATGGAACATTGGCAGCAAGAGAAGATGGTGCTTGAGGAGCCTCCAGGGCTAGAGCAGGATTTTCTTGACCTTCTGAATAGTCTCTTAGGTAAGGTTTCTCAGACCTGGTACAAATTAAGACTTCTTCTTCGGATACAGGCTCAAAGGATACCATATTGTAACTCTTTGCCTGGATCTTATTTCTGGAAGATTTTTTTGGCGGGATGGAGAGTTTGTCCAGTAACCCAAACCAACCCGAAATTGGTTGTGAGAAAGACATAGAAAAAGAGGTACAGGAGATCCCTTTCCATGGTTCAAACCAAAGGCCTTTTGTAGGTCATATCCCATTTTTGTCATTAGTTCATGAGTTTGTGGACTATACAGATGGAAAGCTGGTTGGTATTTGACTTCTGATTTTGACAATGTTGTCTCATCAGGGAAAGAAGAAGAAGGATTATCTGCTACTGAGATGAAGGTAGCAGTTAGGGGTGGAAGACAATGTTCACCAAATGAAATCATATGACATGATTTATTTTTAGTGGCCTTTTTAGACTTGGTAGAAGAAGATGGTGCTTCAAAATCTGTCACTAAATCTAGATGGATCCATATAATTTCCCTTTTATTGATAGACAGAGGAAGAAGACCATCAGTTCATGCAGGTGGAAGATTAACAATCTTCAGAGTAGTTCTCGGGATGGGGATGACACCGTCTTACACAAGTTGAGCTGGAAAATCTCCAAACTATAAAGAGACAACATTAGCCTTTACAATTTTCTCGTCTTGTTGGAGAGTGATTGCACCAGAATTGACCATCTCCTGAATTTTATCCTTGAGCACATAGCATGCTCGAGTGGGATGTCCAATAAACCTGTGGTAAACACAATATTTAGGATGGTCAATCTTACCAACTTCATCTGGCCGTTTTAGTTTTCGTAGTTGAAGTTTATTGCTCTTGATGAGACAATCAAAGATACTCATGATATCATCTTTATCAAAAGAGTACTCTTCTTTTGGACGTGGTGCCCGTTGTGGTAGTGTTGCTGGGGTAGATGTTGGCTGATTTACATTGATAGTTAGGGCTTCTTTGCCTTTGAGATTAATGGCCAAAGTCTCCTTGCTCTTGCGATTGTTCTGGCGGCTACTATTATTTGGTGTAGCATGTTCAACTTTGTCAAGATTAGGCATTTGAATACCTAATTGCTTGAACTTGTCAGTGCTCTCTTCTACTGCTTTGGCGTTCACTATGAAGGAAAGCTAATCCTGGAATTGGGTTGATCTTGTCCACATGCTGATTATAGGCAACATATTTGATTTACAAGTGTCTATAGTCAAAGCGTCTGGGGTTCCGAGAGATATTTTGAGTGCTTCACGACGGAATCGTTCAATGAAATATTCAGTAGTTTCATTATGTCATTATTTGATTTTGATGAGAGCAGACATAGTCATGTCATTGGTTCCCTCATAAAATCGTTTCAAGAACATTTGTTTGAAGCCAACAAAAGAGGTTATACAACCATCTGGTAAACTATGATACCAGTCATATGCTGCACCAGCTAAACAGCCGACAAATATCTAGTAAGAAGAGCATCATTTGGTTGAAGTTGATCAGTCATTACTTCAAAGTGATTGAGGTATTGACTTGGAGATGTACTGTCATCAAACAGAATAATAGTAGGGGGTTTGTATTTAGAAGGAAATTGGACTTCTTTCCATTCTATGGGATAAGGTTGTTTGATCCCAAGCTTATGCAGGACATCCTTTTGTTTGAAAGCTTCAAATTGAGTACGTAAAAGTTTTACGGCCTCATTGGTATCTTCCATTAATTGTGGAGGAGTGGATTGATTTGATAGGTTAGGAGGGGGTACTTCATGATAGGTACCACCTCCGGCAGCTGATTGACTTAGAATAGCCTGCGCATGAATGGAAGCGGTGTGAGGAGAATGTACCCCCAGATCAATATTGATGGGTGCTGATGTTGTCACAGGTTCCTGAGTCGGAATCATATTTTTGACTGGTGGAACTGTATGTTGTTCCATGATCACAGCATGCATTCATGTCATCATCCCAGCCATGTTCTTTAAACTAGCCTCCAAAGCAGCGATTCTTTGCTCTTGACTGCTACAACTGGAAGTATCTTGATCTTCTGTGACGGCATAAGCAGTCACTTATCTAGACTTTGAAGACGAGCTAGTGGAGAGGATGGTCCTTTCAGAGCTTTCACTGTCAGCATCAAAGTAATATAAAGAACCACCCCCAGAATGAGTGATAGGGATGTCTTTTTGGCTGAAGGAATCTTGGTTAGAATCAAGAAGATCCTTTTGACCGATTGTGTCTTGGTTGTAAAGAAGATTCCTTTGATTGACTATTTTTCGGCTTCTTGATCTAGTATATTGGTATACTCCTTCACCGGATTCACGGATCCGATCTAAGTACTATTGACTAGGATTGCGGGATACATTACGTCTTGGACGTTTTCTACCCCCAGTGCTTCTAGATGCCATGTTGACAGGAGCATAGAGTAATTCATCTTCATCCACTAAGATTGTTTCAGAAGTCTGAACATAATTCAAACGGTCAAAGACGGACCGCTTTCCTGACTGACAGCAGCATTTGATGACAACTTTATGGTGGTGATTGCAATGATGTTGGTGGTCCACCGCTGGACGGGATGGATTTGTAACCTTCCACTTCTGTATTAAGAGTTCATGGAGGTCACTAACAGGACGAGAAGAAGTTGCAGGAATGTAGTCCTTGACGATATTCGGGACATGGTTCCTGTTCTTGAGGTGTCCCGTACCTTGAGTGTACAAGGACGTGCTAAGCTGGTTAGCATAAGTCTCAAGATTTTTTACCTCAGAATTCTTTCTCTGGCGCAAGTTAGCAACTGGTGCAGGTTGCGCTTGATACATCTTGTGATTTCTCGAGGTTGACCCTAATTGGCACCTGTTGATATAGGTGCGCAAGTCTGATAGGGGAGCTACTTGTGCATTAACTTGAGATACTAGCAGTTTGCCTTGTCGGGATCTTAAAATACATAGGATTGGTAGATCCTGCCCTAACCTTTTTGGAGTAGGCATAATACCCTTTTGCGTGGAAAGTTTATTCTGAATAGAACTCATCTTCCCGACAGAGATTTGGTTGTCTCTGTTAAGGTGATTAGAATTCCTATCTGAATTAGCAGTACTTTCCTTCCAGTCAATGACTCGAGCAGAATGAGAAAAAGCTAAAGAACGTTTTTCTTGATTTAGTGATTTCTTACTAAACTTCTGGTTTGGTGGCAAAGAGGGAGCCACTAAACAATGTTTCTCTTTACGTTGCGCCAGAGCATGAACATGCGCAAGTTGTGCCGAAGCAGGAACATGCGCAAATGGCGCCAGGAAGGAAAAGGCCAAAGGGTACTTTCTTTTGTTTTGTCTAGCAGTGTGTCGAGACAAAGTCTCCTTCAATTTCAGAGTCGAAGAAGTGGAGGGATTAACCAAAAGACTGTCTTCCTTAGATTGTGCCAAGGCAGTGATGGGCATAAGTTGCACAAAAGCAAGAACAGGTGCAGGTTGCGCCAGAAAAGTAAAGGCCAAAGGGCACTTTCCCTTACTTACAGCAGTGTGTCGAGACAAAGTCTCCTTCAATTTCAGAATCGGAGAAGTGGAGGGATTAGCCAAAAGACTGTCTCCCTTAGATTATGCCAAGGCAGTGATGGACGCAAGTTGCGCAGAGGCAGGGGATTGTGCCGTCAAGGACTTAGGAGTCCAAACAGAGTGCGTCTTACTCTTAACAGCGACAGCAGTGCGCTTGGCACTCCCAGCATTGATCATGACCTCGTAGGCTGTCTGGTCAACTTGAACGACCAGGGCCTTCTGTGTCTTGTCGATTGACGCGGTATCACATTGAGTTGTCACTTTCTCGTCGGAGGAGAAAGTCGTCCCCAGCAGAGTCACCATTTTGTTTGTAAGAACAAAAAAATTTCTTCGTTACAAACTTAAAAAAGAGTACAAGAATATAATTAATTTCTGGAGAAGTACAACTATAGGAATCTGATTAGAAGACGATCACTTTATTTCTTGGACGATGTGATATCGAAGACACGAGCCTTTGGAGGATACAACAGCACTTTAGCAGGAGATTATGATCACTCTTGATGATTTGATATTGATTTGAAACTCTATTTATATAGTTCTTGAAATAATTGTTTAGCAGTTATTCTGGGTTGCGCGTGCTTCAGGTTGTGCGCCTCTTGTTCACTTGCACGAACGGTTGCACTAACTGTTGAGGACGCATGGTATCGTTTTATTGAGATGCGCGTGGTCATGGGCAGTATAGTGGACACGTTCTGCAAAGTTAGTGGCTTGCGCGTCACGTCACTCTGTTCTGAACGCTGTTTGGTCACCTTGCACGAGATTCATCAGGTTGCGTGTGGACGCAATATAGCAACTTGTGCGAGAGGTTGTACCAACTGCTATGGACGCGTGATATCATTTGATTGAGATGCGCGTGGTAGTGGGCAGTGTAGTGGGCACGCTCTGTAAAGTTGGTGGCTTGTGTGCCACGTCACCCTGTTTTAAAATAAGAGTTGATCAAGTGGCGCCAACTAGTCAGGCTGTGCTTAGGCGCAACTCAATAACTGGCACATTTGACTAGGTCTTCTGTACTGTACTGATAATTATTGTGCTACTCAATGACTTGCGCGAACCAGCTGTCAGCATTAATTATATGTTGATAAAATCTTCTCGAGTGTCGCGTTACGCGGGATTCGAATAGATTTTTCTTAATCTCCGTGCTGTCAGTTGTCAGATAATGATGATGCCGTTACAGCTTCTCGAGGAAGTGCGTCACGTGGCACTCGTGCGACCTGACTTCGGCGCAACCAGATGTTGGCGCAACCTTATGCTGCGCAACTTGATTTTTTGGCATAATGTAATGATTTGTATCATTTGATAATCAAACACTTTAATAGGTCGCAGCTTGATTTTTAGCCTCTACAATGTGGTTGATGAAATGTTTTCCTATAGGACAATGATCAAAACACCATGGAAACAATATTTATTTTTGTCACTCATTCTTTAGGATTTTTCTTATGAGCTAAGTCTCAAAGAGGGTTTGTGCGCATTATTGTGCGGTTGCACGAGTTGTGGGATGCAACGTATCACGTCCTGATCTGATGGAACCGAAAGTCGCCACTGGAAGTGATGTCGTATAAGTCTAAATTGCAGATGTATGGACGAGTCCCAAAACGATCGATATAACATCTAAGATGTAAAGTTATTGCAGCGAAATGTTAAGCAAAAAAGTTGAATCAACACAAGATATACAAAAGTGAATCTCTTTAATAGCGGTAGAATTACAATGACTTGAAGCCAAGAGCAACTTGATTACAAGACTATTTCTCTCTCTCAATACGATATAATATGCCACAAGGCTTACAACTCAAAACTATAGAACAATGATGTTCCATACATTTTATATCCTCTACAACAGAAAACACATATCCTTGAATAAATCTCCAGCTCTCATCCAACCAATCTTCTCCGATGCTTCAGCACCATCCGAGCTACTCCCCGCACATGCAGACAATCTGGTGGGGGCCAGTACATAAGCACTTATGTGTGGTCTCTCGTCCACTCAACTAAAATCAACACATTCATTAAGTGAGTGCATGCAACATTATGTGATTTTTCTAATCTTGTCTTGGGATCAGATACATGGTATAACATACTTGTGTTAATAACATAAAGGTGTTACGTATCAGAGTTGAACTTACCAAATACTTATCATCCATCATTCCAAGCTCAAGTAAAACAATATCATTCATAAGCATAATATTGATACAATGATATTAGTTGATATTGCATAATGAGAGTGACACAATATATATCCCTGCACAAGATGCTCGTTAGCCATCATGAAAGTATAGTCGTGCTAAGTGTTCAATCCGTATCCAATACTGGGCATGCAAGCAAATAACGTCAGCATGCAATCTAACTATATCATTGGTACCACAAGCCATCCTGAACATAGCTGAGTCATCCTTAATAACTAGGTTATGATTCAATGTTTCGTAACAAGTTAGAATGGAAGAGCATAATATACATATAGTTATTATTTGCAGAGAAAACATATGAATCGTATAAACTATTAATGATTAATGAAGTCCCACTAGAACTTGTAAACGAAGAAAGAGATGGAGATAGGAAAATTTTTATATTGTGTACTTATTTAGGGATCCTTTTATGAATTTTTTTCTTCGAATATATATAACCGAGAAGTTTGTTACGAGAAATAATAGACATATCAACAGGAAATAAACCTATATTGTTGGCACAACCATATAGGTAGTTATAACCAACTATAACACTCTCCATTGAATACAACTCGATATACAATATACATCAATCTTCATGAATGTTCATGTATCAATCATTATGGATGATTGGTATCAATCTTCGAAGATGATAAGCATTAATCTTCAGTGATGATTATTACCCGTCTTCTGATACTAGAGATCAAACTAATCTACCAATAATTTGCATCTATTGGACTCATAATGGCAGCAAATACACTTTAATTAAAATTTTAAGTTAATATAATAATAAGATTATTTAATTGATTTAAAAAATTAAAGAGGTAAAGAGAAATAAGATAGATTGAATAAAAATATGGACCTTCCAAGAAACTGACGTTACTCCTCAGAAGAAGAAAAATAGAGCTCGGATGTGTAATAATTGTCTGACGTACAGACTGAGGCGAAGGAACCAACCAATCGCAGTTAACACAAAGTACTCTTCACAGCTCGCACAATGGGCAACTTGCTCAGCAATATGCATGGGTGTGTTTGGTAACACTGAAGTGGACTATAGATTCCACTGTTCATTGGAAGTGGGCCATTGAATTCAAGTTTCGGTGTTTGGTTCGCGGGAATGTGGGAGTGGAATTTGGTAAGTGCAGTTCCTGAAATCCATGGGACCCACCTCCAAATCCGGAAAACAACTTCCTCTTTTTTGTTGAGGATGTGGGTTGGAAAGTGAAAAAAGGTAGAAGTAAGTAATTAATTAATATATATAGTACTTAGTTAATCACAAATATTTACTAACTAATTAAATAATTATAATTATAATTATAATTATAATTATTATATACCGATTTCCCTTTATATAATATCGAATTATTATAATAATAATAAATTATTTAATAAAAATGACATTGAATAATAATAATAATAATAATAATAATAATAATAATAATAATAATAATAATAATAATTTTAAGATTACCAAAATGATATTGAATAATAATAATAATAATAATAATAATAATAATAATAATAATAATAATAATAATAATAATAATAATACCAAATTATTATTATTATTATTATTATTTTGTAATTAAAATTAAAATGACCGGTATTATTGTTATTATTTTTTAACTAAATTAATTATCATAATTTTTATTATTATAACATATTGTTTTACTTTCCACTTTCCTATCTCAACCAAACACATTCCTCTGATTTTTCACTTCTCACTTCTCACTTCCTATCTCAACCAAACACATTTTTTTTCTATTGGGGGACAAGAAAATATATGGATTCCTATCCCACTTTCCCCTTTGAAAGTCCAAATCCATATTTTCCAACACTTACGGTTTACCAAACAGGCCCTAGGGTGTGTTTGGTAACACTGAAGTGGGCTATGGATTCCACTGTTCATTGGAAGTGGGCCATTGAATTCAAGTTCCGGTGTTTGGTTCGCGGGAATGTGGGAGTGGAATTTGGTAAGTGCAGTTCCTGAAATCCATGGGACCCACCTCCAAATCCGGAAAACAACTTCCTCTTTTTTGTTGAGGATGTGGGTTGGAAAGTGAAAAAAGGTAGAAGTAAGTAATTAATTAATATATATAGTACTTAGTTAATCACAAATATTTACTAACTAATTAAATAATTAAATAATTATAATTATAATTATAATTATAATTATTATATACCGATTTCCCTTTATATAATATCGAATTATTATAATAATAATAAATTATTTAATAAAAATGACATTGAATAATAATAATAATAATAATAATAATAATAATAATAATAATAATAATAATAATAATAATAATAATTTAAGATTACCAAAATGATATTGAATAATAATAATAATAATAATAATAATAATAATAATTTTAAGATTACCAAAATGATATTGAATAATAATAATAATAATAATAATAATAATAATAATAATAATAATTTTAAGATTACCAAAATGATATTGAATAATAATAATAATAATAATAATAATAATAATAATAATAATAATAATAATAATAATAATTTTAAGATTACCAAAATGATATTGAATAATAATAATAATAATAATAATAATAATAATAATAATAATAATAATACCAAATTATTATTATTATTATTATTATTATTATTATTATTATTATTTTGTAATTAAAATTAAAATGACCGGTATTATTGTTATTATTTTTTAACTAAATTAATTATCATAATTTTATTATTATAACATATTGTTTTACTTTCCACTTTCCTATCTCAACCAAACACATTCCTCTGATTTTTCACTTCTCACTTCTCACTTCCTATCTCAACCAAACACATTTTTTTCCTATTGGGGGACAAGAAAATATATGGATTCCTATCCCACTTTTTCCTTTGAAAGTCCAAATCCATATTTTCCAACACTTACGGTTTACCAAACAGGCGCATCAACACTCCTTTCCGATGTGGGACTAAAGAAAGTTGGCATTAGCAACTTGATACATTCCTTTAACAGACATGATATTATTGATCAAAGGAACGGATAGTGATCCTCAAAAGAATAGGATATTTTGTTTTTATCAATCTTCTAATTGCACAAATACCTTGAAGAACAACTTTTTTTTTATGTGGTGATAAGCTTTGAAGTTATTTTAATTTAAATTGCCTTTGGCATGCAAATTGTAATATTGTCAAAAGAATTATGTTTCTAGAAAATAAATTGCAGCATTAAATTCAAGGAAAATTCATATTACCCTGTTTGATATAATATACAATATACCAGTTTATTACTTGGGAGAATATATATATATATATATATATATATATATATATATATATATTTTATTTTTTTATTTTTATTTTTTTTGAAAGAAGGTAATTGTGGCGAACGCTCCCACCAGGAATCGATCTCCTGACCACTATATATATATATATATATATATATATATATATATATATATATATATATATATATATATATATATATAGCAAACGACCTTTAGCTTAGTAGTTAAGAGAGATGCATACGGCCCAAGTAGTCGGAGTTCAGGCCCCATCTCTCTTAACTACTAAGCTAAAGGTCGTTTGCTATATATATATATATATATATATATATATATATATATATATATATATATATATATATATATATAGCAAACGACCTTTAGCTTAGTAGTTAAGAGAGATGCATACGGCCCAAGTAGTCGGAGTTCAGGCCCCAGTGAAGGCGAGTTTTACCGTATGCATCTCTCTTAACTACTAAGCTAAAGGTCGTTTGCTATATATATATATATATATATATATATATATATATATATATATATATATATATATATATATATATATATATATATATATATCCAATAATCTCTAGCTCAAGTGGTTAGAGTAAAGCATATTCCTACGAAGGTTGCATGTTCGAGCACCGGAAAGCACATTTAATTTTATGTGGAAGAATTAATGTGAGGGTAACCAGAGCGCAAACCGATTGGGGGTACGGTGCGATGCGATACAAGTGTGGTGCAGGTGCGAGCCTTCGGGCTAGGAGATTCGACTTTAAATTTCAAGTTTGTTCTAGACTAGTTTGTTTAAATATTAGGTTATTACTTGGGAGACCAAGTTTGATATTTTGAGCTTACACTCGTGGAACTTTAGTCCTGCATTGCCTAGAATCTCAAATGTATATTTCAATAGAAATATTTTAGCAAATACCCCTATCAAAAATATGAAAAATAAAAGATGCCTTTACTATTTTAAAATTTTATACTTCCAGAAAGGACTAAAATTGTGAAAATTTGTATTTTCAAACTTGTACTTCCAGAAATTAATATAATGGAATAAATTAAGATATTATAACATGAAGAGAGAGAGAGAGAGAGAGAGAGAGAGAGAGAATCTCCATTTGTAGAAGCTTCCCGATGTGAAACTAAAATTTTCTTGCAAGTTGCAGCGTAGGGGTCAAACGTAATTGTAATGTCCCATTTCGTACGGTGCATTGGGTTGTTTTGTTGATTCATGCAGAGAATGATTCAAAGATCTATGTGATCAGTATAATGTCTCGTCTCAAGTGGAAGCACTGCCTAGTTTGACTTGGATTCATGCAGAGAATGATTCAAAGATCCATTTGATCAGTATAATGTCTCGTCTCGGGCGGAAGCATTGTTGGATTCTTGGATTGAATAGGCTTATTGAATTTAGCTGTGTGAGAAATCGTAAAATTTGAGCGGTGATACAGACTTGCTTAATTTGGTTGAATTTAATGGTTTATGGAGCATGACTTGCTTGTATGGTTGTACCAATTAAGAAGTTCGTGCATAACATCCAATCGTTTATCCGAGGAATCGTTCGGTATCTGCTTGGGCCAGGACAAATAGGCTATTCATCATAGTGGATGGTTTTGGTCCTTCTCTCCTTTACCTTTACACTTATAAAAAAAAATTTGGTTGTCCTTATTGCTATGTTCTATGAGTTTGTTAAATGCTAACTAAAAGAACCAAGATAAATGAGATTGGTGTTGTTGTTTGCATGCCTAGTAACTTGATGCGGTGATAGACAGTTAATTATCACGTTTATATATTTTGTGAAGGCCAACTAATGTCTTATGCAGTGACACACTTATGACACATTATATATTATGAATGATGACATGGAATGATGGTAGCATTGGGTAAGATTTACTGTGTCGAGCGACACATTTATGTTTCAAATATACATTCATATGTATTGTTAACTGGTCATAAGATAAGATTAGAAAGATCACATAATAATATTGCATGCTCTCACATAATCAACTGTGTTGATTTTAGGTGAGTTAGGTTAAGGCCGCTCACCAGTGCTTTCTCCAATGTGCTAATTCCAATTATATAGGTGCGGAGAGTCGCTTGTACGTGCTGAGGCATTGGAACTCGGTTGGCAACTTGAAACTCTTTGGCTGGAGATGTTGGAATTATTCAATAATTAAGGGGCCACACATGTAAAATTAATTGTGTTTGGGCTATCAAAATAATCAAGTCAAATTAAAGTGGTCTATTTGAAAATTGGCTTAAGGGTATAATTGTCATGGAATTAATGTGTAGATACCGGAGATAATTCTAATTTGATGAGGGGCCAAATTAGAAATATCAAAACATATAAATATATGTATTCATTAGGGTTATGGTCCCCAATTCATACGGCCACCAAGAGAGGGTTTTCTCTATTCTCTTCTGTATCCCCATCAACAAAGAGAGGAACAAAGATTTCATCTTTGTTATTAAGGGCCGTAGCGGGTTGGAAGATCGAACCCCATAAAAGGACGAACGCTTCAAGATCCATCAAGTCTAGCAACGAATTCAGATACGCTTCCGTAATTTAATTTATGTTCTTCATCTCATGAATCGACATAGTACAATAAAGTTCCAACAAGTGGTATCAAAGCCTTCTGTTTGATTTGTGAGGTCAAAGTTTTTGAATCCAATTTTTATTGTTGTTCTGGAATCCTAGATTGTTCAATATAATTTAATTTAGGATTCTGATTGTTCGATCAAAGTTTTTTTTAATGATCTGTCAAAGAAAGAACAAATTAGGTCAGCATATGCTAATTCGGATCTTGTGTTTTTGGTAAATTATATTCAAGTTTAAAAATTCAGATCATGCCTACAGTTTATGGACAGTTAGGATTCGGTTAAAAAATATAGAAAATTTTTCGTTGGGTCTGATGCATAGTGCTTTCTTGGTGCATCGTACGTGTTGTTATTGTGTGGCATGTAAAATTTTAATTTTGTGTAACTCTGTACTGAATGGACACGAGTACGAAATTATTCTAACTCTTAAGGTGAAAGCTTTAGTTGTCTTGTATATTCTTTAGAAGTAAGATGATGGTCCGGCTCTGTGAGATGGTGCCTTGTACTTGCTTGTGGAACCAAAAACGTGTGCTGACATATTGTATGATTACAAGGAAGTTTATATTACAATTTTATTTGGTTCTGTTCCGTGCAATCTTCAGTTGGTGCTTCAATTGGTATTTAATTTTAATGAATTAGGAGATTTTGTTTTGAGAGTGGAATTTGAACCCACACCCTTTCGGACCAGAACCTTAATCTGCCGCCTTTAGAACAACTCGACCACGTTGTGCTTTGATGTAGTAATGAACCAAAAGAACTAAAGAAGAGTTTTCTGCATGAAGGTTTATTTAGCTGGCTGATTTAATTCGTTATTTAAATCATGCACAAGATTCACATGCTTTTGATATAGTAGATCAATTTTGGTATAATCTTTATAGAGTATTTTATGTAATCTGTTGATGCATAAATTTGGTCTTCTATAGATTATTCTATTTAAAGTAATCCTTATGAATTATTTGATATTATCTGTTAATGCATATTTGTTAGAATCTAATCGGTTGATTATTTATTAATTTAAAATTTAAAATATGTATATACATAAGGATTTATGATTATTTAATTTAAATAAGCATAAGGATTTAGACATGATTCAGTTTGTAAAATTTAGTTAACATTCAAATTTTTTGGTGCCTTTTGTGACTAGCAATAGTTGTCTAATATTCTAAATAGACTCATTGAAACAAGATATCGCCAAAGTGACCTCTCTTGCGTAGATAGTCTATGAGGGATGTTGAATGTTTGTGTGTGTATATTCATGCGGATATTAGTCGGCCCAAAGGAAGGTTAATACTTGGCCGAATTGTACACATACTTGTGGTGATAAATATGTGACAATTGTAAGGTTTATATGTGAATAATAACCCGATCCAAAGATAGGCTTATTATTTGACATGACTTATTGTCAACGTTTGATCATTACACCAAGAGTACCACTTGCAGTTAATATCCCTGTCCAAAGACTTGATATTAATGATGTACTAGGTATCTTGAGATGGGGTTCACCATTATTTGAATTTGTTTGACTATATTTTACTCTTTGGTTATTAATTAGAGCATGTTTGTCTATTTATTTTTGTTCTCTTTACAGTTAATGTTGCTACAATATCTGCCAATAAGAATTTAATTTCATGTTTAATGGGATAATCTTTAAGGGCGAAAAGAAAATAAATATAGTAGCTGTTAAGGGTCCAGGTCAAAAGAAACAACAATATAAAACTAAGGGTTGTTCTTTTGTGATAAGACATGACACATAAGGAAGAAATGTACAAAGTATCACGCATGGCGTATAAAGAAATATATATTTCTAAATTTGGTCTGTTCTAAGGTTAATTTAGATTTAGTACCTAAAAACACGTGGTGGTTAGATTCTACCCACATTAGTGTTTATAGACAAGGTTGTCTGAGCTACCGAAGCCAATTGATGGTAAAAGATACATCTATATGGGTGACGGCAAATCGGTAGAAGTGAAAACAATATGAAATTTTAGGTTATGTTTAGGAACTGATTATTATTTGGATTTGATAGACACTTTTATTGTACCGTCTTTTAGACGAAATTCAGTTTCAGTTTCCTTAATGGACAAATCTGGTTATCATTGTTCATTTGGAAATAATAAGTTTAGTCTATCTTTAAATCCAAATATTATTGGTAACGGTTCCCTTAAGGTTTATCATAACCTATTCCCTTAAGGTTTATGATAACCTATATTCATTTAAAACTATTACAATAAAATCTTGCAAGTGGAGTCATGTGGTACTAAATGCAAAATTAACAATAAATATTTTTAGTCTCATTATGACATAAGCGATTAGGTCACATCTCTAGAAATAGAGTTGAATAATTTGTGTCTGATGAGATTTAGATTTTATTGACTTTGTAGACTTTATTGTCTATATTAATGTGTAAAGGAAATACAGACCAAAGTTCAATTGTAAGCAGCTACTTTATTGGCTATGCTGACAAATTAATGGGTTAATAATTATATGATCCCACACTAAGAAATTTTTTTGAGACGAGAAGTATAATATTTTTTGAGGATGTTGAGTTTGGGGAAGAAATAAAGTCAGGATCATTGTCTTTGAGAAGGAATCAATTACGATTTCTACTATCACTTTTGACGATGTGCAGGATTCTATACCTGTCATGATCAAGAAGTGAATTCGAAGCCTCAATAAGACAATGTCGAATTACCTCTATAAGTCGTTGTTGAGATACCTTAACAACGACAATGTAGTGGCACCCCATTCAAGATAAGGTAATTATTCCTAAGGAACAAACTCAACAACCTCAAGAACCGGTAATATTAAGATGATCCACCAGAGAAAGGAGAAATATAATTTCGTACAATATTGTCATATTTCTCTAGGAACGTGAGAAAAACTAAGGAATATTGGAAGGTGATTCAATCATCTTCCGTCGGGCCATGGAAAGTTCCAACTCTTAAAAGTGGATTGAGGAAATAAATAAGGAGTATAAGTTTATGCAAGACAATAAAGTTTAGGAACTTGTCACATTACCAAAAGATACGAAGTTCATTGGTTGAAAATGGAAATTTAAAACCAAGAAGGATTTGAAGGGTCATGTGGAGAAGTATAAAGTATGTCTTGTAACTAGTGACTTTACTCAAAATTTTGGGATTGATTTTAAAGAGTTTTTCTCTTCGGTATCTTTAATTAAAAAATTCCTTTAAAACAATCACAGCACTTATTGCACATTTTGATCTTGAGTTACATTAAATGGATGTCAAAATTATGTTTCTCAATGGTAATATCGACGAAACAATTTATGGTGCATGCAGAAAACTTTGTGTCGAAAGACCCAAATAATATGGTTTGCATATTGACAAAATCTATTCGTGGACTCAAGCAGGATTCTCGTCGAAGGTACTTAAAGTTTTACCAAATGATTATCTCGTTTGGTTTTGAGATAAACAATGTTGAAGATTGTGTGTATCACAAGTTCAGTGGGAGTAAGAATAATTTTCTGATTTTGTATATTGATTAAAGTATTCAATGCAAACCAGGTGACACCTCTCGTTAAAGGAGACAAATTTGGTTTAAATCAAGTGCTCTAAGGTTAGCCTTAAAATTAAGAAAATACAATAGATTTTTCCTTCATGATCAGTTGTAGGGAGTCTAATGTATGCTCAAATATGTACGCATCAGGATATTGCGTACATATTAGGATGTTACGCAGATATTTAAGCAAATATGGATGGATCATTGGGTAGCAGCCAAACTACTTAAGTAATTAATAGAGAACAAGAAATTATATGCTCTTTGTAGGAGATCGGATAATTCTAGAGATCATAAAGTATTCTGACTCCGATTTTGTTGGATGCTAACACAGCAGGAGATGCACATCAGGTTATGCTGACTAATGGAGGTATATTTTGAATGAGTGTCAAACATGCACTCATAATTTCTTCCACCATTAAAGCAAGGTTTATAACATTGTAACACCCAGTTTTCCAGATGAGGGTATTTTTGAAATTTTATAATTATAATTATTAATTATTGATATTTATTTTACATTATGATTTTTGGTGATTTTTAATTATTTTTAAACTATTTAAAAACTATTTTAAGTCATGACTTGTGATTTTGACATGCTGCTAGTGAAACCCTAGTGACTGCTTGACCTAGAGCCAAACCATGTCATTAGCATGATTTAATTATCATTTTTAGCCTAGGGGTATTTTGGTCATTTTGACTTATTTGAATTATTTGGTGATTTGTTGATTTGGTGAGTTCTAGTTTGACTTGACTTGTTGAGACCTAGTGAACTAGCCTAGAGCCTAATCCTAGCCATGGTGACCCTAGTCTAACTTAGGTTAACCTACATTTAGTCATTAGAAACTAATTTTAGAATAAGGGGATTTGGTTTAGTGCATTTAAGTCATGGTTCATGGTTTCATGAAATGACTTACGGCTAAATGATTTATTTTGATCATGACTTGGCCCATGGCCCATAACTAGAAGCCCTAACCCTAACCAAACCCTAAATGACCAGCCATGGGGATCCCCACCCTATATAAACACTTATTCTCTAGGGCTTGCCTCCTTCTTTCATTCATTTCAACATTGGAAAAAGAAAGGTATTGTCCCTCTTCCAAAAATCCCCATAAATCTATTTTAATTCTTTTTTAATCCTAGTTTCTTGCATTAGAACCTAATTTCCTTCTATTTTCTGAATGTGGAATTTAATCCCAGCTTTGGGACAATTTGGAGCTTGTGGCACCAAGAGAAAGAATCCCCCATTTGAAGCTTTTCTAAGCTTTTTGCACACATAGGTAAAACCCTCTAAATTGTTTTATATTTCAGTTTTCTTTGCATGTAGGGCTAGATCTAGGAGTCCCCTAGGTGTCCCCAAAATTTGAGTGGATTTCGTGTCCGTTTGGTGCCCGTATCGGACACGTGTCGTAGTGTAGTGTAGGTGTTTGTTGAAATGCCTCTAAGGATTTTATTTTGATTTTTGTAAAACTAATTATATGAATTGGTAGATCTAAGTGTGTGTATTAACTTTTGTGAAGATTGAGTCGTGTTTGGTGTCGTTTCTGTGTCGTAATTTGTGCTGGACACGCAGCACGGGGGCTCGGTCGGGTGCCCTGCTGCCCGTGTCCAATTTCTCTTAGGATACGACACTTCGTGACACCAAAATTGGTGTGTACGTGGCCCTAGTGACTGACAGGACTCCCACAAAGTTTCGTGGGATCTCGTTGTGTGTGCATAAAGGAAATTGACCCACACTGGGTTTGCACACTCACACGCGCGTGCACAGACACGCTCGGATACGCGTCTCGTGCACGCGACACGATCCACGTGGACACAGTACAGGCTGTGGGACACACTCTCCTAGTCCTGACAAACACTTAGACACGTGCACGAGGTGTCTAGTATAGTGAGTCGTGTCCACGAGTCGACTGCATCGCAGTACGATGCAGTCTGTGCACGCATGTGTCTGTGTGTGTTTCATGACTTGGACACGCCGTGTCCAGTCGTGGAGACACATGGGGACTCGTGTGGACCTTGAACACGTGTACAACTCTATACTAAACTATTTTGTATGTATTTCATTGTATTTTTGAAATTGGTATTGAGGATTCACATTCTCTGATACTCGGTTTTACTGAGTGCATATTTTCAAATCCTAATTCATTCAAATTCCTTTAAATGTGAATTTATATGTATATATGTATGTGGATGTAACTGCACTACAAGAAATATGTACATTTTTAGCGCGAAAAATCTGCTATCGTACGTATTACATAGCGTTTTCATAAATGCTATGTCATCGGCAGCTATCTTAGGTTCCACCCATACGATAGCGTTTTTCTAAAATGCTACGACAGGTTCAGATACAATAGCAATATCTGAATGCCTTAATTTTCTTTATTATGGCACATCCGTTTTATGTTAAAAACTTGATGACAATTCATATTTTGTGCTATGATAGGACGTTCTACAATAGCAATTTTTTATTGTTTTAAAATATTTTGTTATAGCGTTAATTAATTATTTCACGGCTAACGTTTCGTGCTATAATATATGATTATAACATTTTTTTTTGCTATTAAACGTATTTTCATTCAATAAGAACCTGTTTTACGTATCTATTGTAATATTAGAGAACCTGTTTCACATGATATAAATAAGAACCTGTTTTACACAAATAAGATCATTCATAACACAAGTCTAAAACCAATCCAACATACATAACACAAGTCTAGAGTTTCATTCAACATACATAACACAAATCTAGAGTTTCATTCAACATTTTCATTCAACATACATAACATAGGTTTGAATCCAAAATACATAAGACAAGTCATAAGTTCATAAGCCTAGCTAGTCTAAATCTAATTTAAACTGCAACTCGGACCAAAGTTTGTTCATTCCCCTGCAAAAAAAGCAACAAGGTCTTATATCAGTTAAGCAATGAAACATCAGATTGAAAACCAAAACACAAGCATTACACTAATTAAAACACTTACCAAGTTTCTTAAAATCAAAAGATGACCAATTTATCCATTGGCCATGCGATAGACGAACCAAGTGCATCTCCCATAAACTCGATCTCATCTGTTGTTCTCTAAACCGCTGCATCATCTACCTTCACTATATCTACCCAAACTCTAGCTGCATTAGGCCCCAAGCGAACAAAGTGTACCTTTTGCTCTGGGTCGGTTGAATGCACACGCCCTTCAGCAACAACCCGCTTCCTTCCGCTAATGTCCATCAACTTGCACTTTTGATTTTCCTTGATAACTTCAGCTCCATGTTTACGCTGCCAGTTAACATAAACCAATTAATACACACAGTAATAAGCAGAACCAACTTCAGATCATATTTACAAAAATTTACCGGAGATCTTCGGATAGGGGATTGTGAGGCTAGTTGAGATTTCCTTACAGGAGATTTTGGACCTGTTGTCGGAACCTTCTCAGCAGGAGGTTTTGGAAAAGTTGTTGCAGATTTTGTACCTGTTGCTCGAGATGTCTCTATATGAGATGTAGAACTTGTTCCAGCAGATTTTTGACCTGTTGATGCTGATTTTCCTCCTGATGTTTTATCAGATGATGCAGGATTCCGAAGAGAAGATTTCTGACCTGTTGCATCTGTTGTGTTCTCAAATACAACTTTGATGGCAGGCCATGCCACGAAAGACATTAAACAGTCCTCAAGATATGTCTTGTCCATCGTAGGCCTCCATATGAATGTTTCAGGTTGATGTATGACGTCCACAAATACTTTAACTGCCTTTGGTCCGAGTGGAAGCCCATTAACTAATGCTTTTGGTTCTTGTGTTTGCCAACGTCCTTCAGCAACAACCAAATCATCTGCAGACAAATCCAATAGTTTGCACTTGTTTGCAGAATTTGTCCTTGGGCCCTGTCAAACACATTCAGGTAACAATCACATAATCCTACTCATCAATGACCAATTCAGTTTGCTATTAGTCTGACAAATAAACCTTACCAGTGGTGCAATGTCTTCTTGTTGGAGCCCCTGTTCTAGGTTAACACACTTAGAGGCAGGCCACGCAATCATCTGTCCAACAGCTTCCTCAATTGTGAACATGTTAGTCGCAGGTCTCCAAAGGAATGCTTCTGGTACAGTAGCAGTTTCAACCAAGACTTTAACATCCATAGGGCCTAAGCGACTCTCATTCACCAAGTCTTCCGGATCAGAAGAAATAATACGCCCCTCAGCAACGTTTGCATCAGTACCACCCCAATCAATCAAGACACACTTAGGTTGTGATCTTTTGTTCACACTCTAGAAAATGTTTAGAATATAAATTATCAGATCGTAAAGTAAGAACGAAAGCATTGATATGATATGAAAGCCTTACTCTTGCAGCCGAGTTTTCACCAACTTCAGGTTCTTGTCTCTATTTTAAACAAGGACAAATGTCAAAATTATATATCAATTCAGTGGCTCAACGTATTTATTGAGAATTGTCTTACCTGGTTTTTCATTTTGGCAATTTCAGCTTGTAACTCATTGACTTTTTGTTGGAGATGAACTTGTTTCTCTTCCATTTCAGTCATACACTTGTGCTTCACTTGGAAACAAGCTAATTTGGTCTTACTCATGTTCCTACCCATTGCCCTCATTCGACCAGGATTGTCGGGTCCTAAAAGTTGGCTAAGTGTATCTCGTCCTTCATTCGTTGCAGAAGATGGACCATCACTACTAACCATCTCAGCTGCCTTTTTCTACAAATCATAAAATGCAGATTCCAAAGGCTAAAATGTAACAGAACATGACATCTTAAAAACTCAAATCAAAATCATTTCAAGTCCAATTAAGAACTTACAATTTTCTCAGCCGCATTTGTATTCACTGGTGTACCATCTATTTTGGTACGCGACTTGACCCAAACCCTTAGCCTTGTCACTTCAGCTGGGTTTTCACTACCAATTTTCTGAGGAGAGAAAATATAAGAGGTGTATAAAAAGGACTTTGAATATGCTGATCATAATAAAAGAACATAACTTTAGGCTTACCATCTCTTCTGTTAGTCTAACCATTCCTTTACGACTACAAGTGTGCGGAATCTGTTTGCGCCTTCTTTCCTTATAGCTATCACTCAGAGCCTAATAGATGAATGTTACTATGTAATCTTCTATCTACTAAAACACTTACCAATTAATTCCAAATGAATACCTTAAATGTTTGGCTTGTTTTGAGCTTCACAAATTTACGCCAATCAATTGGAGAAACATTCTTAGGTCTCAGATACATCCTCTTTTGGTTGTTCTTTGCTTCATTAATCTGGGAAACTAGGCGCGATTTAGATGACCTCCACAAACATCCCATCTGCTTAAGCACTGCACTCTTTTGGTAATCTTCATCTAATTCAAATCTTGCCTGAACTCATATGCAAAACAAAACAGTAAATTACAGAAATAATCTGATTATGGCACTTTCTAAGTCAGTTTAAAGATGTAACCTGAACAGATTTCCAAAGAAGTGTCTTGACTTCTTCACCGAGTTTTTTCCAACTTTCAAGTGTAACAGGAACGTGTTCCCGTACCAGTGGACCTAAGTATGAAGACAACTTAACTGACCCAGGACCATAAGGTTCTCCCATGAAAGTGAAGTCAACTCGCACTCTGGTATTTGGGTCCTTGGCGATGTCTTTCATCCTTGTCGGTCCTCGCTGTCTCTTACGCTTAGGTTCAACCTCATGTTCATGCTCTTCAGATAACTCAAACTCACCTTCAGGCTCTTCTTCATCTACACCTTTTTCACCATCTTCAGCTGTAGATGTCCTTACATTCTCAGCTTCAGTCTCTTCCTCAGCCAAAGGTTGCGGGTCTCTTCCTTGCTTCTTCTTTCCACCTCCCATTTTAATTCACCTGAAACAAATGACAGAAACAAGTTAATTCACATTTATGGAAGCAAAACAAGAAAACATCAAGTAAGCACACAATGACCAATCACACATCAGACACAACAAACAAACAAGGAAGAAACTAAAAATAATCAAAAACCTAAATTTCACACATATATGCCTTCACAATCAGTTCGGGCATTTTCAGTATCATCCATGTCAACATCCATGTGAACACTTGATGGCAGTGGCCCAATGTCAGCATTTCCTTCTTGAAAATCTTCCTTACTGTATCTTCTTGCCGGACCTCTCATAACAACATACCAACTTGATGATTCGTCTTCCCTTGAATAAAACACTTGCTTTGCTTGAGAGGCTAAGATATAAGGATCCCTTAAAAAAGAGACTTGACTATGATTTAGGTTGACAAGTGTGAAACCATCTTCTATCTTCACTCCATTACCCATTATTGCCCATTGACATCGGAATAGAGGAACGTAAAAAACATTATAATCCAACAAGATAATGTCAGTTACTCTGCCGTAGTATGACACCAAATCAACTACTTGTGAAGTGTCTTTCGCACTAGATCTGCAGATTGCAGTAGCCTCATACAAAACCCCACTATTCTGACTTTTTCTATCTACTGATCTTGTGTGAAACCGTTGACCATTCACTATATAACCTGAATACGACCGTGCAGAAGTACGTGGACCATATGCCAACCACTTAAGTGTTTCTCCATGTTCTTTTGAATCAAGAGGTATCTAACAAATAAAAACAACAAGTCAGACACCAATAGACATATACATACCATTATAACATAAAAAACAGAGAAGATAAAACTAGCCTTTTCTTTTAGCCAATTTGCAAAATTCTGAGTATGCATACTCCATAACGTAGATGCATCACGTCTACATCTTCCATTTGAGTCTTGCAGAAACTGTAGATGCTCACTTGTACAAGATTTTGAAATAAAAAGGTATCAGTTTGTTGATCATTAAAAGAAATGAGTAATCAACTAGAAAACTGTGGAACTTACTCTACATAAGGGTCGACGACAGCCATGTTTTGGATGACAGCAAGATGGGCTATTCTCTTCTCTACTTCAGTAAGAGTAATTGAAATGCCTGCGGATATTGGCCGACCCTCTAGGATTGAGTTGTTATCATACTCAGTGTTTCTATCTTGTTTTTCTTGAACATTTGTTGTCTTCTTCAAAAATTCACTACAAAACTGGATGCACTCTTCAGCAAGATAAGACTCAGCAATACAACCTTCTGGTCTTGCAGGATTTCTTACAAAATCTTTTAGAACTTTCATATACCTGACAATTGTGAAAACTGAAAGATCAACAAAACTGTCAAATGCAAAATTTTTGTAAAAATCATATAAAATACAAGTATTACCTCTCAAATGGATACATCCATCTAAAATGGACTGGTCCACCAAGACGAGCTTCCCTTCCTAGATGTACCGTCAAATGCACCATGATATCAAAGAAACTTGGAGGAAAAAATCTTTCAAACATGCAGAGAGTTTCAACAATCTCAGCTTCCATAACCAAAATCTGCTCTCGGTCAATAACTCGCTGACACAAGTGGTTGAAGAATGCACATAAGCGAACAATTGCTACCCTAGGACCTTTAGGTAGTAAACCTCTAAGTGCTATTGGAAGAAGTTGCTGCATTAACACGTGATAATCGTGTGATTTCAAACCTGTGACCTTACAGTCATCTAATGATACGCCTCTGGATATGTTAGAACAATACCCATCAGGTCCCTTAAAGTCAAATAGACGCCTACAAAAGATTTTCTTCTCTGCCTTGGACAAATTCCAAGGTGCTGCGGGAAGGTATGTTCTTTTTCCTTGGGTGTTAGGGTGCAAATCTTTCCTAATACCAAGATCTTCCTGATCTTTACGAGCTTGAAGGCCATCCTTCGATTTCCCACAATGCAACAATGTAGATACAATACTTGCAGCAACATTTCTCTCCACATGCATTACATCTAAGTTATGCCTAACCGGTAGTTCCTAACCAACACATATACAATAAATAAAACAAAGTTAAACAACGCTTAATTGATGGAATCTGAAAAAAAAAACTAAAAGAAACAAATGACAGAATAACATACCTCCCAATAAGGTAGCTTGAAAAAGATGGACCTTTTCTTCCATCTTGATAACTCTTCTTCATCTACGTTTTCTTCTTCCTCTTCTTCCTCCTCTGATTCGCTGGATAAATCCTCACTATCAGAGCCTAACCCAGAACAATCTGTCCTTTTTCTCTTACTTACAGATTGTTTAAAATTTCTAAAGTCGTTTTTGAAATTTTTCAGGTTTTGAGAAATTTCAAGACCAGATAGAATTCTTCCCTTTCTCCCTTGTTCTGCTTTTCCATCAAACCAAGATTTCTTTCCCCTATAACTATGCGTTGGTGGCAGACCCTTTCTATGACACATGTAGACATGTTTTCTGCTGAACTTCAACCACATACTATCTGTATTTTTTCCACAGATAGGACAACCCATTTTACCCTTTACTTTGCAGCCTGCAAGATTCCCATACGCAGGAAAATCACTAATCGTCCAAAGCAGCATTGCCTTAAGAGTAAAAGTCGATTTACTAAAGGCGTCATATGCTAACTCTCCATTGTTCTACAGATGGTTGAGATCTTCTATGAGGGGTTCTAAGTACACATCAATACTATTACCCGGCTGTTGTGGACCAGGAATCAACAATGTTAGCATGATGTTCTCCTTCTTCATGCATAAATCAGGTGGCAGATTATAGTTTACTAGCAAAACAGGCCAGCAACTATACCTTGTATTCTTCATGTTGAATGGATTAAAACCATCTGTGGAGAGGCCAAGCCTCACGTTCCTTTCTTCAGCTGCAAAGGAAGGGTATTTGTCATTCATCTGATCCCATGTGACCGAATCCACAGGGTGCCGAAGTTTTCCATCGCTACTTTTGTTACAAAAATGCCACCTTAAATTCTTAGCCATTTCCTCAGACCTAAACATTCTTTTCAGCCGTGGGACTATTGGAAAGTACCGTAATACTTTCTGTGGTACACCTTTCTTTACTTGACCAGTGTGCATGTTAGTCTTCCATCTTGAAGCCTTGCATTTTGGATAATTATCGAGCTTCTTGTACTTCTTTCTGAATAGGCAGCAGTCGTTGACACATGCATGAATCTTCTCATATCCCATATCAAATGATTTCAGAAATTTCTTCACCTCGTACAGTGATGTGTGCAACACATTATCATCTGGCAACATATCCGGCAATGTCTCTAACAGATCATCGAAGCTCTTGTCAGACCAGCCATTCTGCGTCTTAAGTCTGAAAAGTGATACAATAGCCGAAAGCTTGCTATGGTTTACACAACTTGGATATAATGGTGTTTCAGCATCTGCAATCTTTGCAAGAAACTCATCTTCTTTCTTGTCCTCACCCTCTGCAATTTCACCCAATTGACCCTTACTAGCTAACTCTTCATCCAAAAATTCAGCAGCTTGATATAAACCAAGAATCTCATCATTCCAATGACTTAATTTACTTTCACCTTCAACGCCTGAGTTCAGTTCTCCATGATGGTACCAATCAGACCGCATCTTATAAGCCTCATCCATTCCCCTAGTAACAAGATGATCAACTACAACTCTACCTGAGTGTCGATCTATATTACGACAGTCAATACAAGGGCATACAATCATATCAGCGTCTCCCAAAGCCGCAGCCACAGCTCGCACAAAATTTGTAGCACCTCTCTCATAACCAGGATCAGCTCTTCATTTCAGAATTTAAGTTTAAAAAAAAAGAAATAAAGTCTCCAAACCCCTACTGAAACCTAACCTATATAATTCAAGTTTTACCTGCAAAGATGCACCCATGCCTTGTCCACCATTATATGATATAACTTTAATCTAAACCTTTAGTACCATAAGCGCCATATCAGATATAATGATAGAGTATTCCACAACACAAAATTATTCAATATTCAGACCATTTAACAAATAACTCAACTGCTTATAATTACTCAAGCAAAAAAAATTCAAACTCAGTCCAGATCTGTTTAATATATCAAACATATCTCACCATGTTTAAAACCAATAAAACTAAAAGCACGAAACCTAATAAACAACAACAACAACAATATACAAAAATTCAAGACATCAATTAACAGCCTAAGTAATGTAGAAAGATGGTACTAACCTGTCGTGTGATACCAAAGAAAAGCTTCAAATTCCCATAATTGCACTTAGCAGTACTTGCAAAAGAAAAATACATAATGAGTCTAAGGTTATGCAAACGTGAAGAACAAATGAAGCTAGAATCCAAAATACAGAACAGATGCATCGCACGTTTCATATAACAGATTAAGCTATAGTCAAAAAATCTGAATTTCCTAAACCAAACAAGTTCATCTCTAATCAGACAGTAACATAAGTATTAGTGTATCCAATTGTTTGAATTTAACAACACAACAATATGCATCGCAAGTATCAGACAACAGATTGTTCATTCTATTTATCTATGGCTACAGCTAAATCAATTCCCAAAAACTTTAATGTCAAAATAGAACATTCTTCGCAAATAACATACGCATGCAAAAAAGAAGAAAATTAATTTCGAATCAATACTAAAATCGAGAACTATGAAATTGAAACAAAAATCAAATGCATGAAAGCTATGAAATCGAGAACTATGAAATTGAAAGCTATGAAATCGAAACAAAACTATGAAATCGAAACAAAATCAAATGCATGATACAAAACTCTACAATTGAAACTTATCAACCTACAAAACCTAAACAATTGTTATTTAGATTCACGAAAGCTCGAAGGAAGGAAGAAAAACATGCCTTCGACAGGGATGGGCGAAATTAGGGACGACGACAATGTCAAAACCAAAATCCAACTTTCACATCAAAACCAAAATCCAACTAAGAAAACATAATATTATTTTAATATGAAATCGAAACAACACATGATACCATCAACTCTAAAAACTGAGTTCAGATTGAAACTCTCTCACATAAGAACTCAAATCCAACTTTCACATCAAAACCAAAATCCAACTAAGAAAACATAATATTATTTTAATATATTATATTATTGGTATCAAACCACAGTTTACTCAAATCCAACTTTCATAATATCCAATTGTTTGAATTTAACAACACAACAAAATGAATATGCATCGCAAGTATCAGACAACAGATTGTTCATTCTATTTATCTATGGCTACAGCTAAATCAATTCCCAAAAACTTTAATGTCAAAATAGAACATTCTTCGCAAATAACATACGCATGCAAAAAAGAAAAAAAATTAATTTCGAATCAATACTAAAATCGAGAACTATGAAATTGAAACAACAATTAGAGGGGAAACCTCTCAGGTATATCACAGAGCTCAGTTTCAGATTAACAGTAAAACACACCATGTTCTCCAACCCTCAAGCCTTGTAATGTGACATGTGTGTAGAGGGTATGTCATCACTGTGATTTCAGGAATGGCAAGGACAGGGTTCAGAATTAAGTGAAGGGAAATCAGAGGGGAAACCTCTCAGGTATATCACAGAGCTCAGTTTCAGATTAACAGTAAAACACACCATCAGTTTACAGCCCATTACACTCACAGATTTATATTGAAAGCATTAGCAGTTGCATCATAAAGGAGTGAACTAACATCACACAAAACAATGTAATAACCAGTTTCAAACTTAGTTAAAAACAGTCCCACCATGAATTAACAGTATTATGAGCCAACTCTTATCAAAACAAACCCCCAAAATCTCAGGTCTTAATCAGTTAAGTGAAAACACACCCAACAAGTCAAATTCGAAAGTAAACATGAAATAAACATGAACGACAAATATGTGGGAATCATTGACAATTGAAACAACAATTAGAAATCAATTTAATTAGGATTAACAGTTAGGAAATGGGAAATAACCATGTATCAGTCGAACATTGAACCCAAAACTCAAATCAAATATTCCATTTCACATCAAAACCTATTCTAATATGTAATATCAACTAATCAGAGATTAGAAAACATATACAGGATCTAATTAGCATTTTAAATCATAATTTAAACAATAAAACTGGAATTTAATCACTGGTAAATAGAACTGAACACAGCGTATCAGTCCCTCATGGGAAATTCAATTTCGAATAACAATAACATGTTAATAACATGTTGCTGAAGGGCGTGTGCATTCAACCGACCCAGAGCAAAAGGTACACTTTGTTCGCTTGGGGCCTAATGCAGCTAGAGTTTGGGTAGATATAGTGAAGGTAGATGATGCAGCGGTTTGGAGAACAACAGATTGAAACTCTCTCACATAAGAACTCAAATCCAACTTTCACATCAAAACCAAAATCCAACTAAGAAAACATAATATTATTTTAATATATTATATTATTGGTATCAAACCACAGTTTACTCAAATCCAACTTTCATAATATCCAATTGTTTGAATTTAACAACACAACAAAATGAATATGCATCGCAAGTATCAGACAACAGATTGTTCATTCTATTTATCTATGGCTACAGCTAAATCAATTCCCAAAAACTTTAATGTCAAAATAGAACATTCTTCGCAAATAACATACACATGCAAAAAAGAAAAAAATTAATTTCGAATCAATACTAAAATCGAGAACTATAAAATTGAAACAACAATTAGAGGGGAAACCTCTCAGGTATATCACAGAGCTCAGTTTCAGATTAACAGTAAAACACACCATGTTCTCCAACCCTCAAGCCTTGCAATATGACATGTGTGTAGAGGGTGTGTCATCACTGTGATTTCAGGAATGGCAAGGACAGGATTCAGAATTAAGTGAAGGGAAATCAGAGGGAAAACCTCTCAGGTATATCACAGAGCTCAGTTTCAGATTAATAGTAAAACACACCATCAGTTTACAGCCCATTACACTCACAGATTTATATTGAAAGCATTAGCAGTTGCATCATAAAGGAGTGAACTAACATCACACAAAACAATATAATAACCAGTTTCAAACTTAGTTAAAAACAGTCCCACCATGAATTAACAGTATTATGAGCCAACTCTTATCAAAACAAACCCCCAAAATCTCAGGTCTTAATCAGTTAAGTGAAAACACACCCAACAAGTCAAATTCGAAAGTAAACATGAAATAAACATGAACGACAAATATGTGGGAATCATTGACAATTGAAACAACAATTAGAAATCAATTTAATTAGGATTAACAGTTAGGAAATGGGAAATAACCATGTATCAGTCGAACATTGAACCCAAAACTCAAATCAAATATTCCATTTCACATCAAAACCTATTCTAATATGTAATATCAACTAATCAGAGATTAGAAAACATATACAGGATCTAATTAGCATTTTAAAAATCAAATGCATGAAAGCTATGAAATCGAGAACTATGAAAATTGAAACAAAAATCAAATGAAACAAAAATCAAATGCATGATACCAAAATTGAAACAAAAATCACATGCATGAAAGCTATAAAATCGAGAACTATGATATTGAAAGCTATGAAATCGAAACAAAACTATGAAATCGAAACAAAATCAAATGCATGATACAAAACTCTACAATTGAAACTTATCAACATACAAAACCTAAACTTATCAACCTACAAAACCTACAAACCCTAAACAAAATCAAATGCATGATACCAAAATCGAAGGAAGGAAGAAAAATATGCCTTCGACAGGGCCGACGACATTGTCAGTGGTCTCGGCAACCTTCACGGCGGCGTCGGCGACTCTAATCGGCGGTGTCAGCGACCTTCACGGCGAATTCGTAAGTGTGGTGAGTTTTAGGGTTTTTGGAAAAAGAGGGAAACTGAAAGAGGAAATAAAAGAATCCTAAAATAAAAGAGGAAATGAAATAAACCTAACGTAAGTGTGGTGAGTTTTAGAGTTTTTTGGTCAAGTGTTTGGCGGTATAAGTGTTTTTAGGTTCCCGCTTAATGAAACTCTATCTTAGCGTTTATCAAATGCTATTATAAAGTAACCAAAATATCAAACTTATTTTTTATAGCAGTTCAGCAAAACGTGCTATTACGTTATGCTATCAATGTGCATTTTTTTTTGTAGTGCTGTGATATTGGTTTACATGTCTATTGCACTGTTATTGCATAGGTTGCTCCCTGTTTGAAATGTTGTGTTATAATACTTGTTTAGTTCAGAATTTCTAGTTTATTGGTCTCAGTTTTTTTCTAATTATCTATTTATATTAGCTAATTTTACATATAAGTAGTATTCACAGTTATATACATTCAGTAGGTTTTCGAATGGTTGTATATGTGACTGAACATAGGTATACATACATTTTCCTGAGATTCCAATTGACAGTTAACTGAGATTCTGTAAAAGAAACCTGAGAAATATTTGATGTTTGTTAAAGACCTGAATTTGTGTACAATGATAACTGAGACTTGGAACCTGTGATGATTCCTATTCACCCATGTAACACACAACCTTGAATTTAATTCCTCATTCACACATTGTACATCACTCTCACCCACACATTGTACTGAGACTATGCTACACATATTTCCTGAGATGCACAGGCCTATATGTGCCACACATGAGTAGTTTACTGTCAAGTGGAGTTGTGGGTGTTGGAATGATTAGGATTCGAATTGGTTTGAATCATGAAACTGTTATGCACACACATAGGTACACACCTTCACTATAATTCTGAGATTTATACTGTCACAAGCAGGAAACATGAGTTGTTTTCCCATATACACACATATGTACACATTAGCTTATTTACACAAATCTGGAATTGGTTTGATAACTTTTATGTACATTAGTTAACATGTAAGTCGATATAACTTTTGGACTGAAATGTCAGGTATTGGAATGTTGAGGGATATCCTAGTTGCATTGTTATATGTGAGTTGTGTGTTCAGTTGGGGTGTATAGGACTGGAAAAAAATGGGTTATATATATACAGGTAAACTGAGATTTAAATCATAAGTTGGCTTGTATATATGTAGAGTGTGTGTGAGTTTTATTATGTGTTGTGGGTTGTAATAGGGGCAGTAGAGATAGAAGCATATGCATTGGCAGTGGCAGCTGCTCTTGGACAGGCAAGAGCCTTGCTTGGCCTTGCCATGCCTTGGAAGTAAGCAGCAGTAGGCAGAGCATTGCCTGCACTTGCATTAGCAGTGCAGCTATGGCACTGCAGGCCTTAGCTCTTAGCATTTGCAGCCTGCAGAGGCAGCAAGCAGAGGCATACTGTGCAGATTGTTTGGGGTATCAGTCATTGACTGAGTTTGGGTTCAGTCCTAGGCTAAGGGCAAGGATTTTGTGTGAGGGAATTGGGAGAATTGGACTTACTTTGTATTAAGGTATTATGTAGCAAGTGTATAGGATATTAAGGCAAGTGATAGTGTAGATATAGGTATGTTAGTGGTTTATTAAGTCTTGGAGTGAATGTTGAAGTTGAGGGTGAGCTAGTTTAGCTTAGAAATCATATAGAGTCTAAGATGTGTGTGCCATTTGGCCACAGGGTTTGAGAGGGTGAGGAAATAGTGTGAGTTAGATTGATATGCCCTAGTATAGTTTTGTAGAGAAATCAATTGGGTCATGAGAGTTGGGGCTAGTGTCAAATATAGGTTTGAAGTTAGAGTTTAGATTAGTGTTGAGAGTGAAGAGTATGGGTGTTTAGAGGGAGAGTTTCATTTAGGGGTATATATGTTATGGTGTCCAGTCTCATATAAGTTAGCCTATCCATATGCTTGATTAGCCTTGTATATATTTAGTCCTTGTATACATAGATGATACTTAGGATATGGTAAGTACCCTATATAGGTTGTGTAGTGTAAATTAGTTTGATATATATATATATATATATATATATATATATATATATATATATATATATATATATATATATATATATATGATATGGGTAATGTGTTATATCCTTAATTGGGTGATGTGGTAGAGCTGATTAGATAGTTAACCTATGACCAATATTGGACAGTTGACCAAGTTTGACTTGGACCTAGTTTGACCTAGACAGTTGACCAGGGTTGACTTAGAGTTGACTTTGACCTAGATTGGCCTAGAAATCATGTAGATTGTATCATAAACTCCATTTGTCTTATTTTAAACATATTATAACCTGTATTCCTCTGTTTAGGACATTGTGACTCTGTTACAGACATCTGATATTACACTACTCTTTTCAGAGTATCAGGCAAGTACATTCTCTGATAGTTCTCTCATTTATTTGTCAATTACTGTATTTCAGTTCTAGTTAGCTGTATGTGATTCTCTGTTACAAACACGTATTATTATTTCTGGATTCATGTATACGACACACATTTATTTTCTGGCCTCTATTACTGGTATCATCATTTCCGGCTTCTATTACTGGAATCATTTACTGGAATCACCCCGGAATCATTTACTGGTATTATTGTACTTGGCTGGACTCATCTTGAATCATTATGTCGAAATTCTGGATTCACTTGCTGGAAGGGCAAATACTAGAGTAAGACATGTAGACATACCCCATTTCTGGAATCACCCTTTGCTGGAATCATACTGGAATGATAGCCATCCCACACCCGGCTAGGTGTGTGATGTACCGGATTACCCATAGTCGTTTACATGTCGATCTCGATATTTTAAAAAACACTGCTAGAGTATAGGCTGGACTCACCCTGGAATCATTGATCACTATGACTGGAATCGTCCTTTACTGGATTCATCTTGTATGAGATTCATCCTGTACTGGACTTACATTGGAGTTACACTGGTCTACATTGTTGCCTGGACTTTATATCATATTATCCTGGTTCAGCTAGTTCTATTTTTACAGTCTTCATTGCTATGATTCTTCTCTTGTTTAGTATTTACTTTCCTTGCTCTTTATCTGTCGTTCTTACCATCACCTGAATATAAACTGCCATTTTCATCAATACAACTGCCTATAACTGCTTTATAGTTCTCTGTCATTTACTTGGATTTTCTAGATGAGATGTGCTCATTCCTGTCCTGACTGGACCTGTTGAAAATTTTACAGATGATTGCCCTGAGGACACATGCCCTACATTTTACTGAGGAGATGGCTTAGCTACCTATGGCCCCGACACTCAGGAGTGATCGGGAGTTTAGTTAGTCTGTCTTGTTTTAGTTTTTCTGTTTAGATCTGGAGTTGTATATAGAGATTTGAGACTTGAGATGTATTTAAGATTATTCAGATGTTGATATTATTTCAGTAGTTTGTTGTCTTCAAATTCTTAGTTACAATTCTGTGTTATCTTATCGTGCTTAGACTGTGATTGAGATACACCATATCTTATACTTGTCCTCCGTTCGGAGTTGAACATGATGAGTACATTATATACTGCATGAGTTGATGGTTAGTTAGAGACTTAGAACAGCGTTCTACCGCCGACACTGCGGCGTAGGCTGGGTGCTGTTACGTACTCGTACCCTCACAGTGGGTACGGGTCGTGACACGTTTTTAGTGGTGGCCCATGCAGGTCGAGAGTCGCATTAGTACGATATCGTGGTAGTACGGCGACTTAGTTGTACTGCTGCGAGCCTGCGATAGGACTGAGAGATAGGCTTTACCTGAGAGGCACTCAATCACAGTTAGAAAAAATTCTGCTTTAAATCATGCCATCTACATATCGTACTGATTTGCCTTCTTTGAAATAACTGTCCTCCTTTGATATATCGATTCCTGCTCAGTATTGACTTCCTTGTTCGATCTGTCTTCAGGATGGTGGAGACACGATCACATCACTCTGGTACAGCAGTTGTTATAGAGGGGACTGCCACCTCTCTGTCAGATCAGCAAGGTCAGGAGGCTGTAGCTCCTGCCACCTCTGCCCATATTGAGACTTCAGCAGCAGCAGCAAGGGGTATGCCTTCACCAGCTCGGGGGCAGGACCCAGTCATCCCAGAGATGGAGTTTCAGCTGCCGCCGCCTACAGGACACGTGGATGCGGCACAGATGTTCGCTTATTTCTAGCAGTTTATGGACCGACAGCAGACTCAACAGGACAGGAGCCTGGAGTTGTCCCTTACGACGGTCGCAGCTCGACCAGTGATCCAGCAGCCGAGGACACCAGGGATAGAGCAGTTCCAGAAGATGAGTCCCAGAGACTTCCTAGGGACAGAGGGGATTTTATATGCTGACGAGTGGATCAAGCATATTGAGGAGATCTTTTGCCTAGCCCGGATACCGGCAGATCTCCAGATAGAGCCAGCAGCTAGCCGGATGCGAGATCTTGCTCGCACCTGGTATCAGTCAGACCCAAGGGTGGGGGTAGCTGGACAGACTTGGAGGAGTTCAAGGGCTTCTTCAAGAATAAGTTCTTTCCAGATTCGCGCTCAGAGCCTTGGAGTCGCAGTTCGAGAGCCTAGTACAGGGGAGCCTGTCAGTGGAGGAGTACGCTGGGGAGTTCGGCCGCCTCAGCAGATTCGTAGAGGGCTTGAGCGAGGCGGCGAAGGCCCAGAGGTTCCGGAAGGGTCTGGTCAAGGAAGTCAAGTCCTTGACCAAGGGCAACAGGGATGCCACTTTCGAGGAGATTTTGACGGGAGCTTTACTGGCTGAGGATGACCTTGAGCTGAGGCTCAAGAGGGGACGGGATGCTCACGGTACCAGCAGCAGCGGAGGCCAGGCCAAGAGGCCTCATGTGCAGACTCAGTAGACGCAGGCACCAGTGGGAGTTCATGCAGGTGCAGCATCAGTATCGGGGTCAGGACCCGAAGGCGATCAGTTGTTCCTACTGCAAGAAGCCGGGACACATTTGGGAGCAGTGCAAGGAAGAGGTTAAGGGTTTGCTATTTCTGTGGGTCAGCTGCCCACTAGAAGATAGATTGTCCCATTGCACCTCCTTTTGAGGGGGCTAGGCCACCTGTAGCTCAGCACCAGAGGGGTGGAGCTTTTGCGATGGCAGCCGAGGAGACTAACATCGCAGGTGATGGATTAGCAGGTTTGACCTTCTTGTTCTTCCTCCCCACTTCCATGTATGTTTTCCTTTAGTACCTGCCAGGATATTGCTTGTGTTTGCTAGATAGTGTAGCTACCCTGCTCGAGACTGTGGAATCATGACCAGTAGGATTGTGTTGCTTCAACTTGATTGATTGGGGGTTTGACCTAGGAGAGGTACGATCATCTTAATTTCGAGGACGAAATTTTTATAAGGTGGGTAGGATTGTAACACCCAATTTTCCAGATGAGGGTATTTTTGAAATTTTATAATTATAATTATTAATTATTGATATTTATTTTACATTATGATTTTTGGTGAATTTTTAATTATTTTTAAACTATTTAAAAACTGTTTTAAGTCATGACTTGTGATTTTGACGTGCTGCTAGTGAAACCCTAGTGACTGCTTGACCTAGAGCCTAACCATGTCATTAGGATGATTTAATTATCATTTTTAGCCTAGGGGTATTTTGGTCATTTTGACTTATTTGAATTATTTAGTGATTTGTTGATTTGGTGAGTTCTAGTTTGACTTGACTTGTTGAGACCTAGTGAACTAGCCTAGAGCCTAATCCTAGCCATGGTGACCCTAGTCTAACTTAGGTTAACCTATATTTAGTCATTAGAAACTAATTTTAGAATGAGGGGATTTGGTTTAGTGCATTTAAGTCATGGTTCATGGTTTCATGAAATGACTTATGGCTAAATGATTTATTTTGATCATGACTTGGCCCATGGCCCATAACTAGAAGCCCTAACCCTAACCAAACCCTAAATGACTAGCCATAGGGATCCCTACCCTATATAAACACTTATTCTCTAGGGCTTGCCTCCTTCTTTCATTCATTTCAACATTAGAAAAAGAAAGGTATTGTCCCTCTTCCAAAAATTCCCATAAATCCATTTTAATTCCTTTTTAATCCTATTTTCTTGCATTAGAACCTAATTTCCTTCTATTTTTTGAATGTGGAATTTAATCCCAGCTTTGGGACAATTGGAGCTTGTGGCATCCAAGAGGAAGAATCCCCCATTTGAAGCTTTTCCAAGCTTTTTGCACACATAGGTAAAACCCTCTAAATTGATTTATATTTCAGTTTTCTTTGCATGTAGGGCTAGATCTAGGAGTCCCCTAGGTGTCCCCGAAATTTGAGTGGATTTCGTGTCCGTTTGGTGCCCGTATCGGACACGTGTCGTAATGTAGTGTAGGTGTTTGTTGAAATGCCTCTAAGGATTTTATTTTTGATTTTTGTAAAACTAATTATATGAATTGGTAGATCTAAGTGTGTGTATTAACTTTTGTGAAGACTGAGTCGTGTTTGGTGTCGTTTCTGTGTCGTAATTTGTGCTGGACACGCAGCACGGGGGCTCGGTCGGGTGCCCTGCTGCCCGTGTCCAATTTCTCTTAGGACACGACACTTCGTGACACCAAAATTGGTGTGTACATGGCCCTAGTGACTGACAGGACTCCTACAAAGTTTTGTGGGGATCTCGTTGTGTGTGCACGAAGGAAATTGACCCGCACTGGGTTTGCACACTCACACGCGCGTGCACAGACACGCTCGGATACGCGTCTCGTACACGCGACACGATCCACGTGGACACTGTGCAGGCTGTGGGACACACTCTCCTAGTCCTGACGAACACTTAGACACGTGCACGAGGTGTCTAGTGTAGTGAGTCGTGTCCACGAGTCGACTGCATCGCAGCACGATGCAGTCTGTGCACGCATGTGTCTGTGTGTGTTTCATGACTTGGACACGCCGTGTCCAGTCGTGGAGACACATGGGGACTCGTGTGGACCTTGAACACGTGTACAACTCTATACTAAACTATTTTGTATGTATTTCATTGTATTTTCGAAATTGGTATTGAGGATTCACATTCTCTGATACTCGGTTTTGCTGAGTGCATATTTTCAAATCCTAATTCATTCAAATTCCTTTAAATGTGAATTTATATGTATATATGTATGTGGATGTAACTGTGATATTGGTTTACATGTCTATTATACTGTTATTGCATAGGTTGCTCCCTGTTTGAAATGTTGTGTTATGATACTTGTTTAGTTCAGAATTTCTAGTTTATTGGTCTCAGTTTTTTTCTAAGTATCTATTTATATTAGCTAATTTTACATATATATAGTATTCACAGTTATATACATTCAGTAGGTTTTCGAATGGTTGTATATGTGACTGAACATAGGTATACATGCATTTTCCTGAGATTCCAATTGACAGTTAACTGAGATTCTGTAAAAGAAACCTGAGAAATATTTGATGTTTGTTAAAGACCTGAATTTGTGTACAATGATAACTGAGACTTGGAACCTGTGATGATTCCTATTCACCCATGTAACACACAACCTTGAATTTAATTCCTCATTCACACATTGCACATCACTCTCACCCATATATTGTACTGAGACTATGCTACACACATTTCCTGAGATGCACAGGCCTATATGTGCCACGCATGAGTACTTTACTGTCAAGTGGAGTTGTGGGTGTTGGAATGATTAGGATTCGAATTGGTTTGAATCATGAAACTGTTATGCACACACATAGGTACACACCTTCACTATAATTCTGAGATTTATACTGTCACAAGCTGGAAACATGAGCTGTTTTCCCTATATACACACATATGTACACATTAGCTTATTTACACAAATCTGGAATTGGTTTGATAACTTTTATGTACATTAGTTAACATGTAAGTCGATATAACTTTTGGACTGAAATATCAGGTATTGGAATGTTGAGGGATATCCTAGTTGCATTGTTATATGTGAGTTGTGTGTTCAGTTGGGGTGTATAGGACTGGAAAAAAATGGGTTATATATATACAGGTAAACTGAGATTTAAATCATAAGTTGGCTTGTATATATGTAGAGTGTGTGTGAGTTTTATTATGTGTTGTGGGTTATAATAGGGGCAGTAGAGATAGGAGCATATGCATTGGCAGTGGCAGCTGCTCTTGGGCAGGCAAGAGCCTTGCTTGGCCTTGCCATGCCTTGGCAGTAAGCAGCAGTAGGCAGAGCATTGCCTGTACTTGTATTAGCAGTGCAGCTATGGCACTACAGGCCTTAGCTCTTTGCATTTGCAGCCTGCAGAGGCAGCAAGCAGAGGCATGCTGTGTAGATTGTTTGGGGTATCAGTCATTGACTGAGTTTAGGTTCAGTCCTAGGCTAAGGGCAAGGATTTTGTGTGAGGGAATTGGGAGAATTGGACTTACTTTGTATTAAGGTATTATGTAGCAAGTGCATAGGATATTAAGGCAAGTGATAGTGTAGATATAGGTATGTTAGTGGTTTGTTAAGTCTTGGAGTGAATGTTGAAGTTGAGGGTGAGCTAGTTTAGCTTAGAAATCATATAGAGTCTAAGATGTGTGTGCCATTTGGCCACAGGGTTTGAGAGGGTGAGGAAATAGTGTGAGTTAGATTGATATGCCCTAGTATAGTTTTGTAGAGAAATCAATTGGGTCATGAGAGTTGGGGCTAGTGTCAAATATAGGTTTGAAGTTAGAGTTTAGATTAGTGTTGAGAGTGAAGAGTATGGGTGTTTAGAGGGAGAGTTTCATTTAGGGGTATATATGTTATGGTGTCCAGTCTCATATAAGTTAGCCTATCCATATGCTTGATTAGCCTTGTATATATTTAGTCCTTGTATACATAGATGATACTTAGGATATGGTAAGTACCCTATACAGGTTGTGTAGTGTAAATTAGTTTTATATATATATATATATATATATGTGTGTGTGTGTGTGTGTGTGTGTGTGTGTGTGTGTATATGATATGGGTAATGTGTTATATCCTTAATTGGGTGATGTGGTAGAGCTGATTAGATAGTTAACCTATGACCAATATTGGACAGTTGACCAAGTTTGACTTGGACCTAGTTTGACCTAGACAGTTGACCAGGGTTGACTTAGAGTTGACTTTGACCTAGATTGGCCTAGAAATTATGTAGATTGCATCATAAACTCCATTTGTCTTATTTTAAACATATTATAACCTGTATTCCTCTGTTTAGGACATTGTGGCTCTGTTGCAGACATCCTGATATTACTCTACTCTTTTCAGAGTATCAGGCGAGTACATTCTCTGATAGTTCTCTCATTTATTTGTCAATTACTGTATTTCAGTTCTAGTTAGCTGTATGTGATTCTCTGTTACAAATATGTACTGTTATTTCTGGATTCATGTATACGACACACATTTATTTTCTGGCCTCTATTACTGGTATCATCATTTCCGGCTTCTATTACTGGAATCACCTACTGGAATCATTTACTGGAATCACCCCGGAATCATTTACTGGTATCATTGTACTTGGCTGGACTCATCTTGAATCATTGTGTCGGAATTCTGGATTCACTTGCTGGGAGGGGAAATACTAGAGTAAGACATGTAGACATACCCCATTTCTGGAATCACCCTTACTGGAATCATACTGGAATGATAGCCATCCTACACCCGGCCAGGTGTGTGATGTGCCGGATTACCCATAGTCGTTTACATGTCGATCTCGGTATTTTAAAAAATACTGCTAGAGTATAAGCTGGACTCACCCTGGAATCATTGATCTCGGTATTGTGACGCTTAGGTGCGTCATTCCTGCTTGCAGACCAAGGTCGTTTCTGATTATTGAGTCCTTGGTTGCTCTTCATTGTCTCACGACTAGCCGGTTTATGAAATCTCTCCATCTCGAGAGCTGTCTCGTACGCCTCCCGGTAAGACGTACATTTCCGATTTAGCACATCCTTCTCTAGGCCCTCATTCAAGCCTTGCACAAATCTGCCTCGCTTGGCGTCGTCATTCGGTACCATGTACCCAGCGAATGCGACTCTCTTCAAAAACTCTGTCTCATAGTCATGCACTGACATACTGCCTTGTCGAAGTGCAATGAACTCATTCTCTTTTTGTTGTCGGACAGCGGGTGGAATGAAGTGAGTAATGAAAGCCTGCTTAAAGGCCTCCCAAGACATCTTTATATCCTGACTATTTTCGCAAAGTGCCTGTCTCTGCGAAATCCACCATTCCTGGGCCTTGAGGCGAAGTTGTACAGCAGTACACTCCACTCTCTTACTGCCCTGAATCTCTAACATTCGGAAATAGCCCTCTAGTGTGTTCAAGAAGCCCATCACCTCATCTGGCTCCTCTTTTCCATCAAACTCAGGCGGGTCGCAACTTTTAAATTCAGAGAACTTGAAGCTCGTCCTCTTCCGTGTCGGCGTCTCAGGTTTCTCTGCCGGTACCTCCACGGTCTCGGTTGCTGCGGCCTTTGCAGAAATATTAGAATCGGCCGACAGCTTGATGACAATCTGAGTTAGACTATCAACTTGCTTTTGTTGAGCATCCAGCTGCTCCTGAAACTGATACTGAAGCTGCTCCTGAAGCGCGCGATGTTGAGCTTCGCTTTGCTTCCTCTGAGCCTCCATTTGCTTAATCAGTTTTTCAATCGGGTCAGACGATGAATTCGTCTTTGAGCTATCACCCTTGGTCATTCTACAACAAAGAAATAATTCCATTAGCACTCATAAAATATTTATGGGCTTATTGTATGGAACATTATTTCATGCCAGCGCCATCGACACCATCAATCGAGAAAATTTGCATCAAGACTTCCTTTTTGAAACATTTATTTTTAAAATCCGAGGAAGTGAAGCCGTGCTCTGATACCAACTTGTCACGCCCCGATTCGGGGAATCGCTCGTTTTGCTTCGATTTACGCCGAATCGATCGTCCTCGCTAAGGCGTGATGCCGTACAAGTCTGGAGTTGCACTTGTACAAGGCTAGAACATGCACATTTATATCAATTCATCACATTTGAAAAATAAGCCACAGTTGCGGAAACATTAAGCAAGCGGAATAGGAAGAAAATATTCATTTTATTGATGATTGTAGTCAGAATACAACTTTTCTCGATAATATTTGAAATGCCTTTTCGGCTACATTGATTCATGAAAAGAAGTACAACTGATAGGCTGCCATGAAATAATTTCCCGTTCCATACATCACGCCCCTTTAGTACTTTGAAATATAAGCAGCTATCTTTGAAATCTCCGCAATACTTTGTGCGTCTTTAGGAAAAACAACTTGAAAGGAAACAGCAGTTCAGAAAGCTTTAATTGCGATGTGCGCCCAAGCCTTCTCCAGTACCTGTGGAGGAGGGGTCAGCACATTATAACAATGCGCTGGTGAGCCCCGTTGGCCCACTCAGCTAAACCAACATTTTATTAATGACAAGTATTTTAAAGATATGAACTTATAAGGGACAGGCGACATTTAGAGTAAATCACAATTCAAGTGACATGGTAGTTCAATAAACCATGTTTAGTTTACCATTAGCCGAATCCAGCTTTCCTGCATAAGATACAGGATAATAATAATATACTTACCGCCCCTGCATAAGACATTGATTAGCATACATTCCCACGATGTGACCACTGGTGTTGTTAAACCATATGGACTCTTTTCATTCATTCATTTGCATTTGGGACTTCAAGATAATGAGATGACAGCACAGTAGGGAGCTAGCCTCTATGATGCCTCGCATTACTCATGTTCCCCAAAGCACTTCATTATTTCCTCCTAGGCCGAATCGGTACAGGCGCCCTTGTACCGTTCGAGGAAATTATTGCTCAATCCTTGTATACAAGTTGTCCATGGTCAGGCGAATGTGTGTCCGACTCGATATACACAGTGTGCATAGAATATTTGAAGTAATAGGCAACATGATCATTCTTAGCATTTCATAACCATCATTCTAGGCATCAATTCAATCATTTCAATGTTCAGTTCATTGCAGTGTAATCAATTCATTTCAATGTTCTATCTCTAGCATCTTAGTGGTATTGACTTGTGGCATTAGCATCTTGATATCGATCAACGGATGTTGCAAGACAATTATTTAGTTGGCATGAAGGAATAGCGAGAGGGACAATACCACCACAGAGATCCACACTCACCAAATTAGAGAATCGTCGAGAGAGAGAGGAACACTTGCACGCTTAGCCTTCCGTCACGCGTCAGTCTGCATTGGCACCAAAAGATTGATTAATAATCCGTCTCGTTGTGTTCTCTTCTCTCAGAATTCTCAAGAATGAATGCTATGCAAATCGATGAAAACGGGCAAGAATCAAATCATCGAAAATCATTCAGAAAAGCATCCATCAAAACCAAGCAGCAAAACCAGCAGCAAAACATCCAGAGAAAACTCTTGGACGCATTTCAAGAGAAACCGATCCATTAATTGGAAAGGTTCTTATGCACTTGTCCGTGATCGATTCGATGCCTACGGTAAGTTTCCCCAATACTCGGTTCCGACCGAGTTAGCTAAGCCACAAGCCTTACATAGTGAACCGCTAGGAGCGGGACACTACATAATATACCACTAAGAAAAAGTTTCGTCCTCGAAACTTAAAGCAAAGGTCCTACCTCAAAATTATCAAACAGCGAGGGGTACTTCACTCGCATCTCTTCCTCTAATTCCCATGTCGACTCCTCGACAGCATGGTTCCGCCACAGCACGTTGACTAGAGACACTGCCCGATTCCGCAAAACTTTCTCTTTCCTGTCCAAAATCTGGACAGGCTCTTCAGTGTAGGATAGGTCAGCGCTCAGCTGCAGCTGGTCGAAATTCACTACGTGACTTGGATCATGCACGTACTTCCAAAGTTGAGATACATGGAAGATATCGTGCACATCAGCCAGAGCCGGAGGTAGTGCAAGTCGATAAGCCACTGAGGCTACCTTCTCCAAAATCTCGAATGGTCCGACGAATCTCGGGCTTAACTTTCCTTTCATCCCCAACCGCATCACACCTCGCATGGGTGTGACCTTCAAGAAGACATGATCGCCTGCTGTGAATTCCAAAGGTCGTCGATGAACATCCGCATAACTCTTTTGTCGACTTTGAGCAACTCTAAGTCTTTCTCGAATTAAGCGAATCCTCTCGACGGCCTGTTCCACAAGTTCTGGTCCGAGCACTTGCCATTCACCGACTTCATCCCAGCATATCGGTGATCGATATTTCCGTCCATATAAGGCTTCGTACGGGGCCATTTGGATACTTGCCTGATAACTGTTGTTATAGGCAAATTCTGCTAGTGCGAGATGCGCGTCCCAACTTGTCTTCGAGTCGAGCACGCACAATCTCAACATATCCTCAAGGATCTGATTTACTCTCTCTGTCTGACCATCAGTCTGCGGATGGTAAGCCGTACCGAAGTTCAACTTTGTGCCCATTGCCGAGTGTAGACTTATCCAAAATCGCGACAAGAATCTTCCATCTCTATCCGACACTATAGAAGCTGGCACCCCATGCAATCTGACAATTTCATTTATGTAGATCTGAGCCAACCGTTCTACTCCCCATGTAACTTTTATTGGAATGAAATGTGCCGACTTGGTTAATCTATCCACGATAACCCAAATCGCATCATTTCCCTTCTGAGTTCTTGGCAAGCCAACTATAAAATCCATACAGATATTATCCCACTTCCACAGTGGAATAGCCAAATTTTGTAGTTCTCCGCCTGGCCGTTGATGTTCGGCCTTTACACGCTGACAATCCATGCACTGTGACACGAATAGCGCCACATCCTTCTTCATACCATGCCACCAAAAGGTTGAGCGTAGATCCTTATACATTTTCGTGCCTCCCGGATGCAAGGAATACTTCGCGAAATGAGCCTCGGTCAGTATTTCCTTCCTGATATTCTCGTCCTTAGGGACGCACAATCTTCCCTTGACACGAATAGTGTCATCTTCAACGGTAAAGTCCGACGCTTTTCCTGCTAGAATCAACTCGCGTATCTTCTGCAGAAACGGGTCATCCTTCTGAGCAAACTTAATCCTTTCCTGGAGACTCGGCTCAAGTTGTAACTGAGCCAACTGCACATTCTGCGGACGGATCCTGAACTCGATGCCCATCTCTTCAAGATCCTGTAGTACCTCTTTTGCTATTGCTAGTGATCCCACAAATTTCCGACTCAAGGCATCAGCTACCACATTCCCTTTACCCGGCGTGTAAGAGATTGTCAAATCATAGTCCTTGATCAATTCTAACCAGCGCCGCTGCCTCAAATTCAATTCCTTTTGTGTGAATATATATTTCAGGCTTTTGTGATCCGTGAAGATCTCGCAGGACACACCATAGAGATAGTGTCGCCACAATTTCAACGCGAACACAATCGCCGCCAGTTCCAAATCATGTGTTGGGTAATTCTTCTCATGCTGTTTGAGTTGTCTCGAAGCATAAGATATGGTCTTCCCATGTTGCATAAGAACACATCCCAAACCAAGTCCCGACGCGTCACTGTAGATCTGAAATCCCTCAGAGCCTTCCGGAAGTGCTAAAATTGGGGCCGTGACGAGCCGCTGCTTGAGTTCTTGGAAGCTACTCTCACAGTCGTTCGTCCACTTAAATAAGACTCCCTTCTGAGTCAGACGAGTCAAAGGCGAGGCGATTCTCGAGAAGTCCTTCACAAATCTACGGTAGTACCCGGCTAAACCAAGGAAACTCCGTATTTTACTAGCTGATGCAGGCTGCTTCCAGTCCACCACTGCCTCAATCTTCTTTGGGTCGACGGCAACACCTTCCGCCGAAACAACATGTCCTAGGAACGACACGCTGTTCATCCAAAATTCGCACTTGCTTAGTTTTGCATAGAGCTGGTTGTCCCGCAGCGTCTGAAGTACTTCTCTCAAGTGCTCGACATGAGTCTCTCTATCCTTTGAGTAGATCAAGATGTCATCGATGAACACAACAACAAACTTGTCTAAGAACGGTCGAAACACTCTATTCATTAAATCCATGAAGGCTGCTGGAGCATTAGTCAAGCCGAATGGCATGACCAAAAACTCATAGTGTCCGTATCTCGTACGGAATGCTGACTTAGGAACATCTTCGGGTCTGATCTTCAACTGATGGTATCCTGAACGAAGATCAATTTTTGAAAACACGGTCGCCCCTTGTAGCTGATCGAATAGATCATCTATCCTTGGCAAAGGATACTTGTTACGGATGGTTGCCTTATTCAGTTCTCTGTAATCGATGCATAGCCGCATCGTTCCATCCTTCTTCTTTACAAACAGTACTGGAGCTCCCCATGGAGATACACTTGGACGAATGTATCCTCGGTCTAATAATTCTTGTAGCTGTACCTTTAGTTCCTTCAATTCTGCCGGAGCCATCCTGTATGGCGCTTTAGATATCGGACGAGTATCCGGAAATGTGTCAATTGTGAATTCAATTTCTCTATCCGGCGGCATCCCAGGTATCTCGTCCGGAAACACATCGGGGAACTCTGCCACAATTTCGGTCTGATTCGAATCCACACCCTTCATTTGAGTATCAAAAATAGATGCAAGGAACCCTTCACACCCAGAGTACAATATGTGCCTTGCTGTAACTGCCGATATTACCATAGGTCCTTGGAACGCCGAGCCGCACGAGTAAGAGAACTCTGTTTCTTCGGTTAGGCGAAACACAACTCTCTTATCCGCACAGTCAATCGTTGCATGACAGGCGCTGAGCCAGTCCATTCCCAAGATGATATCGTACTCTTTGATGTCGAGTACAATTGCATCCAGAGATAAAGTCTTGCCTCCAATTTTAATGTAGCCGTCCCTGCAAATCAAAGTTGCAGGCATATCTACTCCCGAAGGAGTGCTAACACACAAAGCTGACTTTAGTTGAGTCATACAAAATTATTTTCCGTTGCAAAATCAGAAGAGATAAAGCAATGAGTAGCGCCAGAATCAAAAAGTACTCTTGCAGGTGTGCCTTTATATAGCAACGTACCTGTTATAACATTCTCCGCGGTCTGGGCCTCTGCCTGAGTCAAGGCATAAACCCTTGCTTGCCCACCTTGTTGATTCGGTGCATTCCCAGCTGGAGCCGGTAAGGCTGGTGGCGCTCCGCCACGATGCTGGTTGTTATATTGTCCCCGGTTGTGGTTGTTGTTTTGCCCACGATACTGATTATTGTTATGCCCACGAGGAGGATACTGATTCCCTCCTCTATTTCTGCAGTCAGCTTCCTTGTGGCCCTGCTCGCCGCATTTGAAACACTTCACCCGACAATCTTCGGATCGATGTCCCCAACGGTTGCAAAATTTACAACGTTCTGTATGTTGAGGCCCTCGATTGTCACCAGTATTGTGACGCTTAGGTGCGTCATTCCTGCTAGCAGACCAAGGTCGTTTCTGATTATTGAGTCCTTGGTTGCTCTTCATTGTCTCACGACTAGCCGGTTTATGAAATCTCTCCATCTCGAGAGCTGTCTCGTACGCCTCCCGGTAAGACGTACATTTCCGATTTAGCACATCCTTCTCTAGGCCCTCATTCAAGCCTTGCACAAATCTGCCTCGCTTGGCGTCGTCATTCGGTACCATGTATCCAGCGAATGCGACTCTCTTCAAAAACTCTGTCTCATAGTCATGCACTGACATACTGCCTTGTCGAAGTGCAATGAACTCATTCTCTTTTTGTTGTCGGACAGCGGGTGGAATGAAGTGAGTAATGAAAGCCTGCTTAAAGGCCTCCCAAGACATCTTTATATCCTGACTATTTCCGCAAAGTGCCTGTCTCTGCAAAATCTACCATTCCTGGGCCTTGAGGCGAAGTTGTACAGCAGTACACTCCACTCTCTTACTGCCCTGAATCTCTAACATTCGGAAATAGCCCTCTAGTGTGTTCAAGAAGCCCATCACCTCATCTGGCTCCTCTTTTCCATCAAACTCAGGCGGGGTCGCAACTTTTAAATTCAGAGAACTTGAAGCTCGTCCTCTTCCGTGTCGGCGTCTCAGGTTTCTCTGCCGGCACCTCCACGGTCTCGGTTGCTGCGGCCTTTGCAGAAACATTAGAATCGGCCGACAGCTTGATGACAATCTGAGTTAGACTATCAACTTGCTTTTGTTGAGCATCCAGCTGCTCCTGAAACTGATACTGAAGCTGCTCCTGAAGCGCGCGATGTTGAGCTTCGCTTTGCTTCCTCTGAGCCTCCATTTGCTTAATCAGTTTTTCAATCGGGTCAGACGATGAATTCGTCTTTGAGCTATCACCCTTGGTCATTCTACAACAAAGAAATAATTCCATTAGCACTCATAAAATATTTATGGGCTTATTGTATGGAACATTATTTCATGCCAGCGCCATCGACACCATCAATCGAGAAAATTTGCATCAAGACTTCCTTTTTGAAACATTTATTTTTAAAATCCGAGGAAGTGAAGCCGTGCTCTGATACCAACTTGTCACGCCCCGATTCGGGGAATCGCTCGCTTTGCTTCGATTCACGCCGAATCGATCGTCCTCGCTAAGACGTGATGCCGTACAAGTCTGGAGTTGCACTTGTACAAGGCTAGAACATGCACATTTATATCAATTCATCACATTTGAAAAATAAGCCACAGTTGCGGAAACATTAAGCAAGCGGAATAGGAAGAAAATATTCATTTTATTGATGATTGTAGTCAGAATACAACTTTTCCTCGATAATATTTGAAATGCCTTTTCGGCTACATTGATTCATGAAAAGAAGTACAACTGATAGGCTGCCATGAAATAATTTCCCGTTCCATACATCACGCCCCTTTAGTACTTTGAATATAAGCAGCTATCTTTGAAATCTCCGCAATACTTTGTGCGTCTTTAGGAAAAACAACTTGAAAGGAACAGCAGTTCAGAAAGCTTTAATTGCGATGTGCGCCCAAGCCTTCTCCAGTACCTGTGGAGGAGGGGTCAGCACATTATAACAATGCGCTGGTGAGCCCCGTTGGCCCACTCAGCTAAACCAACATTTTTTGACAAGCATTTTAAAGATAGAACTTATAAGGGACAGGCGACATTTAGAGTAAATCACAATTCAAGTGACATGGTAGTTCAATAAACCATGTTTAGTTTACCATTAGCCGAATCCAGCTTTCCTGCATAAGATACAGTAATAATAATATACTTACCGCCCCTGCATAAGACATTGATAGCATACATTCCCACGATGTGACCACTGGTGTTGTTAAACCATATGGACTCTTTTCATTCATTCATTTGCATTTGGGACTTCAAGATAATGAGATGACAGCACAGTAGGGAGCTAGCCTCTATGATGCCTCGCATTACTCATGTTCCCCAAAGCACTTCATTATTTCCTCCTAGGCCGAATCGGTCAGGCGCCCTTGTACCGTTCGAGGAATTATTGCTCAATCCTTGTATACAGTTGTCCATGGTCAGGCGAATGTGTGTCCGACTCGATATACACAGTGTGCATAGAATATTTGAAGTAAGGCAACATGATTATTCTTAGCATTTCATAACCATCATTCTAGCATCAATTCAATCATTTCAATGTTCAGTTCATTGCAGTGTAATCAATTCATTCAATGTTCTATCTCTAGCATCTTAGTGGTATTGACTTGTGGCATTAGCATCTTGATATCGATCAACGGATGTTGCAAGACAATTATTTAGTTGGCATGAAGGAAGCGAGAGGGACAATACCACACAGAGATCCACACTCACCAAATTAGAGAATCGTCGAGAGAGAGAGGAACACTTGTACGCTTAGCCTTCCGTCACGCGTCAGTCTGCATTGGCACCAAAAGATTGATTAATAATCCGTCTCGTTGTGTTCTCTTCTCTCAGACTCAGAATGAATGCTATGCAAATCGATGAAACGGGCAAGATCAAATTATCGAAAATCATTCAGAAAAGCATCCATCAAAACCAAGCAGCAAAACCAGCAACAAAACATCCAAGAAAACTCTTGGACGCATTTCAAGAGAAACCGATCCATTAATTGGAAAGGTTCTTATGCACTTGTCCGTGATCGATTCGATGCCTACGTAAGTTTCCCCAATACCGGTTCCGACCGAGTTAGCCAAGCCACAAGCCTTACATAGTGAACCCTAGGAGCGGGACACTACACCTTACTGGATTCATCTTGTATGAGATTCATCAGTACTGGACTTACATTGGAGTTACACTGGTCTACATTGTTGCCTGGACTTATATCATATTATCCTGGTTCAGCTAGTTCTATTTTTACAGTCTTCATTGCTATGATTCTTCTCTTGTTTAGTATTTACTTTCCTTGCACTTTATCTGTCGTTCTTACCATCACCTGAATATAAACTGCCATTTTCATCAATACAACTGCCTATAACTGCTTTAGTTCTCTGTCATTTACTTGGGTTTCTTGATGAGATGTGCTCGTTCCTATCTTGACTGGACCTGTTGAAAATTTTACAGATGATTGCCATGAGGACACATGCCCTATATTTTACTGAGGAGATGGCTTAGCTACCTATGGTCCCGACACTCAGGAGTGATCGGGAGTTTAGTTAGTCTGTCTTGTTTTAGTTTTCTGTTTAGATCTGGAGTTGTATATAGAGATTTGAGACTTGAGATGTATTTAGATTATTCAGATGTTGATATTATTTCAGTAGTTTGTTGTCTTCAAATTCTTAGTTACAATTCTGTGTTATCTTATCGTGCTTAGACTGTGATTGAGATACACCATATCTTATCTTGTCCTCCGTTCGGAGTTGATCATGATGAGTACATTATATACTGCATGATTTATGGTTAGTTAGAGACTTAGAACAGCGTTCTAACCGCCGACACTGCGGCGTAGGCTGGGCGCTGTTACGTACTCGTACCCTCACAGTGGGTGCGGGTCGTGACAAATGATGTGGGTATCTATTCAGGGAATATGGTTGCAAAATTTTGTCACAAGGCTGCGCCTACAGTACGGTATTGAAGACCACTTAAATTATGGTGTGACGATAAATCAGCAATAATGTATTCCAATAACAACAGAAACTTGTATAAGTCAAGGATATTAATAAAGTTTCTAGTTGTGAAGAAAAGATTCAGAATGGTTAAAGTGTCCATGTAGCACATTATGACAAACTCCATGTTAGCGATCCGCTCACAAAAGCATTATCACCCAGGGTCTTTCATGAGCATACTGCTCATATGGTGTTATCTCAATCAAGTATATGGCAATATAGTGGAGTTTGTATTTTATGTATTTGGGTGCTATTTGGTTTTGGACACATTTAGTATTAAAGTATTTTGGATATTATCTGATTAGATATATGGAAATTCAGTTCATTCTGTTTTCATTTGTTAAAGTATTGATCTCATTAAAGTTAAGGAGGACCAGTTGGAATAGACATGTATTGATCACATTGCGTGTAATTTCCATGCTACACATCCATGATTGATCTATGTCGTTTAGCTATATTGGTATATGTGACCATTGATGGTTTAGTTACGCTATATGTGACGATGCCGCTTTGATCCTATGTTGATATGGACGAGATTGTCCGGATATACCCTAAGGACTAAGATAGCATTTATGAGCTCACTAAGGTTAACACAATTATAAGGTTACATATGTGGCCCAGTGGGAGATTGTTGGAATTATTCAATAATTAGGGGCCACACATGTAAATTAATTGTGTTTGGGCTATCTAAATATTAAGTCAAATTAAAGTGGTCTATTTGAAAATGGCTTAAGGTATAATTGTCATGGAATTATATGTGATACGGAGATAATTCTAATTTGATGAGGGCCAAATAGAAATGTCAAAACATATAATATATGTTTCATTAGGGTTATGGTCCTCAACTCATACGGCCACCAAGAGAGGGTTTTATCTATTATCTTCTGTATCCCCATCAACAAGAGAGGAACAAAGATTTCATCTTTGTTATTAAGGACCGTAGTGGGTTGGAAGATCGAACCCCATAAAAGGACGAACGCTTCAAGATCTATCAAGCCTAGCAATGGATTCAGGTACGCTTCCGCAATTTAATTTATGTTCTTCATCTCATGAATCGACATGGTACAATAAAGTTCCAACAGGAGATGTTATTCTTTGTAGTAAAGAACATATTATATGGAATATCGTTGATTGTATTAGTGTCATGAATTATAAGCATTGTGATATCGTTCATTATATTTAAATCATATTTGTAATCGATTGTTGTTTGGCCTAGATATATCTTAGCAATGTGATCACAATTGTATTATCACAATAGTGCGAAGCCGAAGAGGCAACACACATAGATATTGAAGTTGGATAACCTGGGTTTTTGGAGTAATGCTACACTTACACCAAATGCTTACAACCCTTTTACAACCTTCACCCATTGCTAACACATGGTCCACATGTCAGCAAATGGGTAATGGTTTTAAGAGAATTGTAAGAATTTGGTAGTAGACTTAGCATTATTGGGTTTTTGGCATTTTTCTCTCTCTGACTCCAAGCTAAATCCCCTAGCAAAAGCTACCCATCATACTTTATGACGTACTTTCAAGTTGTATTTTCCTCCAATAAACATGAGACATCATGAAATTCATGTAGAACTCGTCAAACCATGTGTGCCATCGACCTTATTTCGCAAAGTTCCTCCATGAATTGTTTGGATAGAACTTAGAAGCCTGACAATGCAAAATATGTTGTAATTTTGATAAATTCAAATATGGATATCTTTATCTATACCTATAACAACCACTTTCATATTTTCTCTTATAATGTTTTAAATGAAAAATCTACGTGCAGCTTTTTGGCTACCAACTTTTTTTTTCTTTCTTTTTTTACAACACGTTATCGACAATTTCTCAGGAGTTGCTATGAGGGATTGCTTGCTCCGAGGAACACGACCTCAGGAGTTGCTGATGGGATTGCTCGTTCCGAGGAACACGACGTTGCTTTGAGGAACACAATCGCTCGAGGAGTTTTAGGTCGACGTTGCTTTGAGGAACAATCGCTCGAGGAGTTTTAGGTCACCACAAGAACACAACTATTCGGAGTTTTAGACCACCACCGAGAAAGATTAAAGATCAGAAAATTGATTGAACAATCCAACTACTCATTCATTGATATTTGTCAAAAATAATTTATTGATTATAAGAAAGATCAAACTTTTGGAAAACATTATATATACAAACATGATGAGACACATAGATTAAGTATAGATTGCTCTCCCAAGTTATGAGAACGTATCTCATTTGTTAGATATTGGATTTATTGGTAGGTTTGTTTCT